>OX602120.1:2500000-3750000 GCA_951449985.1 Falcaria lacertinaria | reverse complement strand
GTATTTCTGTGATTTTGTTGGCAAAACCGAAATAGTAAAAATGTCTGCACTTCGAGGTGCCTTTAGGAAGGAGCAATCGTTGCATGTTGCTTGACAAGAACTGCATTCATACTTAAGTACATACTTATATATATATATGCAGTACATACTTCTATATAAGTAGGTATAAAATAGGTATTTCCAAGTGTACATTTTGGACTAGCTTTTTGAACCCGCTTAGCAAGTTATCAAGGTTTGACGTTATCAGTGCAGGAAGTAGTAGACGGTAATGATAATTTTATGTCAATGTGTTATTAACAGAAACAAAAAATGCTATTTCTTCTAAATTATATTCACGCAAAAAGGTTTCTCAATATTTTGAAACACTAATCGCTAGATATATATGTAACGTTCGGATATTTATTAACTATTTAAGTATATGTAGTATATTATCTACTCTGAGGTATAATTATATATCCAAAAAATATTAAAAAGTGAAAGTTATGATAATATACAAAACAAATAAATTATGTCGTAGTGACCTTGACCTATAAAAAAGTATATTTTACATTATACTAATACATTTTACGTTAATAATGTGTCCTTTCACACATTATCTATTATAATTTGACACATCCGACAAGAAAGATTTAACAGTTTTAAAGTCTGTTTGAATTTCGCTACTGAATGTATGGTGCGTAACGGCCATACATAATAAATTTATTTATCAACATTTGACTTTTTTTGGCTTTTGTGTTGACATTCTAGAGTGTGCGAGATATTTCAAGCTTAAGGTAGTTTTTATATTAGGTATATTAAAATAGTTTTGGTTAGTTTTTATCCCTCGAATATTTTCATAAATACAGTGGTTTTAGTGAGTGGTGTCGATTCTGTTGTTCAAAATGACTAAACTTAACTAATTTGACAAGTCTAAAAGTCTTGCTATCCCTTTATCGTGTGCGGGGTTAAATAAGGATGGCAGTATTTTTAGACCTGTCAAATTAGTTAAGTTTAGTAATTATTTTATTTGGATTGGATTAAGTACCCACATATCTTGCATATTTATGACCTGCAGTAAAACCGTTAAAACACATAATTTTACCTGTCCTATCAAGGCTGTCTTGCGATAAAAAAATCTTAATTTTGGTGTATACCTTTCATGCTAAATTTACTGAGTTTTGTCAATTTACTATAGCAGTATCTAATTAAATCCATCCTTATTTGATAAGACTTTACAAAGAAATACATTAAGCCATCACACTATTTTAAATTTTAAAAGAGTGTAAAAGTAGATATGTGATACTTTTGCAAAGACGATCACTATCAATGAGAAAGTAATTATATATTATGTTTCCTTATTATTATGATATATCCCTAATACTAGGGTTCATCAGAACTTGTTATTGTACATTGTGGCATAACGATCAATGAAAATATTTCAAGTTTATCAATTAAGCGATCGACCTTATGCTCATTCAATAAGGCTGAAAGTTTTACAAATATCACGTATGGCAGGCAATGAGACGGCATTGGTGCCAAATAAATTCATTATTATGTTGTATTATTACGACATTCGCAATGATCGCCTTGTTTCAAGGTTTAGTAATTTAGTTCAATGCAATAGTTAACCTTCGCTTAAACATGGCATTTTTTTTGCAAACTATAGCCTGTTGTTATTTATTTGAATGTAATTCATCAAACTTATTCTAATTTCGGTATTGAATAAAAATTTACAGTCTAAAGGAGTGTACGCTGTACCAAAACTGGTGCTATTCACTTCAGAGCTCGCTCATTACTCAACAAAGAAAATGGCTGCTTTCATGGGAATAGGGAGCGACAACTGCATTCTGGTGAAAGCCGACAAACTTGGGAAAATAGACGTTGAAGATTTAGAAGTGAAAATAAATACAGCTATTGACGATGGTGCAACACCATTCCTGGTGACAGCCACAGCTGGGACCACAGTTTTTGGAGCTTTCGACCCTTTGGTGCCTATATCTGCTTTGTGCAAAAAGTATAACCTTTGGCTGCATGTAGACGCGGCGTGGGGAGGAGGCGCTTTGATGTCAAAGAAACATAGGCATCTCTTGAACGGGATTGAATTGTGAGTGTCTCTCAACTTTCTGAATTTTAATGAGGTTGGTTTGAAAACTGTTCTCATTACTAAAGGGTAACGTTGATTCTTCCATCAAATATATATCTGCTATTAAAAATAACAAAATCACGAATATGTATAATGTATGTACTAACAAATTAAAGAGATGATTGATTGTTTGTAGATTTGAGGTAGATCTATTTCCTACCCGATTTCAAATGTCTTTCAGTAATGAAAAGCTACACTGTCTTTGAGCAAAATATTTAATCTTAAATATATATGTCTTATACTATTTCCACGTGGGCGAAGTCACGGTCAAACTCATGTTTTTAAAAATGAAGAAAAAAACCTTTTTAACTTCATCTTAAAAACATGAATACAAATCTAAACGACTCGTATTATTCCTCAGGGCCGACTCAGTGACTTGGAACCCTCACAAGCTCTTGGCGGCGCCGCAACAATGCTCCACGTTCCTAATTAGACACAAGCACGTCCTCAAGGAGGGTCACTCGTCTAACGCCAAGTACCTCTTCCAGAAGGACAAATTTTACGACACTTCCTACGACACAGGCGACAAACATATCCAGTGCGGGAGGAGAGCCGACGTACTGAAATTCTGGTTCATGTGGAAAGCGAAGGGTAGTGAAGGTTTCGAGAGGCATATAGATACTCTTTTCGACAACGCCGAGTACTTTATAGATCACATTCGACAACGGGAAGGCTTTCAGCTAGTTTTGAGTAAACCAGAGTGTACCAACATTATGTTCTGGTACATACCCCGCTGCCTACGCGGCTGTGAAAACGAACCAAATTACGAAGAAAGACTCCACAAGGTCGCACCAAAAATAAAGGAAAGGATGATTAAAGAAGGCAGCATGATGGTCACCTACCAGCCGCAAGGTAACCTCGTTAATTTCTTCCGCATCGTTTTCCAAAACTCAGCTCTAGACCACAAAGATATGGTTTACTTTGCAAACGAGTTTGAAAGACTCGGAAAAGACATATTGGTCTAGATAATTTGGTTATGCATTATTTAAAGTTTGATCAAATAATTTATACGACACGTGTAACTCGTACAAACCTTGCATCATAATCATCAGCGGATTATAATAATAATTATATTGATATTATGTTGTTTTAGCTTTAATTTCCTTTAGTAATTGTGATAGTAATTTGTTAGTAAATTATAAAAGTAATGTGGATATACAAAGAGCGTTTAACATTATTTGAGAAGGTATGAATGACCTCGCCTTGACTTTTTGAGCAGGGAAAATTAAAAAATAAACAAAACCAAATATTTTCGAAAGGCGGTCTTGATCACTGTTTGTCCTAGAACGTGGTAGCCATTTCCTTCTGAAATATACATTTTGAGACCGCACCGATAACTATGTACCATTACAGCTTTAAGGAAATAAACACTTCCCATTGAGACAAACTTGATATTTTAATATTATCAAATTGTGTTGCCAGCAATACTTCGTTTATCGTTTAAATGTCGACTTGATGCAGATAAAAGGTATACCTACTTTCGATGATTTCTGATTCGGTGTAACTATGACGCCCGTATAAGCAGACTGTAGCTATGTTCATTCAGCAATGTATGCAGATAATCAGATTCAGATACAATCATGACAGATGGATAGTTCCCAAGCTGACATGCAACGCTGGCAAATTAGTCACAAGTGCATTAATATGGCGGATCATTTATCACTATTAGTTGTACGTAGTTGGGCTCGATGTATATATCCATAGCTCGCTAAACAGAACTGAAATATTCATAATATATGAAAGTTAACTTGTAATATAATCAGAAATGGATATTATCATACCCTGATGATGTACATCATAACATTATTATGGTAAATTCTTATTGATGCTGTAAAATTTGGACACAGATTAATATTAAAACTTGAAAAAATATAAATTTGTAATGATATCCTTAAATTTATAGTTTATAAAAAATATTTTTCAGATCATTTTTGTAGTGTATCCTCATCTGTCATTTCTTCTAAAGATATTTGTTCACAATACGCCTGAAAATATAAAAGTGTAATTTAAATATTTTTTAAATACGACTATAATAATAAATACGACCAAATTTGATTTAAATATAGAACAAGGCAAAATTACCAAAGTGTCGTCATCGGGTACACGTGAAAGCAAGTCTAGTATCTCATTGTTAGGTATTCTATCTGGGCGAAGTATCTTCCTCGTGTATTTATGAATAGCTGAAAATTCAAATAAATATAACAGAAACTAAAGATAATTATGGTGTGATCACATCATGTTGGAGTAAAGGAGGCTCTTTTTAACATAAAGATGATTAATCATGAAAAAAAAATACTTTAAAAAGATGATCAGCTGACAACAGCTGATAAATAGAAGTAAGTCATGTAATAATCATTGATCATTAAAACTTACCCCAAAAGATAAAGATGAATCTTACGGGTATCATGTACATTACAAATGCCAATACAAGGACTATAAACATTGCCAGACAGCTTAAGAAAGGCACCGAAAAGTTGAAAAGGCTGAAAGAGAAAAAAAATCTCGTGCACTTCACTATACTTCCTAATTTTAAAGATTTGACATGAAATTTTAACCTAAAACGGAATGTATTGGATCAGTGTTCTGCTATATGCAAAAAGAACCCAAAACGTATATTTTGAAATCACGGTATATGGCTCATATGGTAAGAATAAATTACTTCCGTGGGATGACTTGTTAAAAATATTCCAGATTATTAATTTTGATTAAATAAATGTATCGTTAAGAATAATAATTTCTTATACTTCTTTATCCTTTCACCAAGGGAAGCAAACTGTCCAATAGCATTCTGTACAGTCTGAACCATTTCTTGTAAGTTGTTTATTTTTTGTCTCAATGATAGGGCCTTTTCTTCCTGTAAAAGATTAATGAAATAATAAGTGCCTATGTTTTTATTTAAAATATTTTTTTACATTAATATTGCGGTTGACCTTAGTACCTTTTCGTTTGTGCCCTCTTCAATAGCATTACTGCCGAATATGTATGTTTTCCCTGAAATGTTTCCAACTAAAGTATTGATTTCTTATTAAACGTTACAACAATAAAAGAAAATGTTATTACAATGAGGAAAGTATTTTGGAGGTCTATACCAGACGAACGGTATGAGAAGTAGAAGAGGTAGCATCCATATTTTGAAGAACCAACAGAACAAAATCCACACAGTAAGTGCGAATATATTCCTTGAGTTAGATTCCCATTCGAAAGAAGTCCTGAAAGTTAATATATATATCATTATTACAATTAAATTCAATCCTTCAAATAAAAACCTCATGGAAGAGCTGTAATAAGCATAAAGTGGAATGTTCTAATAGTATTAGTATAGGTTTTTCTATTGTTAAAATATTTAATTAAAGCTTCAATTAAAGATAGTAATTTTAAGGTAAATGTAATTACTTGAAAACTTTTATCGCATCCAAAACCCAATTAATCACAGCTCTTGCTCTTGATATATTTCTGCCAAATATGCGCCTGTCAAATCCTCGTTCAACCTCTAGATATTTCTTTTCTTTCGGATTTACCACACGAATTGAGGCTTTTACCTAGAACATAACATTACTCATCATCATCATCATCTATTTAAGAGCCAGGCTTTTTTTCGGTGAAGCAATCGCCAAGCCGTTCTATCATTCACCATCTCTTTGACCTCCTAGTACGACATAACGTTAGCCTTCGTCTTTATCTGATGCAGGTAACTTATCCTTGGCCTAAGTCTGGAATCAGGTTTTCAGGGCTCTTTGAAAAAGCACTTAGTTGGCAGTATTCGCTTTCACGCCTTATGCTGATAGCACAAGAGTTCCACTTATCTATGGTTATCAAGGCGCTTTTGATTTTTGTGTTATACTGTACGCCTCTGCGGCAACCGCTCTACATCAGGCTGGCCATACCCTTTTTTCTACCTTTGAAGTACTAATAAAAAGGAGTTGAAAAAAGTTACGAGGTTGAGTTTTCCAAGTGTTTGAGGTGTTAAAGCCATCAATTTATGTTCCTTACGAGGCTCCAAGTGATTGACATTTCCATAAGTATTCTAGGATTGTTCCCCTTAGCTCCCTCCCTTAGCTCTTGGTCCTTGAGGGCGTACCATCTAATTTCACCAGAGTTTACGGTAAGAAGAGGTATTAAAACTTTGCCCACATCTTCAGATCGCTTCTCGTCGTAAACCGTGATCTCTAATATTGAAGTGATATCGTTTACAATACTAAAAGAAACAGTGAGTATTAAATATCAAAGATCTTATTAGAACCTAATTAGCATAGATTTAAGACACTACACTTATGTATGAAAAAAAAGAGTAATTTCTGACATGTACATCATTTGATTGTTGGCTCATAACCAACAGCCGATGCAACTTGTCCGAAACGGCGAAGTAAATGAATATCAAATAAATAAAGTAAAAAAAGTAAATAAATAAAATAAAAACAGTAAATATGTGTAAATATCAATATTATGTGTTGGATAATAGCATAATTCAAAGGAGTTTCTTACTATGTGAAGGTTCTTGTCCAATTGGGGTCGTTCGTTTTGTAGTCTGTGTGTGTTTGTAGCCTTTCATTGTCTAGTTCCAAGATACAGTAACATTCTGTGCCACTCACACATTTAGCTCCATAAACAGTGACGGTTAATAAACCAACATAGGGTATGTTCCCTTTCAGAGGATACCAAGGCTGTAAAATAGCTAAAATATTAGGTCTGTGTGAAACATTCAACTGCACACATACAAATCAGGTTTTGGATGATAAAATGTTTATAAAAGTAAATGTATTGCAGACTTCTACATTAATTTTTATTATTATTTACAGACTGTAGTTAATATGTAGTATACCTATAAATCTAATACATTTATAGAAAACAAATACTGGTATATATTACTAGGTGTAAAAAGCAACATGGATGATCTGTATACAGAAGTCAAAGATTTGGTAAGATATAAGCTTACAATTTGTTCACTAACTGCAACAAATTTCCTTTGGACCTCTTGGTACTCATCAATATCTGCGACAGTGTTAGCTAACGAACCACTTATAGTAAGAAGAATAAACATCTCAACTGTTTCTAAGTCACTGTTCAAATTCAAACGCATTTGATGTGTTTTCTCCTTTTCCACTTCTATTAGATCTATTGTGCTACTGCAAAACAAAGAATATATTATATACGTAGTACTTCGACGACAAGTTTATATATTCAAAAATATGTGGTTTTGAATTTACCTGCCAATAATAGCGTCCTTGTCAACTAACCATATTTCCAGTATAGTCTCCTCATACATATTGAAACTGAACAATTCCTGATATTTTATTTCGGCAGCATTGGTTTTTACTAGCTTTGATTTGTGTTTTTCGGTCCCCAATCTATATAGAGACAAGAAACACGTCATCACACTCTCTAACGCCATCATACTCTCTAACGCCATCACACTCTCTAACGCCATCACACTCTCTAACGCCATCACATCTCTAGTTATTTTAAATTAAGGAACACACATTCTGAATTAAAAAACAGAAGTACATAGTAAAAGTGTCAAATTGGGATCAATATATTGTATGAGTATTCGTTATTATAGCCACAATGTATTTTAGAACATGGTTTATGCTTTTAGTGAGGTAGCGTGAGTACTTCTCTAATACGGAAGAAAATCTATCTGTATCTGCCTCTGAAGTGAACCAGTGAATAAAATAAGGAATTGACAACAGTAAGTAACAATTTTCTTACTTGAAACGACAATGCAAAAAACGTATTCTTTCCTCTGACCCATCTGTTTCCAAACCAGTGACTTCGATGAGAGCGACGGTAACTGTTGCAGCTTTTATCTTTTTGAACGTTTTAACCGAATTCTGTATCGTTGTGTTGCTTAAAATGAACTGTAATACAAAATGATTGACTAACATGAGCATCATCGTAACCGAAAACCTAATATTAGTGATATAATAACCGCAAATTGTTATTATATTCGTAAAGCAAACATGAGAATAATACTTTAGAAACGTTCATGCAAAACTATTATTTCTCACAACAGTAGTGAAATAAAGAGCTATGTGTAAACAGCAAACATTTTCATAAAGCGTTCCATTTATTGTACAATTTAATATATTTTTCCCTAGTTAGCTGTGGGCAGAACCAAAACGCTGTAATTTCAACAAAGCTACGTCGCACTTGGTCGACACTTTTCCTTATAAAGCTAGCGCTCTCACTGACGCAATAAATCTAATAGGTAAAAAACAATTCAGTGGAATTGTCAATTATGTAAACATTAAAAAGAGCTTTAGGAGCGAGCGTTGAGAAACTTGAAATGTAAATAAAGGGACCTTTTCGACTTTTTCCCGAGATTCTTTCTTTTTGTCCTTAGACGCCAGTTTTTCCCTTTCCCTCTGTCGGCGTTTTTCCTTGACAGCTGATATTTGTGAACCAATTTTGTCTCGTATAGAGATTCTTGGTGACGGTTGGTATTCATCATTGTCTGTAGTACCCAGTTCATTTAATCTGTAAATACATTAATATATAATTTAATATAAAAGACTTAGTTTAGCTTAGTCTAGAACATGTTGGTGTGTTGTTTGGCTGGTGGGAACTGTGTAAACTGCATGTTCCATAACATAAGTAAACTTGCGTCGTTCCTTGTCACACGGACGATTCAATTCAATTCAATTCAATTCAAATATACTTTATTGCACACCATGAAGTAAGTAGCATATTAAAATAACAATACAATATAAGTGTTAACAAGAGGCGGCCTTATCGCTAGAGCGATCTCTTCCAGGCAACCTTTGGGTACAAAAAAAAACGAAGTGAAAGAGAAAAGAGAGGTAGGCAGGTGCGTCAGTGTGATGATCATGAGACATGACTAATATAAATACACATATAAGACGATGTTATTTGTTTAAATTGATTTGCCGTAAATAAGTTTTAATGTACAGGAGCTGCCCAACAGGGATGGAACCTCTGGAAGATCGTGTGTTTGGACACAGGGAAGCCAAAGATTATTCCATAGTATCACTTTATTATTACTTATCACTTACGATTCAAGGCTGGCCATTTTAAAGTCGTGGGTGAAAAATTTGTTCGAACTAATGCTGTTGCTCTCTTCCGGAATCAACTCAGGGTCATGACTTACTTCTTCGACGTAAGCAAATCGTAAATTCCTGTCACAAGGCACATCTTCTATCACAGCCTTTTGCCTAAATTGTACTTCACTGTCGGTCTTAGAACTTATCGAGGACCCACCACTTACATCACTATAGCTTGCGAATTTTTCTTGCACAAATACACTGTCGCTCACCAGCAGAGAATCAAACGATTTCGATTTCTCCATCTTCCTCTGCATCGCTTCATATTTGTGTTGGATTTTCTTATGTAATTTGGCGAAAGGTTTTTTTTTCTCTATTTTAACTTCTTCATTGTATTCTTTGTCCATTTTACTACCTTTTGTGTCTACGTTTCATGAACGATTACGCCAATCGTATTACTGTTAGTCGAGAGTGATAACGTTATCAGCGGATGAGTTATTGATTATTTTGACTAACTCCTTATCTTTCCTTTAGAATAAGGCGGGGATTTCTGTTGTTTCAGTGATTATCTCAGCATGATTTTCTTTGTAATTGTTAGATTCTGTGGCTATTAAAATGATATACTAGCTATGATGATAATTAATTATGATGACAAGAAAAAAGTGTAGGCTATTATTTATACGTATAAATTGCAAGTAATATAAAAAAAAACATGTCTCTAACAACATAGATAATTTCTTCATTTGTAATGCTATTCGTGTATTTCAATTTCGGTTGATAGGTTCTTAAACTAACTTCATTAACTATACTATCACTTAGTTAGCAGATTAATTGGCCAACAAGTTCCCTTCATGACTTGGAGAGTTTTATTAGTCGTCAAACCCGGTTACCAATTCAATAGCCTTCGTGACATAGTCACGTCCGTTAGAAGCCTACAAAAGTGTGTTTTATCTTAGGTATGTAGCTGGTTTGCTAATAAATTAAAATGAATTGTTATTATTATTTCAATACTTCAATTTTTAAAAGTTTTTTAAAAAACTTCCTAAAAAGTTTTATTGATTAACAATTTGGTCGGTTTTCCAAAACACCCTTCAATTTGGATCAGGTATTTGGTCAGATAGTTAACAAAGGCCACATGTCACTGTATTGTGAGCAGTTGGTCTGTTGGTAAAGGGCAAATATCTGGCAACTACTCTTTGATCGACTGCCGGTGTTAACAATAATTGAAATTAATATACCGTCCGGGCTAACATAATTTATCGCACACATGTATGTTATTGCTTTTCAGAATATATCAGGCATTTATCTCCCATTCATGATATAGTTCATCACCTTCTTACACATGAAATATCATTGTATTTAATAGCTATTACTAAATCAAGATGATTAGAATATATAACTTAACTGTGGATGGATAATGATAATCCAAGATGAATGAGTCATACTTTATGAGTTATATAAAAAGCTAAATGAGTAATTCGATTAAAGATTTGATTATATTCCTTAGTATCATATTCGATAACATACAATCGATATAGCTGTACAATGTACATATGATTCATTTGATTTCAATTTTGATATCAGATCGAAGCAATCTAAAATAATTTTTACTTATTTCGATATAGATAGACATATCGATGGTTACATAAGATTATTTTAATACATAATACTTTACTATGAGAAGAACAGAAAACTTTGTTTTTTTTACTAAAAAGTTACAAACTGTTGAGTCAAGATATCAAACACGAAATATTTGAGAAACTTGAAAGTTTTTTAACACTCGACACTGGCAAATACCTATAGTCCCTAAAGAGGATTGATTACCATACTTAGGAACAAGAAGAAGAAGAAACGTGATGTTCCACAGCTAAAAATAGTGACGTACACTAACGGTAACACGCGATTATAAAATATGAATCGATACACATACAGACCTGCCAAAAGTCACCTCTTAACACAAAAACATATTCTGGACCTATCTCTAATAACTATAAAACAATTGGTAGCGTGCCAAAAAAGTTGGCAGCATTACCGTTCTGTAAATGCGATTCATATTCACGAGGAACTAATTAAAAAATCGGCCATGTGCGAGTTGGACTCGCACACCCAGGGTTCCGTAATAAAAACAACTTCGCCGTTCGTTCCCTAGGCTATTACACTAACCGCAAATAATAAGATTGTAATACTAAACTCGCTCTTATTTTTGAAAATATGACTATAAAAATCTACGAGCATTTCAAGCGACTACTGGTTGCCATTATTATAATTATAAAAAAAGAAAAAGCAAAAAACACGTTTCTAGTAGGTCCTTCTACTAGGTCCCTCTTCATTTTTGAGGATACCCCGTAATATTTTAAATTTTATTATTTGTTGTTATGGCGGCCACAGAAATACCCATTCTGTGTAAATTGCAACTGTCTATCTATTACGGATCATGAGATACAGCCCGCACAGACAGAAGTGCAGATGGACGGACGGACAGACGAACAGCGGAGTTTAGTAATAGTTTAGTAATATAGTTTTAGTAATATGGTTCACTTGGTAACCGTTCTGGTAAGGAACCCTAAAAACGAGACCATTATGTCAACTAAACCTATCATGTCGTTCCGCTTGTTCCTCGTACATTACCAAGTTACATTACCGGTACTGTGCAAGAAAAAATCTATTCTTCATACAAAACCGGGTAATGTAAAAGGAATTATTTATTCCTTCTACAAAACCAAGTTGCATTACCAGGGATGGCAGTTATGTACCTACCATGAACAGTAATTCATAGTAGACATAAATTTATTTCCAGATATACGGTAGCCAGGTATATAAGATCGTGAAATACGGAGATCAGACAGTGCAGAGCTGGGTACAAATCCAAATGTTTATAGTGGGCAATATAGGTAGAGTCTACCTGGTAGACGGTAGAAAATGAAAATAAAAATTGTGTACTTTATAATTAACTTAAAAAACTGCTGAGCCCGCGTATTGCGTACGCGTGGAATTTATTTTGTTTACTATTTCATGATTTTTTTGATATTGTGCGGCACTACAATTATTTTTACAAAATAAAAGCAACCTATTACGCCTTGTAACATCAGCTATCTGCATCAGTAAAGGTCTTGATTTTGGATTTGTACCCAGCTCTGTACTATCTGATCTCCGCTCTAAGAGCTTATATATCTACCGTATTTCTAGAAATTAATTTATCATTAAGAATTACTTTTCCTGATAAGTACATCACTGCCATCCCTGGTTTTGTATAAGGAATAAAAAATTCCTTTTACATTACCCGGTTTTGTATGAAGAATATTTTTTCCTTGTACATTGCCGGTAATGTAACTTGGTAATGTACGAGGAACAAGCGTGTCGTTCATAGCTAACAATCAACTTATTCTCCGCTCATAAAACATACTACCATTTGTCGTTTTCCAGTATCAAAAAGCCGCATACAATTTTTCTAGTCAGGTCATAGTCATTAGTCAGTGCGGCATGCACCGAGGCATAATTCAAGAGTGACGTGACAAACCGGCGTCTGTGTCGGACGCCATAATTTACCACCTATTCTTACTTCAAAATTTTTACTCCTGATATTTTGTTCAAACTCTGTGTGCTATCCATTTTACTTACATGTCAGGGAAATCTGCATGGATTCACTTGTAATAAATGTGTGAACAGGATTGTGGTGATTATCTTTGTACTTTCTGGCCATATTTCTGAAAAACCCGTGGTGGTCTTGTGGTTAAAGCAACGGCCTGCCATATGACGGGCCCAGGTTCAAACCTCAGCGGCCTATACTATTACATTTCTAAACTTAAGTACAGTGATTAATCACACCATGAGCCTTAAAGAATAGAGGTGGGCGAAATGGGATCTCCGGTGAGATTTCCCATAAAAATTGGAGCCGCTCGGCTGGGGACTGTACTTTACAGGACCGCAATCAAATAACACCACTTTGTGTTTCTGCGGTAAGTTCAGGTAAGTAAAAATCAGTGCTCCACGAGGATACGGATATGCTGCGCGAAACATATTTGTCACATAAATATTTGAACCCGCGACCCCTGGCGTAGCAGTCAGCTATACTAACCACTAGACCAGCTTTATTATATTTTTCGCACTGTATAATATAATTTAATTTAGTCGGATACATACTAGGTGGACTCCAAGTAGAAACGTCACGATATTTTAAAATTAAACTCACGGCATAAGTTCCTTGGAGCAAGTTTGCCGGGCCTTGTGAAAGACCAAGTGTTGAAACTTCACATTTTGTTTTTGTAGAAGTTTTGCATTCAGCTCGCAACGTTGGAATCCCATTAATCTAATGTAAATTTATAATTATTAGAATATATGAGCGCATTCATACTAAAATATTTAGTTTACAGGCACGCTATTAAGAATCTAAATGATTTTGATAACTGATTTGAATTTAGGAACAATCGCTGCTTTGCTATCGACGGCTGGTAACAAGTTCATCTGTGTTTGAAGCGCTGTCTGTAGAGTTTTGACAATCTTCCACTCACTGTAGAACAAAGTATGACTACAAATTGGTAGCACTTCTTTATGCCAGCCAGTTAGAAGTTTGGTCAGTCAACCACTAATAAAATCACGTGTGATTAATCTTGTAGAAATAATTTGAAAAATAAAACGTAAAATAAAATCGTATAAACTCACGGTTATAAAATAAAATTCCTTATCCCCAAATACAAATCTAAAATAGGGGCGGATGTTTCTTACCCTCTTCACTGTAAGTTTCCGTCTTAAAGATTGATGGGTTCAGTACAGTCTTTTGAACTGTAGAGCTTATTACATCGCTACAGCAAAAAATTACGAATCCATAAAACCCAACTAAATCTTCAATGAAAATCTTAGATGCTTTATCAGTTAGCTTGGGTACCTTTTGGTAAATAAAATTACTATCTCTTATTCAATCAATACAAATAACTCCTACGACGTCAATGTATTCGGGTAGGCGCGCATTTATCTCGTAGACTTAGGAGGGTAGGTATAAAAAATCCTCTCACGCGGTACTGATCACAATTTGATTGCTGCAGAGGATCGACGTGGAGGAACCTTCAATTATCACTGCATTATTTGTGTCCAGTAGCCCAACTTTATAGACGGTAAAATAATGGAGGTCGAAATCACATCAGATACTTTTTTAATGACAAAAAGTGCAATTGGAGATATTATATTAGGCGATCTGTGTGTATTATTTAATTGGCCCTAGTTATAATTGAATGTACCTTCCTTCTTATATCGCGAAAACTGACCAGGAGAGTTAAGCTCAAAATATTCCGGTCTAACGTAAAAACCGTATTGCTTTACGGATGTGAGACGTGGAAGGTTTCCAAAGACGTCTCGCGCCGGCTGCAGGTCGTCATAAACAGCTGTCTTCGCCGTATTCTCGAAGTCTACTGGCCAGAGGAAATCTCCAACGTAGATCTGTGGGATCGCTGCGGTGAGACCCCGATCGACCAGCAGATCCAACGCCGCAAATGGAAATGGATCAGCCATACGCTCCGAAGGGACCCTGATCATATACCGAGGCAAGCCCTTGACTGGAATCCCCAAGGAAAACGTAAACGTGGCCGTCCTAAGCAGACCTGGCGTCTGACGATCATCGCAGAGGCGAAGAACATAGGAAGGACTTGGGGCGATCTGAAGCGCGAAGCTCAAGACCGAGCGGGATGGCGGAGCACTGTGGAAGCCCCTGCCCATCTAGGGAACACAGGAACATAAGTAAGTCCTTCTTATAGGTCATCTATAAAAGAACACAATATGATCTTGAAGAAAAATAAATGATGGTTTTCGATTATTTCCGGCGGAATATTTAGGCGCGGTGGCCTTGTGGTTGAAGCAACGGCCTGTCATCTAATGGGTCCAGGCTCAAGCCCCAGCCTGTACCAATGAGGTTTTCTAAGCTGAAGTACAGTGATTAATCACACCATGAGTTTTTATAATTGGTTTAAAAGTTACTCCACTGGATCAAACTTTTCTATGCGGCGGTGTAAGGATGTCTCCTTCAGAATTTATGACCACTATCCACTTTTATTACGGATTGGACGAAAGAGTGCAGATGTCCCCTGATATATTTTGTCGATGTGATGTGAACGTTTAGAAAAATATTGACGAATCCATTTTTTTCGCTCATAATTTTAGCTTAGTGTTGTCAAATTATATTTTAATGCTGTCAAATCAAGTCTTGTTAAAACTGTTGAAACTATTTGGTTCTTGGACTTCTAAGTTATATTTATAGGCCATATATATTAATAATTTAATTCACATTTAAATATTATATTTTTATTGTCAAATTATCTCTATTATGAAAAAAAATAAATGTGAAATCTTTAGTTTACAAACACAATAATAATTATAGTCAGAAATTCCACTAAGAACAAAGTATTCTTCTTTAAAAACTATGAATGTTTTAGTTTTAATTTACAACAGAATTTTGTTAACATTTAAATTTAGTTTTAGTGTACTCAGATGAACAAAAACCACCAATATGTATGTGTATAGGTTTGTTAAATACAAATTATTTACTTTAAAACTTTACTTTACTGTTACTTAAACGTTTACTGTAAAAACTTTACTTCTTGGGCTGCGTGGTTTACCTTAGTGTGATTCTCATCCAAATACCGACTTTCCTTGTGCTTGTGTGAGAAATGAGGTATATACATACGGTACAGTCCATAGCAGTCTCTTAACAACAAAAATAAAAGAATTTAACGTGATGCTTACCAATCCATTCCGACCGAGTTAAATGACCTGAATAAGAGAGTAAGGGCGAATAACGATCTCCCGTGGGTTTTCCATTAAAATTGGAGCCGCCCGACTGGGGACTGTTATGTGCCTCCGTCTTACAGAAGACCGCAGAGAAATAACACTACTTTGATGAAGTATTTTGTTTTTGCGGTAAGTAAGGTTACCAGTGCTAACACAGTGACTCCTCATCAACAACATGGTTGGCAACTCGTCGGTGGTATCCCTGGTATTGCTAGCGGCTATAGGCTACGGTGACCGCTTACCATCAGTTGGGCCGTATGATTGTGTGCCACCTTAGTGATTTAAAAAAAACCTGATATGGTTTATCTCTTAATAAAAATCATTAATTTCCGTTACATTTAAGTGTTTTTCTTCAGTAGTAATAACAAGAGTATTTAGAATCGTGTTTTTAAAAAAAACAACACGGGAGGAGCGCTGTTTACTTTTAAAACAAACTCCAGGGAAAACACTTCGTTTTCCATTCTCAGTTTTCATAAAAATCTAAGTTTGGTTAAGCTTGATTCCTTTTACATATTTTTTCGTTATCTCAGTATTTTACTCAACTTAAAAAGACTAAAAGCTTTTAAATGAGAAATATACACATACATTGAAGAGTGGATTAATTCGTTACTCATTAGGTTGGGCTCCTGGGATTTCCAGGTCAGGTTCAAATAATTTTATAATAATGCTTAGATTGATCGTCAGTTTTGTATTTTTATTGTCATTTATATTATATTTACAGTAAAAAAGAAGTAACAATAAATTGTTTTACACCAATCAATAATAAAGAAAATTAGAAATATAAATTATTCTTATTTTTAAGTATTCAGTAATTTTGACTAGACCGTTGGGCTAGTGGTTACACTTGTTAGTATAGTTAGTGGTTACACCTGACTGCTACGCTAGGGGTGGCGGGTTCGATTCCCGCCGGGGCAAACATGTTTGCCTAGCGAGTGGGTGTCTGGTATGTTTTTACAAAAAAGAAGTAGATATATACAAATTATATCAGCTGCTGGTTCCCATAGTACAAGCTTTGCTTAGTTTGGAGCCAGATGGCGCTGTGTGATAATGTCCAAGTCCAAGTCCAAGATAAATTATAAATTTTTAAAGTCCAAGATAAATTATAATTTTTATTTATTTTTATTTCAGTGGGTACACATTCGATAAGTGATAAGCGGATGTAATCAAGAGACTGTCAGGCATATATTCGCTTTGTTTGTGTAGCGTTGTGTTGTCCATTGTTGCGATTGACAATTTAGGGACAAACTTCGGTGGTGAATGACAGCAGAATGACAGAGACAAAGCACTACAAAACGATTAAGGCCGATCATGATTCGATGTGTATATTACGGCCGACGACTATCTATACCTACATATGTAGATGAGAATTGGTTTAACTTAGTGTAAACGTCTAGTTTGACGTTTAAAGAAGTGTTGGATAGTTATCAAAATGCAGTCCTAAATAAATAGTTCGTTCAAAATCAACAGAACTTTATTCGAGTTGTTGGGCTTTGAATAGTATATTTGTATGAATGGGTAATAACATAGGACTGTGAAGGAATTGAGATTGGCTCTCGGAAGGAATCTTTGATAAACATATAGCCTTTCTTATTTTAAATTTATCTATATCTATATAGGCTACGGTGATTGCTTTCCATCAGGTGGGCCTTATGCTTGTGTGCCATATTAGTGGTATAAAAAAACTATACATTATCGGTCTTTTTTTTTATACCACTATGGTGGCAAACAAACGGCCCACCTGTTGGTAAGCGGTCACCGTAGCCTATGGACGCTTGCAACACCAGGGGTATCACTCGCGCGGTATTTCGTATAACACTAGAATTAACTAAAATTTTAATCAAACATCACCAAATAACAGTCGATCAGACAGAATACTCCTATTACCATTTCAATTGGAGTCAATGATTCGCATTCAAAGGGCAAGTCGGTTGGGAAATGTCAATTTATGAGAAGCTGACTTGTGTGGAATTAGGTACACGACTGTGGTTGATTTCCCGAGGGACAATATACAGATAGCACTGAGCACTGGTGTTTAGTTTAATAGGAAAAGTATTTCACTGGGCCGGTTTCATTAGACTAATGTGAGTCGATGCAATTTTTCATTGAACCCAGAATCACTGGGAATATCACGCGCGATTGGGTTTGCTTAATTTAAAGTGGGTTTTGTTTGCAAAGTGTCATTTGGGAGCTGATCTGGTAATCGTTGGAATGGTGCGGGGCGTATGGGGAAAAATAAAATCCTACCACCATTTACGATGCTCATAACTCATATTAGTTTTAAATTAAAAATGTTGACGTTTGTGTATTGTTACTCAATCAAACCCAATATCGATTCTGTTGTAAAAAAACATAAAACCAATTTGACAGTAGCTACTAAAGGTCTTGCTATCCTATTCTCATGTGGAGGGTTAAATGTGCATGTGCAATAATTTAAGTCCTGTCAAATAAGTTTAATGATTTCGTCCAACAGAATTAGCACCAGTATGTGGTTATATGCATTATTAAAAAAATGATAAGTTGTAAATGTAGGGTACTGATTAAGCTAAAACGGATAAAATATTGCATGGAGACATTGGATTGGGCTTTTTATTACTCGGGAACTTCTTAAGGGATGACGTATCCTTGTATATAATAAAATACAATGTGCTGTCTGCCATTTCTTGTCCAATATGTGTTAGGATCAGACATCACAGAGATAGACAAATTACAGCCTTGAAATTGTTGTAGCAACCCCCTTAAAGAAAAAACAAATCGTTAAACGTAAGAAAGCACATGAGCATATTCTTTTCAACTTTAAACAGGATTTATTGCTTAAGTAATTTAGACCTTTATAAGTGCCTTATTAGGGCCTAAACAGTTTTTTTTATTTTGATTATATTGAGCATAACATCATTCAATTCTTTATCACGATATAAAAGCATGTCTCGTGAAATACGAATTGAACGCTCTTCTTAGTTGAAGTAGAAGCCAACTTCTCTGAGCTAATTGAAATGATCGGAGATTGGATCGTTGCTCAGTAGAGCGGGATTACTGACCACGCCTGCAAAACTGCACCTCCTTGGTCGTATTTTATTTTAACAGTTTTATAGAAACCGAGCCGAAAGAATTTTTAAGTGAAACGATATATGTAGTTGGTGATTTGGACGCCAGTGACCAAAAGGAACGGACTAGCCAACTTTACCAATATAACTTTTTGCTGAACGATAATGACAATTAAATCAGTAAATCATATTTTTGATCACTTTTTGTTATCATTTCAATTAATGACAATCAGACTTCGTGATATTATATCCGTTGATATTATACATACTTATACCTAATTGTTTATTTGTGGGTGAATTATAAAATTTCGCTACATATATGTGGGATGGAAAATAAAATGCTCGCATGAACTTGTACGACATTTATTTTAGAGAGACATCTAGAAGACTGAAAAAACAAATGATCCCTGCGCTTGCATTTGTTATATCACGTCACCTCCGGTGTTGCCTACGGTATTGATTGGCGGCCACAATGAGAATAAATCCTACATATATTTAACTTTAATATTGAACATATAATAGGATTCTCAACACAATTTGATATTAAAAAACTTTCAGTCACGTAAACTCCTGTCCAAAAATATTTTCATTAGCATAACTACCATTCAGGATACTCTGCTGATTATTTAAAGATACTTTGGTCTCTCGTGCTAGCCCGAGCTTCTAACGGCTCATTTCAAGGGACTCCCGAATTCAATTAAGTTTGAAACGGCTGCGGTTTAAAGATAGAATACGTACCGGTTGGTTCCGTTAGCTGCGACATTTGAACTAAAAATCCCAAATTAAAGAACGGATGGAGGTTTTATTTGGATCAGCAAGTTTCTAATTTCCTGTAAATTTTGGACGACATTTCTTTCTTACCTTGAAATTATAGTAATTAAATCCTAAAAGAGCCGATGGAGTTCGTAGTCGGGGTATCTCTCTGATAAATATTTGTAATAAATACGTTTCTGTAAAGTATATGCTTATTTCTTGGCTCAAACTACAAGGCAAACCCAAGGCGTGTGTAATAACTTAAATTGGAATTGATAATGACGTCAGCATGTTTAAAAACGTAAAGGATACAAGTTGTTTTCGTAATAGGGTTCCTTCAACTTCGTAAGCTGTAGCATTGATTCATGCAAGTTTCCACGTCCTTTCGCCACTTCCATTATGTCTTCGGCGTGTGGTCCTAATACCGAACAAGGTGAGGTTGTCCTATATTTTATTTAACTTTTTATGACATTAAATAAATAAGAAATCATATCAAGGTAAAGGTCAATAAAATGCGAAAAGGTCAGTAAAACCGTCGCCGTCGTAATCGAAGAAAGGTTAAAAAAATATTTACATACTGACATTGAATAAATTAGAATCATAACAAAAAGCGCTGAGGTCAGTAAAGCCGAGAAAAGGTCAGAAAAGTCATAATCGAAGAGAGGTCAAAATGTGAGTCATGACAAATTTTTAGGAGCTATCTCTTGGCTCCGATAAGCGCTCGTTTGGAGGGTCTCGTCCCTAGTAAAACGTAATTGTAGAAAGCTTAGATCGGACCACTGATCTGCTTTCCAGCTAATGTTCTCTAGGATTTCGATAAAATATAATTAAAATTTGCATCTCAATTAAATAGGAATTAGATAGTCGAATTTTAAAAAAGTTCAATTATTTTTTTTATTTTTGCATAAGCTGCATTTCTCTGTACTAATTTAGTATGGAATTTGTAGTGTAAACACATATTGTAAACTAAAAATATTTTGGACTCGCAGAATACAGCTGATACAGAAGAATGGAAGAGAGTTAACCCCTGGTGTTGCAAGCGTCCATAGGCTACGGTTTGCCACCTTAGTGGTATTAAAAAAGTTATTATTATAAAGAGAAAGGAATTGTATTTTTATATTATATGTTTGTAATAATGAATAAACTCATAACTACTGGACCGACTTTCAAAAATCTTTCACCGGCCGAATCCCGTATTATCACTGAGTAGCATGGTGTATATAATGTTGCTAGATGGGCGAAGTCGTGGAAAAAAAGCTAGTATGTAATATAATATATATACTCGTGGCGCAGGATTTTGTCTCGATTACGTCAAGATAGTCGCGCCGGGCGTTTGTTGCGCTTCAGTTCCTACTTTAATCTAGGGTACACTCTAAATAAGGTTCCACTCCGGTGACTTTATTCTTTATGAAGGCCTGTATGTATAGTGCTGATACAGAAAATATATGTTATGTAAAAAAAAAGCTTAAAAGTCGAGCCAATATTTTGAGGCCCTGTCCCATTGTATATTACATGGGCTCAAAGAATATTGTAGTCTAGTATATGAACTACTAGACACAGGCACGCTTAGTTTATGCGCGGTAATTAAACTAAAATAAATAGGTAAGTTCCAATGCTTTTCTATACTACAACGCTTACGAAGTTCTCAAACCCAGAAATCTAAGATTTTATGTAAAGAGTAAAGTTATTTTATGTGAAAAATTTGAAGCCGTCTTCGCCGTTGCATCAAGTGGAATTAAAAGCACTTTTTCAAGTCTATATCATTATTGTCTATCAACTTATATTACTACGAATAAAAAGTAAACCGAGTATCCAGAACGCTTTTCAATGTGAAGTCACTGAATGTATCTGAATTTTAAAACGAAAATGCACAGGGTTTATCCACGTACATCTGCTACAATCAGCATTTACGGATGGTACAACATAATTTGTTTTATTTTTTTAACATGTTACGTGCTATTCCCCAAGCGAATTTCCGCATATCGTACCATTTTATAACCGGCGTCATGTTTTATTGTTACCGCTCGGCTCACTTCATATTACCTTGTATGACTCCGCTGTATTCTCTTTCATTTTCCTTCTCTGCGCGGTATTTCCCAACGGAACTATTAAAATAGTTTTTAACGTGTGTCGACGCGTTTCGCTAAAAAGTAAAATAGGTTTGTGATACGAGTATGCTAGGGTTTCTTTAACGGTCAGCTCTGCATTTTGAATATCCGCAATACAACTTTTCCGAAAGCGTCGGCTGTTTTTTAACAAGCTTTTTGTAGGTTCACCACAGAGTACACAATGTATATTTGCGTCAAGGTTCAATCTAATGGAATCTTTCAACATAATTTTTCCTACGTTTCAAAGGTCAGTATTTTGAAAACTTGCACTTAAAGTACATATTTTTTTAATTAAGAACAATGTGCATGAACTAAAAATACATACATACATACTTTATAGAATTCTTGGGGATAGGCCAATTAATTCCAGAGGACGGTTAAACGGGTTAAACTACAGATATTCTGCTGCAATGAAATACCTCAGGTTAGTACTAAACTCGTATTATGCAGTGTGTAACTGTTCCGAATTGAAGAGCATTGTACCGAGTGTAATTACTGGGTCGGGAAACTACAAATCCTGGCATATTTGTTTCTTGTTCGAGTAAATTAACCATACATACAAAATGTGATCAAATACTGACTAGTAGTTAGGTAAACTTTTTCAAATTCCAACAATGAATTCTAGTACAATGTCCATATAAGCTGTAATGCGAGTGCAGGAAATTGAATTAAGTCCATGTTATATTTCAATGTTACCCGCTTTACTTGGCAAACTTCCTATATTTTCCTTTTAAAATTTAAAATAACGTATAATTTTGCAGTTCAGTCTTGAAACAGAAAAATTTGTAAAGGAGTTCATTACGACTACATTAAAGAACTTGGTATAGCAACTCTGATGTCATTTGAGTATTTCTTTTATATCATTGATCCAGTTTACGTTACTAGCCAATACAATAAGTCTACGTTCCTTAGTCCTTCTACAATAAATCCAGCTAATGTGGCGGACTTGAAATAAATCCGATGGAAAAGCTGTCGCATTGTGCCCGTAAGACTGAAATAGCAGAGAGGAAGTGAAATGATCTTCTTACTATCACTTTGAAATGTGTGGAGTTAATTCCACAGTCGTGTTGACTTATGATTGTGGAATTAGACAACAGCGTAATACAATTTTAAATTTATAAGTGTGCATTTATATGAAAATATTTGAGTTTAGGTCCAAATAAGGCACTTGTCGACGACGACGGTCGTAGAGTTTACCACCAGTTTGGTATGGCTTGATATGAGTTGAGCTATACCAAACGATATTTTAGATGTTCCGTTCTTACTTCATTGTTCATCAATATCTTCTACTTCCAAAACAAATCAATATCTTCCCTGAGAAAGTGATCATCATCATATCCTTGGAGGCCAAATATAGATAACTATTTATTGTAACTGTTTATATAACTGTTTAAATAATTGTTTATTGTACACCTTACAACTATAATACAGAATCAGAATTAATTAATCATATCGGTACAAATGACGGCCTTATCACTAGATGTGATCTTTTCCAGACAATAATATTGTTAGGGTCAGCACTAGATCTAATGTGGCTGGTTATTGGTTAACTGATTTTTATACCAAGTAAATGCCACCTGACCTCCGTAACCCATTTCACAGGAAAACATCGGTTTTGGGAGAGATATATGGCTTGAGAATGTTCTTTTCTTTCCCATACAATTTTTAAGTTTTGTTTTATTTATTTACCTTCGTACTGCAGACGTATCACATAATAGATGGTATTCCGTATTGTGATTCTCTTTGTAAGATGAACCGAACTCAATCTTTTTAGATGATTTTAAACGAAAATTCACGCTCGAGATAAGTAAGAATCAATCTGATAAAGGCAAACTTCGCCAAAGGCCGGGCTCACAATTCGCTGGTTGAGAACGTAGAGTTCCTCTTAGAGACAAGACTTTTATGCGGTATTCGATAGGAACTTCTAAAATGTACTAGCCTAGATATTAAAGACAAAAAAATATCCAAGATATAATTATATTACAGCTATCGTGCCCATATCACGAATAATGAATAATTTACTAACTATTACCCATGACTTCTTCTGAATTTGTTTATGAAATGTAGCCTATATCCTTCCCCAGGATATAATCTATCTCTTTGTCAAATTTTATCACGATCCGTTCAGCCGTTCAGTCCTGAAAATTTAGCAAACAAACAAATAACAGAGTTATTTTCGCATTTATAATATTAAGTATGGATTATGTACTATGAAGTTGGCAAGCAAGGGTACGAGCGTCATGATGGTAAGAGGTCATCGCAGATTATAGGCGCTTGCAATACCAGGGCCTGGGGTATCACTAACGCATTGCCAACCCATTTGCAGCCAGCAAAGCGTAAGATGGACTACCTTATTATATCGACACTTTGGCTCTAGGATCTATAGGGTTACGGAGCATCTTTGTTAAAAATAACGACGTTTTTGCGTAAATCCCATTTGTAATATCTATTAGATTGGGATACTTTGGGATTCAGAATTAAGTTCGACCAATAAAATTTACAGACACTATGCGGTCCGTTACAATAACAAAGCTAAGTAGCTAAGTGAATTTGCTATTGTTGAACTATGCATTAAGTTTAATAATGGGAGGCTAATACCCAAGTTTGGGGTCCACTACGAGGATTGATTTGGTGTTAGTTAAGTGTTGTGTAACTTATTACATGGGTTCATAAGTTTAGTTATTGAATTATATTACAGAGTTATAAGGAGTGTCTAATGTGTAACTATTTTGTTAATATTCTAGCTCTAATTTTCTCATTAACGAACCGAAATAGCCCTTATAATATATATTCTTCACGCCTTCCCACAAGGGTCCCTGAAGGGGTAGGCAGAGGTGTCACAACACCCACTTTCCACCGAAGATAATTTGGTGCCAACGTGACAGATGGTGAGTCCGTCGCCGTCTCTTAGGCACTACATACGTCTTTGAATTTCTTCTCAGACGTATGCAGGTTTACTCACGATGTTATCCTTCACCGTAAAGCTCATGGTGTGACTAATCACTGCACTTAAGTTAGAAAACTTATTGGTACAGACCGGTGGGATTCGAACTTGTAATAGTAACGTTTTAATTAAAATAACTATTCTATAATTATAAACTACTATTAACGTACACATAATCACGCTTTTTTTCTTCTTTCTTGGTACAAAGCGAGTATGTGTTCTTCTTAACACTTACTTACCCACATATTAGGATGCCTATGGTAAATAGTCGTAAAACTACGAGAAATGTTCACAAACGTGTTTTCAATAAATTTCAAACTGGTGAATTCTGTGCCATTTTCTAAAGGGGCTTTCAACCGCATTTCCCCGTGAAAAAGCTGGCGATTGATTTGGTCGGTGCAAAATGTTTTGAAGTGGTGGCGAAGGGACTTGTTGAAACGGACTTTATAACAGATTTGAGGACCAGCGAGGGACAAGTCAGCAAAGCGGTTTAGTTCTAACCACCCAAAGTTTACTAAGAACATTTGGCGACTAAACTTTAAACATAATACGTTTACAGCGGTGTCTACATTGTTTGGGGTATAAAAGAGTGACATGTAACCGTTATTTTGCAGCCATTGTTGGGGAAGAAAATTATTTGCCGCTTGAAGATCACAATCTGAACGAAGAAAGAAAGGTTTTAAAGAACCTACTTATAGTGTTATATAACAATGAGTATAATACCTACCTAATATCCTGCGATTAAATATAAGTTGTAAGAACTGTGAGGAAAATGGAAACTGGAACTCAACGCAATGAACTGACTGAATAAACATGAACACTTTACGGTGGGTGCAGAAGCAACGGTTTCATCATAAAACATTTTACCTGCGGCATTCGCTTTTCAATGTAGGAATATGGGCCCTGGAAAGCCATCACGGAAATTAAAAACAGTACTTAAGTTTGGAGATGCACAAACGGCTGTCTGACAAAGATAAACCTACAAATGTATCTATCGTTACGTAGTAAGTCTAACATACCATCAATGCTAGTGGATCTGTTGTTATCCAATCAATTAATATCCCACTAGACTGGATTCCAGTAAGATAGGCAATGGCTTTACATTGGTTACTGGTTATGGCATATCTCTGGACTTTTTCACTGATGTACAATACTTGATTTCTTTTCAACCTTGTTTCGACGTTGCTTCTTCTATTTAACATATTCTTAGATTATCCAAGATGAATAACAACACTCTATACAGGAAAAAGTACAAACTTCTTTCTTAAGCTCAGTAATCCAGGAAGTGAATTACCAAGTTCTATTTCACCTCAGATTGTAGAATCGGCTTCGTTCCCGATGCGATATCTCAACAACCCGTAACGTTAATGGGATTGCGAGATGGAATGGAATCGTCCTTAGACGTCTTCGAGCCTCGCGTTACTTTAATAAGAAAAGTTCCCTCTTCGATTGACCAAGTTCGTCAACGAGAAAAATGCTGCTATGTACACCTGGCGTAGGTAGGTATACTTAAAAATAAACTGGGATAAATATACAGGTATATTTCAATTTAAGGAAAAGTAAGCGATCATTAACTTTAGGGAAAAGTGACCTATGACTACGGTGATCTTCTGAACATTACTGAAAATTTATTCAAATCATTTGAATGTGATTCGTATAAGTTATTTGATTAATACATATTTGAATACTTTTTACATAAGTTTTAATGTTTAAATACAAATTGGGGGTTTCCCATATAATATTGGAGCCCCAACTGGGGACTCTACCCTCATCTTCCAGAAGACCATAGTCAAATAAAACTTCTTTGACGTAGCGTTTCTGCGCTGAGTAAGGTTAGTAGAGCTCCACATACGCTGCGCTAGTAGTGTATTCCTATTGTTGTTGACGTTGAGGACTCAATGAGTCCTCAACAACAATAGGGTTGGCAATGTGTTAGTGATATCCATGGTATTACTACCGTCTATTAAGTTACGGTGACTGCCTATCATAAGGTGGGCCGTGCGCTTGCGTGCTAACTTAGTAAAATAAAATAATCTACAAATTTCAGTTGAAATAATTTTCATGTTTCATACTTTTTAGGGCTTAAATTTTACAACTTACTATTTACATCATTGTGTATATGTATTTATGATTTACAGTTTCCAATAAAAAAACACAAAACAACTGAAATATCTAATGCAAGAGTACATTTCCAGCAGTGCCAGTGTAGATTCAGAGCTAAAATCCAGTTCGACTTCGAAGTTGAAATCAATTAGACTGCCAATCGCAGTCTCTGGCAACCAAATCCGTGCGAATCAAAGCGGTGGCCGGTCATTTCAGTGTAGGTACGTTATACGAACAGAAATTACTCGTGTTCAGTAGTTTTCACTTCAGTCAGTTAGTTCTGTTATTAATAGGACTCGTATCAAATTAGCAATGTCGACTAGTTGCTCAGGATTATTCATGTATGATTATGAAGTGAAATATATTATTCACTTGTCATCTTATTCTTCCCAGTGTCGAGTGTTAGAGAATTTTCATGTTACAAAATTTCTCGTGTTTGCCACATTAAAATGCCTAGTGTCATGCATTCCAATGCCCATTGGAGTTTCTAGAAACAATCCACGGCTGTAGTAGATCGTAACATGCCTTTAGGTCAGAGGTAACCTATTGACCAAAATGATAAATTACTTGACCCAAAAGTCATATTATGGCATTATTTCAAATGTTCCTATGAAACTTTACTGCACATAATGACACCAAAAATACACATCAAAGATCACTATAACACAATTTACGAGACACTGGAAAAATCCCAACCACTCCGCATGATTCCCGCCAAAAACTCCTCACTTGTCATCATATCAATGTATTATATTGCGTTGTTTTAAATTAAACCTTCAAAAATTTATCAAAGAGTTTGTAATTTAAACCCAACTCAGTGTTATTTTAAAAAAAATTTTAGTCCACAATTGTTTGTTAGCAAATATATCCGGATATATCTTCAGAAAAGACGTCACCTAGCTTAACAAAGTGGACGTATTTTGTTCAAGAATGGGTAAAAAAAACGGTCAATTGTCGTGAAAACATTTATTCAACTTATTGTTTTAAGCCTCCTTTCGAATACAGTATATAAATACAGTCGTTCGTAATGTACATAATACACGAATTACAAAGTTTATTAAACAGCTAATATTATTATAATACGATAGCTATCTCGTAAATGCTTGTTGGTATGTCATGTAAAGTTATAAATTATAATATATTTTTTACCGTTATAAATAATTTAGCTCTAGGAAATTTCAGCGAGATGATAATTATGTAATACAGTGGTAAATTTCAAGGAAACACTAGTTAAAGGAAATCTATAGTCCTGTACCCTTAGCAAGAACAAATTTCGACTACGTACTAGTTTCACTTACGACTATTTCTGAATGGGAAACTCGACAGCGCTGTGCCACCAAAAAGAGGTCGAAAAATTTGTATGAACATTTTGACATTTTGAGAGTTGCGTTTTCGACTACGAAAACGTATTCGAAAGATGATCTTGTTAACAGGATTGGCAGGAATGCTCAGAACATGTATGACTCTTTTAGCGGCCAAACACAAAATTATTATATTGACCTTCACCAGCACCATATACGTCAAATATGTTTTGAGAAATATGGGGGGATTTTTTTGTTTGTTTGGTGTGAAGAAACACTCAACGCAAACGTTTTGCTTTATTTGAGTAGCACGGAACGAAGTTATTTCTGTCCCGTATGTACCTATATCTGACTATGTTAGTCGTGGTTGCTCTAGGTTGACGTACTCGCATGATTTAATATCCCACTGGTACCTATACGAACTCAAACGTAGTAATTAATTATAAAACTTGTAAAACATTTCAATGAAACGACTAGGACACTAAGTATTACTGCTAGTGGTAAAATGTTTAATAAAACAACTTACACTAACGTTTTTTATACAAATTAAAATTATACAAAATACAGCGATTAAATATTTTATCAGACTTTTGTTTTTGTAGAAAATAAAATTGGTTAATGAATGGCACGATTACATATGACGAATTGTTTCAATGCACGTAGTAACTTGTTCTTAATTACTAAAACTTAATTTTAGGTGCAAGATACTAACGTGTTAATGTTACAACTCTACAATTTTTTTTGTGATGTCACTTGAAATATCTTTGTGAATACTAACAAACATTTTTATAGTTTTTTATACTTTCTGTCTAGTTCAGAAGAAATTGTTACATTTGTTACATAACACGTAACAATATGAAAGGGAAATATTTACTTTCCGATGTAATTTTATGAACATTAAAATGTTATGTAAATGACTTTTAAGCTATTGCATAGCTTTTATCGCGGGCCTTGAACGTGGGGACCGAATCCAGAAATTCCTTAACGAAAAAAACCTAACACCCTCCACTACGACCGACAACTCCATCTATCGATAAATACCAGAACTTTTAATGACTTTTTGAAATATCACGCTTGTCTCTTTAGTTCAGTAACCCGCCTTTAGGTGGCATTGGTTGTATTGGAAAAATACCGTAATCAGCTGTTTGTGAGAAAGTATATAGGTATATAAAAAAATACTGCATTAATAAAATAAATAAATAATTACAATTGCATAAGTTGATAAAAAATGCTATGCAATAGCTTTACCGCGGCAGTCTCCGAGTGCCACACCTATTATTAAAACATAGGCTATTTATCCAATACCTTTGATTTCACTGTAATTATGCTTCTAGTAACTATCGAAGACAAAAAAATAATTAAAGCTGATACTGTGGACATTTCTTCATGATTATTGTGTCCATTAGATATAGTAGAGTACATAGTATTTATTGGCGCTGTTGCATAAATTATAATGATAACATAATTTAAATCTACTGTTTGCCATTAAGTCGTTAGCTTCTCTATAGCGAAAATGCATTTAATTATAATCCTTAAAATTTAATGTAGAGCTGTTTAAGATAAGCGATGATAATAATATTTACAGTATCAAATTAATATATTGAACACGTTTAAATAAATCACATTACATAATATTTTACTACGATTAAACTTTATAATTTAGGATACTGTGTGTTCATTATCTTATTACGTATATTCTAAACACAATTTGTTCACAAACTGCGCATATTTTTTTAAACAACGTTTTCAAGTTTTTTGGTAATATTAATACGACCGAATTGATACCTGAAAATGTAAATGTTTACATAAAATATATTTACAAATAGAACAAAACCGTACACATTATTCAAATTTCTACATTATTTATAATACGAATGTAATTGTGTAGTAACTTTTAGTGGCTTAGGCTTACTAGCGCTCTTAGCACGGGTGCGTACGACAATTAAAAGCGATTGTCGCATTATTTTGTCACAGAAATGTGAAGTGAGATGATCCATATAGATCTATGAAGTCTATGATATCACTTGTTATATGAATGTTCTCTAGCAAATAATAATTTGTGACATGCTTCTTACAATCCAGTGCCACAAGCGCAGCTTAGTTTAATAGGAATCTTTCGAACATCAAGCTTAACGAATAGACTTGCATCGATTAATCTCATAAATGGCCATCCCTAAAGTCAAACATTTATGTTGATTACTAAATTAATTTTCTCTAAAGGGTTGAGCAAATATTTCGTTCAACAGTTGTTGGTATTCTTCGGCATTGTACAGATAATCTTCGTCGTCTAGCAAGCCTGTATTGTTGAGTCTGGAACTAAAAAAGTGATAACTGTTGATTAGTAAATTCTGCTTTACTGTATTGTACATCTATATATACAGTATCGCAGAATTTATTTTTCGTTTTATATATAAATTACAATTATAAATGGTAAAAACGATAATATTGGAACCTGCATGGAAAGTCAGACCTTCCAATCTGTTAGCGATTTGCTATAGTGTGTGTTCAATCATCAATTTTACTCATTCACCATCATGGACACTTTGCAGCAGCATGGAATGTTGCCTTGACTTCACAATCTTTCAAATCTTTAAAAAACAAACGCTTGCATCCTCCTTACTCTGTGGTCACTCCTCAATCTTCACTATGGATTTTTGTGCCAAAATGACTTCACGTACGTGTTTATTAATTACGTTATTTATATGAATTATTATGTTATTTGGAGTGTTAAAAGTGTTAAATAAGTAAATGACTGCTATTAAATCCCTATTGATAGCAGAGAAAGTGTTCAAGATCAAATTACGATGGTAAAAACATTGTTGGAACACAAGGATAACTTGCCGCCAGATTTGTTTGGTAACTTTGTAATTTGTTATCCACAACAGGTATGAGCTGTTTTACATTTCTAGATCGAATTAAGTACACTGCATCCACAATAATAACTAAATGAACGAAATTACATAATATTAAATACCATTTTATGCAAATATTTACGTACAAAATAGGTAGCTGTAGAAAATATTTTTACTTTTTAAATCGTTTGCCGCGTGTTTTCAATTTATTTGCCACCTATTTTCCGCGCCTTTTTACAATCGTTTTACCAACGATAACTCATTTTCTAATCGCGGCCTGTGATTATTATAATTAATTGTGTATGAACAAGCAAACATTTTGGAAAACCAACTAAATACTTAACTACAATGAACCACCCAAGAAGAATAAGAAGACTCTTACTGATGTGGAAGACGTTGGATAATATGATGAATTACAACCTGGAAACCCTGTTGACAAGTCAGGTCTGTAACTTATACTGATTTTCTATAAATCTTAAAGTTTTGATAAACAATAACACCAGTAAATCTTTTAAAGACATTTTAACTTATTATGATATCAGTGAAGGTTTCATTTGCACAATTGAAGTGAATACTGAACATATCTTGGTGTTATGGAAAGCAAATACAAAATTATAGGTCATCCCTTATAGAGCCGTTACAAGAGAACGGACTGACCTAAGAAATATATTTCACTGAATACTTATATCACACATAGCATGATACTTCTAATTAGTAGCTAAATGATCACTACATGAATATTGTGGTACCTACCTATGAATATTATGGTTCTAATTTCAATCTAAAACTGGTAGCCATCTTAATTTGCCAATATATGGCCAACCCCAACTATGTTTAGGTCAAGGTCAAAGCAATGTTTATGATTATGGTTTTTAATCTTATAGAGTTGTCACCCGAGGACAAACAAAACCAGTTTCATGTAGACAATTATGTCTCATTAAAAGGGTCTTCATTTGTTAAAGAGCTGTCACATTGAGGGCAGACAGACCCGCTTACATTTTGTTGCAAGCCAACTAATATAAGCTGTGTTATACCTATGTTGGTCTTTTGTTTTTATAGAGCTGCCACCTATTTTTACATATACACTTATACATATAAAGGAGAAACATTACCATGCAGACAAGTCTCATATTGACACTATAATGTGTCTCATTAAAGGTCATTTTTATAGAGCTACTACATGAGAGTAGACTGACCTAATTTTCCATATTATAACAGACTTATTCAAAAGTATAATATAAAGATTGGCTGTCTTGCTAAACATTCACACTTATATAATATTACTGCTTATAAAGCTAACGTGGACAAAAATGAAATGTTACAGAAACTACTATAGAGGAGTTCCTGAATCACTTTGAAGAAATGTTTAACACCTTCAGAAGAGAAGAAGGAGGAGTACACATACAAAAGAAATGGCTAATATGTCAAGCATGATTAAAATGGGCATCCCCAAGAAAATAGTTTAAACATAAAAGGAATAAATAAAGCATAAAACTTATTGAAGGCATAAAATATGCTGGAAAATGGCTTTGCACCATGAACAAATAAGACATTTTCTTATTTATGATATTATAAATTCTCTACAGAATCATCTAAATAAAGTAAGCAGATACAAGAGTCCTAATAGCACATATCTATATAAATGTGCATTAGGGAATAATCAATCCCAAGCGGTTGAACAATTTACTTCTCCACTTAAAAATACTTGGGTTTACAACAAACTACCAGTGAAGAAGGTGATAAAGGAAATAAATCATTTTTACCGCAGTTAAAATGGAAGGACACGTCCCACTGACCACTGACCTTTGGCCATGACAACCAAAGAAGATACCAGGACCGGGATATGAAATCAACATAAATAACAAAAAAGTATGTCTTCGAAAAATTAACACCACAATGATATTAATCAAAGTACATGCAGGAAGATTGGATTCATTTCATTTTAACCAGCAAAGATCACCTTGTCTTAGATCTTAGGTTATAACATTCCCTGCCTTAATAATATATTGATATTGGTATTCTTACATTTTCCTAGTCTGACCAACTTAATCTATTTAACCTGTTGAGGTTAGCTAATCTAACCTGACATAACATCCAACAATTTTTTATAATAATTTAACTTAAACATTGATAAATGTATACACATACAGTACAGTTATGTGATCAGCATGGGCTTACAGATTAAATCTTATGTATAATGATAATCATGTACATTTGAATGCTAGATTTAATACCTACTAAAATATGAATTTTATATTCTTATATATATTTTATAGCTCTTGTGTAGACCCACACGCTTTTTACTGAAATCTACTCTTCATATCTAAGTCAATAAAATATTTCAATTTCAATGTATTTCAATGACGTAATATACCAGCATATCAATCAATGTTACTCATGATTAAATAATTATTAAAGTTGATAAGTTTGTGGCATCTAGTCCTTTAAGCCTTAGCGTTATTTAATGCACGACACTGGCCACATTATTATTGTGAGTGGCAACACTACAACTTAGATACTTTTGCGTCGATTTCAAAACTGACCAAAACTAGATTGTTAACAATAATTAAATACAACTAAATATGTACCCTTAGATACTAACTTACTAAGTGCAATAAACATATATGGTGATAATGGTATTTTGATAAATCTCAATGCGACCGTAAAGTTCCCATATTGGTGACCCCGACGTGATTAACTATTAAGCAGGAACTTATACATAGGTTATCATGTTCAGAAGAGCAACGGGTTGAACAATTACTCAGCAGTGAGGAGCTAGGAGACAGGCGACCGTCCCAGTTCCTCAGACACTTAAAATCTCTTGCCGGTTCTTCATTTGGGGATATTAATCTTCTCCGTCATCTGTGGATGAGGCGTCTCCCTCAACACCACCAAGAAATATTAGCGGCCCACGCTGAGCTTTCTCTTGACAAGCTTGCCGAGCTGGCAGATAAAATATTAAACATTTCTTCTAGACATAATACATCATCATCGGTTTGTACCACCTCCGCCCCAGCTGATAACATCTTGCAATCTATTACCTCGCGCCTTGATGAACTGGCTACACAAGTAGCTTCTCTCAATTCACGCCCTGGTCCACGCAGAGACCGCAGCCCATCTAGGTCCAGGTCCACCAGACATAGTACACCTGTCCGCAGTGATTGTAAGTTATGCTGGTACCATAAGCGTTTTCAAGAAAAAGCTTCAAGGTGTATCCAACCCTGTTCATGGTCATCTAAGAAACCTGGTGGGATGGAAAATGCAAACGGCAGTCAGTAGTGGCGACAACTGATTGCCGGCCTTCGAGTCGCCGACTTTTCATTACGGATAAGACCACAGGTCGTCGCTTTCTTGTTGACACTGGATCTGACTTATCTTGTTACCCTCGTCCGTGGCTCACTTCCAGACCACCTGCTACTGATTATGAGCTTCAGGCAGCTAATGGTAGCAGCATTCAAACTTACGGGACTATAACCCTGTCTCTTAATATAGGTCTCCGCAGACAGTTTAATTGGAATTTTGTCATAGCTGACGTCAGCACTGCTATCATAGGATCAGATTTATTGGCTCATTATGACCTTCTCCCTGACTGTGCTAGGAAGCAACTCCTGGACAGGAAGACTGGTCTTTCTTACATTGCAGCCATCACCTCCTTCGACCACTGCAGCATCCGCGCCGTTACTGAATCCAAGTCTTCGTCTCCGTTTAGCAAAATTCTTGCTGCTTACCCTGTAATAACTAGACCACCTGGTATACTTAGGGAAATTAAGCACAATACTGTCCATCATATTAACACTACGGATGGTCCACCTGTATCCAGCCGCCCTCGCCGACTGGCCCCGCAGAAGTTGCGCGCTGCGCAAAAGGAATTTGCGGGCATGATGCAGGCTGGCACTGCACGTCCATCTGATAGCTCTTGGTCTTCTCCACTGCACCTAGCACTCAAAAAGAATGCGACGTGGAGACCATGTGGTGATTATCGTGCTTTAAACTCCCGCACTATTCCTGATCGTTACCCAGTCAGGCACATTGGCGATTTTGGCCACAACCTTGCTGGTGCTACTGTCTTCACTACGGTAGATCTAGTAAAAGCTTACCAGCAAATTCCAGTGTTTAAAGAGCATATTTGCAAAACTGCAATTACTACGCCTTTCGGGTTATATGAATTTCCATTTATGACGTTTGGACTGCGAAATGCAGGCCAAACCTTTCAAAGATTTATAGATGAAGTAACTCGAGGTTTGGATTTCTGTTTTCCCTATGTTGATGACATTCTAGTTTACTCCAGAGATACAGACGAGCACGTGACCCATCTTCGCCCTCTGTTCCAACGCCTGTCCGACTACGGTGTCGTGGTGAATCCCACTAAATGCATGTTTGGTGCTGACAAAGTAATCTTCCTCGGTTACCACATTTCCGCCAAGGGAATAATCCCACCACCGGAAAGGATAGAGGCCCTCGTGAACTTCCCCCTCCCTAAAACCGTTCAAGGCCTGCGTAGATTTTTAGGCATGATCAATTTTTATAGACGCTTTCTTCCTGAAGCTGCACAGTTGCAAGCCCCATTGATCGACATTCTTGCTGGTTCCAAGCTGAAAGGTGCCAAACCGGCTCCTTGGACACCAGAACTCGAACTGGCTTTTCAACGTTGCAAGGAAAGTCTATCTCAAGCTACTCTGCTTTCTCATCCTAAACCAAATACGCGCCTAGGTCTCTTCACCGATGCCTCGAGCATTCATGTTGGTGCTTGCTTACAGCAAGAGGTCGATGGTTCTTGGCAACCCCTCGCCTTTTTCAGCAAAAAGCTTACCGCCAAACAGTCCGAATGGCCCGCGTATTATCGCGAACTTTTGGCTGTCTACGAAGCTGTCCAACACTTTCGACACATTCTCGAAGCTCAGCACATCACAATTTATACGGACCACAAACCTTTGGTGTACGCATTTTCGCAACGCCGCGAAAAGCTGCCTCCTGCACAACTGAATCAGTTGTCGTTTATATCACAATTCACGACAGACGTCGTACATATAAACGGCACCGATAACGTTGTCGCAGACACCATGTCCCGTGTAGAAGCTATCGTATTTGACGATTTTTCCCAGCTTGTAGTATCCCAAGAGACCGATACTGAGCTGCATGACCTTATGTCTGGCAATAAATCTTCACTTAAATTGGAAAAGGTATCTGTACCTGGTACGAGTTTGACCCTTATTTGTGACACTTCACAAGGTAAACCACGACCATACCTTACACCTTCTTTCCGTCGTCTTATTTTTGACCAACTCCATAATCTAAGCCATCCTGGCGCTAGAGCGACTAGCAAGCTCGTAGCCGAGCGTTTTGTCTGGCCTTTCTTACAAAAGAACTGCCGGGAGTGGTCTAGATCCTGTGAAGCCTGCCAGCGTAGTAAGGTTTCAAGACACAATTCTGCCCCCGTTGGAAACTTTAACCAACCATCAGGTCGTTTCAACCATATTCACATGGACATTGTTGGCCCCTTACCTTTGTGTGGTGAATATCGCTATTGTCTGACGGCGATTGATCGGGTTAGTAGATGGCCTGAAGCATGGCCCATGCGCTCCATCACGGCTCAGAAAGTCACTGACACGTTTTGTCGTGAATGGATTCCGCGGTTTGGTGCCCCAGCCATCATTACCCGGTGGTAATGCAAGTCAAATTGCGTTCCCTGGTCGGTGACCAGGGAACGCAATTTGAGTCGGATCTGTTTCATAGACTTAACGACACCTTTGCCACCAAGCGCATCAGGACGACCGCTTACCATCCTTGTGCTAATGGCATGGTTGAGCGAGTACATAGACAGCTCAAGGCTGCTCTTATGTGTCACCAAGACACGTGGGTTAGAGCTCTACCCCTGGTATTGCTTGGAATGAGGTCGGCTTTCAAGGATGATCTTGGTTCTACTTGTGCAGAGCTTGTTTACGGAGAGACTCTACGGTTACCAGGCGAATTTATCACACCTTCCGCTTCCGCTCAAGTCGAGGATCCTACCGATTTCGTGGTCCAGCTTCGACAGAAAATGTCAGAGGTTAGGCCAGTTGCCGCTTCTCGGCATGGTGATCACAAATCGTTCGTTTTTAATGAACTTTCTTCTGCCTCTCACATATTCCTCCGAGACGACACTGTACGTCGGCCACTTCAGCCCCCATACACAGGACCTTTCGAAGTTATAAGCCGAAGTAGCGACGGTAAAACACTCACTATTAACCTGAAGAACAAGCAAGTGGTGGTGAGTGTGGATCGAGTCAAACCCGCCTTCATCGCTCCCGTTGTTACTGACTCCACCGTTATTTCTCCAACTGCTACACATACTGCTGCTAAACCTTTTACCAGCACTGCCGTACTAACTCTTCTGTCCCACGTCCTATTGAGACTCAGCCTGACAAAACAGACGATAGATCGGCTCCTTCTGAACCTGCACCTATTGACAGCAGTCGTAAACCTTACACCACGCGCTCAGGTAGAAAGGTTCTGGTTCAGGTTTTTTTTTTTTTAAATTTTTGCCCATCTTTCTTTGTCCGTGGGGGGGTGGTGTGGCATCTAGTCCTTTAAGCCTTAGCGTTATTTAATGCACGACACTGGCCACATTATTATTGTGAGTGGCAACACTACAACTTAGATACTTTTGCGTCGATTTCAAAACTGACCAAAACTAGATTGTTAACAATAATTTAATACAACTAAATATGTACCCTTAGATATCAACTTACTAAGTGCAATAAACATATATGGTGATAATGGTATTTTGATTAATCTCAATGCGACCGTAAAGTTCCCATAAGTTAATTGGATTATTTATAATTAATAGATAATTAGAACTAAAAGAAATGATACAAACCAAACATTGAGTACGATTTTAAAATAGAAATATTATCGATTAGCGCCATCTGTCGGTTTAGCCTAACAACCGTAGAGGTATGACTTTAATATCGATTCTATTAGGATCGCAATTAAACGCGGCAATTTTGCCCTAGAGGGCGCTTTTAATGCTTTTTACTAGATTATAAATAGCCTTTATAAATTATTATCAAAGGAAATAACGGACTGTTACAGTTTCAAATAATTAGGCTTTATGTTAAATTGCAATGATATGATATTTATCTATCTATCGTTCCGCTGTTATAAAAGACATCATTTGATAATCTATTCCATTATTTATGAAGAAATATACGTGTAAAATAATATCAACTTTCTGAACTACAGAAGAGCAAGAAATGTAAATGATGCAGTATAAGGGATATTTTCGATTGAATCGTTTCTCATGTAACTTCAGCTAGGTTAACAAAACAGATAAATATGTGTTATATTCACATAATCAATTAATTAACCTATACACAAAAACTGTAGGTGTGAATATAGAAACATCATTGTTTGCATTATATGCTTAATTAATAAACTCTAAATAATATTTTCTTTGATTATGCTATGGAAGCTGATACGAAAATAACTGTTGAACGGGAGCTCAGAATAAGCATTGCATCAAATAAATACTGAATTTGGATAACACAATATAGATATATTTACATGTAGTGACATTAATATATATGTAAACTATTTAAACATTATCTTAATTAATTAACTCTTACACCTTACGGAACAATTAATTGACGAGACCGCTGGTCTAGCGGTTTGTACACCTGACTGCTACTCTAGAGGTCGCGGGTTCGATTCCCGCCGGGGCAAACATTTATGTGACAAATATGTTTGTCCTGCGTCTGGGCGTTTGGTATGTATTATATGTATGTAATTAAAAGTAAAAAAAAACGTCTATACGTATTATATTGGCTACTGGTTCCCATAAATTGTCTTATAATAGACAACGCAAATACGTCACAGAATAATACACACAGCCATGAATATTTCAATCAAATAAACTAAGGTTGACGGCCCATTCCTGATACAATTACCCATTACATAAATCTCTTATCAGGATGCAGGGCCGCTTTCTGCGAAGGCCTAAAGACAAAAAGGGCCTCCAAATATTTCTTAGAATTCTGATCTTGTTTGTCTTTACGATGACTATTTATGGTAACATTTCTATAATCCCACATATTTGTTAACAACATTATCGGCTTAGTGGTTGTTAGGACACTAGTAGGCTAGATATTGCGGGTTTGATTCCTGCGGGACAAACGTTTTGTGATGAACATTAAAATTGTGTCCTCGAGTCTGTGTGTTTTGTATGTACAATTATAAGTATTATATCAGTCATGTCATGCCCAATGAGACAAAACTGCTTTACCTGAAAATTTCCTAATATCGTTGTTTTTGGTAATGACTAATTATTAATTAATATTTTTAAAGGGGACTTCATCCGTGAATCTAAGCAACTATTAGGTGTTGACAGTTAGTCCAAGTTAAACTTGTACGCGATATATTATAACCTAAACTCAGGTATACTAAATTTACCACCTAATACATTGTATTTCATTAGTTATTATCTTAGAACCTTTAGGGTTCATAGAAAACAAACATTTCCTCTCCTAAAAGTAAATAATAAATTTGTCCTTTAAGTTAATTTCTTCATCAATGTCACACAAGATTCTTAAAGCTGACATGTTCAGTAGATACTATTACACAATATTAAGAAAGGACTGCTAACTGATAACTCTGCCACATGCGTTCGAGTTAATATATAATACCTAATACTTATGCATATCATATATTATATTGTAATTTATAATTATAATACTAATAATATTGTACACACTCTTAATTGTAATTATATATTAAATTGGTCTTAATGCTGATAAGCACAGACCTAAAAAGTGTATTCTCCTAAATAATAAAACTTATTTTAAATTATTTATTTAAATTGTTTTATTGATTACATTTATTAATCAATCAGATTATTCACTCTCAACCCTTGCTTTGAACATCTGCAAAGTGTCCATGATGGTGAATGAGTAAAATTGAGAAATTAAACGAACTTACGTTAAGTGAAGTTCTATTTCAATTTTACGAAGTTCACCATCATGGACCGGCCCACCCTAACCCTTCTTAAGACTATAATTACCCCAGGTTTTAGGGTTGATCGCGATTGGCTTCAAACTAGTGAAGATTGAGGAGTGACCACAGAGTAAGGAGGATGCAAGCGTTTGTTTTTTAAAGATTTGAAAGATTGTGAAGTCAAGGCAACATTCCATGCTGCTGCAAAGTGTCCATGATGGTGAACTTCGTAAAATTGAAATAGAACTTCACTTAAGGAAAGTTCGTTTAATTTCTCAATTAATTATTGTGTTTTCTTATTTAAGAATTTTCGAATGCTGTATCTTTAATTAACTTATACATAAAAAAAACCTGCATATTGACATATACAATGCTTTAATATTGAAATCGAATTATTACCTGGTAGTATCTCTTTTCTTCCTTACACCAACATTTGAAGTTGCTTCTATACAAAGAACTGCAAACCGGTTATCGCAGGAATACCTGTTTCATAGAAAACTTTGTATTATTTACCGTTAAAGGGAACAGGCACTGAAATAACATCCGATGGTTAAGAAGGATATTATAACCAAAAGAACTTGGAATCTCCAACAAAGCACTTTTGTGATTGAAGCGTTGAATCTCATAATGTTGATGTACTCATATACCTAACTAATCTATTTATGTCATGTAATTTATAGGATACAACTCAATCAATCCACGCTATAAATGTTGAGTGAGTAGAACCTCCTCCTAAACTAGTACAGGATACCTGCTTATTTCGTCGACTGTAAAGTTCAGCGTGTCCTCCTGGAGCACTGGCAAACTTACTTTCCGCAGAAACACAACACTACATCAAAGTAGTGTTATTTCACTGCGGTCTTCTGTAAAGTGGAGGGTAGGTACAGTCCCCAGTCGGGCGGCTCCAATTATAATGGGAAAATCCACGGGAGAACCCAATTCGCCCTACCACTATTTAAGCTCATGGTGTGATTAATCACTGTACTTAAGCTTAGAAAAACTCATTGGTACAATGGTACAGGCCGGGGTTTGAACCTGGGCCGACCAGATGACAGGCCGTTGCTTCAACCACAAAGCCTCCAAGGCAATTATCTTCCCGATGAACAGTCAATCTTTCGGAGTATCTGCTATTGTAGCTTGATAAGCCTACGGGAGAAAATCCTGAAAAATGAATTAAATAACTTAAGCTGGTACCTCTCCTGTGACAGTAGCTTATGAGAAAGTAGAGAAGCTGCCATGCCCCTGCTAGAAGGATCACTGCTCTGCCACTCGTTGCAGAATGTGTCGAGCGCGCGTTCGCCACTCGCGTGAGACCCGTGCCATATTACTTTCTGAGGCCTGAACGGGAAATTTATGTATGTATCAGAAAATACATCTGGGTGACAAAGCTTCTTGGAAATTGAGAAAAAAATACTTAAGCAAATTAAAGGTAAAATAAATAATAACAGAAGTTTTATTGATTAAGCATGAATACTTTTTCCAATAGTTCCTTATAATCGTTTTTTTTTATATAAATCGCTACCTTGCTCTCATAATCAGCTTGATTTTTTCTTATATGTATATCATGACAAGCGGTTTCATTTGAACTATTATATCATCCCTTCGGGAGAGAGTTATTGATCTTTGAAAAGGATTTAGTCTTTATAGTTTTCAACAAATGTAATGATATGAATCGAATTTTCATGCCTATAAAATTACAAGATACTTACACAGCTGTGTGAATTGCTCACAACTTCCAGTCAGGTAAATGACGACCAAAGTGTCGAGCGCTAAAGAGGCTTGTACCCCGTAAAGATGATGATGAAATTATTAATAAGCTTCAGTAACCGCTTACCATCAGGGCGGTATGCTTGTTTGCCAACTTAGAGGTAAAAAAAAGTCTTTTCAGTTGTTGATATTTCATATTAAAATTGGTGATCATAATATTTTTACAAATGGACTTATTTTGGTAAGACTAGCCTTTGTCCGCAACCTCTTCCTCGTAGAAATAGGACAAGACAGCCCTAATATACATATAACCTATGTTACGCAGGAAAAAACAATCTCAAATCTTACTGCTCTTTACAATATAACAATTACACTAATAAAGATAGTTACGTACCAATTTCTATCAGTCATAATATTCCTCCCACTGAAGCTGTATATCCTAGGCACGCCGTTTATTATGCCTCCACTTCCGTCGAATAAATCGGAAAACGCCTTGAAAAGCACATCACCTTGTGTGTTCACCACGGGCAAGTGACGGTCTGAGTAGCGGACTGTGGCGTCTAGATTTTGTATTCTAAAACATAATTATTATGTATATCGTTATTTTGTTTCAGTTCAATTTAAAAGTTGTTCTAAAACTAAACAAAATAATATCAACTAAAAAAATGAAATTTTATTATTGAAAATAATCTCCAGTCCCCAACCTCAGAGAAGATAATATACTACATCTCAAACTGTATGTAAACTGTATTTCTTTAACCGGAAAAGTTGCATTAGGATATATGAGTGCGAGTATTCTACCAAAATCTGTATCTGAATTCAAAGCTGTATTTTTATCCTCAGGCTATCTTCATTCAATTAACACATTAAACAAAACAATTATCAGTTTTCACATATAAGCGTGATACAAGTATACAATACAAATTGTTAAACAGCATTAAATTTGAATCTTTAAGACAAAACAACTACGACGCATGATCGATGTCTTACTGCTCGATTTCTTTTTTCGACTCAATTAAATCGTGGGGAAGTCGCGTGACTTCCCGCGAAATGAGCGTTCATTACTCGTATCGCATGTGGCACGTTCATCCTGCTAAACCTTGCAAACAATTCAATTTTATTAATATCGCACCTATAGTAATTCAGTAGGTACCTGCTAGTGACAAGAGCTCGGAAAGTGCCACGCAGACCAGCGCGCCTAGCCTGTCGATAGCACGCGTAGTCGGCACGTCTGACCCCATGCATGTTGCCTGACAACGGCTCGTTTAGAGCTGCTAGACGAAGCTGGGTAACGGTAAATAAAAGTCCTTTTCAGATTGGACAGAGAGTATAGAGCGCCATTCGATACATACTTTTTTGTATACTTTTATGATACTGCTGTGGGAACTACCTAGAACCTTGTATTATGAAATATACCACCAGACAATGCGTTTATTACCACAATTCCAGCACTGAGTATGCGCTGATGTTAAGCGCTCCCATTAGCCTATAAATGTTTGCAATATCCGGGGTATCATTAGTTCGTTGCCATCCTTATTGTTGAGAGGTGTCACAGTACTAGCTGTACACGGTTTTCCTTTCTGCTAGCACAGCGTATCTTCGAGGAGCTTGGGAAACCTTACTCACCTCAGAAATAAAAGTACATCTGTTTACTGTCGGTCTTGGCTGTTAGTGCGCTTTTAACCTTCTAATTATGTACTAAGGTCAGGTTTTTCGTGTAAATTTACTTGTTTTTTTCTACGACTTCACCCACGTACTAACGTAGCTTCTAGCCAGCGGCTAGTTAGTAGTACTTACGCTGGGTCCATTAACTTCAGGTGAGTTTTCAATCAAGTTGTACAGTGGAGGAACGTGGACCAAACTAGCTGCCGGCATGGGGGGTGCTGGCGGTGGGGGCGTAGTGGGTGCCGGCGACTGAGTAACTAGCGACCCCAACTACACAAAAAAAGAACTAAGTATTTATTTACTAGGTCCGTATTACGTCACGTTAGCCTATTTTGGATGTTTAAATAATAGGTAAGTAGGTATATATTGAGTTTTAATTTTTTATCATTCAATGTTACCCAATTTATTTCTGCGCGGAACTGATATAATTTTCGTCAATATTAATTTCACAATTTTAATTATGGATCAACGGATCACTTCTTGCCCATACTAAAGTTCGCACTTACCAAAACATATTGCCATCCAGAGTTCACTTTCACAAATAAGGCTTGTTCTTCAATCACATAAGCCAATGCTCCTACTGGGCTTGTCGAAGCCAACTGGAAGAACGATATAACATTTCAAACAGTACTGAAAATATTATTACGTAGATAGCTGAGATAGCCTTGGTTTGCACGGCGTTCCGAAATAGGTATTTGGTAACAATAATAGGTATATTTAAAAACTTAACTACTCTAGGGTACCTATAAATTCGTGATATTAAATAGTACTCGTATTTATAATAATAAAATTAACTTAATAAATTTAATTCGGATTATTTGCATGATGGAAATTATATACTGAAGCGGTCTGTATCTACAGGGAAAACTTGTTACAAGGAAAATAATTATGTCATTACTATGTGGCGAGAGAGGTTTAGAGGTTCTCATTTTCAGGTACATCTCATGTGGATAATCCATGTGGTAAAAAGTATTTTCAAATTAAGTTCCTCTTAATGGGATGTGTGGAGGATAAGTGGCAAATATACATGTATGTTTATGTGACTCGACCTGAATTAGATTGAAAGAGTATATATTTTACAGACCAATATTTTTTTATACCACTAAGGTGGCAACCAATCACACAGGCCACCGGATGGTAAGCGATCACCGTAATATATGGACGCTTATAACACCAGGAGTATCACTCGCGCGATGCCAACCATGAAATTATATTATAGTCTCAACTTCAAATTGTGTCTAAGTAAGTCTAATATGTATTTAATCGTTTTCTTACTATCAATGTATCAAGCTGGAGTTACGTTTAGTTTTAAATTAGTTTTAACCCCATGTTTAGCTCAAGTTTGTGTGCACATACCCGCATCATTTCTCCTGTAGTTTGGAACACAGCTGCACTCGGAACTGTTGTTTTGGCTGTGTTTTCATCAGCATGGAAGTTTGAGCTTGATGGGAGAGGCACTGTGGATAAGAAGATGCTTTTTAACGTTTTATTAAAATTAAGTAGACTACCTACCCAATTATCTACGCCAATGTCTTGCAATAATGGAGGCTCCATGGGCGTATTTTCAAATCGACAGAATCTAGTACTGGTTTTGGAGGGTCATTTTGCTGAGTAGAATCCGAAAAAAAAGCAATTACTCTATTTTTGTAAATAAAATTAAACATTTTACTAATCTAGGACATGTGTATTTCGCAAATGATATGGCTATGTAATAGACCTAGAAAATTGCCATGTGACTGTGTGTGTACAAAAATATTCTCACAAATATTACAAGGAAATTAACTGATAGAAGGAATACAAGTTATATGTTAAGAGATACTGTTTACCCGTGCACCCATCTGTGGGCAAAGCCAGTGGGTTCACGGGTCGCGACCCAAAGAACTTTAACACGTAAACAAGGAATAGCTATACATATAGTAATTTAAGTAACAAGTGGGTACACAAATCGAGCTTGAACCTGATATATTCGATAAACATGTACGAATCGGTTAAATTATTACGCGTCTCGGGTGTAAAGTTAGCTATTAAAAAAACATGGTTCCCTTGAACCTTGAACTTTGAACTCTTACTCATCGCCGAAAGATAACTCTTAATTCCATCAAAATAGTTAATTAAACTGGGATCTTCTGTAATAGTGGAGTTACAGACACATTCGGGCGGCAACAATTTCTCAATAGCAAACCCCATCTTGCCAACTCTCGTCCCTAATTCTGCTATTAATCGTCACTTACCGCTCTTCTCCCTGTCCCTGACCTTAAGATCTTTCAGCTCTCTGAGAGCCTTGAGTTCGTCAAGAGCACTCTTTGCGACTATCCAGCGGCATGCACAAAATAATTAATATTTATCATTATAATTATTTAAACATGTGTACGATACACATTGCCAAACGAGGCAAATCCATAGGGCAAATCACATAGAATGGGTATCAAACACTGATATAATATAGATATTTCAAATACATAATCAGATAACAAATTACACACAGCTACTGAATAAAAAAGCTAACCACGCACAATGTTTGTCCCGAGAGGGTATCGAACCCGTTATCATCGGTACAGAAGGCAGTGCGATTTACACTGAGCCATAGTCAAATTAGCTGTCAATTGTGTGAGATTAATTGCCCACTCTACTCCTAAAATTTCAGTCGGGCTGGACTCGACGAGTTGGTACTCTTTCTTTTTGTGTAAGTACCTAATCAAACTTTATTATAAAATTTGTATTAAAATTTTATTCGAGGATGACTCAAACTAAACCTTAAATAATAACTAAATATTCAGCATCATAACATGCAAAAATCTGTGCTTCAAAGCAGCTATATTATTAAAAAATACGCGCACATACCAGGTCTTCCATAAAACTTGGTGTTGCCATGCACAGGATGTTCTTCATAGTAACTGATGCCTGGTTCTCCCTTGGGTCCAACAATGGATACGCCCGGGGTTCCTGGCGGACCGGGGGGTCCTGGTGGACCTGGGGGTCCCGGAAGGTATTGGGACGGCTCCATTATCGGCCCTGGCGGACCGGGCGGCCCTGCTGGGCCCGGATTTCCAGACAGACCAGGTACACCATCGAAGCCTCGGTCACCCTTTTCTCCCTTGAACTATGAAAAGAAAAAACTAAAGAAACTTTTTTTGACAAAAACGTAGAAATGTTAGTAACACAACCAACAATAATAACAAAGGCATCCAAAGATAAGTGGATATGGTTCTAATTCAGCTCGCAAAATTTGTCCTAACCAAACAAACATACAAAAACTGCAAAAAAGATACCGAAGTGATTAGTACCTAACGTTAAGAATCACATTGATAATGTCTGGAGCGTGGGCTTATAAGAACGTATATTTCTCGCGATATCAGTTGGTTCTTGATCGCGCGCATTCATAGCACGCTTGTTGCGTGAGTGCCTCATTTGGTAAATATGTTCCTAATTTTAGTAGTGATTGTGTTCTTGGCGTTGTACTGGTACGGTGTTCGGACATTTAATTATTGGAAAAAGCGAGGTGTTAAACATGACAAACCCATCCCGTATTTTGGGACTAACCTTAAACAATTTATGCAACGCGCTAGTATGGCTATGATGGCTTCAGAGACTTACAGAAAATATCCTGAAGAAAAAGTGGTTGGATTCTTCAGAGGAACAAGTCCTGAACTGGTTATAAGGGACCCAGAAATAATCAAGAGGATTCTCTTAACAGACTTTCACTGCTTTCATGCAAGAGGTTTAAATCCCCACAAGACCGTTATTGAGCCATTATTGAAGAACTTATTCTTCGTCGATGGAGATCTATGGCGACTAATTAGACAACGATTCACGCCTGCATTCAGTACAGGCAAGTTAAAAGCCATGTTCCCTATTATCACAGAGAGAGCTGAAAAGTTACAGATTATAACAGAAGAAGTATCCCATAGAGAATACTATGATGTTAGAGAGCTCATGGCTAGATATACTACTGACTTTATTGGTGTGTGTGGGTTCGGCATTGATATGGATTCATTGTGTGACGAAAATTCAGAATTCAGGAAGCTAGGCAAAAGAATATTTCAAAGAAACTTCCGTGACGCTGCCGCTGGTGCATTGAAATTAATGTTTCCTGAATTATGTAAAAATTTAACTTTCTTATCGCCAGAATTAGAGAAAACCATGGTTCATTTGGTTCAATCTGTTCTAAAGCAAAGGGACTACAAGCCATCTGGGAGAAATGACTTTATAGATTTAATGTTAGAACTCAGACAAAAAGGTAAAATTGTAGGAGAATCTATTGAAGTTAAAAATCCTAATGGTACCCCTAAAATTGTCGAGTTGGAATTAACTGATTTAATTTTAACAGCACAAGCCTTTGTGTTTTTTGGAGCAGGTTTTGAAACATCATCAACAGCCTCGAGTTATACTTTACATCAACTGGCTTTCAATCCTGAATGTCAAGAAAAAGTTCAAGAAGAATTAGATAGGGTATTGCTGAAACATAATAATAAAATAACATACGACGCTGTTAAAGATATGACTTATCTAGAGATGGCATTTTATGAATCAATGAGGATGTACCCTTCGGTTGCATATTTATTAAGAATGTGTTCTGTACCAGAGTATACATTCCCGGAATTGGATGTTACAATTAATGATGGAGTTAAATTGATGATACCGATACAGGCGATTCAAAGAGATGAAAAGTATTTCACAGATCCCGATAAATTTGATCCAGAAAGATTCCGGGATGGTGTAAAAGATGATATAAAAAATTTCGTTTTCCTACCATTTGGTGAAGGGCCCAGAGCATGTGTTGGTAAGTTTTAAGTTGAAATCTATGTATATCCAAGTAATTATATTCTTCCTCTCATTGGGCTACTGGTCAACCCAAAATAAGAATGTGAATGGATAAATTCTTTTTTGACCCAGTGTGGTTAGATTTCAAATTACGCCTCAGAAACACCAGTCTCTATTTTCAAAGCAAACGAAAGCTTGAGTCAGTTCCTGTAAAGTTTTTTTATTTTCCCCGAGTCATTCCCACCGAAAATTTTGTTAAGATTATTATTTAGGTACAAACAATATTTTCTTCTTATGAAACGAGACTAACATCTAATTATGGATAAATATTTAAAATTATACCTTATCGGGATACTTCACTAGACGATCAGTAACTTCTCAAGCAACCCCGCGCGGCCTCTTTGTTGAATACTTTAGTACGGAAATACATTTATGTTCATAGTAGTAGAGATACGTGTCCTGGGTATTTATTTATATATCTGTTCTTATGACCATCTTGTTGTGTAATAAAGCATATAGCACTCAATAGAATTACGTAAAACTTGGGTGTACGAACCAGGTAAAACGAAGGACAATGAGGGTGATTGATTCGTTATCACTAATCATCCACAGAATTCCTGTTGCTATAAGTAAATTATCTGATAAGCTCACGTGATAATGTATTTGAGTTCGTATTAACGCCACTCTAGGGTAGACAACATTAAAAAATAAGAAAGAATAATAAAATGTAAATAATAATAAAATGTTAAATTTAATAGGTCTTCGACGTCTTCGTAGATAGTACGGATCTCCTTAACGAAAGAAAGCATATCATTCGCCGTAGCCAATGTATACATGGCCACTATTATTCTTATTTGTTAATTTGGTTAGCAAAGCTGGCCGCTTTATGTTGTGTGCTGCTCAGCATTTGAGCACGGCGGCATTAGGGCAAATATTTATGTAATATACATTCAATGTTTGCCTTGAATTGTACGGTACCCATAATATTAGATTAGCTTATGACCAGTTGGTACTGCGTGATAATATCGGGTCATTATTATTATTATAATTATTATAAAGTACTCAATGATAGAAAGATAAAGAGGTACCTACTTAAACCAGCGGGCATGTACGAAGTAATTGATAATTGTGAAAGAAGCCAGTAAAGAGTCAAATATCGCTTTATATACTCTGCCTATGCCGAAAGTTAATTGGCAAGATGATATATACCTATGTATTATTTTCGAATTATTATTTTGTATTAACTGGTGTGGAAATGAAAATGATCGAAGAGCTAACATAATTTCTTTCAAAGTAATAAACTGTATTTGAGTTCCTAGTTTTTATATTATGGCAATTCTCATGATTTCAGGTGCAAGACTGGGACAGATGCAGTCAATGGCGGGTGTAGCAGCAGTATTATCTAAGTATACTGTGGAACCAGCGGCGTGCAGCTTAAAAGACCCCTTGCCAGAACCCTCCGGTATCGTCTCCGAAGGTTTCATTGGAGGGTTACCGTTGAAGTTAAGAAGAAGGAAGAGATGAAGTTCCAATTTAAAATAATATGTAAATAGTTTTATAAAAAAAAAAGATTGGAATATACTGGCTGGTTTGGTATGTTTTTATATGCGCAAGTTTAAGTTTAAATGCAGTCACGACACGGTAGGCAGTATTGGTATTGTAATATTATAATTTATTTATTTATTTTTAATAATTTGCAATAGTTATAATAATAGATTATTGATTTTAAAAAAGTTTAAAAACAACACAATTCTCCATTGTGAATTCACAACAATTCACCATTGTGAATTGTGTTGTCGAAATTGTCACTGAAACTACACAAACAAAGCAATACATTTTAATATATGAACAAATTACAGAGATTAACGATACATAAGTAAAGCCCACCGATCACTGTCAGGTGGAATAGTTCCAAGAAGGCTGGTGGTTGACATCCATTTAATTCTAATGAATACAAAAATACAAAGTATCATTGAATGAGTATGGACATAATCACTAGCAGAAAAAATACTTAATTTAGTTTGAGAAGCCTCAGATTTTAGTTGAGAAATTATTTTGACAATATTCAAACAGTTACTGGGCTAATAAACTTGTAATGTCGTTTCAGTAATCGGCGGTTGGCAATAAAAAAAATCTAAAGGTCAAAGTTGACATTGGTGTCGATTCTGTTGTACAAAATTACTAAACTTAACTAATTTGACAGGTCTAAAAGTCTTGCTATCCCTTTCTCATGTGCGGGCTTAAATAAGGATGGCAATATTTTTAGACCTGTCAAATTAGTTAAGTTTACTAATTTTGAACAACAGAATCGACACCAATGTCAACAACTCAGGACTAACTGTAATCCCTTTTATCCAGTTTTTTATTTTCATTAATTACGTTGATGATTTCAGACTTTGGGTTATCGTAGGTACCTTATCTAGTTTTTTTAATCATATCACGAGATACTGTGAACTGTTATTTTTTCGTTTACTGATATAATTCCGTTATATATATGTAAATATGCTAAGTAAAGAGATATTTAAAAATTTCATACGGGTTATTTTGTTTTTGTTAAAAAATTTAAATATGTTCAAAGCATATATTACTTTGTTTATTCAATGTTAAATGACTGCTAATACTGAAAAATAAAGCTTGTGTCAAATTAAGAATTAATATATGAAATTGATAATTGATGGCATGACTCTTAATTTGTATAAAAAAGGGAAATATTGTGAAGGAAACAATAAAATTACTTATTTATTATGCAGTTTTTACTTACCATAGACACGTCAAGTATATTAACCCCAGGATCACCCTTTTCTCCTTTAGGACCTGTGGGCCCAGGATTCCCTGGTGGTCCCAATGTTCCTGGACGGCCCTAGAAAATTGTTTTTTTTTTAAGATCGTTATATAAACGGAATAATTACATGTATAAAACATTTAAAAATACGTTGTGTTTTACCTTTGAGTTCTTCAAAGTGAGCAAAAAATAAAGATCATTGATAAAGTAAGAGAGATTAATAACAAATTAATATCTTTTAAACTCAGAATATGTTATAATTATAAGTTTTATTATTGGTACTCTTTAGTTTCATATGAGAATAACTAATGAGAATAACTACTAAATTCTAGTAAAGGTAGAATTTTAGGGATATTTTCAGTGGTCCAAACCACAAAATAAATATATAAAATTAATCGAAAATGCAGATAAAACATCATCACAAATCCTCATTTAAAATCAAATTAATATGGTTTTTTATATAATCTAAATAAAAATAAAAAATAATATCATACATCGGAGACATGTCTCTGTCATACATTTATAAAACTTTTACATAAAATAAATTTACTATAATTAAAATGTTGGCACTTACCATCCATCCCGTCAATCCTATATCTCCCTTATCCCCCGGCCTACCTGGAGGCCCAGGGAGGCCTTGAAGGCCCTGTAGACCTCGAGGCCCTGCAGGACCCGGTCTCCCCCTTCTTCCCCGTGGGCCCCCATCACCTTTGTCACCCTGTTGTGAAAGTAATTGTTCAAGCAAATATTCAGTGCCTTAATAGGCTGTCTCATGATCCGAAATGGGTAGACAGTTGAAACTTTCACGTAATGTGTATTTCTGTTGCCACTATAATAAAAGTGTGAATGAATTTAAGGGGCTCCCTTACTAGAAATGTGTGTTTTGCCCTATCGTAATAATGACTGCAAGTAGACGCTTGAAATTGTTATAGTGTGTATTGTTTAGAAAATACATAAAAAACAGCGATTACTTTGATACTGCTTATCTAAACATTTGTATCATTTCAGTTGTTTTTTTAGTTAATCCTACATGTCACTACCAGCACAAAGTGTATTGCGGGTTCGCATGCTATATTAAATACAAGCTAGATACCTTGATAGTGATAATATCCGATCCTCCGGAAGCCACGCTGATTGGTCCAGGCAGGCCTCGTTCTCCCCTCTCCCCTTTCAATCCGGGTGATCCTGGAGGCCCAGCCATTCCCGGCAAACCTGAAGGTCCTATGTCGCCTCTTTCTCCCGGCTTCCCGTCTTTGCCGGGAAAACCTTGGATCCCATCCGTGCCGTGACTACCCTTTTCACCCTGTGTGTTTAATGTTTTTGTTGTAATACAAAATAATTGTTATATACGCATTTGTTCTGATTCTGATTGTACTGTTGCTGACGCTGAATGTTTGTATGGAACCCACAATATACAGTCGGTTCCAAAAATAACGGGTCAGTCACATAAACCCGAATATCTCCCGAACTACGTATGCCATCCTAATGAAACGAAGACTGTTCAATTGAGAATTTAATTATACAGATAAAAAATAAAATAAAGCTTAGTTACACCCACAATATTAATCTTAAATTAAAAAAAAACTAAAGTAGTCATATTTTTCTTAAGATTACATTTTTTTTTATGATTGTTTTTTTGCTGTTTTTCATCACTTTCTTCATTTAATACTTTGTATTGCCTCCACGAGCTCTTCTGACAGCTTCCAGGCGATTAGGCATGCTGTACACCAAATTTCGGAGCCGGTGCTGAGGAATACCTTCCCATTCCTCCACCAGTGCTTGTATGAGCTCGGGAAGCGTGATTGGTGGGGGGTTTCGACCTTTCACGCATCTCTGAAGCTCGTCCCAGGCGTGCTCGATGGGGTTTAAGTCCGGGCTTCGCGCTGGCCACTGCATGAGTTCGATACCGACCTCTTCAAGGTAGTCATGTACAATTCTGGCGGTATGGGGACGCGCATTATCATGCATTAATATGCCATGCCGGTCCATCCTGGCCATGAAAGGACCTACATGTTCATTGAGGATCTCTTCCACGTACCTCTCTGCATTTAGAGTTCCATTTTGAATGAGCACCAGCTCGGTGCGGGCCTCAGCAGAAATCCCAGCCCAAACTTGTACGGAGCCTCCACCGTACGCCACTTTTTCCTCCACACACGCTTGATGGAAGCGCTCCCCTGGTCTTCTGTACACCAACTGCCTACCATCATGCTTATAAAGCATGAATTTAGACTCGTCCGTGAACATTACCCTAGACCAATCGTCTAGTGTCCAGTTTAGGTGTTCGCGCACGTATCTCTGTCTTGCAATTCGATGTCCCCGTTCCAGTTTGGGGCCATTTGCGGGCCTCAATGGTTTCAAATTTGCTTCAGCAAGACGTCTTCTTACTGTTTGAGCGCTTAAATTGCCACCTCCAAAGCGAATAAAGTGAGTTTTTAGACCAACAGCAGTTTGAAAACGATTTCGGAGCATTGTAGCCACCAGTTGTCTGTCTTCCCTGGCCGTTGTGCATCTTGGTCTGCCATTTCCTGGTCTTCTAAGGTGTGATCCGGTCTCTTGGTACCGCTGGACTACCCGCTGAACAGTCGACAAAGATACACCAATGTTTCTGGCTGTTTCACGCTGGCTCCGCCCAAGTTCCAAAAAAGTTAGGATTCTGGTACATTCCTCTAGCGTGACTGCCATGCTTCACCTCACAGAATAATAATTATGCACGTGGAAGACGTTCACGATAATTTTTTTGTGACAGAATAGAAATGGAAAGCATCCATAATGACATGAAACAAAAATTTTGTTTTTAAAAATAGTCATTTTTTTAAATTTTGTTTTTCTAATGAAGTTTTTTTTCATCAACCAGTTTAAATAATATGCTATTAGAAGCGCAACTAAAAAGTCTTTATTCTGTTTTTTATTTCATTGATCTAGCTTTTACAGTTCTGGAGGTATTTCAATTTTTGTGACTGACCCGTAATTTTTGGAACCGAGTGTAGATAGCGCTTCGTAGTGTTGGACTCTGTGTGTGTGTATGTTTGGGTGTCTTTTGGGTTTTCACTAACGTTATATCCCACTAATATAATTTTTATGTAGGAATTAAATGTAAACAATATGAATGTAAATCTGTAATAAAACTATTCCTTTTTTCATTTAATTTCATATCAAATATTTAAGCAAATAGTTTATATAAATTCAAAACAGTTATATTTTACCCAAGCCTGTTTACCAATTGTACGCAAATTAAACTCAAAACTACATATATCGTGGGAAGTAAATAAAAGTATAATATTTCGTAAGCTTCTAAAGTCAAGGTTGCGTTACAATTTATTTATGTTATGTATGATTACATCCTATTATATAAAACCGGTTCTGTTTTAGCGATCCGTGTGATTAAAGTCGTGGTGGCCTTGTGGTTGAAGCAACGGCCTGTCATCTGATTCCGGCCTGTACCAATGAGTTTTTCTTAGCTTAAGTACAGTGATTAACACACACCATGAGCTTTTAAAAAGAGAGGTAGGGGGTTTTGGGATTTCCCATGGGTTATCCCATTTAAATTGGAGCCGCCCGACTGGGGACTGTACCTCCGCCTTACAGAAGACCGCAGTGAAATAACACTACTGATGTAGTGTTGTGTTTCTGCGGTAAGTAAGGTTGCCAGTGCTCCACGAGGATACACAGTAGTATTGCTGCTAGGACAGTGAGTCCTCATCAACAACATGGTTGGCAACCCGTTAGAGATACCCCTGGTATTGCTAGCGGCTATAGGCTACGGTGACTGCTTACCATCAGGTGGGCCGTATGCTTGTGTGCCACCTTAGTGGTATAAAAAAAACTTGCTATAAGACAACTTCTGTAGGTAGTAGGTACTTACATTATCGATACGTAAAACAAATATATAAATATCCTTTAAATATTTTATCATTATCATAATATTTGTAAATCATCATGTCTTAACAATAGGTTACTGACTGTTGGCAGTGTTACGTCAGTAAACACCTGCATCATATATACTAAAGACATTTTAGGTCCTACCGTGATAGGTGGTGGGCTTATTTCTGTTCTTTGTGCACATTCGAAATCCCGAACTGTATGTGTAATTAACATATCAATCTTTCTTGATAGAATTGAACCTAGGACCTCACGAATGAAGGTTAACGTTCTACCGATTTGACCGCAGCTGCAATTGTGTTCAATCTATACTAATATTATAAAGAGCAAAGATTTGTATTTTTGTGTGTATGTTTGTGTTGAATAGGCTACTGGACAGATTTCAAAATTTATTTCACCGTTAGAAAGCTACATTATCACTGAGTAACAAAGGCTATATATTATACTAGCCGCCCGCCCCGGCTTCGCACGGAAGACAAAATATTTGACAAATGTCTCCGTCTACCCGTGCGAAGCCGGGGCGGGCCGTTAGTGTGAAATTATATTGAATACGCTGCATGACAGGTTTCAGCTCACCTTTTCACCTTTTTCCCCTTTGGAAGATGGATTTTGCCTCCCTGCGTGAAAAAGAAAAAACATCAAAACAACACTTATTGTTCGTGACTAAAATTTGTATTTATTCAAAATGTGTTTTTTTCGTTAAATAACTTGTTAGTATTTAATACCTAACCAATTATGAATTAAAAACACAATTATATATTCATATTATTAACAAATAATTTATTTATATATAATATTTCCTTGGCATTTCAGCGCGGAAATGCAGCTGGTATCTTGGGATCGTTTGAGCCGGGTACGTATCGGATCTAGTATTTAATGTGTTATCACGAGGCATGTCGCTGATAATTCCTTTTGTTTTTAAAACTTAATACATTGACGATACCTGAGGTTGATTCTAATTATGTTTATTGGACGAAGCCTGCGCCGTGGATATAAATCTGTCTGATATTCCTTTTTGTCAAAAGTAACTGGTTTAAAAAATAGACTCAATTTGACTTATCTTTAGCCGTAACTTGACAATATTAAAAGGATTAAATTCCTTACCAGCAGCTAAAAACTCAGTATCTTCGTATCCTGACCCAGACGCTGGGGGTCCAGGGGGCCCAGGAAGTCCTTGTTCGCCTGATAACAAATATAAAGTACATTATTCAGAGTCCTTTAATAGTTAAGAAAAGTTTTCTCTACTACGTGACAAAAGAAACCAATCCGAGTCTGAATAAAAAATGTGAAAAAATCAAGTGATGTCATAAAAGTCCCATTTCAGATTTGACTTAACTTTTGATAGTCTACTTATTCTATTCGTCTCATAATAGGATATTGAGCATGGTTATTGTGTGCCTTGTAATTCAAAATATACAGGACATTTAATAAAATACCACATTAAATAATAATGAAATATAAAAGTAATGTTTCTAATTACAATAATATTAACATTTCATTTGTCTTCATCTAAATTAATCAGCATCATAATCATATATTATAATAATTTATATTTTTCCGACCTTTGCACCCGACGCCATTATTATTTTGATTGATAACCACACTTAAGCGAATTATCTTTCAATATTCTATGCCACGTGACAATTGTGCGATTGTTGTTAACAAATAAGAATGATATGATATACCTACTTAAACGACAAAACGCATACAGCAAAATTTGATTACACACTATAAAATATATAAAATAACTAGCGGCCCGCCCCGGCTTCGGACGGGTAGACATTTATATCTAATATTTTGTCTACCCGTGCAAAGCCAGGGCGGGCAGCTAGTTGCTATAAACCTCACGGAGCCCGAGACCTTTCCAACGAATGCAAAACCGTGGAAATCGGTTTGTGCGTTCTGGAGTTATAGCGTCAGGAAGGAAAACCCGACTTATTTTTATATAGTAGATTTGTTATTATAAGCGGCAAATACAGCTAAAGGCTAGCTTTGTAATTTTAAGTCGCAGTTAAAAAACCATAGAGCTACCAATTAAAACGTTGTAGAATGTCAAATCTATAGAATCTGCTGTCACCAATTGGACCTAGTAGGATATACCGGGTTGGTGTACATTCGTCACACAGAAAATTAGTCACGAAAACAAGTATGTGTAAATTCGCCATAGTTTATGTAGTAAATTTCCAATATTTATTTTTATAATTGTAAATTTGTGTTTTTTTCCCGCATAGATAGCAGAAAATTTCAAGAATAAGTAGAATTAAAGCGTTGTTTGTTTCCTAAACACCAATTTAAATAGTTTTCTCCCACACTCCCTATTTAAGTTTATCCAATCACTTGAATAATAATCACGCTGAAAATGTATCCTTACCCTTTTCACCCTTATCAGCGGGTCTTCCATTTGCTCCGGGAACTCCTGGTCTGCCATCCAAGCCAGGACTACCACGATCACCTTGCAGCCCTCGCTCGCCTTGAGGACCTGAGTGACCCTGTACGAAAATAATTTTAAGTCATTCTTAGTCTCCCGAACGTCGGTAGAGCCAAGAAAGAGAACCAACAAGGTTACCGACTCATGAAATCAACTTACCCTGTCTCCTTTACTTCCAATCTGCCCGACTTGTCCCCTCTCTCCTTTTTGCCCTGGGAATCCTCTTTCTCCTTGAGGACCCATAGGGCCTGGCTGGCCAGAGTCACCCTTAGGTCCCGGGGCGCCAGGTCTTCCTATAGCTCCTCCATATGAACCGAGGAGTGATTCCTAAATTATGAAAGTAACATTAATCACTCACTATACAAAGAACGGAATAAGCCCCGCCCTGCCCGGCAGGTGTCAATACATTCAACTGTAGCGTAATAGTTTTCTACTGGAATAGTCATAGTCGCGGCTCTCCATGCATAACTTCCTCCTGACTAGATGATCTCCCCTTTGTAGTGGCTGAATATCCTTCTTTTATCAAATTAATATTAATTTGGAAAGGCTTTTCGCTGTATATAATTAATTTAAATTTCATTACGGTTGACAAACGGGTCCTAATAAGTGTCACCAACAAGCTAAAAATAAGTATGTTGTTTTATTATAAGCTCTCAGAACTTAATCCGCCTTCGCAAGTTTTCGACGAGAAGCAGACGTGCCGCGATTCGGATATTGTATATTTTCATACAATACACGCAACAAAACTTCGTGTCATTTCTTCTGTTATCTGGCCCTGTCGTCGGTATAAATCATGGACATGCCACTTTTACACTTTGACTTGAGTTTGTTTGCATGTTGAAAAATCCATTCATTACAGTCAGCACCAAAGTAACTCAACAAAGAAAAGGGAATTCGTTATTGAATACTCTTTGCTGTTGTCGATGTCAATGGATTCGTCAAATTTATACACAAGCCGTGCACACGTTTGCTGTCTGAATATTCGGTCAATGGTGCCAATTCTGTTGTTCAAAATAACTAAGCTCAACTAATTTGACAGGTCTAAAAATATTGGCATCCTTATTTAACCCCGCACATGAGAAAGGGATAGCAAGGCTTTTAGACTTGCAAATTAGTTATGTTTAGTCATTTTGAACAACAGAATTGACACCAATATAAGATATACGAGATAACGGTAATGTAAGAAGTAGAAATGAATGTTTAAGCATTTTTATTATTACGATACTAAATTTCTTTGTAAGCTGTGTTGTCAGTCACTTTATTTTATAATTATAGAAACATTCTGCATCCTCTAAAACCCGGTTCGGTTACGAGAATTTCACATGCAGTATTTCATTTGCAACTCCATAAAGGGTTAATCGATCTACGTTTTAAACTACAGCTGCTATAGCTCGTAAAAGAAGCTACAGCATACGATATGTCTTAGCTAAAATATACAAAAAAACATATACATAAATGCATTATCTACTCTGTCGCGGATTATTATTTAGCGTGACGAAAACGGATTTAAGTAAATAATAAGACGTAGACTAAATTGTTAACAAATGTGTAATCGTACGATAATCATTATCTTTAGATACGAAAACAATGACACATTACACAATTATCTAAATGGATATTTTAATAAATTTAATTACGAAGTATAGAAAAGAGCATTTGTATTCTATAGTACCTACCTATAATATCTAGGAATGTATTAAACCAAGTGTGTGTTGTTATTAACTAGAATCTTCATAAAACTATTTAAAACTGGTAAATAAATACTATTTTGTACAAATAGATAAAGGTTGAAGAGGTTGAGGGTATTACCTCTTAGACTTTTAAAACAACTGAATTTTATAATAACTAAAGGAAAGCATACTTTAACTTTGAAATGTCTATATATAAAGCTTACCTTGTATATTTGCCTAGGCTTCCAATTTGACTAAGCAAACGCAATATGGATCGCATGAAAATTGCAAAATAACATACATTTTTAATAATATATAGCAGCTTATATTCCACAGAGTAAATTAAGTAGTATAGGTAAGCCTTTTAATATGTAGATACTTATGAGTGATGGATGAAATAGATATATAGCTTGACTGTTAATTTATTTTAAATATTTATCTGCCATATCAGTTTTGCTCGAAAGAGCTAATTATAAAATAACAGCAAATCGATAAATTTATTCATAAGCCGCAAAGGCTAATCTATATTAATTAGACTGTATTCCAAAATATTATGTACATTTACTTACATCAAAATTACTATAATCTGATGAACTTTGTGGTCCCGGCGGTCCCGGGGGCCCAGGCACTCCAGGTCGGCCATCGACCCCGGCTTCACCTTTGGGACCTGGTTGACCTTCAGGACCTCTAGGGCCCGTGTCGCCCCTGTCGCCTTTATCACCTCTAGGACCTGCTGGACCTCTTTCACCCGGCATTCCTGGTTGACCCTGGAAATAAATTAAAAAAATTAGTAGTCTATTCGTTTTGTAAAAGCTACCAAAAACTATTTGTAGGTTAAGTTCATTTATTTACTTACCTTCTAAAACTGAATAACATTTTAATCCACAATGATACGCAAATGCAGATCAGAAAATAGCGTCTTATCTCATCATGATAATTATCATAATTATTTAGGTGGTAAATAAGCTTCGCTTGTTCCTCGTACATAACCAGCAATATAACGAGAAAAATATTGTTCATACAAAACCGGGTAATGTACAAGGTATTGTATATTCCTCCTACCAAACCGGGTAATGTACTTGGAATAATTAAATCTTCGTACATAACCAGTTACATTAGCAATAGTTTACAAGTTATACCTCGCGTGATGATAAGCGGTTATAAGTTAAACAGGGGAGCATCGCTATAGAGCACCGGTAATTTTCTAGGAAAATTCCATGTTTAGGTACTATTATAAAAGGTATAGAGTAGGTACTCGGAACTGGCGGGAATGTATGGACAGATTGCTAAATGTAGAAGAAGCAAAAGAGGTGTACAAGTCAAGAGTACAATGGGAATCTATACCTACCCGAAATAGACTTGTCGTGATATGTATAAAGTATATGTGTACGTAAACTTACGGCAATACCGGGAGCGCCAGTTCTCCCATCAGCTCCTACAAGCCCTGGGGGCCCAGGAGGGCCCTGCAGCTCAGGAGCACTTTTTAGCAGGGACAGAATGGTACTTGCATTGCAACCACATTGACCCATGGACGCGTAGTTTTCCCCAAATATTTGCTGCCAAAAAAAAAACAGAGGAATATTAATTATCTTTTTTAAAAGGAATGAATTGTCAACTATATTGCAATAATTCATCTAAACTGCATTTCTTATGTATTGCTAAAATTGTAATGGCCTGCTTTCAGCTATGTCATAAAAAACTAAGTTTTATCGTAAGGTAAACCTGAAATAAGTATGCTGTGGTTTACTTAAGGTTCGTTTCACCCTTCTAAGCTTCAGAGCAAGCAAGTTGGGGCACTTACCCACCTACATTATCCAAACTTAATTCCAAACAATTCTTTATAAGCAAAGGATTTTAGGCTTCATTTTGTTCGTGAGCTCACAAAAAATGGTTCGGTCGGTTTAGATAGATGGTCATGTATTATATATATTTGTCTGAAATACTTACCTTCACGGGGTATTTCTGTTAAATCCGAGAAAGCAGAAAATAATAAAACATTATATTATTACTTATTGACGATTAAATCAAATATTGTACTGGCTCTAAGGTAATCATGACATACATATGACCAGAGTATGTCGTTTTAATTTTTATAGACATAATTGCTTAAAAACCAATTTAAATGGCAAGCGAGCTATCCTATAAATAATTTACACTTGAATTCAATTAAACTCGTATCAAACAAAACTTGTTAAGACAAACATTCAAATGTAGAATTTATTTATTCATATTAAAAACTTTCTCTAGGAATTCGAGGCTGTCAACATTGACTTCTAGAAGTTTCGTAAATTAATGACAATTCAAACTTTATTTCAGTATAACTATTTGACGAAATTCGACAAATAGAATGAAAGCAATTTAATTCCTAAAAGCCCCAATGTGTGAATTTAGTAAAAAGACACGTTTGTGAGGGTTTCTGGAAATTTCTAAGCAAATACAAGAGATAAAAGCCGGTTCCAATTTGAATTCAAATTCTAAGGCGATCTCTAGTGACCGGGGTTGATGCAAAAAGTTGGATTTCTATAGGCTATTCAAGTTCATGTTTGATACACGGACGCACATTATGGGCGACGAGGTAAGCAGAGATAGTGCTATTATGTCCCTAACTACATGGGACAAGTGTTAAGCGTTTGGCGTGTACTATTTTATGTCGTGTGGAAAAATTCCAAAGTAATATATTGTAATGGTGCACCCAAGTACGAGCGACAGAATACTAACAAAGATAATTATTAATTTATATTTGTTTTGTTCGTACGTCACAATAGTTACTTGACATAAGAGCAGATTCCACCGTTTTGATTAGAGAATAGTTGAGCTGGATGAAAATTTGATCTTTATTCACTAATCGCATGTTTTAGCTTAATTTCCACACTTTGTGTATCTTAGTTGAAGCGATGACTATGTGTTCCAATGAATGCCGACTCCAACAATATTTATATAATTTTGTTTATCGTCCTGTTTCATAACTTGAACTCCATTCCTGGTAATGTTTGTTTACATCGAGGCCGGTGATGTCCGCAGGCTAAATGAGAGTTGCGGTCTGGACTCAGGTCTCAGAGGAGTTTGTTGAAAGGTTATTTCTTGTTAATAGGTATAGCGTAATATTGTATAATTTATTGTTATACGTGTTAGATGTATGTTCTGGGGCTATGAAGCAGCCATGTATTCAATGCATCACCGTTTCTTCATTAGATAATTCAGATTATATAACACGCCTATATTGAAAGTTATTGAATGAATTTAGTATGGAAAAAATATTAATCGTTAATTATTTTCCTTGCATTATTGCTCTTATTTTATACATTAAATTCGCAATGTGGTAAAAAGTCCCTAAATAAAATTAGGACATACTCACATCATCTCCAGAACCCAATCCTGAGATCTCCGACATTGATGTACTTGGAATCCCCGGAGGACCAGGAGGACCGGGAGGCCCAGGCGGGCCTCTTATGGATTCTCCAGGCAAACCCTATAATTAGAAAAATGGTTAAAGTATTCTTATTTCAATTCGTTCAACTTAACGACTTTGTAAAGAAAATCTGCATGCGGTAAAAATATTAAACGTAAGTACAATCAACGTCTTGTCTAATCAAACAATGCCTTGGCTTCCTCTATTTTGTACTCTCGCCTCCGAAAATCCACGACATCTTAAGAGATATTCAACCTGCTATTCAGTAGAAAAAGGGAGCAACCATCCACCATATGCTTCAATAAGGACGTACCTAATACTTATAAAACAGTTGAAGAAAAAGGTATTTAAATGCAAATTGTTAAGAAACGCCTTTTAACGGTTTGTTTTTGTTATAAATAAGCTTTCTTTAGATAGGACTGTGATTGGGGAGAAAGCAATATACATTATCCTGTAGAACACAAATCCTTTCAAGGATCAAGGATCAAGATAACAGTTAATATAATTAGGTCTTTAGATTATCTAAGTGGCACTGTAATTATTGCACTACGATTCCACGTAAAATAATTTCCTTTACGTCTTTGTGATCTCTATTCATGGGTATAAATTAAGATAAAGCGGGTAGAACAACGATCAATAAGTTTAGTTTAATTTAATTTATTTAAATCTAATAACTTATTGTACATAGTTATCTGATTTTGCATAAAACTCTATGAAAATATCATGATTTTTTATCCAATTACAGATTTTATATTATAAACCAAAAATACGTCGAAATTTTTATTTCAAAAGTAGAATTCAATATTTTGAGGACTGGTAACGTCGAGTGCAACAGTGTCGGGTCGAGTACACTCGTGTACAGGGTTGGGCGACGATCACCAAACACAGTGTTAAGTGCGCCGTAATGGCTCTATATCATGCCACGAGTGGTGCGGAACTCTGTTTACACGTCAACGATAAAGATGAGTGAAGGGACCAAAAATAATGTGTTATTAGTAGATTTAACGACGTTTATAAGTTCCTAGTTATGGCCTAAACATCCATTTTGGTCCAATACTGTAAGTACCGGCCAACGCATTTTTTTGTATTTTATATAAGAGCTTGCCCGTCTGAACATTTATTACTATGACACCAAAGCTGTGGGACCATTGTAGTTGATTTTATTTGAGTTTCAAAATCTGAATTTACATACATTTTGTTGAAAATAGGAATTCAAAATAACCAAAACCAATTAAATATCCTGTAATGTCCATTTTTGGTGCCATAATAATAAATGCTTAGACGGACAAGCTCTAACAGAATATACAAAAAAAGTGTTGGCCGCCACTTTCAGATTTGGACCAAACCTCTATGAAAGATGGATGATGTCCATTAAATAATATTTTTTATTTTTATTTACGCCATACCAAATCATCACTGGACCAAGTCACCGGAGAGTGTTCAATAGGTACATTATGTACCTATCTAGTTATAACTATGTACGACGTGCATACTTATGTTATTTCTGAATATAGGAGTTAAACAAACAAATGAAGGCCGTATAATTTATTTGAGGATGGAGTTAACTTGAATTTTTAAAAAGGTAGTAAGGTAGTAAAAACCTTTTTATAAAGGTTTTTATAACCATTGTTATCAATGGTATGTTTTAAGTACCTAAATAACTGTTTTAATATTTTTGTGGTATATCGTCACGTCGTCGTATCGTACCGTGTAATAATATTCATGTAAAGTGGGCGGCAGCAGCTATAAATCGAGTGGGGAAACAAAGCCCAACCGCCCTTTGTGTGAAAACTGCGAGTTATGCGTTACCGATCACACTTTTGTTTGCAATTATACGTAGGTACTAATGAGTTTAATCGTAACGTTTATTGCACACGCTATTTGATTGTTTGGTATCAATGATTTTACGCCTCTGGATAGATGTAGTTTTTAGAAACAGTGTCCCGTGTGATAATTTCACTATTTCACCTAATTTTGCATTATAATGCCTAGTGTATTCCCGCATTAACTGCAAAATCGCTTTAAATCAGTTCCTATAATATGAAGCCTTAGTGCACTAGGTGCATGCTACTTAATCAGCATTGAAAGAAAAATGTCGTCGAATTAATTGCTACAGGTAATTTATATTTTTTTAAACATTGTTATAATTTTTTTTAAAACATTGTTTTAATTTTCATAAACCATCAATACAATGTTCGAATAACGTTTTAGTGAAAACATAACGTTGAAATAAAATGTTATTGTAACATGAAATAAACAAATCTTGCCCTTGGTCCCCGTTCTCCCTTCTCGCCCCTCCATCGCGGATATCCTGGAACAAACATTCTGTGTAGATGAAAATAAACATTTCCACACTGTTTACTGTTAGCCATAACCTACGACAATGTTAGTTACACAACGCTTACTTACTACAAAGGAGCTAAAACTTCGAATGTCAAAGTACATCATCCATGTTTCATAGAGATTTGGTCCAAATCTGAAAGTGCCAACCAACGCATTTTTTTGTATATTCTGTTAGAGCTTGTCTGTCTGAGCACTATGTCTTAGTAGTCTTATTACTATATGACACCAAAGTTGGACACTACAGGACATTTCATTTGTTTTAAGTATTTTAAATTTTCAACAAATTTTCAACAAAATTTATGAAAATTCCGATTTTCGATCTCAAATTAAATCAACCACTAGGGCCCTACAGGTTGGGTGCAACAGTAAAAAATCTTCAGATGACCAAGCTCGAGCAGAATATACAAAAATGCGTGGACCGGCACTTTCAGATTAGGACCAAAATGGATGATGTCCTTTATTAAACTTCGGCTTAAGATAATCATTCTATTTAGTCGAAATGTTCTTGAATATATAAATAAATATTATCAAACATGTGACTGGCCAGTAAAAAACAAAGGCAACAAAACAAAGAAAATACCTTTTCTTAATTTTAAATCGGCCAGTATCACGTCCCTATGCAATTTGTTTAACGCCTGCTATGCTGCTTATGCAAAATATTATTTTCTTCACGGACAGTATTATTTTACTTAAATTTAGGCGCTGCGAAGAGCTTTAATACATTGAGTTTTCCATTATTTTTTCTACAATTACGAAAGGGACCTCATGTTACATAAGTATCTTATTACATAAGTATCTTACAATCACTTAACGAGAAACTTACTATTATTTATGAACTGAACTTGTGGTTCAGGGCTCTTAAATATATTAATAAAAAAAATAAACTATACTGGATATTAAGATGATGTAAAATTGATTAAGATATTTTTTAAAGTTCCTGAGCAAATAAAAAAAAAATTCACTAAACAGATTAAACTATTTATAAAAACATATCTTAACCTACCTACTTATAGATAAAAGATCTGACCCAAACCGGAATCATGCGGTAGCGTGCCAAGAATGCTGGCAGCATTGCCACGCTGGATAGCAATGCTGATTCTCTGAGCGAGATATGTTCCAGCACGCCTGTCACGGGAAGCCTCAACCAGCCGACGTGAGACCTCCTTGTAAAGCTGAAGAGCATCCGGGCCCCAGGGACCCAGAGTTTCAACCGCAAATGCAGAAAATATGTGCCCTGGACCAAGACATGCATATTTCCGGCGTTTGAGGCACTTATTGCATTTTCACTTATTTCAGCTTAGGCTTTTTTTCGTTATCTATTTCTACGCGGAGAAAGTCTAACTTCTACTTTTAGAACGCAGTTATTTTAAATTTATTTTTGTTTTATTACATATGTTATCATAAAATTGTATAGTGTATAGTTATTTTCTCATACATAATTAACTATGACTACGTAAAGTGTCAATTATACGGCGCGCATGTTAAAGTGTAATTTGTTCAGCTCACCGTCTAATCCCGGCGGGGGCGGTGGGAACGGCGGAATGGTCCCGTACCTTCCAGAACCTTCCGAGTCCCCTTCTTCTTGGTCCACCTGTATTTAACAATTAATTAAACGACGCTGAGTTTAAGAGCTAGTGGATTTAAATTTGTTCTTCATTCGTGTGCCAAATTAACAGAAACAAGCAGTAGAGGTAGTCATATATGCTAGATAAATAGGTGCGTATCGTTTTTAGTAAAAAAAAAAAAAAATGACCATACATAAAGTAAAATATTTTTTCTGTATAAAGAGTCTGATGAAATGGCGTATGATGGAATTCACGTAATTAATTGCATAATTTTATTATTATAAGTGATGCCAATGGATTAGTCTAGCTTTTCATATGCATGCCATTTGAGGGAACATATACAATTATTATTGATACATAATTCAAACTTCAATATTACTATAGTTGCCCGGCATTAAATTAATTTAAGATTAGGTGATTTCTAACTCCTGTGGCGAACGAATCATAGACACTAAAAAGATCGCCACTAGCTCTTCAACTAGATGTGGCTAAGTATTCAAGTGTATTCAGCAATTAGAGTCGGATGTACTGGGTAAACATGGTAGGGATTTGTCCTTTGAATTAGTGCCGGCTTAGCGCGGGTACACTTTGAAATGATCTTACACCACAGAATACCACTTAAAAGCTCCTTACACAATATTATATTCTGTTGCAAAAGTTTGAAGGTTCTAATTAAGATTTGGTTTAATTATTATGTTCGAACAAATAAGCAACAAATCATGGATCATAAATGAAAAAAAAAAACAATTATAGACTGGGCATACATAATCTCACACGACTTAAGGAAATAAAATTATCTTTAATTACTTTTGATACCGTATCGAAGAAAATTGTCATCATCGTTAAACATAATTTGATTTATGGACTTAAAATAAAATCTTACGTAAGTTAATGCAACTTTAGGAAGTGACCATTGCGGAATCTGTTTAAAATGAGTAATACATTTTGTTATTTGTGATAATTGATAACATTGAAGTGATAGTTCTATCGTGCTTAAACGATCGTGTTATTTATCACCCGGACGTACAAGTGAAGTAAACGTTCACAATGCGCTAGTGAAAGCAAAGCTCTAAATAGATTACCATTCTAATACGAGTATATATACACAGACTATTTCAGTAATATACTTGAAAGTTGTTTAGAATCATGTATGATAACGAAAGAATGGGGGTAGAACCACACTAGCTTTTCTTATCCTTGATACAAATACTTATTAGGTTTATTGCATTGATTCAGGTGTTACTTTGCGGAAATCCATATTTATACAATACAAAATATTATATATTATAATTAGCTTTGTCCGCTTAAATGTTTAAGTTATCACTATAAATTTCTGTAGCAATCTTAACAAAAGTTCCAGTTTTTTGACAGCTTTCCAAAATATGACATAATTATCTGTAACATCCCATCCCGTTTAGTAAAAAAAATGTGTTGAATTAAGTAGTTTAATATTAGTTACTGGATAAAAGATTTAATAAAGCTCTTACATTTTGGAGGATGATTAACAGAATGGATTTTTTGGTTGAAAATCAGTAGAAAGTTCGTTATTATTTTGTCGATTGATAGTTTGAATTTTTTATGCAGATAATAAACCTACTCGACAAACGTTGCCAGTTGTCAAAACAGGCACATAATTTATATCAAAAGTAAAAGACTAAGGCTCCAAATATTACCTATTAACAGTACCTACAGTATCTAGTAAAAAAATGACGGCTGCCCTACGTAACATTAACACTTAGTTGTACAAAGCGTGCAGTTCTTAGATTTTGACTTAAAAAAAAATTTAAACCAACCTTTTTTTTGCAAACATTATTATCACTAAGCCCGGGAGAATTTCGAGTAGATTCACCGCACACAAGTCGTTAGCGATAGCGACACGAGTGCTGGCGCGAACAAAGGCCCCGGGAAGTTTGTTCTCATTAACGCTACTTGTGTACGATACTGCAGCTTGTTTGATTCCAACCTAACTTGCAAGTTCGCATGCCTAAAGGATGGAGTTCTGGATAAAACACTAACTGTATACTAGTAAGAAAGGAAGGAAATATTACGGTGCTGATTTTAGCGTGAAATGGCAGTTCTATGTGATTGGTGGGGTTGGCAATGCTTTCTATTTGTAGTGTAATAAAAATTCGAATGATGTTTGAAATTAGAATGATTTATAGCATCCTATAAGAATGCTTATCAAATTCTGTTTAGCAAATACCAATTAAAGCTTTTTGAAATAAAACTACCACCAACATGAGAAATGATATCACCCGTGCGTATCATATGGTTAGTAATCGTCGACTTGATCTCATGTGGCTACACACTAGACAATGCAACATCAATCTAAGTGGTGAGAATCAACTAAGAGCGGATTGCCTAGCAAATTAAGGTACTTATTTTTCCAATGTTTTTTGTCGTAAAATTGTAAATTTTTACAAATAAGAAAGAAGGTGCTCTCCATCATGGGTGAGACCCACAGCTGGAAAAAGGGTCTCGAAGGTACTTTTTCAGCCGTTAATGCTGATAAATGCATTAAACAAATCAGTGTAAAACGCAAAATGATTCTCCTTAAATAAATTTAAAGATTGCATTGACTTAACTTACTATAGCCGCTCTCAATCACACCCCACCCTTAGTGATTCCAAGCCAATGTTTCGATGGCAAGTTTGTTTACGATCGAGGACCCGATGCAGATACTGGTATCATGTGACTATTTGTAGGTGTACACTGCAAACACCTACATGTCGTGAACTACCTATTTCGTAACATGGCCAGTAATGCAATGTCGGTTATATATGTACGTACATGACAGAATCACTAGCGGAATCGGAAAACGTCTCCCTATACGTTGTCTATTCAGAGAAAGCTTTTTTTTTATCTTGGCCAATGAAACTAAATCTCGACAACGGTGTTACCTGTCAGATCCACCTCTAACTAATAACTCATAAGTTCCTATAACACCCCAAGATCCCATGAGTACAAAAAAACATCAAAGTTGGTCATACAGTTTGGGAGGCGAATTAGAACGAAGAAACTAATTTCCGAACACACTAACTAAATAAAAAATAAATTAAATATATAAACAGCGTAAATGTTTAAACTTTACTATCAGCTAACGACTGCGTCAATCACGTAATTTATTGTGCCGTAGAATATCTGAGATTGAATGCTAGTGTTACCAGAATCAAATATCAAAAGTTTACTATAATTTTCCTACTTAGCATTTTTTATGAACAATTTTATTCAATTCTAGATAAAACAGACAATTCTAAAGTATCTTCCTTATGACATACCCATACCATAAGCCACGCTTTGTCAACCAACCGAATTGCTAACTTTATTAAGCCTTCCTTATTGCTTATCGTAAAAGTAAACTCGGTCATCTATTTGTACCCTATTGTGGTCATAAGCTTGTAATTTTGATGACAATTTCTCGAGCAATTTATTTTATTGCACAGGCCGTAGTATGGGAGAGTATAACGGGCGTCGGCCATTGCCTTATCTTTATTCGACATAAAGATTATCTTCACTAAAGCCAATGACTTGATGATAATAATAATGTATTTTACAGAGTCAATGACCTTTCCTTATGTGTAATTTTTACACATACTTATTCTAATATCTTTTGTACCACTAATGTGGTAAGTTTAGTTGCTCTTCAGTTTTAAACATTGCCATGATTTTAAGTTGAATTTTTCGACATGAAAATGACAAATTGAAAATATTAATAAATGAATTTATTGTAAACATTAATTTATGTATTGTACGATATATCCGATGCTATGTTCTTAAAATGAAAACGCAAAATGCAGTTATTGCAGATTGCATATTTGCAGCGTATATAACGTAGAGCTTACTGTTTTGTTCTCAAAATTTAGTGCTTATATTCGTACAATAGAAAATAATGAACGGGTGTGAAATATGCTTAGACGACTATATAATGGTTAGTTTTGAGTTTGTGATGGCATGGAATACAAGGATTTAAAGAGTGGAACTGTAATGTTAGTTATAGTTTTTTTCATTGTTAGCAAGTTATTAAAGCAAACATAAAGCTGATGCACCGACACCACATTATTAGAGACGTCACCATTGTCAAATTGGAAACCAAAAGTATTCACCAAATAATTGTCTATGTCTATCTCCTCGCCACTGCTGCTTTTACCAATTTCCTGTTGAAATTTAACATTGAAATCATTTCCTGTCGAAATAGAGTGAAAAATAAAGGGTTTTATTTGAAATAAAAAAGGAATGAAGTGAGTGGGAAAAATTGATGTTTGGTTTTAAAAATAAGGTACAAAACCTACATTAAATGGAGAAAAGTACAAAATACTACAGACTCGGTAAACGTATAAAAAAATGTGTTGGAATACGCATTACAAATTGAATACGTCTGATAAAAATGTGTTACAATTTTATATGTATAGTCAGACATCAGTTTTTTATAAAAAGATGCAGCATTTAATTTCATATGCATATGTTTTAGTAAATGCTACGGTGGAACCCAATTTAAAACAATTTAAAGAATAACAAGAAATAACTCACCTCAAATGTATTCACACATTGCACCTCTGCTTGTGATGGGGATCCGTACAATTTGAGTTCTTGAAAAGCCCCCTGTATCACAATCAATGTTAAAATACGAAACCACACGGATTCCATATTGATTGACACTTTACCGACTGTTGTTGCTAAGGTTCAAATAATTCGCATCAAATTATAATTAACATGTTCATTTTTGAGAAACCCAATTCACACTTTTCGTTGGTATTTTGTTCACACTTAGTTTTAATCTCATTTCACTCTTTCTTATGAATAATGAATATAACGTATAGAAGAAATAGAGCTGATGGAACAGTGGATCAAATATAATTTAAACTTTTATGTGACGAAGCTTCGAAAAATTTAAAGAACGAGTAAATAAAGGATTTGTATTTTTTGTAGTATTTAAAAAAAACGTTTATTTACGCTTTTGGTTTAAAATTTTCAAGCACAATTTTGCGGGAAAAATAGAGTTATTGGAGTGCGAAAAGTTTTAGTCCAGTTTAGACGCCAGAGTACTCAGTCAGCGTAAAAACGTTAGAGTTTTAACTGAAAGCTTTATAAATATTCATGTTAACAATTTGTTGGGTTAAAATGAAATGTACTCATGATGCAAAAACAAAGTCTTAAAAATCTCTTTGTTACCTACAAATAAAGTGAACTCAGATTTTTTCATATATAATTTGATTGTATAATTCTTCGTTTCCTTATTTATATATTGAAATATTAAATTTACGTGCTTAAGAATGTTTTATAGTAATAAAATATGTAATGTAATAATACAAGCCTTAACAGACTCGGATTTGTATTCATAATTAGTACCCAATGGCAGAAAATATATAATGTAACTTAACTAAATACTTTATCCTACTTTGTCAGACCCTTACGTGTTGAACCAAGCATCACTTTGCTAAGAAATAATCGCAGGCGACAGTAAATTAAGTAGTTTTTTTTATACGGCCAAAATCCGATATAGAAATATTATTAGAGGGAAATGATTGAGCGGAGAGATAAACAGAACGACAAGAGTACACAAAAAGTTTTTAAATCAATCTCGAACTTGTTTAGTCAGTAATTTCACTAAAGACGTTCAAAGTACGATTTAGCTTACTTGCTAATATTGAAGTTTCGCTTCGTGGATTACTCCGTACTTTGGACGTTTAAATTAAATTTTAGTTTGAATTTATTAATATAAATTTACGAAAATCTTAGTTGGTTATGCTTTCAGTATTTCCCTATAGGCACACAAACTGACGCAGATGTTTTTAGCATTCTATATATTATTATTAAACGTGACACAATTTTCTGTTCTATAAAATATTATCTTAATTTTACAATCTTTTTGTTTTACCCCAGATCAAACACGGCACCACTGAATAACTTAACACAAAATTGAAATGCTATGGATGCGTCCGCGCAATCCGTGCCATCATGCGTCCGCGCCGCATTGCACTAAATTTAAACGGACTAACGTGGAGGATTGCTCACATAGCCATTTTATCGTGATCCCTGGAAATTCAAGATCGTTGTCGTATTTCTATTAAGGTGTTGGATCACCGTACATCAGTGGATAACGTTAGTAATATAAGGAGCGGCTACAAGGTATTCCACGAGCCATCCATGTGGTCCAATTAGTTTATGGAATGTGTCAGCCAATACTTTATATTTCAATACCTCAATAAAGCTGAGGTGACCTTTGTGGTTGAAGCAGTGGCCTGTCATCTGATGGGTCCAGTTTAAAATCCCGGCCTGTACCAATGGGTTTTTCTAAGCTGTGGTACAGTGATTAATCACAAAAAAAGAGAGGTAGGGCGAATTGGGAGCTGGGTTTTCCCATTAATATTGGAGCCGCCAGCCTGGGGACTGTACCTCCACCTTTCAGAAGACCGCAGTGAAATAACACTACTTTAAGTAAGGTTGCCCGTGCTCCACGAGGATACGCTGGGCTAGTAGTAATGCTGCTAGCACAGTGACTCCTCACCAACAACAGGGTTGGAAACTCGTTAGTGATATCCTGCCTGTGGGCCAGCTTTGTGGTATAAAAAAAAGCAAAAAAATATGTTAATATATTTCGTGTCAATGATAAAAGTTTTACTTTTGTGGTTGTTAAATATTTCTTACAAACAAACGTTGGCATGAAAAAAGTTAATTCTTAACTAAATCTTTTTGTGAAGTTTACTTAAAGGTAAATAAGTAAGATGATGAAAAGCACGTTAAAAATAAGGCTTACGATAAAAAAATACAATCCATTATTTCCTAAGTTTCCACATACACTGATACTATGTCTGATACGTGGATCGAAAGCCCTTATATGCGGGACTATATTGTTAATAAGTGCTAAATAGCGGAATTAAATAATTTTTGCAGTTAAAGTTGCTTAAATGGTTTTGATACTTTCCTAGGTTTACTTTAGTAAAGTAGGGTGTCCATAACAGATAAGATAAGAACATGTTACCCTATCAAAGATTGCCGGAAGTTGGGATAGGTAGATTAGATACAATTTAATTTTTTTGTGGGGCCACAGTTATTCATACACATCAGTGTCAAATAAACAGTCTATCTTTTGGAGTTTTTCTTTTGCGCTATTTATTTCTATGCCAAAATTGTAACAAAAACAGACTTTTTATTCGATTGATGGCAATTGTATCTCGTTAGGCCTTAACACCTCATTAGATTCCATACTTTTATCATTACCTACATTTCAAAATCAGAACCAAAAATCATTTATTCACTTTAGGCCCTAATAAGGCACTTATGAAGGTCTAACTTACCACCGGTTCGAAAAAAAAGCCACCTGAGAAGAACCGGCAAGCAACTCAGTGCTCTGTCTTTTTTCATTTCATAAAAGACCGCCGTAGGTAGACTGATATGTTACGAACCGGTACTTTTACTGTACCGCCTCTGAGTGTGCGGTCTTTCCCGTCTTTTTTTGTTCTACTGAAACTTAAGTTGTTACTTATCATAATACCTTAATTCATAATAGACTTCAATTTAAATTCATTCATCAACAGTCGACATATCGAGCAACATCGTTTTACTTGGCTCCTAAAAATATTCTCAAATCCGAGTGATAAAGTTAAGCTTAGGTCAATAAAGTTATCTGTAGGGCTACCTCAGTTATCGGCAGTTACTGTGAAGTGATATTGGTGTTCTGATTGCAGTGTTATCAATCCGTTTATTTAATTAATATCTCTGTGTGTCAACTCGTGAAGAAAACGCGTAAGCGACGCGATCTGCACGGCTCTTACGACCTTTTGGACGCGACCTTCACTATCGGCGCGTACAACGTAGCGGTCGCCGCTTCATCGCTGCCCTCAGTTCTAGTGTTTAACATACAAAGGTTCTCCAGCTGCTGCATCGGCTGTCTGCACAACGCGCTTGATTGATATCTGCCACCTTACAACATTTTGTATAAAATAGAGGGTAATTTAGATTTTTGCCGTCAATCGCAATGAGTACCAAGAAGGCCGATGCTAAATGCGCCGGGTGCCCTAATGTTTTAAATAAGGTATCTTTTCTGTACTGCAGCCGCTGTCCAGATAAATATCATCACACTTGTATAAACATTTCTAAAGACGATTTCATGGGCTTCACCGAAGCACATAAGAAGCAATGGGTCTGCCCAACCTGTCGTTGCAAAGAGCGTAAGTCTGGCGACAATACGAATACGCCAATACGGCCCGCATCCTTGCCGCTCGCAGCCTGCACTGACGAAAGCGCGCACTACGACAATGTTACATTGCGTACTAAGCCTCGTTCGAGCAGCAGCTGCTCTTGCTTATCAGCTGATAGTGTTCGTGATATTATCAGAGATGAGATTAATAAAGCTCTGCACTCACAATTACAATTAGTAACGCAGAAGTTGGAGGCCTTTGAGGCATCTATGGCATTCTTCGGCAATGAGTATGATAAGATAAAGGCAGATTGCGAATCTCAGAGGGGCACCATCGTAAAACTGCAGAAGGATAACGACGCATTAAGAACAGCAACAATAGATCTGACACAGCGTGTACGTCATATGGAACAACTTTCAAGGGCCAACAATATTGAGATACAATGTGTGCCTGAACACAGAAACGAAAATCTCATGAGCACTGTTCAAAATCTAGGACGTATTATCAACTGCCCAGTATCTGACGTTGATGTGCAACATTGCACGCGTATTGCTAAACTTAATGCGTCCAGCGCCCGCCCCAGATCCGTTCTGGTGAGGTTCAGCAGCCAGCGTCTGCGTGACACTTTCTTGGCTGCTGTGACGAAATTCAACAAGACGAACCCATCGGACAAACTAAGTACAAGTCACATAGGAATAGGCGGGGACAAAAAGTCACCTATATTCGTCACGGAACACCTTACACCAGAAAACAAGAACCTGCACGCTGCTGCACGCGCTAAAGCTAAAAACCTCAACTTCAAATTTGTTTGGGTGCGAGATGGAAAAATATTTATGCGCAAGAATGAAGAGTCAACCTACATCTTTATCCGCGATAAAGACACTTTGGATCGTGTCGTAGCATACTGATTTGCTTTGTATTTTTATCATAGAACCAATGCTTAAAAACAATTATATTCAGTAATATTCATATTTACTATCAGAATGTTAGAGGTCTCAGAACAAAAACTACAGACTTTTTTAATAATGTAATCTGCACTAACTACGACATAATTGTACTAAGTGAAACATGGCTAAATAACAGTATATATGACTCTGAACTTTTTGATAATCGCTACGTCGTATTTAGGCGTGATAGACAGTCGAGTGGCTTCCACAGTAATAAAAACGGTGGCGGGGTACTTGTGTCTGTAAACAAACGACTTAAATCAAAAGTATTGGATAACTCAGAGTCTAGGTGTGAGGACCTATGGGTTGTTGTTGATGTTATCAATGATAAAGGCATTCCAGCAAAATTATATATCTGCGCTGTTTACTTGCCCCCTCCAATACAATGCCACATACTGGATGAGTTCATCTCTAACGCGAACCGTAATATCGACATTAACTCTATAGACAACATGTTGATCGTTGGAGACTTCAATTTAGGTTCGTTGAACTGGCGTCAACAAAACGATGATCCGAATAACGCTTCTAGCTCCGGTAAAGGCACTTGCGCCAACTCCTTATTAGATTTCACTTCGCTGCACAATTTAACACAATATAATACAGTTAGTAATAGCAATAGCAAGACATTGGATCTTGTACTAAGTAACAGTGAAATATCAAGCATGTCAGCCGCTGAAAGCCCCCTATCAAATGTGGACCAACATCACCCTCCTCTTAATTTCAACATACAGTTTTCGTGTAGCGAAAGTCTCTCTTACAATGACATTAATAAATATTGTTTCCATAAGGCTGACTATACGAAAATAGTTGACGACATTAATAATATTAGTTGGAAAACGGAACTCGCACGCTGCGACTCTGTAGACGACATGGTCTGCGTGTTTTACGATCATATCCACAAAATAATATCTGCACGAGTACCTAAGCGCAGACCTCACTCAACAAAATTCCCAATATGGTACTCCAGGGACTTAATCGGTCTTCTCCGCGAAAAGCTAAAATACAGAAAGAAACTTCGGAAATTCAACGATAACCCTCGTGACCGCATAGCGATTGAACTCTTAAATAAAAGGTGTAACAAGTTACAGTCATTATGTTACGCCAAGTACATCGCACAACTTGAGGCGAACTTAGCAACCAACCCCAAACTCTTCTGGTCCTTTATCAAATCTAAAAAAAAGCACCATAGTAATTATCCATCCATGATGTACTCAAAGGATCTAAGGGCTACGAACGGGGCGGATGTATGCAATCTTTTCGCTGCACATTTCTCATCGGTTTTCACTGACAGCACGCCATCTACTAACAATTGCACTGACCAGAGTTTGCCATCTCATTCAAGCAATAGTCTTACGGACATCTCATTCACTGTTGATCAGGTTTACAAACTTTTAAAAAGACTTGATTTTTACAAGGGATCTGGTGCTGATGGTATACCTTCAATATTTGCAGTTAAGTGTGCCTCTGCCCTCGCAATTCCTCTTTGCACAATCTTTAATAAGTCGTTGGCCACTGGAATATTCCCCTCTGCCTGGAAGAATGGATTAGTCATTCCATTGTTCAAGAATGGCAAAAGAGAAAATTCAGAAAATTATAGACCTATTACTATTTTGCCCGTGTTTGCCAAAGTATTTGAAAAGTTATTATGCCCAATTATATCCTGGCATTTTAAGCATATAATATCCCCTTACCAACACGGCTTTGTTAAGGCCAGGTCAACTTCAACTAACTTGGTCTCCTTTATTGAAGATGTTTCAAAGCATGTGGATAAACGCTTGTTGGTGGATGCGATCTACACCGATTTTAGCAAGGCCTTCGATAAAGTCAACCACAAGTTACTTCTCAGAAAACTTTACACTTATGGCTGCGCAGGAAGTTTTGTAAGGTGGTGTGGATCGTATCTTTCTGACAGGAAATCCTCAGTTGTAGTAAACGGATACTCTTCCAAACCATTTATCGCTACATCAGGTGTTCCACAGGGGTCGCATCTCGGACCAATACTCTTTAACATTTTTATCAATGATATTTCAAGCTATTTTAAAAATTCTAAATTTACCTTATTTGCCGACGATTTAAAATTTTACAAACCAATAGAGACAATAAGCGACTCCTTATTACTGCAAGAAGACCTAACCCGGCTTGTATCCTGGTGCAATGAGAATGGTATGACCCTCAATGCGGCTAAATGTTTCGCTGTCCATTTTACTCGCAAAAAATCTCATATCGAGACTTCGTATTCTATATATCAGAACTGTATTACATCCGTGGACAGCATACGTGATCTGGGAGTAATCTTGGACTCAAAATTGCGCTTGCACTTGCACTTTGAAAACATTGTAAAAAAGGGTTTTCAAAACCTTGGTTTCATTCTGCGCAACAGCAGAGACTTTAAATCGCCTCGCACTAAGATCATCATATATAATAGCATTGTAAGGAGTGGTCTTGAATATTGCAGTGTAGTCTGGAATCCCTTCTACAATGTTTATGCCAAAAGAATAGAAGCAATCCAAAAAAGATTCCTCTGGCACATTGTATATAGTTGCAAACTAGGTAACACATTAAAAACCTATACCGACAGACTTACCCACTTTAACTTGTCATCTCTCTCCGATCGCAGAAAAATGCTAGACTTTTTCTGTTTAAACTAGTGAATGGTATTTTAGACACTCCAGGTATCCTCAGACAGTTAAACATAAATACACCATCAAAATTTCCAAGGGCATCTAAATATAATTTGTTTCAGACTTCCTTATGTAGTTCTAATCTGGGTTACAACGCACCTCTTAACAGACTTACTAGAAAATTTAATGCATTGGCGAAAGATAATCTGTTAGATATTTTTACAAGTAGCTTAAATTCATTTAAATGCAGAGTGCTCAATGCATTTAAACTGCATGCACACTGCATGTAATGTTAGTACCATTTTATTATTATTATTATTATTTTATTTTTGTGCTTTGTTAATTAATTTGATGTATATCCTTAACTTATAAGAACTAGCGAAATAAGTTGTTCTGTATTACGCATGCTGTCGCTGCCTGTAATTGTAGTGACACTTAACTATTATAATATATTGCAATAATGTGACTGTGTGATTGTTACAGTGTTGACTATGTTGGTGGCCTAATAAAATAAATAAATAAATAAATATTCAAAATAAAAGAAAGTACACGTTTCTTAAAATTCATACGCTACATTTCGTAGCTTCGACTCACTCAGCGAGGCAAAGCTCTTCGTCATAGGACTAACTTCGCTTTACGGGAAGCAACATCTAATTACGAATGGTCCTGACTCTAAGGGTCCTATTATAGTGTCCATCGTACGACGAGTCTATGTTCGTTCGAGATTTCTCGTGCAAAATAAAGTTACTATAATACAGTATAATCAACAGGCATGAACATTAAATTTTCATCCATGTTATCCATAAGTAAAAAAACATATTATAATATTTAAAAAAAATGTTATGACAGCGCACAAGGCTTTCATAGGAAACAGTTTGGGTACCTTATCATCGGCAAAACACGTTAAAACAGTTTGTATTCGAAATTAACATGATGCACACTAGCGTACGGCCTAAGCGCACCTGATGGTAAACAGTCACCGAAGCCTATAACCGCTAGCAATACCAGGGATATCACTAACGAGTTGCCAACTCTTGATGAGGAGTCACTGTGCTAGCAGCATTACTACTAGCCCAGCGTGTCCTCGTGGAGCAATAGCAACCTTACTTACTGCAGAAACACAACACTAAATTAAAGTAGTGTTATCTCACTGCGGTCTTCTGTTAGGTGGAGGTACCGTCCCCATTCGGGATGAATTCATCAAACTATAGTGCTTAAATACATGTCTAGCGATACAAGAATAATCCGCCTACCTACGCGTCAGATAATTGAACACTGAAGTACGAAATTATTTTGTAGTTTCGAATGCGATATTACGACTCGGCTTTAATTTTGGTGTTCACAGATTGAGGAGTATAGCTCGAAACTAAAAAATGCTTCTGCTTTTTATAAGCATTTTAATGGTTATTTGTTATATGAATAGTTTACTATATTTTTTCTCGAATAATTATTTCTATATTTAATTAATATATTAATTATTGAGAGAAATGTATCCTAGATAAATTATTTACTTCTCTTTAAATAACTACACGTAAATATTATTTTGATACAAAATAAATAAAAAATCAGGAATACTCACACGGTAAAGAAACGTTGTCTTTACTCATCAGAAACATTTTGATTAAAAATTCTGTCTAGCAGAATTAGTAGGTACTCAATTTTAATGGCACCAAAATCCAAGGTAAAAGTAATTTACAGCTGGGAACTTTATTCCCTGTCCATGTAGGGTTACCATGTTTTTTCAACGAACAGGACGCAGGATCGGATAACGCTGACGTTTTTCACATCGCCGCGCGCCTTGATAGGTAAAAAATCTGACAACATACGGGTAAAGTTCGTGTCTGCGAAATTTATTGCTTCTACATTGAGTTACACTATCACGAACACTGTGGCTGAACAATATATTTGTCCTAATTGTTTTTTAAGGTCCACTTATTTGGAGAGTCAACGGCTACCATTTATGTCAAACTACACGTATATACCTATATATATATATATATATAATACACGTATATATGTATATAATACACGTATATATATATATATATATATATATATATATATACGTGTAGTTATAATAATAATAATGCTTGGACATTATCACACAGCGCCATCTGGCCCCAAACTAAGCAAAGCTTGTACTATGGGAACCAGCAGCTGACACAATACTTAAATACTTTTTGATTGTAAATACATACTTATAATACATACCAAACACCCAGACGCAAGGCAAACATATTTGTCACATAAATGTTTTGCCCCGGCGGGAATCGAACCCGCGACCCCTGGCGCAGCAGTCAGGTGTACTAACCACTAGACCAGCGGTCTCGTCGTTTATATATTAGGTCCTTACATATGAAATTGGCGTTTTGTATGGGAGGAACAAAAAGTCGAATATTTTTTAATATAATATATTTAATTAATCAAAGTATGAACCATTATTTTCTATGCACTTTTGCCATCTCATAGGTAGTTCATTGATCCCTTTACTAAAAAAACCAGTCGGACGGGAATCAATAAAATCTTTGAAGGCGATTTGGACTGCCCCATCGGAGTTGAATTTTTTCCCTTGCAAGAAGTTATCCAAATTTCGAAAAAAATGGTAATCTGTTGGAGCAAGGTCCGGGGAGTACGGAGGATGTCTTAGACTTTCCAATTGAAGCTCTTCTAATTTAGTAGCCGTCTGTAGCGCAGTGTGTGGTCTAGCGTTGTCGTGAAGCAGCAGTGGCGTGGAGCGATTGACCAGCCTAGGTTGTTTAGCCGCTAGCTTTTCCATCATGGTTTGCAATTCCTGACAATAGACATCAGCCGTAATAGTCTGGCCAGATTTGAAAAAACTGTAATGAACAATACCGGCACTAGTCCACCAAACGCTTACAAGTAACTTTTTTGGGGTTAATTTTCGCTTGGGGCAGGATTTGGCTGGCTGGCCAGGATCTAACCATTGCGCTGAGCGCTTCCGATTATCGTAAAGAACCCATTTTTCATCACAGGTAATGATTCGGTTTAAAATACCTTCATTATTGTGCCGGTTTAGTAATGTAACGCAGCAGTCGACGCGCGTTTGCCGGTTTGTTTCAGTCAATTCGTGAGGTACCCACCTTTCAAGCTTTTTAATCTTCCCAATTTGCTTCAAGTGAATTAAAACAGTTTTATCACTAACATTGCAGCCTGCAGCTAACTCGGACGTGGTTTGCGATGGATCCGCTTCCACAATAGCCTTCAACTCTTCATTATCAACTTGAGTCTCAGGCCGTCCACGGGGCTTGTTCTGCAGGTCGAAATTTCCAGAACGAAAACGTTGGAACCAAAAACGAACTGTGTTTTCTTTTGCAATACGACCGCCATACACATCATTCACCCTTCGAGTTGTTTCCGCAGCACTAGTGCCACGGCGGAACTCGTACTCGTAAATAATGCGATATTTAAGGTTTTCCATTTTGTAAAATGAGTGACGCAAACAGAAAAAAACAGAAGAAAAAAAACAAATGAATGACGATCATCGAAGCACAAATACATGAGTCTATAGCTGTACAAATTTGAATTTGGAATTCCTTACCAAAGAGGAGAAATTCGTGATTAAAGTGGCCAGTACGAAAAACGCCAATTTCATATGTAAGGACCTAATATATATATTTATCAATACATTGATCTTTCAATATATTTTATGGTCGGTATTGTATAAGAATCTTGTTAGCGCGCGAGCTACGTTAATTTATTTCTAAAAAAATATTTACTCATATTTTTGTAAGTATTATCGAATAATATTTATGTAAATATTTATTTTACCAAAAAAAAACTTACAAAAATCCCTTCACAGAAACTTGTGCCAAACTTAAGCTTGACGAAAGGTACAAAAGTAGAACTTTTTTATCGGCTCGTTCAGTTTCTAATGAAAAATTACTCCATGGGGTTCTTCCAGCGCGGCGCAGTATAATAAAGCGCTTCGAATACTGACAAGTGACCCCGTTTCACAAAAATAACGTAAATTTTTTGCACAACCATGATTTATTGGGGACTAAACGGACCTCGGACGCATTGGATAAGATCATCACAATGGGTGTGACGTGTAAATAAAATTGATAGCTACCAGAATTTGGAAAGTGTACAGAATTTTGCCATGGTAATATTTTCCATGTGAAAATGTATTTTCAAGGCATTAAGACGTGTGATGTATTCTTGTTGGCTAAGTCCGTACAAAATTATTGATACGAGATGACATACCTACTTTAGTGACGAGTGGTTTTTGAAGCGATATTTATACATCCTCATACCTATCATAATACAAAGTCCTTTTTGCAGAGGCATTCATTAACCAATTCCTACATGTTTTCTGTTCCGAAGACATTCTCGTCGGTCGCTTTATCCTTTGAACTCACGGTAAAAAAAAAACTATTAACAACATCCATTTTTACAGAATAAATTAATAGAACTGCAGTTTAATAAAGCTGTAAATGAATAAGGTAGGAGTCTTTTAATCAGGTTTTTGGCTAAGACTGCAACTACCGTGTCGGCTTCATTCCAGAACGTTCATTTGACCAAATTGTTTGCTGTGAATAATGACACCACGACTCTCACAGTAGCAGTAGGATTGCAGTACCGATTTTTTAAAATAATATTTGCTCACAGCATGATTCACTACAAAGCATTTCTTCAGCACAATTTTCACTGAAAGTACCTATTGCTGTACTTCTTATTCTTCTCCTACGTAGGTGGCAAGGGAACTGGCTGGTGGTAAGCGGTCACCATACCATATCCTATAGACGCTTGCAGAGGTATCAATCACTATTGAGCTGCCAATATACTGCGCGTTCTATTAGTAAAGAAAGAAAAAAATATTAATGAGGATGTCATTTATGACATCGTTCATAATATATTTTTTGATAAGAATTCCCATTACGATCAGCCTCTTCAGTAGGTCAAACTACCAATCGTAATACATTTCTCGTAAAGAAATATCGGACCTATTATGATAGGTACATGTACCTCTGATCTGGAGCCTTAATTCTATATCGTACGTACCTACTAATACGCATTAGTATCAGTAATATTAACTGATAACCTAGGATTAATTAACCAAGCGTCAATACCGGCGTGTACTTGTATTATACAACTAGCGGCCCGCCCCAGCTTTGCACGGGTAAACATTTATCAAATATTTTCTCTACCTCGTTTAGACTATCAGGCATTTTTTAATTTTTTTATCTCCTTAACCATCCTCGTTATTAAATGTATATTCTAAAAAAAATAGCAAAATCGGTTTAGCTGCTTTCGAGATTTGCGCTTAGCAACACATTCAGCGATTCATTTTTATATTATAGATCATGTAAGAATGTCCCGCCGAATTTTTTGCTAGAAATATTGGCAGTGATTCAAATCAACTATAGATCGAAAATGACTTACTCATAGTAGACTGTGCTTTTTGTTCTTTAATATAAAAAATCGTTTTATTTTTTTTCCAATGTTTATTGGATAGTTACTTCCATTCATGCTATATAGGTTACACGTCCCGGTTGTAATAATACAAAGTCACAGGATTTTTTACGATTTTTCGTGACTTTTTTCGAGGGTTAAGCCAAAAAGCGTATAAACCAAATAAGTTTTACTTTTCCTTCTGTTAACCTTATTCCCAAGGTATTTCGAAATGGTACTCGATATGGAAATTTACTTTTATTTTTTACACATTAAGTTTTTCGTGACTTTACCGTAAATCGGGCATAAAAAACAGTTTTTATATGTATTCATAGTTTTGAAACCTTTTTAAGACATGAAAGTTCGTGCACTTACTGAGCTGAAGTAAGATTAGAGTATTATCACTATGAGATATATTCCGAACCCTCAAAGGTCTACGGGGCCCCTTAACATAACCGCAACGACGGACCATTTTGCTAACAGTCCTGTAGTTTTTCCTTAAAGACGCTCTACACTTCACTGTAAATTGTTATTACATGTGTGTCGACCTATGATAAGGGATACGGCGTAATTTAGACCCGAATGTAAGTACCCTATCGCTTTATGTTAGCTTCTTGTCTTATGTTAAGAGTAACATCAATTTGTTTATCGTTTACTGGATGCTATTTGAAATGTCGTCGTACAAAATGTGTACACTATATTTTCCAAAGACATTTAGTTTTTTTTCGTTTATTACTGAGAAATCAAGTTACATACCTATTAAGCGTTTAAGTGGTAGTATAGAGAGGCAGACAAACTAAACTACAAGAAGGAGGGATAAGGCCAGGAGAGTAAAAAAATGCATATTAAGCTTCGCAGGCTTGGTTATGTGGAAGATATCCAGCAGACGACCGAGGTATCGATGAAGCGAGGAGGACACGTAGGGCGAAACGGGAACTCCCATATATCCATAGAAATTGGAGGCATCCGACTGGGGACTGTACCTTACAGAAGACCACAGTCAAAAAATACTACTTTGTTGTAGTGTTTTGTTTCTGAAGTGAATGATGTTGCCAGAGCTCCGTAAGGTTACACTGTCCTGTCAGGATATACTAATTAGTAAGTACTGTTACTTCGTTCTCAACAACAATAGGGTTGGCAACGAGTTAGTGATTGATTGTTTTTTTTTGTCATAAGTAATTGTAAGGTGCCAGTGATTTTTTATCTTATTTAAAAATCATATAACCGGCATTTTTAAGACAGACAAATTTAAAGCAGAATGTACGCAGGTATAATAATATAAAATGACTACAAGTCTATGGTTGATACAAAAAGTAGGGGATGAATGTTGGTATGGGAAAATTTACTACTTCGTGCCAAACCGGATGTGATAGCAAGTAAAACTAATTCTCTTATAAATTACAATTTAAAGTGCCAGGTAAGTTAGAGTGCATGCCATCAATTTAAACACTTGGAAGACACGTGAATTCCATTAATTTTATAGGTCAGTGAGTCTTACACGTGACAATAAAATTTGAACTGCAATTTTACTTCATTGAGTTTTATGGTAGAGAGGAAGGTCGCAATAATTTGTTAGTAATGTAAACATAGTTTACTGCAAGTATATAATATTTTTTCGGAGTCAACGTTTCGCGAAATCCATTCTTACTACATCCGAATAAAGATTAAATCATATAGAACATGACTGTCATCGACTCGTCGCATTATGAACTACCGATATAAAGCCCCATATCAAACATCACAATGTTGTAATTTGAGTAGGTACTTACAGCACCGTAGCCGGTGACGTTATCAAGGAAGTTAATTTATACATGCAATGAAAGTAATGCCCCAACTAACAAAATCATTTTATAAATAATCCTTCATAAGAACTAATACACTGTATAAGATTTATTTATGTCTTGACTAAGAAGGTTAATCTTATAAAGGCCTGTATGAAAACATTCGTGCGAAATCATTCTAACTTATTAAGTACTTTTGGAGACGTTTTAAAACATTTATCAAAATAAAGGTTTTACAAATGCATTTGTACCACAATTAACATATTTTTTACTTTATTTGACATGAAGATAATGATGCCTTTCTTATGAACTGATTTTAGGACATTATAAAACTTAATGTTATTTAATAACTTCCTTATTACAAACCAGTATAATAAGACCTTGTTGTGGAGTGTATGAACATTTGAGTTGAAATGCTTAAACCTACGTTTAGTGTTCAATATTATGTAAGTAAATCGTAATGCCCAAGTGATAGAAAAGTTGAGGAGCAAGCGTTTGTCATGGATTGGGCATCTTATGCGGAGAAATGAAGATAACGTGGTAAGAAAGGTTTTATGTATGAATGTGGATGGGTACAGGGGTAGAGGTAGACCTAAGAAAAGATGGATGGACTGTGTGAAAAATGACATGGCCAGACAGGAAGTGAATACAGAGATGATGGCTGCTAGAGAGGGATGGAAGATAAATACATATTGCGCCGACCCCAAATAATACGGAATAAAGGCAGGAGAATGATGCCGTAATGCCCAATGCTGGGATCCAAAGTTTCGTGTAAAGTCGAAACTAAGTAATTTCAAGATACATTAAGCTTTTTCTTCAACTGTATAAGAGTAACGTTTAACCCTACCATTATAATTTTGTTTCAGCTTCGTCAATCTTCCCACACACTAACGTGTAACACAAAATTGTATGCAAGAGTAAACGTATCCATCTCAAAGACTGTAATTAACAAAAGAATGGGGACACACTGAATTTATGGGTCCTTTTATTACTGCGACACATACCATTGCATAAAAAAAGGAGCTACATTCGGTACACGTTACTTTAACTAAGGTGCGGTGCACGTGTTCCGAACATAAAATGTTATTGACCACACGCTTATCTTCCTTAGAACCATGGTTCTCTTTACATACCTACAACAATCCTTATCAAACTGCCATGCACTCTAAAAATTCGGTGTATTGATTTAATTGCAATGTAATTGATTTGTAAAAAGCTATCTTAAGGTTAGAGTTAGTCTTTCCCATGTAAATGTAACTCTATGTGATATTAAGAAAATGAAAAGTTATTATTCATTTTGGTATTAAAGTACAAGACCGAAGTAAACTTGCTTACGTTAAGAATTACATGAAAATCCATGTACCAAAAGTAGTTCCAATTTAATACGAAGCAGCGTTACTCACTCCATTCACAACTTGTGGCGACGGCTTCAATTGGCTGTACTTCTCGGCTGTCCCAACTTGATGGTGCTCAGGTTTCTCGAAAAATCCCATAGTAGATAGAACAGCGAGACTTATTCCCAATAGTACTAGCACTAGTAACGAACACACACAGAGTTTTGACTTTCTCGATACCACCATCGCCATGTTGAATTAATGTTCTAGAGTACACTTATCTTTCACTGAGTTTTAATTTAAATACGTTATTATGAGTTCAACTAAGTCCACAGGTTTTAAATTTAATATTTTCAAGAACTACTACATTTTAAAACGATTTCATAATTATTGTAACGGGCATTGACGTCAACGAATTTAACTAACTAACTTTTAATTTAATGAATGAAATTTCGTGAATTTTTATTGCATTTAATTTGTTTTGGTATGTAGGTAGTACAAATTAAAGCTTAATTTAAATTATGCTATAATAAAGTGTTTAATTTGAAATGGCTTCATTAAAATACCTATAGGCGGTCACTGCCTCCGACAAATTTAACTTAAAGCCTTGTAGCCATTTACACCAGACGAATAAACAAACAAACAATATACAAACATCCGCATTACCTATAATTTGCTTCTAACAGCTTGAAACTATTCAAACGCCTGCATCAAAATTCACAGCATTGATTCATATTTGGTTACATGCAGATAATAGCGCCCAGGTTCAATTATTTTTACTTAGATCATATTATTTTATGTTGCGGGCAAAACCTAGTCATATATTTATTTACATTGTTCTATAAAGAGAGCTGAAACCTCTTTTTTGACTCGTTTTGCATGTAAAGATCAAAGATTACCGGGCCTTTTGGTTAATTTTAATTTTGTTCAAGCTTCCTTAACTTGACACTGGGAGTACGTCTCTAGTTAATCAAAGGCGTGTAGAAACCCGCCTAAGGTTTTTTTTTTTATAATTAGTCTTTTTCCTTTGTATTAACGTCGTCAACCTTAATGTTTATAAACATATAAGGATGTCTTTTAAAAAATCAATTCATTTACTCACGCTCCAAGTTAGCACCACCTATGTGAAATTTAATCTATCTAGGCAAACCGTCGTAGGCGGTGCATTCTTTTTTAGGCAGCATATATGAGTTTTATTAGGTTTTTATATAAGGAAAATTATCTAAATACAATACTGTTATAAAAACAAATTGTAAACTGAAGATCTGTGAAAATGTTAACCAAAACAAAACAAAATATGTATTTACTGGAATCAAATTGGCATATTAATATACCAACCACTTTTGAAACGTCAAATTACATAATTTATTGACTTATCAAAAACTGTTTGCAAACAATTTAAAAACACATAACACACCAACCACTAATTGGTCACGCAGTGCATTCTTTTTCAAAATAACGGAACTTTGTAATTGAAACTGTTCTTCACAAACTGCTTTGGTGCTAATATTTTATTGTGTACTGCTATCCTATCTTACTCCCGTTGCGTCTCCACACGCTCCGCGATCAACACTACTGGCTTTTTGGAGCATCAGCTGATCCAAGTCGATATCTCGGCGTCGTCTCGTCTAGGAAGCCGACCTCGTGGAGCCTACTTTTCTCAAACGTTACATCCAACCAGCTGTACGTGGCATGTGATCCCGATTGCAAGAAATGATCGTTATTTTCCGATGTGTGCCATTTTATTTAGAGATAACGATAATATTGAACTCTTAAGAACTATTTTAAAGAATTCTTTAGGTGAATGTAGTTAGAAATCAATACGGAACAAACGTACAAAAACCGAATTTTATTTTATTTCGGAGATGTTACTATATAAATAAAAAATGTGAAAATTCTTTTCCCAATATAAAATAATAGAAATCCTGCGCCTAGCATTATTTGATAAGAAATATATAAATTTTATACGTCTTAATCATACTAGTCGAAAATAATATTCTCAAGAGGGAAAAACATTTGTGTCAAAAAGAAAGAAATACCTAAGCATAGCTATTATCTATCTAAGGTCAGTGTTAGTAATCATATATCTAGGCAGACAAAGTCGCTGGTAAAATCTGGCTTGACACAATATTTCCATACTGCAGCTTCATGCTAAGCTTTGGACCTATCAATTACAGTAACAATCACTCGACTCAACAATAGACACTGTCGCAGCAGATGTCCTTCTACAAACATATTAGATATATATGTATATACTAACTATAGCCTGTTCTGTTCTATTAGTTGATGGCAATCTCTAAAGCGTCTCAGGTAAGTCCCGGGGAAGAGACAATGACAAACTATCCCTGAAATTAAGCGAGGGCTTCGGACGTGTGAAATGATAATTACGACATACTTTTTACCCACATCAATGTGTTACGAATAAACACTAGTTTGTTTGTTTTCAAAATATGTTAAATTAACCACTATCCCATCATGTTTATAACAAATTTACGAGTGGACAGCTTTCACACTCCTATCGACGGCATTTGAATTACTTAAGCATTTTTATCTGCCTACGTCTTCGGGTACGCATTCTTGTACACGTTAATATTTTTAATTATTTGTAAACAAATAAAATACATTAAAGAAAATACTGTCAGACATTTTCATAGGGAATTGAATTGGTAGCAGAAACCTCGGAATGGAATGCGGACTTTTAAACCGCATGACGTGACTTACGGAGCCTTGGAGAAAATCTAGCATTTTTCAAAGAAGAAAATGTGACGAAAAATGATCCAGCTGTCATGAAAAGTGCAGAGAATTCATGCTTAAGCACGAACAAAGGCATTTGAGATGAAACTTAGCGACTTTGTCTTCAGAAAGTTGTCGTATATAGTTGGAATAGTCCGAAATCTCGAGAACTTTTTATTTAGAAATGGCAATTTTACTACATAGGTACATTATTTTGTACGGAATAAAAGGTTTTTGCTTGTCACTCCTTCTTAGCAATTTCAATTTCATAATTATTATACATATTTAAAATTATTTTATTTAAGTGACAAACATAATCTTGTATTGTAATTTAACTAATTCGTATAGTTGATTTGAAAAAAAAAACAAGATTTTTTAAAAACAAAATCTCTTCCCTCTGTGTCTAATAATATCACTAGCATCACCATGTTTTTACGTTAAGAGAATGTATAAACCACAGGTTTGCAGAATAGGGTATATTCTTGGCGACAGCAAGTCTGGAGGACTGACCTCTATATCTCGCCAAATGCCGCAGCGGTTTGCTCCAAATAAACTTTGTGTTGTACCGAGACGTTTACTTTGTAATAATGTGAGAAACGTAAGAGTAAATTAGAAATGCTTTTACAATATGCAACGTACCTGTAATATAAAAAAAGTTTCGTGACAAAGACTGCACTCGTCACGGATAAGTCCAATAAGTATTAGTTCCGGTTTAGGTTAGGCCCTTTAGAATATTTTTTGATTTTTGCTAGACTATATGTAACTGGCTATTGGACAAAGAATATAATTATAATTAAGTATTCAGTACCAAATCTCTCCCTCGGGTCTCATTACTTTAGGTTCATTGAACTCTGTAAAAGTTTTTTTGTAGTTGTTACGGTCGATTGGTCTAAAAGCGGCAGAATCGTACACATCATGTTTTATTTCAGTTTAAATAAATACTAGCGACCCGCCCTGGCTTCGCACGGCCAGCCATATAAGCCAGTTAGCCATACAAGTTAAATACCTAGAAAACTCAGATAAATTATACATAAAAACTTTCCTCTTGAATCACTCTATATATTAAAAAACCGCACCAAAATCAGTAGTAGTTTTAAAGATCTAAGCATACATAGGGACAGACAGAGGGAAGCGACCTTGTTTTGTACCATGTAGTGATGTAGTGATACATTTTAGTAACACCTTTAGCTATACATACATATACCTATAGAGAACTGCCGAACAGTAAAACAACAACCGTTTTTCATCCATTACAGTTGTGTTTATGTTGGCAGTGCGTTCTCCCTCAGACAATAATCACGGCGCCTCTCAGTCTGCCAATTTGACCTCGTTACATGGAGCCAGGCCCAATTTAAACCACGAGTCCACTAAAGCGAAGCGTATTGGAGATATTGTATAAGCTAGCAGAAAGACAATAAGCAAAAAGACGTGTTAGCCCGCATGGTTGGCTGATCAGGGCCGGGTTCAAAACACTAATTGTAGAGAATTTGTAAGTTCAAGCACATTGATTAATCACTCCATGAGTGTTTATTTGAAATAAACTTTGTTAGTAAACCTGTAAACATTGGAGGAGGAATTCACTGACGAATGTGAAGTTCGCCAAACTTACTCCGGTAAAGAGCGTAGGCCAGTGACTCTGATGCTACTATATAGGTATCAGACCACGAGTATCCAGAACCATCTTACTTGTGAGGCAGGGATAAAGCTTTACGCCACTAGGGATATCTGTCTGTCTACTATTCGGTCTCTTATGTAAAAGAGTTTGGTATACGAGCATTTATAATTTGTAGTTGGCACACTGGTTCAATTATTGTGGTTGCCATTTCAAAACGTAATAATACATGGAGGCATGCGGTGCTAGGCGTAGTAAAACTTTGTTTTATACTGCTACAGTACTTTAGTAACTTAATGAATTGTACAGGGAAATCCGACATGGTTCAAAGTGTTTGTCCAGAGTAGAGAGACTTCAGCTATTTTTGTTCGCTTCGATCCGCCTCGCTTTCCGTATATAAAACCAGTATGGCATTTATTGAAGCGAATTTATCCAGAATTAAGAATTGCAGATGTACATCGAACTTTTCATTTCGGCCGTCGATCTAATGAGATATGGCGTAACTTGTTTGAGTTTCCGCTTTATACGTTTTTCAGCTTAATGAAGGTCTATTCGTTTTGGCGATTTATAAGTAAGAATTTTATGCATTTAAATTTTATTTTGGGCGCTATTTTTCCAAAAAAATATCTGTAAGTTATATCAGAGCATATGTGAAAGGAAGAACGAAATCATGTGAGACCAAGGTCTAACTTTCTACATATGAATGGCAAACGTATAACAAAAGCAGTAAGGAAAAAAACATAAGGTTCTAGTTTAGTTCGAGTACCGACAGTCTCACTGGTAAAAAATTCATGGAGCGATTTAACGTTTGCCAGTAATATATCTATGCCAAAAATAAGAATGAAACATACAATGAATTTGGCCACAGCAACAAAAAAAAATTGTAATGAGAATTCCAGTAGCATAAATGTTGGAGCTAGTTGTTAGTAAAGTCTTGTTAGGCAAAGAAGTATTTGGCCGGTACATGTTTTAATTAAAAACATTTATCTCCGAACAAATTGGTGTAAAATAAAACGTGATCAAGTTTCTTAACGAATACGTCTAATTTGTGTAACAGAGAATAAATACATTGCCAATAAGGTAGTTATTTTATTTCATAAAAAGTTAATATTTGAGAATAGATTACAAATGTTTTTTCTTTTGTTTGATAAAAAGTGGATATTCTGCTTATGAAATACATCATTTTCCTTTAGAGTATTACTGCTACTTACATCCACAATCTCACACACAAATTCTCAAAGAATAAGTATTTGTTCCCGCGGACCTACGTCAGTGCTTGTACATTGCATTAATAAAAAAAAAGTATAATTAGTGTAGCTTGGATATCGAACCCGCAAACGAGGGAGTGGTAGGTACACTTGTGACTTGGCTACTAGACTAATGGCCGGTTCCAGCCTATTAAGATAAAATATAGCTAATGTAGCTCAAATATTGTGTCAATTATATTATATGTACTTGTAATATTATTGGATATTGAAGCATTTTAAATTTTTTTTATTGAAAACGCTTTAATAATTTCCGATATAACCACTGAGCAAACAGTTTTCATTTGTTTATAAACTAACTATATTATAATACGTACAGATGCAGAAGAATATTTAAGTTTGGCTGTTTGTTTGTTTTGGTGAAATTTTGTTTGACTGTGCATAATATATGTAGAATTTCAACATAGGGCACTTTTATTCAATAAATGTACCGCCAAAGACGGTCGTTAAAATTTGGTGTTTACATTAGTCACTAATAATGCGGATGAAGAATAGTTGACTATACTTTAATACTATACCATAGTATAATCCAGTCTATTCTCAACGAAGTTTAGTTGCTAGATAGCCAGTGCCCCAGATGCTAAAGTCTAGATTCGTGTAAAGTGGTTTGACTCATACACTAGTTGTGTAACTGTTGAGAAACTTGTCTGACTTGCTAGGAACTCCGTCAGCCTAGTTCATAAACATCTGCCTGTCATATCAACTTTCCTGCTACAAAAAACACTGAAGTACTCAAAGGGAAGATAAAATAGATTAAATTTGGCAGACAATAGATAACTTATTGAATACAGTAAAATGCATCCATAAATTATATTTTGACAAGATTGTAAACTATGTTAGTCTTGAAACCAAATCAATGGGAACTAGTTTGTGTGTACTTATAGGTATTTCAGCTGTTTGCCTCTAAAATAACATTTTAAATATCTCATCATTTTTATGTTTAAAATACAGAATTGATATTCAAAACCGTCCGCGTCCTTCACAGGCCGTCAAAAGCGACAATGAAACCACGTGTTCACCACGGCGTAGCAGCGTAGCGCCGTAGCGTGACATCTACGAAACACGTCACTGTCACTTCACTTATTTACACTGACATGTGATACAGTGAGCATCTATAGGTTATTTAGATGTATTCATATAACTATGTATAGCGTGCGCACGGCGCAGCTGACCGATCTAGACTGAGATGTACTCCACTTCTCACAGTACACTCTTGCCAAATAGTCTTCGTTGATAAAAACACCATTGTATCACCAACAAGGGTGTGAAAGATTTGTGTAGGGATGAAGTTTGAACAGGAGAAAGTTGGCGGTAACGCGGTGGCCCGTAGCGGAGTTTTTGTCTTTTACGAGGAGGAAACAGGGGTCAACGGTGGTATACAGAAGGCACATATTACTCCACCTATATTCAGGCTCATATAATATGAGTGATAATATGTTAATAATAAATGTTTCGGTCATAAAACTAAACGTAAAGTAAATAGGTTGTTTATTATTATTTACAGAAATTTTATGTGCCACAATATCACAATAAAATATTATATTTAAATAAATGTTTTCTGAAATATTAAATATCACGTGGAATACCTATTGGCGGTACTATACTTAAGCTATTGCTTTTATAATAATTATTTCCTTAATCTGTAGTAATACGAAACGGAATCCTTTAATTATGGATTTATAGATATATACATTATCTACCTGCAAAGGTTTCCCTGAACTTTCTTAATTTATAGATGTAATCTTTGTGCAGATAATAAGTAAGGTTAGAAAAAACTTATATAGGTTTGGTACACTCTTCACAACCAGCTATTTCACAGGAACAAAAAACGTTTCGTCATAAGGAGATGCAAAACCGAACTTTCGACCGAAATTAATATCTGTATGTCTCTGTACTATGTTATTTGAATGTTGTTTTAATTGAAAATCGTTGAGTCACTCGGGCATACCTCCATGTTTGAACGTCGAATATTTGTTTGGCTACATAATATTATATTTCGTTCGTAACATATTCGAATTTGTGTATACATAAATATATTTTAACTCAAGTGATTATTTTATCATTTTTATATGTTAATATGTTATAAGAAATAAAACAATGAAGCGTGCAAATGCTTGAATGGTTTGAATTCATACATTATAAATATTAAAGTGGTAGTAATCGCCACAAAATGTCACTTTGTGTTGAAATATCCTATATGATATGAAAATCTTATCGATACATCAAATAAAGGCACGCTCTTAGGATGGGGTGACCTTAGCTGAGTTGCCCAGTAACAGGAGTCGGACATAGCTAGAGGCCTTAATTTGGTCTCAGCACTTTAGTTAGTTTTTCTTTATACCGTTAACATGGCAAACTAACATACGGGCCGTATGTTTGTAAGCGGTAACTCTAGCCTAAAGACGACTTGTGACTACAGGGGTGTCAGTCACGTGCTGCCGATTCGGAAAAATCTCTTCACACCCTTCTTGAAATACGTCCTTTACTTCCTTGGGTAATCCACGGCGGGGAGCTCAATCCACAATTTGAATGCTCGCGAAAAGCTCTTTTGAAACCGCACAGTGTGAGTTTAGTAATGTGTGAGGATAAATTCTCCGACCGCATACAAACTGATTGCCAATTTCAAGCCATAAATCAGAGCTACTACTATTAGTAGAACAAGTATATTATCTACTGTGAGGTAGTACATATATATCTATACCTATTACCTATGTAACTGTTTTATTGACAGTGCTAATATACTAAGATACTTTAGTCTATAGTAGTTTCGCTATATCGAACACGTCCTTCTCACTAGATGGACTGAGAACAAATTCAATAGTTAGATAATAACATTACTTGGCTAGAGTTTAGGATCTTGACCTGTGATAAAATAAATAAAGGAAAGACGGGGGTGCTTAGGCGACAATTTGTCTCGTCTCGAAAAAGGGTGGACGCGCTATTTATTGGCGCTCTTTAAGATAAATTTCGTAAAACCATGCTTCGTTTTGTTGCATTTCTTTGCATAATTGGATTTGTCGTTTTATGTTAGAAAAATATATTCTAAGATTTTTTTGTATTTTGAATGGACTGTGCATTCTAAAATATTTTTTTGTTTCTTTGTTATTTTTATCGTGGCCAACGAAATTGTTTTCTTTTTATATTTTAGACAATATTATAAGTGATTAAAGCAATATTTATAATTAATTATTTTGGTAGTTATTTTCATGTTATATTACTTGGAAGATGAATATCAATATTACGGTGGCAAAAAAGTGTCATATTACTAGAGTTAGATTGGTTAAACAATTGGTTTTGGTAAACACCAAGTAAAACCTGGAATATGAACCAATTTCCCAACCCTACTCTATCAGATAGAACTGAATACACAACGAGGCACCGCCCAGCGGATGATTTAAGTAAACATGGCATCGCGCGAAAGGACCCCGGTGCTGATTGTGAACTGAAATTTTCATAATTCGATCACAGGGTTTTGATTTTGTGAATTTTTCGACGCCTTTTTTGTTTTGATGTTACTAACAAAAACAAAACATACCTTAAACTTAGCCATTTACAAAAAATGCAAATTGACTTAGATAATGTACATTTTGTAATGTCATAGTAGTATAATGAGCTATAAAAGAGAGGTAGGGCGAATTGCAAACTGTTCCTCCGCCTTACAGAAGACCGCAGTAAAATAATACTACTTGATGTAGTGTTGTGTTTCTGCGGTAAGTAAGGTTGCCAGTGCTCCACGAGGATACGCTGGGCTAGTAGTATTGTAACTGCTAGCACAATGACTCCTCATCAACAACAAGGTTGGCAACTCGTTAGTGATATCCCTGGTATTGCTAGTGGCTATACGCTACGGTGACTGCTTACCATCAGATGGGCCGTATCCTTGTGTACCACCTTAGTAGTATATAAAAAAAGCGCGAAAAATTCCATCTACCTACCTATTAGTAGTTCTATACTATTAAATAATGTATTACAGTATTTAGCTATTACGCGCGGCTTCTCCTGCGTAGTTTCAGGAAAATGAACGTAATTATGTAAGAAGAGCACTCTGACTGAGCTGATTATAATGGTATACAAACTTTCAACCCCTGTTTAACACTCTTAAGAATATTTTTTTGAGTCAAAAGATAGCCTTTGTTCTTCCTGAGTTTAAAACGTATTTCATAGTCAAATTTAATTATGATCTGTTCAGCCGTTTAATCGTTAAAAGGTAGCAAATAAACAAACAAACAAACGGAATTACTCTCGAATTTGTAATATTAATAATTAGTATAGACTAGTACGGATAACAAAATAGTTCTTCAATACTAAAATGTAGATAGTGGTTTCGTTTTTTGCAAGCAATTTGGAGGGAAGTAGGATTAATTCCGTCAGCATTTCGTATTTGCCACCGTCATTGGACTTGTGTCTATGCGTATCGCGCCGAGTACACGTTGCACTGCTGGCTGCCGGTTTCTTGGTCAATATTCGTCACGATCTTGAGCCTCCCTATATTCGTAATTAAGGGAGCTGCTTGTGCGCAAAGTGTTTTCGAGACCTGTGACACTGAGTACGTAGAACTAGCTGTGCTTGAACTACGACCCATGCTGCTGCCCGAGGCTTGTGTATCAAAGGTGTGGAGGGTCCTTAATTATGCCCTTAACTTGCAGGGATTGTTATCTGTTCCTCACTTAACTCTCTGGCGCACCACATACAGTACATTAGGAAAATACATCCCCGAAAGTGTATGTGAATTGCATAAATTGATTAGTGTGAGAATTAATTACTTTTAAAAAGGAAACCAAAAACAAATCGAAGTGTGTTTGTACCAGAATATTAAAATATATTCTTAGTTTACAAAGTCAAAACGGCAATACCATTACTATTTCAATGGTACTCCATATCCACCAGTATTTTTGTGGAAAAAAAACCTGCTCTCACCATCCGGCGTTATCGGGGTTAAGCCCGATGGAAAATACAAAACAAATATCACACCCACCCTCGCTACGATACGCATACGGGTTTTTAACGCACCACTCATCACGTCAACAACTCTTTACTTTCGAACAAACTTTACTTTTCACGCTCCATCCCTAAAACCAACCTTTTCCCGACGCAATAAAGTCACAAATTGTGTAAAACATATTTCGCGTTTGTGTGTTGTTATTATAGTATCGAGTGCGTCTGAGAGTTTTTTGAAAAGTACGTGGGGAATGCAAAGGTCGTATATAGGTTTGTCGCGGTTATAACGAATGGGTTCCACTTAGGGGGAAAGCTTTTTCTGACGCGCCTATTCCATTTTGCACTTGCAGAAAGTATCATAGGCAGATTTCGAGTGTTGAGTTTAACGTGTCGAAAAGGTGCCCGCGTTAACAGTGACGGAGGCCGAATACTAATTCCGGGGCTTGACCTGACAGCCTCTCGAAGGGGCACGAACGAAGCTGAATGGAATATTTTGTACCCAAACAAGAGTTTATCGGACGTGTGGGCTTTTGAAACGTTAGACATGTTATGTGAAGGTGACTGTTTGACAAAATGTCGTGCAGGTGATTAGGATTTACAAAACAAATAGTTTAGTTACCTATATAACTTATATACTAATATATGTATATGATATCTAATAGGGGTAGTGACTATATGACGTATATGTAATGTTTTAAAACCTATTGATTACCTTGTACCTATTAATTATGCAATCATAAAACCGTATATCTAAAATTTACACAATTTATTTTACTTAATAGCACCTCTGGGTTGTATTTTTAATTTGGGCAAGAATAATAAAGCAGCGCTATTATTTTATTATTTAAACCGTAGTAAAGCCATATGAAGTTTAATCTGGTATTAATAAACGTATCGGGCGTAGAGTATACAGGAAAATCCATATCAAATATGCAGCCAACGATTAGCATCCAAACTCTACCTTACAGAAGATTACCTTTGTAACATACGTGTGCTCTTGCTCTTTGAGGATGCTTGCGGTCGTGAGACTTATCCTCTAAAATAGTAGTACAGTAATTCCATCTAAATAAAGCACAAGGCAAGCCTTGTAGTTTAAATAATAATAAATAATAAATTCTTTATTGACATAAATACAGTTACAAAATAATCGAGGCCCTGGTTCCGGAGGTAGGTATGAAAACCTGAGTTTCCGAAGACAGTGTCTTCTTCCACATTTTATAAAATATAAGTTTGCAATGGATATAATAAATTATGTTAAGGAGTAAACTAATAATTCATAAAGTTCAAATATTAGAATTCGCGATCAATCCAAATTATATATAGCGTCGGTGTTTTGGCTTACTGCTATTAATATGATGATATACTTTGGATGTTTTCATGTTCCCTTGGAATTTCATGTAGCCTAGATCTAGACCTAGACCTAGAGTTACAGCTACAATGGAATTGCTAGTATACACATATTTTTATTTCCATTCCATAAGACGTTGGCTCGATAAGAGGCCGCGAACGTTTACTTGTCAGCCATGTAAGAATAAAAGATTATGAATTTTTATTTTTATTTTATTTTATTTTATTCAGAATACCAACAGCACTTATACAATATATGGATATATATCTAATTATCTACATAGCTATTAACAGGTATCCGCAAATGAATTGTAAGATGTATTAAACCACTAATACTAAAATACTAAATAACAGTCCAAGAACACAACAATAAACTTTTTTTTTTTTTTTTCTTTTCTTTTTTCTTTATAAGGGAGATGGATGGAGGAGATGAATGATGACCTGTGCTTCATTACACATAGAAAAGAAACTAGCCGAGTTACATAATGCATGACTTTAACTATCTTGGGCTGTGGGCGGGCGGGCAAGCCCTCTCTGTATTTACTTCCCTAATATAAATATTAAATTAGCGCGGGTGACTTGAATTTTCTTCTTTCCATTTTGTATTGTTTTGAAACGACTGTCACAGAAAGAGGGCAATGATTTTGGGTATATGTATGTATGTCTGACCGTATTTTTTTTGACACAATATAGTTGGAACAGTTTGATGGTTTTATGTTTATGTAGGTATGTAATATTTCTTTTGTTAGCATTACCAGTTGTAATAATTTAATTTGTTAAATATTGATTACCCTTTATGATAGTAATAGTTTTTATAGTACGTATCACATTAATCACTTTATGACCAAACTATTGCGAAATATTGTCATGGAGATTATGGTTTTTGAAAATATTGAATTTAGTTTAGATAAGTTATTAAGTTTAAAAGCAACAAATCCCACATGATGTGCTAATCGCCAAAGGTATTTTTTTTAACAAGTAAATAACGTAGGAGCCGCCAACCTGTGCAAATAGAGCGTTATAAATTTGCATAATTACAGACAATTTTCAAGGTAATAAATAAACATTCGTCGTTATTCCAGTTTCGTTATATTCCCTATTATTTACTCAAGACTAACTGAAAAAATACGGGAACTTATAATAGCATGCGGCAAACTTTGGATGGAATATTGTAATAGTTCACAGTACTGGGGTGTATAAGTTCATTTATGTGTTTCCATGGCAAAATAATGGATTAATATTTTCCAGTAAATATCAATTATTTTTTTGTGAGGTATTTTGATTTTTTATGGAGTTTGAAACTCTGTTTGGAAGACCTTGGTGCTGCATGATTCTATAGACTACGGTGATCTCTTAGTTCTCTTACCGTATACTTGTTTGATATCTGAGACTGAGACATTGTATAAAACTTCTAAAATAAGAATTACTTTTCGATATTGTTAACACATCTACTCTGAGCTAATACTTAATACTTAAGATGTGGAACAGTGACAAAATTAACTGCCCTTACTTCGTTTGTAGTTGAAGTAGTACAGATATTTACTCATAGATGGCGGTAGGCGGCTAATTTCGTCGAATATTATAAAGAAGTTATTTTGAAAATGTTACTTTTCTTTAATTTTGGATAGGTATAATTGTTTGCAGGTAATTTATAAATGTTTAAAAAACCGGTGTCCATTTCCGTAATGAACACCAATTTCGTGCTCAGTCGAGAAAACTTTGTTGGTAGCGATGTGGAAACAGTTTACTTACTACTTTATTTGAGTAAAATCAATGCAGAACTACAACCAACTGGGTAACTATTCATTGCGTTCTTTCCTCCCTCATTAACTCATTTATAAGAGAGAGATAACACAGGCCGAAGTTCCGAACAGAAACTATGTTGCCGAGTAGGTATTATGCGGCTTTTGTTTCGTTCGGAAGTTCTCAGGTAGAGTTCCGAAGCTCTTTAAGATCTGCATATCAAATATTGCAGTGTTACAACAAGGATGTTACGTCTATGACTTGGTAGGAATAACTTTTGGCTTTTGGATTAGTTTGTTGCGGAACGAAAAGTCTCCAAAATTGATAAATGAAGTAGTTAAGAATGTGTACGATGTCATAATATTGTGTTTCTAATAGCGTCAGGAGGAATCCGGAGGATAATATAATAAAGGGTAGAAATAATGTGTGTGTATGAAATGAATGGATAAACGAAAAAGCCTACTTATTTGATATTTAATAAATTTAATGATAATAATATTCTATTAATTTTCGTTCAAAGTACTTATAGATATAATAAGATAGAAGATAGATATATAAATACTTAGAGACTATAATAAGGTTTTTATTTTTGTTTGTAATGAGTAAACTCAAAAACTAATGGATCGATTTCAAAAAAAGTATTTAACCATTAGAATGATGATCCGCATAGACGGGCGAAGACGTGGTAAAAAAGCTTATACATTATATGTTTTCTATACTTGCGACAGAATCCAAGGAGTACTATCAACAAAAACACCTTAGTACGATCCAGCTGAACTATCCCTGTGTGTGCCGCATTGTTAACCCGAACCTACGCTTCAGAATTTGTTTATCTGTCGCGTTGAAAGCAGCTTTGTTTACAAAGGCATGCGATAAAACGGGACGCATGGCCACCCCTGTATCGAGCTCGTAAGGCTCAACTAAAGGGCAGCCATTAAAGGAGTTGCGATACGAAAAGCCGTGACAGATAGTCTTGTTATCTGCCAATTAGTTGTATTGTTTTGACGTCTTAGCTACTTATTGGTGTTTTTTTTATACTACTAGGGTGGCACACAAGCATACGGCCCACCTGATGGTAAGCAGTCACCGTAGCCTATAGCAGCTAGCAATACCAGGGGTATCTCTAACGGGGTGCCAACCATGTTGTTGATGAGGACTCGCTGTGCTAGCAGCAGTACTACTAGCCCAGCGTATCTTCGTGGAGCACTGGCAACCTTACTTACCGCAGAAACACAACACTACATCAAGTAGTGTTATTTCACTGCGGTCTTCTGTAAGGCGGAGGTACAGCCCCCAGTCGGGCGGCTCCAATTTAAATGGGATGTTTACAGTGGGGTTGTTGTTAGAAACAGTTACTTCATTTAAATGTTTTTTTTTTATTATTACACAACTAATCATTCATTGTCCCTGTAAATGTTTCAAACACTCAATAAAATACCGTGGCCGTTGTTAGGTAATAAATTTATAGCTCGTTGATTTTCGAAATCGTAGCTTATATTATATTTATTTTATTATAGCCTTTAGCGCGAAAGAATTAAATTTTACTTCAAATTGCTTTTAATTTACACAATTTAAAACGTCTACCCATGAGCTGTTATCCCGGAAGAAAGAAATAATAAGATAATATATTCCATTCAGTAACACCAACTTACTACGAAGCTAATTACATAAACAAGTTGGCGGGGAGGAGCGATACTTTGCAAGCTCCGTGTATCTTGAAGTTAATAGAAAAGTTTCCTCAGTATTACCACTTTTGGGGTCTTTATACCTCGTTCGTGCTATCTGGTTATTTTTACCTCCACTTGGTTTGTTTCTGCTCCATCCGTGTGAATTGGGTTTCGTCAGTAAATTTATGGCTCAAAAATTACAATTAAAACAGACTAAAATTATATAGGTGTCATTGGTAATTCATTCAACATTTTTGTATAAGGAGTGTCGATTAAATGTCAATCAATATGCAGCTGCAAATACATCCACAAAAAACTAGAGATGTGACGATAAAATAAAAAAAAACTTAAATAAGACTATATTATCACAATTCTTCATCAATAATAAGAGACAAATTGTCATGCAGGTAATCCTAAGGATTGACTTGATTTGAAATTTCATATTGGTGCTAATTCTGTTGTATGAAATTATTGAACTTAACAAATTTCACAGGACTTAAAGTATAAGCCCCCTTATTTAACCCCGTACATGAGAAAGGGATAGCAAGACCTAAGTCCTGTCAAATTAGTTTAGTTTTGTGATTTTGTACAAAATAATCAACACCATTGTAGGCATAGGTAAGTTACGATACTTACATGAAAAGCACCTCTAATCAGTGGTCCTGCTTGACCCACGTACAAGGTCGACGCTGAATCGAAGACCAGTTCCAATGGCTTCCTCTTCACAACGAACGTGTCAAATTCATGGCAATTCAAGAACAGTGTCACGTTATCCGTTGTAACCTTCAAAGCAAACCTACTCCATTTCTTCGCAAATGAAGGAACCACGAATGAAGCTATCGTTTGAGTTATAGCGTATATATTCGGATCAGTGTACAGGAGTGAGATGTTCATTAACCCTGGCCCCGAAGGTATTAACTGTACGCCCAACTGCACTACAGTTTCTAAAGGGTTGACGACGGAAAAAAGGAATCCACCGTCTTTGTTTGCAGGTCGGACTGTAGCTGTGATAGAAAAGTCTGGGTATAGTTTCTCAGGCATGAAGAGCCGGTAAGGGGATTTTATGTCCGATCCAGGCATAAGACCATACGCTGGGAAACCGTCGAGGCCTTCGTCGAAGTACTGGGTCTTAGGGTTACTAAATGGAACTCCAATTGCGTGGAGTAGGTCGTATTCGGGAACATCTGAAAAAAAAACTTGAATTTAAAGTTTGCCACTGAGAACTCTACACCGTTCATCACACACGTAATAATATGTTATATTGCGGAAATCGAACCCATATACTAGGACGCAGTGAAGCATAGTAATTTACTATAAAACTCATGTGACAAGTGACCGATTTATCTACTCGTAAGGGACCGTCCTGCTAAGTCATTAACTATCTAAGTTCCCTAACCTATATTATGCTTTTATAACGTAATCATAAGCAAATTGTTACTTGTACGTAGTATATTATTTACTCTGAGTTTGTTACATATACCTTGCTAATTTTTCCTTCGCAGAATTCTCTCATCTCCGTACGTGCCTATTTTGTATAAATCACACCTAAGGCTACTGAGTAATTGTTTCATGTTTGCTTTTAATTTCGTATGCGTGGTACACCTTTCATAAAATATTGTAGGTACGTCGTTTTGGGATAGCATCAAAAACTGAGCAATAGAGGGTTCAAAATCCATATTTTTTAATCCCTAAAAATGCTCGTTGTTTTAAAGTGAATCACTTATTTTTTCTCTTGAAAAAGGCATAAAACCCATTTTACTTTTAATTCCTACGCCGTCTCACTAAATGCATCTCGCTCAGTGAGCAGACACTCAGTTTGAGTGGTAATAATGCTGGGAACCCTCTCAGTGCTAACTTCATTCTTTAAAATATGCCATAAAATATTTTAAAGCGACTTCGTGGTGGAAATTGAAGTCTTTTCGCTCCCAGCATATATTTTTATATGGTCAAGAGCGGAGCGTGTGTGCCTTTCAAGTGAAGCGGTCCGGCGCCCAAACAGGTATTCAGAATGGGTTTATGTATTTAGAAAACTTATTTTTATATTGGGTATTTTAAAATAGGCATAAAGCTATTTTTTTTCTTTCAAGTTTATCAATATCTCATTACAAATCTGAATATGAGAATATACCTTACATATATTTAATTTAAAACAAGACTACTAGAATGTTAAGTACTAATAGGTATGTGACGTCAGAGGAAAATATAAAAATCAACAGTAACTCCAAATAGAGAGCACAGTGAGCCACAACCGAAGGCACTTTTCATACGAATTGTTTGCAGCCGAGAGACAATTAACGCCCAACGATTTTCTCCGCTTTGTACGCCAAATGGTGCTGTTAAAACGATTGTGGTTCTCGGAATAGGGATGCCCCATTTCAAACAACGTGTATAATGCGGGTTTATCATTGCCATGTAATTTCACTCCTCTCATACGTCGGGGAACATTGTATTCGTTATTTACGGATTAGGGATTTGTTATAGGGACAAAAATAAAACTGCCGTATTTTATGAGCTTGCGGATTTACTGGCTAGTTTGTCTGTTCTTATAATAATTTCGCAGCAAATTAACAAGTTCCACGTTAAATTTATCATTTTTAGTATTCTAAATATTTTTTTATATATTTTGTTGCAAATTCATAAAGAAATATGGACTTGATAAAAAAATAAGCCCCATTTTCTAAGAATATTCCAGAGATAGCAACTTGATAATATATTGAGATAAAGACCTTTGACTCTCCAAAATAAGAGCCGCTAAATTAATGGTTAAATTAATTAAATGTCGGCGTCACCACTGTAATTGTGAATTATAATAGCGATGACAGACCAATTAAGATACGTCAAATAACAATAACTTAATAGATAATAATTTGGTATATCAGCATCTAAGCTATCTTTCTCATAGCTTTAAAAATATACTTAATTTACTAACAGGTAAAGTATAATTTACCTTATTTCTAAGTTGATGCTTCGGCGCTGGATTGACAGTATAAGCCTGACCTTTAATCTACATAAAGACTATGACAGAATGACAACTTATAAAAGGTGATAATGTCGGTATCATCAAACAGGTAGGTAATGCCCGTATAATTCTGATCAATTACGATGATAATAAAAAAAAGATACGTATTTGTAATAAATAAGTGCATAATTAATCCAATTCAATCGGATTATAAAAATATGCATCCATAAATTTAGCTCAAGAGCCGGAAAGATTATATCTTATATTAAACCTTACGGGTATTAATGAATTTAGGAGATACAACATGGTACAGTGCTTTTTAAAACGGTAGCTTAAATATTTGATAGAGGAAATGAAGTTAGACTTACCAGAAGGATATTTAGACGATGAAAACAATCCATCGTTAGCCGAACACGTAGAGATGAGTAGAACCAGCAACCAATGATACCTAAAATGAAAAAATACAAACTTTAATCTGTTTTATCTGTTTTTATTAAGTTAATAAGTTATTGTGAAAGAATTGGGTCCCTAGATAGGCATCGTCGCCAAAGCAGACCTAGAAGAACCATGGCACGCACACCTGGATGTCTGAATGAATCTTTCGGAGAGACTGGGTCCATATTGCTGGGGTTAGGGGGACATGGATGGAAATGGGCGAGGCTTTGCCCAGCAGTGGGAAAGTATAGGCTAGAAAAAATACTATCAGCCCGCTCTACGTAACTTAAATCAAAGTTATTGATCTAAATCAAAATGAGTAATCGTATTCAAGAACATTTGAAAAAATACTTTGATCCTAGATTGGGAGATTCGATTTCCAATCAGATGCATTTACAGTAAAATTGGAACGAAAGGAAGAAGTGACATTTTGCAATTCAAATCGTGCTTGTGATCGGATGAAGTGAAGTGAGCTTTAATTGATACGAATTTTGGAGTCATGTTTTCCCATTTGGCAGCAATATTTTTTGTTAGCACCTTTTTAGAATTTATTTTCCAAACCATATAGAGAGTGTGATATAACCACCTATGTAGAAATACAAGTTTGTTTTATGAGTGTTTGAATATAATATGGTATGTCAGTCGGTGGTCCTCTGAACATAAGACATCTAAATTAATATAACAAAACTGAAGAGTTTCTTTGTTTGGTTGAACACGCTAATCTCAGGAACTACTGGTTCGAATTGAACAAATACTTTTGTGGTGGATAGTCCAGTTATCGTGGAAAGCTTTAAGCTATATAACAAAATTGATTATATTGTTACGTGGGTGTAGTCACGGGGAAAAGCTAGTAATACATAAATTTGATATAATTAGAATTAGTCAGAGTGTCCGAAATTAAGCTACTAAGCTTAATATTTTAGAGGTATAGTTTTAGTATCCATTATTTGTTTAGATAAAGAAGCTGTACTTAGTGAACTTGCTAGTTCGTATAAATTCCTGCAAATGTTAGTGTAAGCGGGACGGTAATGAAATTTTCATTTAAAAAAAAATATTACGCCGAGTCTTAAGAAAATAACCATTGAATATTTATGAAATTTAACGTGATGATTAAAGAACTGATATCGAAAGACAATAAAAAAAAGATTTGAATTGAGATGTGTGAAGTTTAAAACTAAGCAATTAATAATAACTGAACTTCCTTAGTTTCAGTTTTATTTTTAATTGCTACGTGATTATGGAACAAAACATATACCTACATCATTTAGATATAAGAAAACTGTACAGGGACACACCACTGTGGGTACATATTATTACCTAAATATTATATCTTTGTAAGTGATAGAGTAAGAACTTTAGGCTCGGCAACGCGCGAGTGATACCCCTGGTGTTGCAAGCGTCCATAGGCTACGATGACCGCTTACCATCAGGTGGTCCGTATGCTTGTTTGCCACCCTAGTAGTATAAAAAATATATTGATACATAACAATGTGAGAAATTGAGAATGTAGTTATGCAACTTATGCAGCTATTTTATGGGAACTCCAACACAGTCATTCCATACACAGCGATGTACGCATTTCACACTATCTTTCAACAGAAGTGTTCGCTTGCAAATTATTCACTTGTCGCACAAACATTTCACAGTGCAAAATGCTTTTGTGTGAACACATGAGACAAAAGACATCGTCCCTTTTATATATAAAGAAAGGCATATTCCAACAGTCATTTTGATTGCGAATATATTACGCAATTTTAAGTTATACCCATGATTTTAGAACATATAGTGTATCTATAAAAGATCTGTCTTATTTACTCAAGTAATATACAAAAGTAAAAGTGAGTAGAGGTTTCAATTTAAGACTAATATCGAATACAAAAAAAAATATTTTGTATGAAAATATCTTATTCGGTGTCAATTTACCTTCATAACGTAAGCTTAATATGCCATTGCACACATGTCAGCTATGGAGATACACAATGAAGCATGTTTTTTTTATTTATATAAATAATTCTTGTATCCGATAGATTATTGCCAATAGCTATTGAATGCAACCTATTAGCTCAGAGTAGATAATATCTTGTACACACGTTCACACTTATCGTAAGTCGGTGGCATTCCGCTCCCGATCAATTCTCGCTTTATTTATTGACGCCCTTCTCATTAGATCAAGCCATATAATACTAATGAGAAAATGTTTCCGACTAATTTCAAAATACCTAATACTCTATAAAGGCACGTTTGAGCACTAATTGGCAACAAATAATAGTTGTAACAACTTATTTACTGCTCCATATCGATCTCGTATTGAGTTAATCTATGTTTCTAAATCATGTTTGAGATTTGCTAATCTTAAATTACCTAAGCTTTCGATAAAATAAATATTGCAGCTCATTTCGATGGAGGTTAGAAAAAAATTAATTTATTTTACAATCAGTTAGAAATTACCTAAACATAATTGATTGTAAAATAAGGCTAAAAGATTTCAAAATTTCGCAGAAAAATAATAATAAATAATACTTTTTAAATGAATTAGCTTTGCAACTTTGGCATATTTCGCATTTGACAGCTCACGTCACGCACGCTTATAGCTTATATGTCATCCCTAATGTCATCCCTAATGTTAATTTTAAATGGACCCGTGTGAAGGCGGTGCGGGTCGCTAGTAATTTTAAGAAAAACGTCTATGTCTAAAAAGGGCAGACGCCATCCTAAGCCGCTTAGATAACTGAGCGTGCCAAAGAAATAGGAATAATATAAATGCATTTACACACTCTGTAAAAGCAAGCATAAAGCTCCCTTCTAAGGCAGTCAGGTAATAAAAGTAAATAACTTGTGATTTCACAATTACTAGATTTTACTACGCTGTTACCTCTGTCTGTGTATTTGGGCTATTTGTTTCGAAAGGATTTCAACGAGATAAACTGAGTAGATTTTTTAAATATATGTCTGATCTGATAAAAAATGATAATATTTTTAGAGGTTGTTTAAAATCCTTTTTTGATTATAGATAATATGTACAATATTTCAAGAATTTAATTAGTCTGTTGGATCATCTTAGTAGTTGATATGGTTATGTAGGTAATGTAGATTATTGCAAGGTATTGTCATTATTATGCGCGCGTAGAGTTTATTATATTCCTAATCTATTGTATAGATTATTTGGAACGTGTGAAAATTGTTCGATGCAATTACTCACAATTTCAAACTATTTGAAAGGAAGACAGAAGGCACATTATTCAAATTACTTGAATTTAGACAGTGAACGGATAATAATATTGGGTCTAGTATAATACATTCAATGATTGGTAACTAAAAAAATTTTGCGTTAAGATACACGGTAGAACTGCAGAAGGAATAGCTGTATTTATAACATAATCGTACCAATAAAATTGGCATTTACGTGTGCTTAGGAAGTTGGGAAGTCGAGTAGCAGAATCAATCTCGTTAAAGGTGTAAAAACTTCATTAAAAATAGACTATTATAGTCGGTTTTTGGCTAAGTGAGCTTGCACTTGTATTGAGATGTGGAATACTTTTCTTTGTTACTTTGGCGCCATTCCATCTACCGAGCATTTTGTCTGCGGCCAGTGCTGGTGCAGTACAACAGGGGAGCCTCAAAAGCCGCAAATATAATACTATATTTTTTTATATATGGGGAGCTCTAAGCCCTATTCTTCGTGACTCCTTATAGTTAGATTTAATAAGCAATACATATGAACATTTTTTTATTTTTTTTAATATATTAAAAAGACAGCATATTATAAAATATTTGGATACATCTCAAAATCTATGTCACCCTTACAGGATCATTCATTCATACTTTTTAATTAACTTTTAAAACTAGATATGTTCTGCCACAACTGAAATAAGCAAGGTTTTGTTTATTTAGATTCCCCAATTAATATCTATAAATGAACTGAAACTTGCCTTTACAAAACATCGTATAATCTATCTATACCAAGAAGGGTTCCCAGTTTTGAGCCTTAACACAAAACAGAGCATGGAATGGAGAAATGGGTTACCAACGATTACATTTACACAAAAGAATGCTTTGAATACAATATTTTAACACCTAACATGAATATTCAAACCATTGTAACGCTGAGGATTATGTACGCAATATAAACCACGTATTGTCACGCTAAGGGATGTACTGTCATCAGTCACTAATACCCACATTTCAGTGAATGGACCACGACGTCAGACGGAAATAGAGCAAATTAATTATGGGTAGAACAAAAGTCCTGAGGGCCAATCCATCAAACTGTTGAAGGAGGTTGGACGGCGGTCTAATTCGTTTCAACGCCAATTGGTTAGTCTATGGGTACTGGCTTATGTATGTGTGATAATGTTTGCGCAAATGGAACACATCAATTTGGCGAAAGCTAATCACAGGAGTGCTTTTAATTGCGTTACGACAGCTTATTCTTTGCTTCGTTCGAATGTTTCAGGTAATTTCATTCAATACATTTTGTGGGTACCTACAAATACCTACTTACAAATTATCTAAAACCTAGGCTTAGGTCAAATATCTAAGCGTGGTGAAATAGGACTAATCAGTTTAATAAAGGGCTTTTTAATGTGGTCATACGATGATCTATTTTATTAAAAAGCGGGAGAAAAGCGCCTAGTCGTATTTCAAGAATTTAAAACAGAAAAATTGACCCAAAAATGTATTTTATTAATTAATCAATTTATTCTACTAAAATCCCATCAAACCCGATACGAAAACTAGACAAGATTCTCTTAACATTTAGAGCAATTCAATACATTCCTGATGCTCGGTCAATCATCGTATATCTATCATGAAGATAACTTTGCTAATTAATTTATTGACACATCGAGGTCTAAGGTCTGACGGAAACACATTTTATACGGGTTACTGCAGCTGCTGTTGTGCCAGTAGGTTAATAGACTCATTCGATTGTCAGGCATGTGGTAATGATGTTCTTTTTGTATAGAGCAGACGCAACGTAGGTAGTTCTAGAGACGCTTTCACGCTTAGTTAGTTTGTATGGAATTATTGATGTAGGTACACGTAACAGCGTAGATACAAAGTCTCGTTAGTAACTTTAGAGATAGAAACAGCTCGTGAATCAGTAGTGCTACGATTTTATAATTTCGAACTGTAGACTTTCTTAAAGGCTTTTCTATGGTGGTAAACAGACATACGGCTTGAAGTAAAGTAGTTGCCTTTGAGACTATGGATTAGTGTTGTTGCGATAGCCATAGTCTATCAATAGTATCGTGATACTATCGTGACCTCGACTTTATTGATAGTCCTATGGAAACTCGACGCTTGACGATATCGATTGATTAAAAGAAGTAATACTATAGCTTAAGGTGCTGGTGATTACATAGTTCATCAGCCGCTAAAGAAATATATGGGGGCAGGAACGGACGTCTTTTGATATGGTGTCTATTGTAATAGTTTGTGTGCGTTTCTCCATTCCAAATATTATAAATAAATTCCAGCCGGTAGACCTGATTGACTAAGAAACGTCCAAACCAACATTTATATTAACGCTATTTACTGGATAATTTACATTGTAGCATTTGTAGTAGCATAGTCAACAATGTGAGCGGAATTATTTTGTGCCTATTAGATGCATCTCCGGTCATTAATTAGGGCACTGTAATACCCGGGAAATGCACAATTTAATTTACTTTATGACGTTATAGACTATGTGTACTGTTACATCTCATAAACCTTTCCTTTTATTTTTACGACCAAAACCAGTTAATAATTAACGTCGTGATGTAAAGAAGACATTAAGATTGTTGTGTATCACAGTGAGAGCGAAATATTTTTGTATCCATTATCCATCGAGTATTGAAATAATAAAAATGTGGACAATATCACACGATGGAAGACATACGTTGAAAATTCAATTAAATGGTAAATAACAAAGACATCTTTTGAATAAGTTTGGGTAAACCTTTCTATATTTCTATAATATTCAACGTTTAAATTTTAGTGCCCGCGACTGTACTATGACCTACAAAAGCTTTATATTGATTAAATAATTATCAATCGTAAAAGTGCAGTTAGAGTCAATTTTATGGTCCGCACTGCAGGGTGCTCAATGCGAGAATCAAATTCTTTCCAGTGATTTATTTACAATTAAGAGAAATTTGATAACGAAGTAGCAACATAGACAGTGACTAAGTTGGTGAAAAATATTCAGATTAAAACTATATTTAGGTACCATCCACACAATTTCGATTGCCTTTTAATGTCTGGACCAGTTATGATTTATAAGGTTTAATCCTCAAATCAAATAATGAAAAACCGTACAGGTGCCTCAGCCACAGTTAGAGGTTGTTGTAGGATAAGGGCTCTCATAGATAGTTAATGGAAATTTCAGTGGCGATACCAATTTAATAAAGTAATCCAGTAAGGCGCTACTCTAAGCTCCAAAGCAACACAGCTAAGCGAGCCCGGTTTTGGTAATCACATCGTTGATAATATCATCTCGGTATGAATGATCCGTTTCAGATCTAAAGGTTTTACGACCGCAATTGTTAGCGATTGCGCTGTCAAAATTGCACCCTTTGAAGTATGAAAATCTTTGAGTAGGTACTAACATCCAAAGAGAATTAATAATATTACTATACACAGGTATTCCTGTGTTTGTATGTAGCTCTTAATGTTGTACCGATAAAAAAAATAGCCATTCTCCTCAGTAAGAATAGAAAATATATTATTTTATATATACATGTTTTTATTACTAAATGATACACGGAAAATCTCTATCCGTGACTTTATTAGCTATAGTTATCAATACAATCATTACCAAGGAACTAGTTACTTATTTTAATCAGATGCTACGTGCTTTCGATTCTGACGTGTGTTTACTAGTAATTGGCTGGTTTGTCGATAAAAGGCTCTATAGAAGAAATGTGCCGACTAGTTAGTCTTACTGTATCCAATAGGTACCTTGCTTAGACTATGTATGGAAATAGAAATGGCGAGTTTATGTCTCGTTTGCAGTCGATTGACTTGTATTGACAACATTGCTTTGGATGTCAATTTTAACTGCTGATTGTAGAATAACTATGTATAATGTAAAAAGTATAATGATATATAACAATCAAATACCTGTAAATCTTCCCGAAAATGATTCTGCAGGTACACCTAGGGCTTTATTTAGAAAAGAATACATTTCTGTCAGCTTGACAGCCAATTTTCGAAACATTAACAAAAGTAAATTCTGATAGTATAAATTTTAATAACTTAGTCCGGATAAAAATAAATATTTACTAGAAATCAAACCTAAACATCTCAATGTCTCGTACAAAACACCCAGTGTCTGAACAAATAACTGAAAGCCTTCCTTTCCGTAACCAAATTATAAATATCACCGGATACAGACAAATGTGCGTTAATAATATAAATAACAATAAATTACACAACACAGAAGATTTAATTTTATTGCTCAATCCATTCTCACACCCATGCAGTGCTCATTTCGGACACAACATAGGAATTTATACCCTTTAGGTTAAAGGTCACTTTTTGGAAGCATCCGAGTACCTTCACGATAATGATATTTATGATTATTAGGCTCCACAACCGTTACCATTGTGGAATATAATATGACCTTAATTTCCTTTAACCTTTGACAAATATTATGCGTGTGTGAATTAGAGAACGTTCGGCAGACAAAGAAATACATGTCATTAATTATCTATATGGTATGAAATAAGATTCACTTATTTATACGTAGTATATTATCTACTCTGAGCTTTTAATGTAAGAAATTTATGTCTTTAATGACATTAAAATTTGGAATAAATTTTATAAAACACCCAAGATTTAAATTGTATGCATGCATGTTTTTTCTACGTTTCGACAGTTCACTTTAAAAATGTTTGCTATATCAACGCTTAGATGCTGCTACGGCTCACGGCTCGTATAAGTGGAGTGTCAAGCTAAACACTAAGGTTGCGTTTATATTGACAGGTATTGTTACAGTTACTTTTACATTGTAATATTTGAGATTCAGAGAATGAGTGTAGCGTCGCGAGCTGAATGATCTATATATATTTATATTCCCCGAATTGCCACGAGTCGAGATCCCTCGATCTTCACCTGTTCATCCTGTATAGATATATTCAAAGCTCTTGTTATAATTACCTCAATGCTAGGACTATGCATAAACATACTCATAAATGACACATAAAAACAGCTGAGTGCGAGTTGGACTCATACAACGAGGGTTCCGTACTAAAACAAATTTTGTTGTTAGATCTCTAGACACGACTATTATAATAAGGATATCATCCATTTTGGTCCAGATCTGAAAGTGCCAGCCAACGCATTTTTTTGTATATTCTGTTAGAGCTGCCTGTCTGAATTTTTATTACTACGGTACTAAAGCTGTAGGAATATTGTCGTTAATTTTATTCGAGTTGGAAAATCTGATTTTTATATTATTTTCATATAGCTGAAAATAGGAATTCAAAATAAATGAAATGTCCTGTAATGTCCAGATTTAGTGCCATACTAATAAATGGTCAGACGGACAAGCTCTAACAGAATGTTTTAAAAAAATGGGTTTGCCGGCTCTTACAGATTTGGTCAAGTCTCGATGAACATGGATGATATCTGTTGCTAATTTTTTTGTCAAATATAACAAAACACCTTACGAGTATTTCAAGCGTCCACTTGATTGATATTATTGATATGATTGATGACATTATTTAAATAGACCAAAAAAAAGACAAAAAAAAACAAGTTTCTGGTAGTGATGCCCCTTTTAATTATGAATATTTTTATTTATTGCTATAGCAGCAGTAGAAATACACATTCTGTGAAAAAAACAAACGTCTACCTATTAGATGAGATACGGCCCGCTGACGGACAGATGGACGACCAAGTAAAATTAATACCCCGTGAGGAAAAAATCGTCAAAAGGGGAGCAGCCCTTGGCTGTGAATTCCCCTTTGTCTTACTTAATTGAAGTATTAAATTATTAATACAACGTCAATAGGTAACTGAATTGAAATCGATATAAAAACTTGTTTCACTAATTTCAATTTAACGTCAACGTAACAGAATAAATATTTGCTATAAGCGAAGCGATGTTCGTCAGCGAGGTCGTAGGCTTATTTCATGGTATTCATAGTCACGCCTTGATATTATCGTCGCGTGTCAGTCTGTCGCATCATCGCTACAACGTTTGTCGCCCTGCTTTGAATGTTGATTAGAAAAATATGTATGTTATACTTGTCATATTTTGGGCGCGATAACCGTATTAAGAATCCTTCATATTTTCAAAAACTTTTTATGCTGCAAAATAAATTGTTTTTCACTTCATTATTGCTAAGTATGCTATGTCGACTTTGATGTTATAAGTAACATTATAAGTAAGTTAGAAAAGTTACAGCGAGTTGTAAACATCTCGTGGAAGGACCGTGGTCAACTGTGGACATGAATTAGAATAATCTATTTATCCCTTGGAGCGTAGCTAATGAGTTTGCACGTACATTTTGCCAGTTGCGGAATGGACAACACTCGATCGAAATATCAAAGGTAGTATTAGATTGTAAGATATGAGGTTGGTACGAAAGGGAAACATCACATTTTACGTATATTCCGTCTCGTAAAGTTGAAACGCTTATTTTGAGACTTGACAGAATTTTTTATATTACCATCAAACCGTTCTTAAAGCAATTTTTTATCAAAACTTATCCTCAAAAAATACCATAGAAGCAACCTTATCAATAAATAACGCCACTTGATAGACGATAAAAATTTGCTAGACGAATTTAAAACATAAGTTATTTGTTCGAATCAAACCTCTTTGAACTGAAAACGAGTTTTCTTTAAAATATGTTTACATTAACATTGTAACGTGTGAACCAACATGACAAATGGGTATATATTTGCATGTGTTAAAATGTTGTCAAACATTCAGAATGTTTGGAAGCCATTTAAGTGCCTATTTTGTTACAATTAGTGGTTGTCAACCGAACATAAAAGTTATTAGCTTTGTCATAAGCCGATTTGAATGAAGTAAATATATTTTCTACACCGTCTGTCGTTAACATATACATTAGCACCTAAGTACCTACCTGGTAGCTTAAAATTAATTTGATAATGTTTATTAGTCATAATAACAATATTTAAAGTTACTGCAGGGCTCTAACACCATGTTATATATCGTGTTATTACGTAAGAGTTACAAATATATATAACTAGCAACCCGCCCCGGCTTTGCACGGCTAGCGTTAGCCATGTAAGTGAAAAATCTACAAAACACAAATGAATTAGACATATAAACTCTTAATCACTCTATTTATTAAAAAAACATCAAAATCCATTGCGTCGTTTTAAAGATCTCAGCATACATAGGGAAAGACAGCGGGTAGCATTATTGTTTTATACTATGTAGTGGCCTGATATATCTTATTTACAGTATTCAAAGCTAATACAAATGAAGCTCCAAATAAGATTGATTGACGTTCGTTAAGTTATGCCAACATTGCAATCAGATATCTTAGACAGGAGGTCTCTGGTGCACGTTCCCCACATTGCAGGTGTATAATGTTTAGGCAATGTCATGTGATATTGCTTTAGAATGTTGTTGTGTAGATCTGCTTACTGTGTTATCAAAGCGAACTGATAGAGCATTGAACTATGCATGAAAGATGGACTTGCAGATACAACACAGGAATGAACCAAAATTAAAAAAATAACATATTGTAGAGGACATCTTTGTTGTTTATGCTGCTAGGTATGTAGCAGTTAGTGCTCGCCAGTCTAGTGATACATTTATTAAAGCAAATGTGTTAAAAGCTTACTTACTAAACGATTAATACTCATGAACCGTAATAAGGGATCCTAATTCAAGATTAAATGTAAAGTTGAAAACCGCTAAGTATAAAATGACTTGGCCTTAATCTCAACAACTTCATAGGAAATAAATAATTCTGCTACGTAGTGGATTATTAATAAAGTTATTGAAGTAAAACCTTTTGAGATCACTTAATATTCCCCAGCCGATATTAATTTGGCTTGTTAAGATGTATTTATATGATAGAGTTTAAGTAATATAAGGTTTTAAATTTTGCACGTGTAAACATACATCCGCATGGATTTAGGTAACCATTTTCGTGGAAACCCTGTCTTTTCCCAAAAGAAATCCTATCTCTATAAAATACATTAAAATCCATTCCGCTGCTTAGGGTTGATATATATTTTTTTAATTTAATTCTCAGACGGTTGCAGGTTTGTTCAAGATGTTTTTTAAGCCTTCTCAGCTCACGGATGCCGGCAATACCAGAGATATCACTAGCTCGTTCCCTATATTGTTGAAAAGGACTCATTATGCCAGCAATATATGTTATCCTAGTGATGTAGTCCGTAGTCTTTCCGTGGACGAGCCCTTACACAAGAATCTATCACCACGAACAAAGCATCTATCATGTACAACAAATTTTGCTGCAAGCATAATGTCCTATTGACACCCTCATGAATTATTAACAGGCTCGTATTCCCGATTGCGACGCGAAATAAAGAAATGTCACCTCCTTAGAATCCTCAGGGAGTGATACCGGCTTTCTAAGACATTTGCGTAAACTATATTGTTACCATAAAGAAACTAGTAATTCTATAAGGTACCGAGATTCTCGCAACGGTGGGAAAATATGATGATGATATTTTATTTTCATTTGTTTGGTTTGTTTGTAACGCGTATTTTTTTTAGGTACAATTAGGTACGATACGGTCAATTTATTTTAGGTCACTGATTTTCTATGACTTGATTGGCTGCTGGTAATCCAATAGAAAAATAATATATTACAAAATAAAGAAACAATGGTGCCAATTCTGTTGTACGAAATTATTAAACTAAACTAATTTGACAACATTACAAGTATTGCCATCCTTATTTAGCCCTGCACATGAGAAGTGGAAAGAACTTTTAGTCCTGTCCAATAAGTATCTTTTTAAAATATTTGTATAGATTTTACATAATTGATTAATAAACATCAAGATTTAACTGAATTTGTTCATCAAATATCAACCAACTCGTCAAATATTTATTAGCAAATAGTCGACCCGGGTACATTGGTATTTCATTTTGTAACTTCTGCTGAATGTTCAAAATTTATTTCAAATAGAACACGAACCCGAGACACGTTCAGGTATTTTTCATTATTATTTTCACGCGGGCGTCGTTATAGCAATTTGTTTGCTCTCGAACGCACGAATAAACAAGTACCGTTCTCGTAAAATGTATTCACAAAATCCTCATTAAGTCGTCGAGATGGTCCTAAGCGAATAATTGACTCCAACAATAAAGAAAAATACGCCAAAGAGTAATAAATGTAGGCACGAGTGCTCATTTTGTACCCACTAAATATTCAGGGATGTGTGATTTTCTTTAAAATTTCTTTGTGTTGGAGGTATGACGTATTTCTATTTGTTTTTAAATATTAATTGTAAGGTATTCTTCATACGGTAAGGTGTCTTTCCATAGTTTTTGGCTCGCACTTTCTTGATATTGTATCGAAAGGGATTGCTATACAGTATGCAGTAGTGTGGCGTCGCATGAAACGCCATAATATATACTTCTGAACACTATTTAATCAGATTTATTCAAATTATTCTAAATTAAAACTTTTTTCTTCATGACAGCAGTCATGTCAACCCCCTGTCTCTAATAAATTTTTTTTGTGATAATCTTTTTTTCCTTAGTTTATTATTACCAGCCAGGCATTTTAATGCAAGGCATTACATTACCTGCACAGTGCTTTCTCAGAGAGCTCTGGAAATATTACTGTACCTACCTTATCTTATCGTATCTACAAATTAGAAGATCACGTAGTTTTTTGCTTTAGAGTAATGACAATTTGACTGTGATCTTCTGTGAGGTGGTGAAAAGTATGACAAAATTATACTATTATACATTTTAACCAATCATCCTATCGAAGTACACCACTAGTCCAATGCTAGAGAGAGGCGTCTGGCAATTTAACTGAGAGTAGAATATATGGTTACCAATAACCTTATATACTTCACCAAGCGTGTCTTCATTCTGTGTACTGGATTTAGTACCAACCCTGATTGTGACGTGTTCGCGGATGGATGGCAGATGATAATGTCGGCATGCTTGGAGTACTGCGAGTTGAGTGTATGACTGGTTTAACTATTAATTAGTATAATTGGCTTGAAGCCGTTCTAATTAATTAAATAAATAAATTAATCGATGAATGACTCACGATTTTTAATGCAATGACTTGTGCGTGAATGCATTATGATGTGATTGTCCCTTGCGACTCGATAATGAGTGGTGGGCGCTTCACAAAAGTCATACTTTATTCCCAACGCAACGCAAAAAGTTTTTGGAATACAATTTTACCGCACTACAAGGGCATAGTTTCATGGAACGCATGTATTTTTATTAACATTTTTAAATTACAAACAAATTTTAAAACACGCAGCACATACAAATGGTAAAAAATGAGAAAAGGGGCTAGAAGGTCCATTGTTTGAGGACTCTCAATTTCGTGACGGTTGACGTCGCGTACCCAACACACGAATTGTTCCTGGAGCAAAACTTTTGAATACAAATTATGTTGATATGGGTGTCTAAATATAATTAACATAATTATGGGGCAATGTTATTGTTTACCGTTTTTTTACACTCATTACATGTATCTTTCGACTGCGTTCGACTCGAACTAAGAAGCAGGTGGTAATTTAAATTTTTAATATCTAAGGAATGCTATATAAGCTCTAAGCTGTTAATGGTCGTTCGCAAGTGAATTCAAAATAAAAAATAAACATATTAAATTCCCTGGAGACATCAACTAACTAAAGAAAAAAATATGTGCAGGAATAGCATGTTGATTTTCCAGCGAACAGTTACGATCGCAAGAATTCGTTGGAAGGCACGTTCGGGACATATATGTTCGTAATTGGCCTCAGAACTATGGTCCAACTTATTTGCTTGGATTTGCTTTAAACATAGTTGGTAATTACAAGAGTGGTCCTAATTTATTTCTCCTTATTGTTTCCCCGTGCACGTTTGCCAATAACTAGAGTAAGATCATTCTAAATCTCGCTATCATCGTAATGTCATAAAAAGTTTTAGTGGAAAATATCATGAGAAGAATTTCAAATAAGAATATAGAAGGGGAAGAACTAAGTTAATATGGAGGCACTTGTGTTTGGAAACCAAGTGAGATCAGGTACGAAGGATAATAGAGTTACGGTGACTGCATACCATCAAGTGAGCCGTATGCTTGTGTGCCACAGTGCAGTGCCATATAAGTGGTATAAAAACTATAATACGGATTTATTGGATCAATAACCGATGCACTGATATAATTAGAACCAATCATTGTTCGCAGAATCAATTTAATTGCAGTTGCGTTCGTAATAGTGACGTACAATAAAATTGCTATTTTAACAAAGCTGTTAAGAACAGTTATTTTTTAACCACAGTAATGCGCAGGTTGATGAAACTAAATATATAATGAACAAAGTTATAATTTGCGTATTGTCTAGACTGTACAAAATTACATTGAAACATTGATTTCAAAATTAAAACAAACAAGTGAAGATTTGTTTAGATAAGACAATAATTAAATATTCGTAACTTGCTAGTATTATTTAGTATAAATATTATTTAGTAGAATACTCTCAAACTGCCATTAGTTACTTCTATTGAGTTACAGTGATAACAGTGTTTTCATCCATAAAATTAATTCGCTTCAAATAACGCGGGATGGTTTGAACTTTCTTAGACTTTTAGAGAATTATTATGAACCTTATAGAAGTTGAATAATTCAGTGAATGATTTAACTTTCAAATGTATACAACGTTCAACTATCAAATGTTTTTAGGACTCCGTACCTCAAAAGGAAAAATGGAACCCTTATAGGATCTCTTTGTTGTCCGTTTATTCGCCTGTCTGTTATTTAATCCAAAATGATATCCTGATATCGCCTACCTATTTTATACAATTCAATGTAATGAAGATTAGTATTATCATATTATTAAAATGGTTTTCTTACATTTCTTCTTGCGGACTAAACTCCACGAGTATTCTCATATGATGAAAGCTTTTAATAATAAATAAATAAATAATATTGAGTGTTTTATTTATATAGAAATAATTATGTCACGTATGTTTAAATTATTTTATGATGCTATGTAATCGTAAAACAACTTCCTGAACAGATCAAACAATCGCTATGATCATCACATTACCACAAAATAATAAAATTGATAGTAGAATTGGTAATATCTAATAGGAGAATATTACTGAGCCTAAGGTTTCATTATATCCACAAGCTTGCTCAACCTGCATAATCAATTACACCCAATCACACCTTGCATTGTTAACAACAAGAAAGAAAAGAAATGATTATTTTCGTTCTGTTCATATGTCTATTGAATCATACACCAAAAGCGTTAACATTTTAATTTCTCCGTATTTCCAATACACACTAACGGTCCAACGCATCAATGCACGGTTAATTTATTCCGACCTGGAATTATTGTGGTGCTATGTCCAATGTATAATGATCCTTCTATTTTCTTTACATTGGTCCTGACAGTCGGTGATAGGTCGGTCGCTCGCCCTCTTTATTGATTGAGGAGGGCGATGGCTTGCATTCTCGTTGTACTTATAAACAGGTGTTATTTATAGTATCTTAAGCCTAATACAACTTCGATGAAAAAATATTTTTTTTTAGTACACTGACTTTAAAATTGATAAAAGAGCATAAAAAGTTGTTATATGTCAATGTGCCAATTGCTTTCACCTCTTTTTGAATGCAATATAATATTATTTTGTAATGTAGCTCTATAGTATGACAAAGGCGCTTTAGCTTCTCTTCCTCGGCCCCGTGAGAGACTTGGCGGGCTAGTATGTATTTAAGTATCAACACATTTAAATTTCAAATGACATAAATATCAATCGACAGTATTAACGATTGGTAACTTAGAATGTATCTTTGCGCATTACCTACATGCACCTAAAACAGAACAGCCAACATTCCGAGCCTAATTATTGAGTTGCGAAGAATCCCAACTCTGAATAGTTCCCCGTACGTATTAACTATGTACGCGAACCTTTGAACCAAAGTTTCTAATTAGAGATGCCGTTCGCACCCTCCTCATTTGTGTTGGAAACTAAATATTGATTTATTTGCTTATTTGTCAGGTAACAAATTTCCAGAAGAAAATAAGGGGTTGGCAATTGTACCTCGCAGTGCTTAATTTAGTAAACATATTTACTTGACGCTTGTATACACAAAATATTTGCATCGATATCTGGTATAAAATTGTTCCCAATTTACATAAATATCCTAACTTTTAAGTTTTTAGAGCGAATGTTTTCACCTTTCATGAATATATTGAATTGACTGATTACTTTACGGAAATTCATATTTATAGAATACAAAATATATTATAATTTGCTTTGACCGCTTAAATGAGTGTGATACGGTCGAACATCCTGCGCCCAAGTGCGTGCGATATGACATCACTCTGCTCGAGCAGCGTGATGTCACATCGAGCAACCATCGACCAACGCAGCGGCACCCTGATGATGGGACGTGGATGTCCTGAAACACGTGTCGGAAGAAACCACGCCTGAGCTCACACTTGGGCGCCGTTCGACCGACAGAATATATTTTGTATTCTTTCATGAATATGTATCCTGTTTTATACTATACATGACTTTTATTATCCCAAGTATTTTTTATAAACAAGGTTTATAAAACTGATATTTTACTCTGACGATTGATAAACTATATAGAAACGGCTATACACTAATATAAAAAGTTTTATTTTAGAAGCATATTTTATTGTATCAATTTATTGAAATATAAAATGTTTCATATGTATACATCGCCTAAAAAACTAACGTATCATGAATTTTAGTACAATGTCAGTACAGTAGCCTTAGCAAGAACAACTGTTGACTACGTATTCTTATCGCTTTCGACAATATTTTAAAAGAAAATTTACAGCGCTGCGGCGGTGAAAAGTGAAACTAAACATTTAATTTAATTTAATTTAATTTAATTTAACAAATAATAAACATTTAATTTATATAAAAAAAACTGACATTTCGAGAGTTATTTTTTCATGCGAAGCCTGCTCAGAAGTGTCTACAAAACTACTGACATGTAGCTATCAAAGCTGATTTGGTATCTTAAGAATAGTATGTTAATAATGCACTCGTCAAAAGTCATTATAAAGTTGGCTCCACCGTTGCATTTAATTTTAGTGACACTTAATAAATAGAAGTTACTTCAGTGTAATCTGTGTCATGTGCGTTCTGAAGAGATGATACTCATAAGCCCATTCAAAGCATGTTGCCCTAATAAAAATCCTAGTTACATGCTGTCAGCATCAATAAATGTAATAACCGAAGATTAATGTGTACCATCGAGCTAGCGTTAAGACTGACTCGCCCCTCTGAGCCCATTGTGTGTTAAGCTCAAGCAATTTGTAGATACGCTTAGTATATAATTATCGATATTTATGCATTGTGATAACTACGTAGGAAGATATCGGACTTATGACATCATTACAATAATTACGAGAATAAAACTCTTGTATATCTCGGAGCTGATATATTAGATTTTCAAATGTTTATTTTCTTATTCGAACATATTCTAGTTATTGTAAAAAAATAAATATTAACATCTTTTCTCTCTTTCTTTCTTCACTATTATTTTGTGTTTTTGTGATTATTTATAAATTATAACAAACTATAAGCACTCAGGGCACGATCATTTGCACTTCTCTGCTTTTATTGTTCGAGTAAACATTGAGGAATCTCATCTTGGATAAATTAACATCCAACACATAACAATAATAGAAGATCCCTTGTGCCAGTCTGATTAATTGGCTCATTGAAAAATATACTGACAAGACCAATCCACAGCAGTAGATTAGCAAAACAAACAAACATTGGGGCTATAAGATCGCTAAACGGATTGAGAAGGTTGCACATTTATTACCTGCACGCTGCGCGTAGCATTACGACGTAATTGCACTTTTAAAACAAGATGAATTTACTTTTTTTATTTAAAAGTAAATTCTCTCCGTTTATTTCAATATTAATGCTACGATATACATTTCTATGTCCATTAACTCCTTAAAAAGAAAAAAAAACTAACCTAACGTAAACAATTAAAATAAATAAAACACTTGTCCCAAATCGCTGTCACGCGGGAGGGTGCCAAGAAGGCTGGCAGCATTGCCCCGTTGTATATTTAAATATACTTAATATACGACATTGTGTAAAGTATTTCTTGGTGTAGTAAAGATAATAAAACAATAACTAAATCAAACCGCGTTTAATGTTTAATATAATATTTGGAGTTCTTAGACACGAATTGATTTATTAGTTAAATTTAAAAAGTCATAACAGCCGACTACGTCCTGGTGTCATACATTTTAATTATAATACATAGTTAAACTTTATTCCTTTTTAAAATTGCCGCTTGATACACGTTATTAATAAAGCAGAACATTATTATTCATCCTTCGAATAAGTTGAGTGGAACTAAATCTAATCTTTGACCCTTATCACCGAATAATAATGAATACCATATGCCGTAATGATCGAGTCATATGATATTTTTGCGGCGTGTCGCATTTTACAATCTAAAAGGGCCTTAAGGGCCGTACAGCACAAATGCACAGTGTGAAATGTTCAGACAAATTAAAGCCAGCTGCAAAGTGTGGCGTTGATTGGCGACTATGCATTTAGATTTATGATTAAAGCGTGAGTAATAAGGACTGAGACTCTTTAGATCATCCTCTCGTAAGTGCTCTTTTTTCTTTTACAAGTGCCGACGAATTTGAGATCCAATTTATTGATATCACTTTGTTATGATTATGAATGCTTTTTGTTTTTGGTTTTATATCACAACCCTTTGGCCTGTAGTGATTGGTTAACTGCATCTATGGCTTAGATGCAAAAGGGTTTTTTTTTTTTTTAAAAGTGCTAAATTGCAAGGTGGTGTTTTACCCGAAGTGAAAGCATGATGTATATAAATGGGATATAAAAAGCTCCAATTCAAAATTACACAAATCGTACTGCGCTTCGGAAATAAGATATTTTCATGATTTGTTGTTGTGGTTTCTAGTATTAATGATTGTAACTTATTACGATAAAAACAACGACTGCTCTTATTCTGCTAACATTGATACCTAGAACAACACTTCTTCGTTTATTTGTGAAATAGCTCCCAGCACATCAGAGAACAGACAAAATTCTGAGAAGCAACGTCAGTGGAAATGTAAATCAATTCCCCTTTGTATTACTCCAGTTTTCTAACATCACTATTTCAATCCGCTTTGGGTTTGTGGTATTGAAATTTTCTTTGTCAAATGAAATCGATTGAATTCAAAGAAATAAAATCCACGATGGAAATGTTGGTAACGTCTGGAAATGCGTTTTATTGTTACAATTTATTGGGTTTGCTTACAAAAGATACGAGAGAAGAGCATGAATTGATGAAACAGGATTGAGTAATACTATGTACTTGTACCCACTATGTATTAGCATAATTCATGGGAGTGTATGTGAACAAAATAATATATGCTAGTGTATTTTGTTAGCCCACAACTCAGGTCTTTGTACCTACCTAATGTCTGATCTGACAGATAATTAATTATATTAGTGAGCACGTTGAGCTTAAAATAAATTATCATATCTTAGTTTCAATACATACATACATACACACATATCACCACCTGAATAGGTTTTCAAAGTTTTTCCGAAACTCCGCGACTTCATACGCGTGGAATTTACTTTGATTGTATAAAACTAACTAAGAGCCTTCGTTTGATTTTTCTTCGAGATGTAGGCAATTGTGTGTATGCGTGAAATAATGATTTTTCTGCCAATAGGTATATGGCAACAATATATAAAGGTATTACACACGTAATTTATTAAATATTTAAATTTTCTCATCCGTTCTTTCTTTGTTCGTTTTTTGTAATAATTATGTCATTAAGTTGTTATTATGTATTTGACAATTCAATATTCGTACTAATAATATAAGTATATTGTATAATGCTTATATACAAATACGAATTAGTCTGTACTTATATAGCACAATAGTAGCACGACCTGCCATTTGCAAATACCCATTTGAAGACTACGTAATTTAATGTACATTGCTTTGACAGTTAAATGGGAGGCTCCATAGTAAACTGCATGTTTTGAGTTGCTTAGCAATGATTGTAAGTCTCCTTACGTGGCCTATTATGACCTTTAAGTGATAAAGTTATTGCATTCAAGTTTGCAGTTGTGTCGTGTTGACGTAATACCTACATCTAGTAATTGAATTTGTAAGTATAATTTAAATATTTGTACCATATTTATCCCACTGAAACCTAGATTTTTTTATGGGTCAATCCTGCTTATATTATGTTGGTACACTCTGGTATATCACTCAAGGTTAATTGCTTGATATAGATGTAACCCAAAGATATTAATGACACTGTATGTGGAAAGCGCATTAATATAAATATTAACCGCCCCGGCTTGGCACGGGGTTACACAAATCTGAAATTAAATATACATAAAAACCTTTCTCAGTAATCACTCCGTCTCTATTAGTGAAATCCGCATTTAGATAATTATACATAGTTTAAAAGATCTAAGCGTGCAGACATTGGGAAGCGACTTTGTTTTATACCAAGTTAAGATTATTATCTTCGTTCAATTTTGTCTGTGAATTATTATCATCCGGAACTAATAATATAATTTGTAAAAATATTAATATTTCAGCGTAATCATCGCGCTTTTCGATCAGTTCTCAATATTAATCAGAGGATGATACAGGCAGACCATTGTGGTGTGATAGCCGCCGCCTAATGGAGTGTCACATACATGCTCCCATTGTTTACTGTATAATAGAGACTCGTGAAATTACCTGTCTTTCACGCCAGTATTGTGACACATTATAAATTACCTGAAACAATGATACAGCAACAAAAGGATCGTTAAAATTGTACGTCTGAAGTTTATGTTGTGCGTGACAGGAAAATATTAAGTGTTATTATAAAAAGGCGTATCATAGGACCTCGAACAATGCGGCTATTTAGAAGAGCTAGTCTCTTCTAAAAAGCTCGTATTGTTCGATACCATCATTGATATAAGTTTGAGCTTATACCTTTTAGGTGATTACTGTTAATGGATAGGCATAGTGTTTTCAAAATGATAGGTTCGTAGACATAATTCTAGGAACAGGCTCTTTCTCTTTCTCACGTGTCATTTTCGCTCATACAAACGAAATTAGCAAAGTTCAACGTTGACGCATACGTCAACACGGTGTTACTAGAAACTAATTATATCCTAATTCGTCTGCGGGAGATTATGCAGCAGGATGTTTACTTGCAATATTATTTTCCTTGAACGAGTGCTATATAGAAATCATAAAATTGTACGTATGAGTTATAAAAAATCTAATCTAAAAGTATAACCAAATATGTTATTTAAATATTATATTGCAAAACATGTGCTTAACTATGCAAAGAATATTCCCAGCTTGAGCATATCCAATACAACGTTGATTTGTTGCCACGCTTTCAACAGATCTTCAAAGAAACTGTGTTTTGTTCTAACATTTGTAAAGTCAATGGCACGAGTGTGATTCACACTTGAGTCACAGAGTAAAGAAATAAATCAGCTAAAATAGGCTGCTTATGAAGCGAGCCTACCAATTAGATGTGATTTCAAAAGGTTAGCTACCACTGATGAAAGATGTCTGGCTTTAATTGTCTTTTTCATGATTTCAGACTCAATTAATGTATCTCCGTATCATTGAATCGAGTAAAACATACCGAGTAGCTTTTATTGGGACCGCTACCGTTTGATACAAAAAAGAAGGTTAATTTAAATTGCCTAGTTCACGGTTTTTAAAGAAGTGTCCATAGGATACGGTAACCGCTTACGTACGGTAACTTAGTTGTATATAAAAACGTATTAAATACCAAACTCCACTCTTTTTGATTTTCAAATTATGTCGTATATAATTAATAAAAACTTTGCCCAAACACAGTATTTTAATTTAATTTTGAATATTAGCTACCTATTAAAATAAATCTACTGCGGCTTATGCATTCTTGCGGTACATGTTCTATTGGAACGTAACCCTCTGCTCTTGTGTCGCGTCCTATCTCATCGAACCCGCAACATTTAATTACCACAGACTCCTAAATGTTAAAGGTTCAGATGCTTTCTATCTAGATATTTAAAGGTTTTATACCAATGACAACAAAGTAAGAAGTATGCTATTGAATGCTATTTCTTCGAAAAACAAAATCTGCAATTTCATTTATATCAACTTTTACAGTGTTGATCTGCAATTCGATTACTCCGAAAATGTTTAGGTATTTTATACCACTAAGGTGGCACACAAAAGTACGGCCATTTGATGGTAAGCAGTAACTGTACCCCAATAGCCGCTAGCAATACCAGAATACACTAACGCGTTGCCAACCATGTTGATAAGGACTCACTGTACTAGCACCATTACTACTAGCAACACAACACTACATCAGGAAGGTAAGTGGGGATATTATGGATTTTAATCCAATATTCTAAGTACCAATTGGTTTAATAAGGACATCGTTTCAGTGAATTTTTTCTTTATTTGCATTTTTTGTGAGACTAGTTGTGTATTTTTATAAACAATGATCTTGATTATCATTAACTCATTATTAACATTCAGAATTTAGAGGTTTAAATTATATTTTGCCACACTGTTAGGGGAATTGAGGCGTTAGCGTTAATTTTCTCTATTAGTCTACTCCTCAAATAATAGTTAGCACATTCGTATGGAATCTGCAAATTAATTAGTGTGAACCATTCAGTGTTTCTCGGTAAAGCACGTTTAGTTAGAACTGTGAATGTAGTATGGTTAATTGCCTCGAAAATCAAGGCGCTATCGGCTTATTCATGGAGTAAAAAAATGTTCAAACATGTTTAATAACAGCTTTTTTTAACTCAAATAAAAGTAGGTACGGCACTTATAACAAAAACATTTCTAAAATTCTGTCGTTTGTCTGTTTGTTTGTGCCGGCGAATCTCCCAAATGGCTGGACCGATTTCACCGGAATGTCATTGGCAGGTAGCTGTTGTTAGAATCAATTCAGATTCAAAAATGAATCCATGAAAATGTGAACAAAGTCACGGCACATTTCAAAATAAAATAATGTATACTGAGAAAAAAACAAATTTTTAAGCACTTTTTGCGCCAAGCTCCTTCTTTCTGTCTATCTATCTATTCAGCTGCCGTATTCAGCCCTCTACCTCTCTCTAACAAGCTACGATGTCCAATTCCGTGCCATTCCATTCATTCCTTATTTTCTACGACATAATATTATGTCATGACACCCAACCGTCGGGCGATGGCTCCGAATTTCATTTCACGTGCCAACCCTAAGAAACGTTTACTTGCTCCATCTGTGCGACTGACGCCGATTTATCTGAATGTTAGATGTATGTTACATTATACATTACCTACTCTCCGCGTTGCGATATCTCATGTCAAATCTTGTGACGTTGAAATGTGTGTGAAAATGGTAAATTTATTCCCTTGTAACTTTTGAATTATTGTTTGCAAGTTTAAAGCTAGTTAGGTTTCGTCCTGACATATTATTGGACATTGATGGACTAAGTTTTTCGGCTAGCATGTTCTATAACGTACACTGAAATAAGATTCTGATCAAATTTCATAGAGTGAAAACTTAGTCATCGTGATGCTGATAGGTATACTCTAACGTTGAGATGTGCAGAACCCCAAAAGTTTTTACAGTAGTTTGGCTTCTTCTTTATAGAACACTGATTTGAGGGTGGCATAAAGTTACTGAAAAGATAAATCTAAAGAGCACTTTTTAATGGTAATACATAAAAATGCAAGGAAATTATTGTGTCGGATAAAACGTTGACAATTCGCGCTAACATTTGCGTGATTGAACCTGTTTCTTCTACGAACAGGATAAGTTATCACCAACCAAGAAGCCTCAGAAGCTCGCATTTGTAATTGACATGACTGTTATCAATTAAAAAGTAATAAATCAGAATGCGTACGTCCAGAGATTAGACCGGGAATGTAATGGCGCAGTCTAATTGCTTCGAGTAATATTAATAAAACTATTTTTAGTTTAATGCAAACTCGTGCACAGAAGGCGAACGGCCTTTTATTTTTATAATCGCTAGTAAAAGTGTAGCGATAAAACGAACCTAAATGGAATGCTAGTAAAATGATTACATTATCAGGTCATTACCATGTCAGATCTAAATCTAACTTAATGCGTATTCTGCACTGAGTACAACAATTTAATTCCCTGTATAGGGTATTACCTACCATGGGGATGTAAAACAAATAGTAAATGCAAATTTAATGTTCTAAAACCAACAATTTTAGAGCGACACTAATGTACCTATCACAGTAATCTTCTTCCCAGACATTGTGTGTGATATAAAGCTACTACGCACTGGTCTTCTTACTAAATTGAAACATATTGTTTTAAAAATATTAGTTAACTTAATAGTACCATAATCGTAGAATAAGGAAATTCAGTCAGCACTAGTTATTTGGCTGAAATTCTACCATATGTTACCATATCATCCTCTACATCCTTTTTGGGTAAGGTATAGATTATAGAGCGCCATTTCACTCTTGACTTGCACACCTATATTGTTTCCACATTCATCAATCTTTTAATACATGTCTGCTGATTCCGAGTATCTAATCTTTACCTTTGCATCATTGAGTAGGTATTCGTATTACGAACAGAGGGTTTTTAATATAATCGAAATATTTTCGGCAATTAATTTTTAAACATTCCAACAAATCGTCGGTTGAAGGTAAATATTTTAACATTTTCCGTCCCTTTTCTGTTTGTGTTTATGAACAAACAATTGTTGCCTCATCTCAGTTCGCATTTATAAAGTGGAAATCAAAGTTGCCAAGTCAATTCAAGCCCTAAGAGACACTTACGTAAGTCAATATTTGCCTCTTCGGAAAACGTCTTTTTGTGCAGAATGGATTAAAAGTTGTGAGAGACATTTCTTTATCAAATTTTTATTTGACATTAAATATAATTAGAGTTGTTAATATTTTAATAATTGGTGACTAACAATATATTACTCCATATTATATTTTGCAATTTGATTTAATTTGTAAGATACATTTTAAGTTGAAAGTTAATACATGATGATGTATTTAAATTAACGGCGATTTAAATATATTACAAAAATAATTTAAACATTAAAACTATTACATCTACCTAGATTAACAGTATAACAACAAGACAATTTTTATGAGTTTTTTTTAATTGTGAGATATTTTAATAGGTTGTACCTTCCTCTGAGTCACGTTCTTCAAATAAGTTTGTAAAAATCGTAACGTCGACTACGAGCATAGCCGTCTCTTTGTACCCTCGCCAATCGACATTTATGCATAAATTCGGATGCATTTCTTTTTCAGAATTCCATGTCATTTCTATTGTTATACGTTATCAAGGTTGGTTCGTATAAACATACCTTAAAATAAGTTCTAGTTTTAATACCTATTATATTGGCATCAACCACTTTTACAGAACAATATACGTCCCCTTCAAATAGGCGTTACGGCAGACCCGGTCACGTTCGTCATTAATTGTGTTGTTAGGTCAGTTTCACATTGTCTATTTGCACTTATCTAAATCTTAGCTAATGGCAGTACGCTTACGATACAATCAGATGTGTACCCTTCTTTATCTATCAACGGCACGCGACGTTTGTATGGTTTTAAATAGTTGTTAACGTATCGTAACGCGAATTTATTAATGGTTAATGATCTAAAATAGCGATTAGGATATATTTATTGCCTAGATGTCTTGCCCTAGATATTATAATCAACCTATAAATGATGGAAATTCCGTATATATATTTTAAAGCGGATTAAACCTTAACTCACGCACAAATTGCTTTATTGGGAATGATTGACTCGATCAAATTATAGGAGATTCATTGAAACAAACAAATAAAGCCCTCCAATAAGTAGATTTATTTTGAAACAAACGATAAAATGTGATTACCATCGCTTGAAACTAAATAATATCAATTAGTACGATTGTTAGCAAGGGTCTGCGGCACAATGGTGTATTGTCTTACCAATATTGGTCCTCGAGTCTATTACAGGCTACATTCTCCAAAGTTCCAACGCTCTGAATAGCTTTCTAAGATAATTCAGTCGCAGAATACGCCCCTTAGATGGCTGGAACTGATTTAAAGTTTGATAATAAAATATTTTATGATCCGCTCCGTGGCTCAGCGGTAACTTGGCTTTAGATAATATAATGTGCTGGGTTCTGTTCCCAAGGAAGAATAAAAGGAACAATCCTCGTCACTTAATACTGAATAATCTAAATGACATGCAACGATCACATAATCCTAAACCGTCAGGAACCGTCGGACTTTTCTCATATGCTAGAGTTTTTGGGTTTTGTTCTGAGCAAATGCCCTGTTAAAGAATAGTAGATATTTAACTCCCTTGGAGGACGGATTTTCAAATTCCTTTCTCAGTGTTACGTTAAAAACGGAATTCTTATTTTAAACTTATAACTTTCTGATTTTGTGAATTGAAGAGAAATTATCAAAAAATATAAATTCTATAACGACAAAAGTTTTATTTGATTTGAACAAAAACAAAAGATCTGTACTCACCTACCTTATATTGAATGATTTATTTATCGCACGTACTATTTACCCTAAATACCTATTATGCTTGACAGGCAAATCTTTCATTGAAGTAAACAGAGCCTTTGTGGATAAATATAAAAAGACCACTCAATTGCAAAGTTTTTTAAAACAATGCGATTCCAATCCCACGTTTCTTAGAGCTTTGGTGAGTATAGGTCGCGGCACGAAACTCTAGCGCTGACCGTTATTGCGCAGAAGTAAAAAATAAGGTGTCTTGGCGGGGTACAGGGGTGAAGGGCGAGCGTGCGTTGCGCCGATTGGCTCTCCAGTCGTACTCCGTCCCCCGTGCCGATACGACGCTCCGCGCACTTCCAGTGTACAGTCGCGTTCTGAATTGTTTTGTTGTCATCGTTAATTTTTGTTGTTGTTTTTTGTTAAGTTTGTTTTGTTGATTTGTTTGTTGTGTTTGTTAGTTTATTCACTGTTTGATTAAGTTTGAACAGTTTTTAAACAGTGAAAATGCCGAGGCCGAGAAGGAATACTGTTTTGAAAAGACAGGCACGGAAAATGGTGTTTGACGTGCATTGTTTTCTGAAAAGGGAATCGAATGATTTCATTAATTCCCTGAAACAAATTCAAAGTGAAATTGGCGAAGCTGCGAGTATTTTACTCGATTCTGACCGCAGCACTGTAGATATAAGTGAAATAAAACAAACTGCAGAAGTTATTCAGGCGGGAAATATAAAATTAAATAGTATAATTAGTGACTTACAGAAAATTCAGAAAAGGACAGCTGAATCTACAAAGACGTCCATAGCAACGGTAAGGAAAATCTCCACTGAAGCCAATAATTCCGACTTATTATCAGTATTTAGAACACCAGGCAAAAAACGCTCCAGATCAAAACCGGTCACAGATATTGATAACTTTGATCAAGGATTAATAAAGAGGTGCATACATAACTTTCATAGGACAAATAATGAACTTCCCACCGTCGGAAAGTTGAGAAAGAAGCTAGAGGAAGATATAAATTTCAAAGGCTCAGAACGAAGTCTTCGACGAATAATTAAGAGTTTAGGGTTTCGGTGGAAAAATACTGAAAACAATCGAAAAGTACTGATTGAAAGTTCAAATATACGTTTACTACGTATCGAATACTTACGCAAAATAAAACAATATCGCCAAGAGGGAAGGCCCATCGTATATACAGATGAATCTTACGTAGATTCATCGCACTCTGCTCCAAAAGCCTGGACCGATGGTACTACAAAAGGTCTCAAAAAACCTATCTCCAAAGGACAGCGGGTGGTCATTGTCCACGCAGGATCAGAGGCTGGGTTCATACCGAACGCACTGTTAACTTTTAAAGCTGGTGCGAAATCAGGCGACTACCACGACAATATGAACTACGACAACTACGAAAAATGGCTGAGGACACAGCTATTGCCGAACTTACCGCCTAATTCTGTCGTGGTAGTCGACAACGCATCATACCATAATAAACAATGGGACCTTGCACCCACTTCTAATTCCAAAAAAGCTGACATGCAGGGTTGGCTTACTGAAAAGGGCATACAATATGAGGAAACTCTACTAAAACCTCAACTATACAATTTAATACGGGCTAACAAAGATAGATTTAAAACATTTTCAATTGACAGGATACTAGCAGAGCAAGGACATCAAGTGCTAAGACTGCCACCATACCACCCAGATCTAAATCCAATCGAAATGGCATGGTCTGACATAAAGCAATATGTAGGCAGTAAAAATGTGAAGTGGAGTGTTGCTAAATGTATAGAACTAATTCAAGAAAAAGTTTTGCTGATGGGTGCTTGGGATTGGGGAAAGTTATGCCAAAAGGTAAAGGACATAGAAGAGCAATATGTCAAGAGTGACCATGTCGTGGATTTGGTTACAGAAGAATTCATCATTCGCGTTGATGGTGACAGTTCAGAGGATAGCCTTGGTGAGTCTGATGACGATGACGCTGTTAGTGCCGACGACCGAAGCAGCCCTGAGCCGGGGCCCTCAGTAAGCAAAAGGCCCTGTTGGGATACTATTGAAGGTGTAAGACCATTGTCTGATTCGGACTAGATATCGGAAAGGAGAATGCGGTGTCTGATGTCCACACCCTGCCGAACTCGCAGGTTTCTTCTATCCTGAGAAGAAACTTCAGTAGGTTCTTATGTAATTCGGACTTAATATAATTTTTTTTATTATTTGGTATTTAATATAAAAATTTACAAATCCGATAGTGTATTTATTTTTCTACTCCCCATAAACTTGTTAAAAATTATATTGTAGGTAACATGAAGTAATATTTGCGTGCGTGACAGTACCCATACGCAGTTAAGTTCCACATTTTGTTCACCGCTAGACTTACTATTTGACTTTACATTAAAACATTATTTTGCTGTTTTTAACTAAGCAATTAAATTACTAATTTGTATTGCGTGCGCGATGGTACCCATGCGCAGCTATCCCCTCCACGTTTCGCTCAGCGCTAGAGTTTCGTGCCGCGACCTGTAGGGCTTTCTTGTTCGAGTCATTTCATTTTAATTTGAACTGCAATACGTAGTAAATAAAAATGTTGGCAATAATGTTTATTGAATAAAATATCTATAAGGTATACCACCTTATTTAGTTGTTTATAAATAAACATAAAACAAATTGTTATTATTACTAAATTAGCATTGCAAGCCCTTTACTCATAAAAGTTATATATATCTTCAGGTCGCCTCATTACAAATCTCTATGGTTACCTAACTGCGATAAAAGGTTAAAGGGATCCTGTAATTATAGGTCAAATCAAATACCAATTGCTTCCCCGGCTTCCTGTAAAATATCTCCGTCCCCTTTTTTCAAAACTACTCCCACCACGAAGGTATAACATTAATAAAAGCTTTTAATTGTTTTTTTTTAGAAGCGGTGGTAATTTAGACCTTCATAAGTGCCTTATTAGGGACTAAACTGTTTTTTTCTTTTTTATTTTGATTTTGAGTAATCTTGTTTGCGCAGTAGTAGAAAGAGGCAACCCTGACTACGTCGTACGTACGTACATAAGGTAGTAAGGTAGGTTGCAGTAAAGAAAAGTTTGGGGGCGTTACAGTCGCACATTTACTATCCCACTCAGTTGGAGTGAAAACATCTGGCTTCCGGGATAACTATTGTTTCTGGTCGGTGAGTTGAACTTGTTACTTGAGAGTTGAGTGCTTGTTACTGGCATAACCTGTATTCTTAGTTAGAAAATTTAAAATTAAGTCATGAGAATCTGAAACAGCAGGAATTTTTGTGAATATAATTTTAAATAGCATATATAAAAACGTACCTATTGAAATCCCTTTAAAAGCCATCATAATTACTGTCACTGAAAGATAATCGAAGAAGTGACTCCAAAGTAAAGTCTTACTGAAGCGATTTGGAGAGAAAAAAATACTATATGTTAAAAAATAAGAAACTTTAAGAGAAACTTTTTAACTGGTATCACAATTGTTGTGACAAAAGGCCGAAGAAGTGAGTCAAGATTCAAAAATTACTTATCCTAAAACATGCTACAGCTATTACAGTGAAAACTTTTGTAAATTGCTATTTAAGTAAGCACTTGTGATACCGCAAGAAAACATTAATTATGCGCAGCCCACGAAGTGCTAACGATAAAGTAAATGATGAAATCAATATCGCATCTAAAATTCTAAATCATTATCTACGTATTAATATCTCAAAGTTACAATGGCAATACGCCGCCTTGCACAAACACAGCGTGCTATGATGAAGGGAAAATGTTTACGAAACATTATGTGGGCTTAATGAGCCGATGCTCACACCTGCTAATAGACAATCAGTTACAATTTGATTACATCATGTAAGTTACAACTTGAGATGAGCAATGGTTGAGAAATAAAATACAGTTTCTTATACTCGTTTTATAATTATTGCTGTGATCACAGTTGAAGGCAGATTGTATGGAGTTCAACTTAAAATTTATAGTTCAACAAAAAAAAAATTCTTTGTCATCATATAGGTACATCTCTCAAGTTCTCAGTTATTTTCGGCGCAGTATTTATGTATTTGAATATGTTCTTTCTATTAGCTAGTAATTTACCTACTCTCTTTCTGATCATATAGTTTTACACAAAATCGCTCTGTTACATTTTTCCTCAATCGTCTATCCAAATTCATAATACCCTTGCTTGCAAACATAAGATAATAATTATTTTAGCTTGCTCTTTGAATAAATTATTATGTGTTTTAAAACCGTGGTAAAACTTAATTGAATTCGAGTAATTTCGTGTAGGACTCCGAAATATATATTTTGTTTATTTTAATTTAAATTATGCATAAACTACAGCTGCGGTATGCATGCGCAAATAGATAGATGTTCCATTAATTAAAACATAACAAAACCTCTAAGAGACTACATTTCGTTACAAAGATTTATGTCCTACGTACAATAATGTTACGATATGCGAGCAAACACTTTAAAGAGATTTATTGTACACTCAAAATTATTTTATATAACCCTTATGAGTAAGATGTAAGGGTCGAATTTCAATGTAGCAACTTTAATTGCAACTCATAGCCTGAGCTTAGTTTTAATACGCTCACTTAGTTTGCGACATTGGTTGCGTTGTCAACTCAAGATATACGGGCGACAGCCATTTGTATAAAGTGACAACTTTGTCACGATCGCTTGAACTTACTATGTTCACCAAATGCTAATTTTAGCTGTCCACAATAAGCTACTGGTCTTAGCTTTTATAGTCAGCGGAGCGTGCATGCGCACAAATTATTGTGTTAAAAATGAATTATGGTAACAAGTGTTTAAATGTTAACGATTTCTACGAAATAAGGTTAAGGATTTAGATTTAGTTAACGTTAATGTGGGGCAAGATTGATGATTATTACAGTTTTACACTGCTAATAGTTGCTTCAAACTTAATAAATTTTGATGCACCTAAATACAAGGTTTTTCACGTCCATTGATTGTGGTTTGTGAATATTTTAAAGTAACCGTATCTTGTAGCTGCTAGTAATACCGGGGATATCACTAACGAGTTGCTAACCATGTTGTTGATGAGGATTGACTGTGCTAGTGCAGTGTATCCTCGTGGAGAACTGGCAATCTTACTTAGCGCAGAGACAAAACACTACAGCAAAGTAGTACTATTTGACTGCGGTCTTCTGTTAGGTGGAGGTACCTACAGGATTTGGTTAATTTGAGCCTACTAAGACTTTTATGTAAAAATACAATAGTAATTAGAAGTTGGTAAAGTTTTGTTACTAAACTAAAGCATTATGGCTTATTTCTGTCTAAGTTTTTGTGATTTATTACAAGCAGGTCATGGGTCATATAAGGTCAACGTTGCATTATAAATATTTTATAAAAAGCTAAAATATTGGTTTCGGTACGACGTAACGACCTTCTCAGTCAGGCGGTACATTCGACGATTTGAAAGTATGTAACTTCTTTGCAAAGTCTGATCGAAAGACAAATTAGAATGTATATGATATTTCATCAAAGTCAAATTATATTAAATTCAAATATAACACACTGATTCTACACCAATATCATTAATCTGTAAAGTATAAGTTATTGAACTTCACCTCGACCTTGTCTGGGTGATAAGCGTCCTTTGAGTCGCGATACAAGTAAATATGATTGACGCCTGTATCGATGTAGATATTATGTCCTGGAACGATTTATTTGATTAATATTCTGTATTTTTATGAAAGACGAATCACACTTGCACAGTATAGTATTAACTGAACTCAAACCGAGAGCTTTATAAAAATGTATTGCAATATTTTGACATTGGAATATTTTTTTAACTACAGGTTACTGACCTTGGGTTGGCAGTAAGCACAGCACAAAGCCGAACGATACAAATATTTACAAAAAACGCCTTTGTATAGAGAAATGCACTCAAATATTCCGTCAAAAACCTTGTGTGTAACGTAGTATATTATCTACTCTGAGGTGTAACTACACAATAAACTTCAAACAACATGCCTTTTAACAAGAATCAAGATTTCGTCTTATTTGCTAAGAATGCAATAGGTATTGCATACGAAACATCATTATTAATAAATGCTCATATGCCCATAAATTTTTATTTACGTTGAATCGATTCAAATTTCATGTCGCACAAATATAATACAATAATATATATAAATATACTTTATTCACTAACATTCGACTGATGACATTCGTGGGTGTGCGTAGGACGATATTTATTAGCGTTATTAAAATAGTAAAACGGAATAATACTTTATGAATTGCCTTTCAATCTACGTGCTTGTAAATTGGAAAGTTGTATCAATGTAGATAGATAGATAGATAACAAGTTTATTCACCAATAAACTGCAATTCAAAAATATTTACACAGAAAAAGAACACTAAGTAAATTAAGACTAGAACGGAATTAGGGGTTAGTCACAATTGGAACTTAAAAATATGTTAGTGACAAATAGTTGCTTAACTATATAAAACTGGTGTTCAATTTACTGCGTGCGTTGCAGCAGTGGGAAAGGGCCATAGCTCAGTGTGTAACATTGCTGCAGTAGCAAAACACTGGTTTTCAGCTATTGCCTGGGCCTATGGGAGAATCGAGAATATACCTTAGTAAATCATCTACGTATTTATGTATGTTAAATTGAGTCGACCGAGGTCCCGGCCCCAAAAACCCCTTTGTATTTAATAAATATTTTTCAGGCGGAAAACGAGAACACGAGCTCGGTACCGAACGCTAATTAGAAATGAAAAATTATTTTTAGTGGTATACTGATACGTGGAATATAAAAAGAAGTTTTCGATTAAAAGTACAGTTGACGAAAAAAATTACGATCCGCAGAGGCAGAAAACGTTGGTTGCTGTATCTGCACAAAAGTCTTTATATCCTTTTGCCCAATACAGTAACAGCTACGGGGAGTGAAGCGTGCCTAGGAGCTTCACTAAAATTGCACTAATGAAGTATACTAATCCCAATTGCTAAGTCTTTCACGAGACACATATTCAGGAAGGGATGTAGCAGGTACGTTCACGAGTTCCGATGGACGTCCGCCACAGTCTCTCAAGAAATATCATGTTTATATCCCGACCTCAGTGAATTAAGATAATATAAACATATTGAAGGTTAACTTGACTTAGGCTTGCTAAGCTGTTAGGTACCTATCGTGTACTTACATCGACCTCTTGACCTTAGAAGCAGCCTACTAATGCTTCTTCGTTGTTCGACCAACGAGATTTCATGGAAATTAGATACTGTTTGCTTCGTTCACTGTGACTATTGATTCCAAATACATTTGGGGTTTATCCATTGTTAAATAGTATCGATAACGATTACTCGGCTTACAATTTAACATAGGTACCTACAGATTTTAGTACAGTACCTATATTAAGTATTGTACGTTGGTTTTATGTCAAAGTTTATGTAGTTTGTGTAGTATAAGTTTATGTCAAACTAGCTGTGCCAGCGACGTCGTACGCGTGGATTGTTTTTTTTTCATGGGCTTAATGTATTATGCGTGGAACCCTAATATATCTACTCTGAGATATAAGCATCCATCGTCTCATTTTACTAATTAAATCTTCCCCTCGAGTTTAACGCGCCAATATTATAGGCTGAATAAATTAATAGTTCAGTTGTTCGAGAACGATCCTTAGATACGCCATTTAGATTTGAATTAATAAACGGATTCTCTCAGCCATGCAGTCTACAGTGCATCGCCGAAATTCCGAATTACATTACCACAAAGGCGTCTATTGGATTAATCATTCACAGAGGCAGCCTGTCACATTCGTGGTTTTGAATTATGCGTTACTCTTGGGTCTGGGAGTTCAATATTAACAATGTGATTGCTAAAAGTGTATCGTAACCTTACCCTTCTTCGAAATGTCGTAACTTCGCGGCGAACTTACGCTTGTCTCTGTGGTTAAATGGTTAAAACAAAAAAAAACATATCGACCATTCTTCAGTATAAGTATATTATCTACTCTGAGGTATAAGCATTTATCTAAAACACTATTGCCAACCATGCCAGGCTAGTGATGTTTTTTTTAACTTTTCTTTTCTATTAGATCAAGTGTAAGGTGTAACATTGCGCTTAGGACATCCAAGATTCTTCGACATTCTGCGAACTTACCTGAAACAAAAAAGGGCAATATAAAAAAATTATTAACATGCTGATATGATACGATTTTTTTATATATTTTTTTTTCTTATAAGTGTGTTATGTTCGTTGGTATTTACAGGTTTACGGTGTTAAAAATAGTTAAACGTGTATTACGTGTATGCATTTACGTAAAATATTTCTGAATAGTTCCAGTTAAAAAAATCTTCACATAAATTGTATTACGAATACATATATAATTGTATATACCAAAATTTTATCTATATACGAATAGCATAGTCACCTACCTATTAAATTATACCTTACGTTTAATTAGATTATGTTGATATTTTACGAAAACCTTGCTTGCTGGCTACACGGGGTTAGTGTAATTTATGATTCTCTTTGAGGTGACAGTGAGGGCGATGTTCTATACAATTTAACCTATAATCAAATATTGGCCCAACTGACCAACATCGTGAGAATCCGGAACAAAACACATTATATTTACATACCAAACATTGACGCCCACTACTCCAATCTCTTCCATTCAATAGTTTTATCGTGTCTTTATTTATTTAGGTTCATCTGCATCATTATCGATACATCGGAATCGATTACATAATATTACTATCGATAAATCAAACAGACCTATGTTGGTTTCTAACGTTAATGTAATGCGGCTTATAAATTAAGTTGGATTTAAGAAATTAAAGAATAATTGACTTCGTTTATCAAAAAGTATAGTCTGCTATTGAATAAGTATCTTCTTTAGAAAATAATCACTTTAAGATAACTTAATAAGATAAGTTGCACTTGTTTTATGAATATATTTTGTTGATATCGATATAATAAATCACAAATACAATAGACTTTTTAATTATCCTGAGCACTGGAGCAAACAAACCATATAAAAAAATGTAGACATAGGTAGATATAGCTTGAATAAAATAAACTTGCGACCATCATAATAAGCTGTGGCTTTGTGTGGCTTTAAGCCGTGGTGGCCTTGAAGTTGAAGCAACGGCCCGTCATCCGATGGGCCCAGGTTCACATCCTGGCCTGTAAAAGAAAAAAAGAGAGCTAGGGCGAATTGGAATCTCCCGTGGGTTTTCCCATTGATATTAGAGCCGCCCGATTGTTTGCGCACCACACAGGAAGGAACCCTCGACCTACGAACCCAAGTAGTCATCCTTTAACGGTAGTAAAACTAAGCAACATTTATAATTGGCTTGTATGATAATAGACACATTATCAGCCATAGTTTTATTATTCTTAGATACCATTCCCACCAAGAACAGTTCATACAGTTTCTTCTTGGTTTTCTATGGAAAACCTGTATGAATTTGAATTTAATCTTATCCCGCTCGGAGATTTTCTGTATTGAATTTAAGATATCCTAATATCCTAACCATAACGCCGAATTTGAGTACTACGACGATTGCGGGTTAGATTATCAACAAAATAGACGTATCCATAAGAGGCAATTGGCTACGCATCATCAGCCAGATTGATCGATGGACCTGACTGGTTGTGCAGTGCTGATGAGAATCTATTGTGGCATATGCGGCCGAATACTGAAGCGACATTAGAAGTTTGACGGCCCACTTAACTGTTTCAAACGTCGTCAAAGTACAATTCCGCATGCAAAATCGGAGGCCACTCAAAATTAGGGTTATTTTCAAAATCCCCTTTGGTTTTTCCCCATTGACGAGTATTATATAGTCAATGGGGAGTTGGAGAGTCTGTGACGATTCAACTGGCATTTCAGTATTCGGCGGAATGTATGTAAGTTTACAAAAACAATTTTAACTGCCTAATAAATTTTAATGTAATGATGTTCTCGCATATCTGGTGAGGAAAAACATTAGGACACGATATTTGAAACTTACTTATGAAGTCATAGCAATGTTGAAAATTTGTTCTACATTTCCACTATTTCGCAACTAGATAAACATTTTCGATAGTTCTTTTTAACTGTCCCGTTTAAGAATCAAACGACATTATGCTCAACCGCAAACTAAAGAACACAATAGCTTCGAGATGCAGTGTCAAATTTCATTGCACATCCAAAACAACAATCTGAAACCGTGCCAGTTATTTTCAGTCTGGATATAATTATAGTATTCTTGTGTATATATTATCTTTAAAGATTTCTGAACTTCCAATGTGTATACAATAAGTATTGTATAATAATAATTATGTATATATTTGACATAGTACATGTGACAAATAAATATTGTGGTTGAATCCATAGACTCCCGAACTAGAACTGTAATATAACTGATTATTAATTATAATGTTATTTTTTATATTAGGTTAGTTTTTTTTTCTTTTAAGTTTTAGATTCTCCCGAACTAGTAATCTGTATTTCAGGAGCCATGGCTTCTCCTAACTTAGTGAGTATTATAATTTTATAATGTAGCTAAAGGGTTTTTTTAATCAAGTTCTAAATCAAAATATAAAAATAGTACTTGCGCGTAAATTATTAGGAAGTAAATAAAAATATGTATATCCATTTTTCGTTTTTCGTGGGAGCTTCGTAATAAAAAGTATGTAAAAACACTGCTCTGTTAAAATTTAATAGATAACGTTCTATAAACAACTCAAGTCGATCGACTTAATTCTGAGTATAACTGTGACAAACATACGGAACGTGAATTTTAATATGATTCTAAACATATAAATTCGTTCAAATATTCGTATGTATAGTACATACCAAACTTGTTATTTGTAACTTAATCTGCTAAATGCAAGTCCATCTCAATGATCGCTACTCAATTGACTGTGATTATTCCACTTCAAAGCTTTTAAATGATCTAGATTAGGAAATATCTTCACGATGCTTGCTGCTTATAACCTTGGACTGAAATCCCTTAATACTGCTATGATATTATCTACTTAGATTTACCGATTGAATGTGAAATCAAGTGGTTGGAAATAAAGTTGTAGTTTGATCTGGTCAAGACAGAGATCATAGAAAATAATTGAACCATTAACCTTAATAATCACGTCTTAATTTGTTCTGGAAAAATAATATAAGTATTTTATTTTTATAAAATCCTGCAACAAGATGAGCAAGTTGATATTCCTCATGTTTTTCTAATAAAATAAGCTTATACTCTAACTGTTTAAAGATCTTTACATTTTGTCACTTAGAATCCAAAATATATGGTGTAAATAATAAAATAAATGTACCTAACCTACCAAATGAAACACATTCTTACGAAATACGAGTACTTGGATGGACATCAATAACAAAGGAATATTATTGAACAATCCCTTTCGGACGTTTCTTTTTACCCTTCTCAATGTTTTTAAACAATATTCTTTATTTACTTACAGTTACAGCGAAATAACGTTGTAAAGACGGGCGGGTAACTGTGTACAAAACGGGACGTTCCGTTCCCTTGGGACACCGAAGTAAAGTACTATTCAGATGTTCCGTGTTTTATTTAACTTTATTTCTTATTTAACCGGCAATTGAAAGTTATTTAGCAATAAGAATCTTGTTGAAATTGTGATCGGATGGAATATTTCGTAAATGCCGTAAGCCGATTGTAGCTAATAGGAATTGTATTCTATTATTTTTGTTATGAAAATAATATTTCCACGTTCTCAAAACGGTCGCAGGCAATATTTGACAGCTATTTTATGACGCAATTAGTGTCAAGGATAAAAACGATACAGCAGTAACTCAATAACTACCAGGATGTATTAGGGTACCGTTATTCTTACGCACTCACGACTATAGAGCATTTATTATTATAAAAACTATATGCTTCTTTAAACGGACTAAATATCCCTAAATATAATATTGAAATTCTTTTTAAGTGAATTTTCAAGTTAAAATTTTTTGTAGGACCATCAGAAAAATATTAAATATATTTTCACAGAAAGGAAACTGTTTACAAAAATTATGGCACGCCCTCGAGCTAAACATAATATAGATTTCTGTGAAAATCTGTAGGAGCTCGTTTAAAAGCTTTGGTGAAATCCCGAGCACTCGGAAGCTGGTTCAAATGGGAAACTTGTGATCTAAAGCCTTTGCGCTATTGAAAGGTTGCTGCCTAGAATCTCGGATAGATACTGGCAGCACTACACATTCTGTGTCAATTTGGGAGTATTGTTAATTATTCTTTAATAGGTAGGTTTATTATTGAATTAATGTTTTGGTCCATGCATGTTAAATATTTTAGAGTAGGGTGTCATATATGTCACATGAAGTATTCCTTTTTTTCGGCAAGTGTGTTCTTAGAACACGCAACATACCTATAAATATACGTAAAATGTAATGAAGTAAATATTTAAACTCCGGCGCCATACTTTTTTTTACAAAAATATTTTATGGAGCGGGGAATATGAAATAAAATACCTGAAACAATACAGTTGTTCTGTCAAAAAAATAGAATACTATTAATTGCAAAACTTATATGAAAAATGAAACTCCTTTTTACAAGAAATGTTTGTTCCTATACGTGAGTGAGAACAAACCAACAAAACTTGGTTACACTGTTACACACAGCGTAAAAAAGCCTCAACACAGCCGCGTTGCATCGCATCGCCTCTACCTACACTTATTGCAAAAGTTTTCCCATACCAACACTGTTACAAGTTACGCCACTTGAAAATTGTGTCCCTCATGCAATGGAAAACAATTTTATAGGAACGTGTTCCCAACTCTTATAAACTGTAGTTATTGGATTTGATTTCAGATTAGGCTTGCGTTTATCGTTTTGGACTAAATAAACGTCCTAACACTATGCTATAGTTTGAATATCGGATTAGGGTACTCAAATATTTGAAATGCCTAACTTTGAATCACTTTATTAGAAAACATGTGTATGTGTTATTATACTATGCATACCAAGAATTACATTTATACTCGTTCTAATTATAATCATTACTTATTCCATGGTTTTTCACGATCTGCATTCGACAGCGACCCCTTTGAGCCTGCGGCTGAAACGGGGCTTATTCAGTTACGTTTCAGTATAAAAATGCTTACTCATCCATACAAACGCTCAGCAAACAGCCCCATCCACAGTACTCTTCTCTTTTTCGTAATTTACAAGCAACAGCACTCCGATATTTTGTGTACGATATACGAACCAGCTAGTCACCAGATCAGTCGGTTCATTCACTTTCTCTAACTCACTCTATGCGCTATGATTTATTCGAAGAAAGTTTTATAGAAGCCCTATGCCTAACATGGAGAAGTTGAATTGCAAAAAGCTACGTAAGAACGCACCTATAAACCCACATAATAATAATGCTTTGACATTATCACACAGCGCTAACTGGCTCCAAACTAAACAAAGCTTGTACTATGGGAACCAGTAGCCGATATAATACTTATATACTTTTTTTTTCGTAAATACATACTTATAATACATACCAAACGCCCAGACGCAAGACAAACATATTTGTTACATAAATGTTTGCCCCGGCGGGAATCGAACCCGCTACCTCTAGCGTAGCAGTCAGGTGTACTAACCACTAGACCAGCGGTCTCGTCTTACATAATCCTAACCTTTTTCATACAACATTACAGAACCATTGCACAAATGGCGAGCCATCATAAACCACTCACTTCGCATCCAATGACGCCCTGTAATATTTCACACGTTCTGGGTCGGCAGGATATTGCCCCGCTTATCTTATTGATGCAGAAATATTTTTCAAGCAAGCAAGATGGTCACGTAAAATGGTGTTAGCTCGACACTTGTGAATGAACTTGGCTTTTGTAGCGAGGATAACGTTTCCAACGCAAATATGTTGACATCAAATCTTGTCAAGTGATTTGAAGTGTGTATTTTATAAACTCATCATATATCGGAATCTACTGGTTTTAGCAACTAAAAAACGGTTTATTATGGTAAGCGAATAGTACGTTCAGGGATCAGAATTGGTGACCAACCACTAATAATAATTATGATAACGAAGTAAATCACAAAGATTTTGATCCTAATAAAATTATATCTATTACAGTATAATGATTGCCACCTTAAAGCATTATTATGTAGGTATCTATAATTCGGTTATCAAGGACAATTATTAGCGACATTGTGTTGCCAATTCTGTTGTACGAAATGATTAAACTAAACTAATTTGACAGAACTATCCATCTTTATTTAACCCCGCACGTGAGAAAGGGATAGCAAGACTTTTTAGTCCTGACAAATTAGTTTAGTTTAATGATTTCGTACAAACGAATCAAGACAATTGGTTAAGCGACTAACTCGTTGGAATAAAATTTAACCGTACTAAGCTGCACTTTTCTACTGCAGTACGTAATGTGGACTGTCGTATCGAAGAAACGAATAAAATTTCTGGAAATATCGCCATAATAGTCTCATATCTCGTGCAAAATATGGAAAAGATACTGAACATGGAGAATTTTCGTAGCTTCCTTGGATTATTATAAAATGATGTCACGTATGCTAGAATTCCGTCGAGCTTGGATGCTATTGCCGGGCAAAAGCTTATGATATAAAGTTATATGCTGTTTTCCGGCGGAAATATGCCGCCCCACATGGTTTAGTTGTCATGCCTTCGAGGTATAACCAAATTAATTTTGACCTGTTAAAGCCGCGGTGGCCTTGTGATTGAAGCAACGTTCTGTCAGCTGATGGGCCCAGCTTCTAACCCCGGCCTGTACCAATGAGTTTTTCTAAACATACAGACAGTGATTAATCACACCATGAGCTTTTTCAAAGAGAGGTAAGGTGATTTGGGTTTCCACTTGGGATTTCCCATTAAAATTGGAGCTGCCCGATCGGGAACGTCACCTCCACCTTACAGAAAATCGTAGTTAAATAACACTACTTTGATGTAGTGCTGTGTTTCTGCGGAAGTGAGGTTGCCAGTGCTGCTCAAGGATACGCTGCGCTAGTAGTTATTCTGCTAGCACGGTGAGTTCTCACCAGCAATATTGTTGGCAACCCGTTAGTGAAACCCCTGGTATTGCTAGCGGCTATAGGCTATGGTGACTGCTTACCATCATGGGACCTTAATGAGATCCCTGGAAAACAATTTAAAGACAAATTTATATAGGCAGACTTCGTGAACAGACGCGTGACGTGTCCGTCAGGTGCACTTTTAGCTCGACTGCTCACCGAGTTGTATACACTTTTACCCACGACTTCGTTTGCATTTGTTTAAATACAATAGTGATGTTCTTTCCCAGGATATAATCTATCATCTTGTCAAATTACAATTAGTAATCATCGAAAGTCGTTTGAAGTATACTATTAGTATAGATAACATATTTCACACGCGGAGCTCACATACCTAGAGCAATGTAAAAATTCTGTGACTCGACTAGTTAAATATGTAGGAAATGCTCAGAACTATTTACGTAGGGGACCCCATAAACTGGGAAACGACTGTTACGCGCTGGTAATAAACAAGTACTCGCAAAGAGCTCATTACAAACTTAATGAGATCGAGAATGAGCAAATGTTTGCTCCGCACAATCTATTTAGCTGTTGATATTTCGATCAGTCATTTAAATACAGCAAAGGACAGCTAGCTTTCGTTATAAACTAAGAACACATAGAAATAAGTTTGGTATTACTTATTTGGATCCACATCTCTTTCGATAATGTTCTTCAGGGTTCCTTATCGCGATGGCAAAAACGGAATGCTTATAATTTCGTCATATAGATTTGTCATCAGTCCGTCTTTATATCAGATCGAATCGTAAAATACGACGTTTTTTAAGGTGCTTTCTATGAATCAATTGCATTAGGTAGTTGGGTTCGGGAGCGGTTATACATAGCATAGAATTATTTTATTTTATTTTATAAGAAAAACTAAAACAGTGGTACATATATCTTATGAAAAGTACACAATGATAGAACTAGCATAGTAACGGAATCAGAGAAAATAGCTTTAAACGGCCTCTAAATTGTCTTAAACTGTTAGTTAATTCTCAATTCTCTCTCAAAGGATACTATAAAATATAAAGAGTATTGAGTTGTGTCGGAATTATTTTTCAGTTAAGGAAGTTGCATACTCATGGCTTTAGAGTAGATAATTTACTACGTACAACTCATGTCCCCGTAACTTTGTGAACGATCTAACGCAAGCATTTTACCAGGTGTCTGTACTTGAACTGTCAAAACAAATATTGACATCGTACGCGGTACGCGAGAAACTGTACAAGTTAGCTACGTTCACTTTCTCGCGTTGACGAATAGTTCCTCTTTTGTTATTCGTAAAGTGAGAATTTTCGCTCGTGCCCTCTTAGGGCTCATTAGAGAACTAATTGCAGGGGTCTAATTTCAAGTTATATAGTATGTCAGTTTTGTAAGCAGTCCTCGGTTCCCTTTCATACTAGTTTTTCATAGCAAGATTTTTTTACTCGAAGTTAGATATAAAATATTTAATTTGAGCTCGCTAGAAAATTTATTCCCTGCTACTTTGGATGTTAAATGACGTGTAAGAGATTAGTCGCTCATCCTGCGAGTGACGCAGATTTAATGATGTCACGAAAAGTGAAAGTTGCAATTTTTAAAGCATATTTGAACTGTTTTGCAAAATTATAATAAATAATTTTGCAAAACAGTTCTCAATTATATATTATATACATTTTATTTGCCTTTTGTTACGATATTATGAGAAACTGATTGAGATAAATTTGTATTTGTAATTTATATTCTCATTCATACTTATCACGATCCCTAATATTATTAGAAGTAAACTAGGTATTATCGTGTAATTTATATTTACGTAAAAGCCGTGAATTAGTTTACTTAAATCATACAATAGAGATTTTAAGAGAATATATAATGTACAAAACAATACATAATAAGCATTCCAATATTTTACCTGACCGTCCCAACAGTGCTGAAGAGACTTACTGATAAGAAGGTTATAAATAGTAAGAGATATATTATAACCATTTTATCAAATTAGCTTTTTCCATGCCACTTCGCCCACGTAGCAACATTACTATGTTGCTATACTATACCCGTTTTCCCGTAGAAATGAAGCATTTTCCCGCGATAAAACGTTTCTGTTCATCAGGGATAATGTCGGCTTCTAATGGTAAAAGATTTTTTTCCAATCGGTCCAGTAGTTTCTAAGCCCTAACAATCAAACTAACTATAAAATCTTTCCTTTTTATAACATTAGTGTAGATAGATTTCTATTAATATACTTCGAAATTCAATGTAGCAATTTACTTATTGCAAAAGCTAATTGGTCCTGGCCATAAATTTTGCATAAGCAGTTTTAGGACTCCGGGAATTATTTGGGACTACCTAGAATTTTAACACAAGACAGGCCAGATAACAGCGTGGTTTAAGTTCCATTACAAATAATTCACAGCATTACTTGAAAAGAACAGAAAAGGTTATGGCTAACGTACTAATTTCTTGAGCTTGTTTCATGGCTTCTTGCCGGCCTCGCAAAACCGCCTCTATAATCCAGGTCAGTGATGAGAAAACCCAGTATATTTAAAAAACCTGACATAGTAGGGTGTCATATCCGGACATGCGACTATCTATAATGCACTACTAAGTATCTCTAACCAAATGTAAATATAAATGAAATGAGTGAATATACCTTCAATCGAAGTAATGTTGACAGAGTAGCAGCTTATGCGGGTCATATTTGAACTTAAAGTTAACGGTTGTGCGTATGTTTGACATATTGATTCGCAGCCGAAAATAATACATCGCATGAGATCTCGCTCAGAGAATCGGTATTGCTATCCAGCGACAATACTGCCAATGGCAATAAGGCGTTCCCGAGAGAAAGTATTTTTAATGTTTTTTAAATGAAAATATTTAGTAATTTTTAGTATGTCACTTAAATATTTGACTCCGAAATGTATTAATAACTATAGGTACTAAATTTTGATGCTAGGTAATCCTGAATGGAATATCTAAATCAATCAAATCAGGGTCGGCAACGCGCGAGTGATACCCCTGGTGTTGCAAGCGTCCATAGGCTGCGGTAACCGCTTACCATCAGGCGGGCCGTATTCTTGTTTGCCAACTTAGTGGTCTAAAAAAAAAATTAAAAAAAATCAAACTTAACATAGGCTACAATATATTATCCTATTCCTACGCGGACAAAGTCGCAGGTAAAAACTATTTTTTTAATAACGAAAGGGGCTTCAAGCTGAAGCTTAATCAGTTTAGCATTTAGCAGAACAAATAATCATACCTCATTGGCTTTTGCACAAATTTATTTATGTTTGACCAAAAATCTTGACCCATTTCGTAATGAAAGGGTTTAGGTACTTGCTTTGAGAACCTCAGCGTGGTTTAATAATCTCATCAAAACCATTTACTGACATTTAATGGGCCGTAAAGTACGAACAGAGGCCTATTTGTTCACTGCCCTGCTGAGTCAAGCATTTGCTTACATTAAGTTTGATTTTATTATCCTCAGTGTCTTTGTTTTCATGCGGTTATTTTACAGACATGTGTCTTAATATCTTCAGCTTAGTTTTTAAATTTCCCGTAATACGCGCGGTAACGAAACAGTTTGAGCCTATATGGCTTATCTCCTTATAATAGCAACATTCCCAACGTAAAAGTTGTATGCAGCATATTATCTGGGGTTAAAATAATGCCCAAAAAATACAGCATTACAAATAAGTTTTTATACTTTTTGCTTTTATTTTACGAATGCTGACCTGTCAGTACTTGTAGTGTGCAATCAATCAAATGACAATTAACCGTATGACATAATAAATAAACAAGTCGTTTGAATCTATTTTTCCCTTTAGATTAGTAACATTCAAAAGTCAATATAACCAGATCATTATCCTAAGTAAGTACCAAAATGTCGACTTAACCTACTCACGAGAAAACAAGGTGTCATATTTTATTTCACCATCTTTGTTTATCAGGTGTGAATAATATTACCAGACTTGTCATAATTGGGGTGTTTATGCAGTAAACAAGAGTGGCTTTTGAGTAAGGAAAGTGTCACACCTCACTCTCACATAGATGATTGAGAAGCGACATGAGCGTCATCTTTTGTAGCACAATTTTTAAATCTGCATTCAATTGTCGCAAGCATGTTTATTGTCATATATTGTTTTAAACTTTCGTGTTTATAATATGTATTTATTCTATAAATTCATTTTGATGGGCGATTTTAATAAATTTATATGTTTTTTTTAGGCAAACATCTATATATTTACAAAAGATACATTTGAGAAGTAAATATGTTGCAATTTGAAAAGCGTACGAAAGCAATCAGTTACGACTTGAGCCTATCAACTTTCAATATGTTTATTTTCATTACTCCTCTCTAATTACACAGTCGCGTGTGGTGTGCTAAGTCAAATAGAAAAATAATTTTAATTTGATTATCTATATTTACTTAAACGGTAAAACTAATTAGTTTAGTTAAAGAAAATCTCATTGAATACTATTTATTCGATTAGAGTTGGTGTTATTCAAATCGGTGCATTAAATGGAATGCCTCTATCTGTCATGTTGAAGTTGCTCCGGCGCGCGATATCATGTGTTACCTCTCTAAATTACAGCTAACTTGTCAACACTAGATACATTAGCTGGCAACAAGTTATTAACAAACAATCAATGGCCGGACGCGTCCAATTGCTTTAGATCTTGGCGTACTCTTCGTATTTCCTGTAACTTATTTGCTGTTGTTTAGAAAACGTGTTCGTTCGACCGAATTTCAATAGAAAATGGCCATAGTGTCATAATTATCGACACAATCACGTGAAAATTAACGAAAGTCGCAGTTTTTTTACGTGTTGTTTACATGTGGTAGACATTTGCTAGAATCTGGTTCTTATATCTATCTATCTATCTACTTATCTATATATCTATATACTGTTTTTTTTGGTACTATTGCTTGAGGAAGTTATAGCTCAAAGGCCAAATAACTAACGTTTTTTTTATGATTAGAGACCCTTACGAAATGTTTTCCTTATTTGGCATAAATAAACTTACATAAAATAGATAATGGAGGTATTATTGCCCTCTGGTGACAGGATACAGCGATTAATGGTAAGGCCACAAATAATTTCGGTGATTGACTAATTGACTCAAACGGCATGAATATATTAGGTCCTTACATATGAAATTGGCGTTTTTCGTACTGGCCACTTTAATCACGAATTTCTCCTCTTTGGTAAGGAATTCCAAATTCAAATTTGTACAGCTATAGACTCATGTATTTGTGCTTCGATGATCGTCATTCATTTGTTTTTTTTCTTCTGTTTTTTTCTGTTTGCGTCACTCATTTTACAAAATGGAAAACCTTAAATATCGCATTATTTACGAGTACGAGTTCCGCCGTGGCACTAGTGCTGCGGAAACAACTCGAAGGGTGAATGATGTGTATGGCGGTCGTGTTGCAAAAGAAAACACAGTTCGTTTTTGGTTCCAACGTTTTCGTTCTGGAAATTTCGACCTGCAGAACAAGCCCCGTGGACGGCCTGAGACTCAAGTTGATAATGAAGAGTTGAAGGCTATTGTGGAAGCGGATCCATCGCAAACCACGTCCGAGTTAGCTGCAGGCTGCAATGTTAGTGATAAAACTGTTTTAATTCACTTGAAGCAAATTGGGAAGATTAAAAAGCTTGAAAGGTGGGTACCTCACGAATTGACTGAAACAAACCGGCAAACGCGCGTCGACTGCTGCGTTACATTACTAAACCGGCACAATAATGAAGCTATTTTAAACCGAATCATTACCTGTGATGAAAAATGGGTTCTTTACGATAATCGGAAGCGCTCAGCGCAATGGTTAGATCCTGGCCAGCCAGCCAAATCCTGCCCCAAGCGAAAATTAACCCCAAAAAAGTTACTTGTAAGCGTTTGGTGGACTAGTGCCGGTATTGTTCATTACAGTTTTTTCAAATCTGGCCAGACTATTACGGCTGATGTCTATTGTCAGGAATTGCAAACCATGATGGAAAAGCTAGCGGCTAAACAACCTAGGCTGGTCAATCGCTCCACGCCACTGCTGCTTCACGACAACGCTAGACCACACACTGCGCTACAGACGGCTACTAAATTAGAAGAGCTTCAATTGGAAAGTCTAAGACATCCTCCGTACTCCCCGGACCTTGCTCCAACAGATTACCATTTTTTTCGAAATTTTGATAACTTCTTGCAAGGGAAAAAATTCAACTCCGATGGGGCAGTCCAAATCGCCTTCAAAGATTTTATTGATTCCCGTCCGACTGGTTTTTTTAGTAAAGGGATCAATGAACTACCTATGAGATGGCAAAAGTGCATAGAAAATAATGGTTCATACTTTGATTAATTAAATATATTATATTAAAAAATATTCGACTTTTTGTTCCTCCCATACAAAACGCCAATTTCATATGTAAGGACCTAATATTAAGAGCACAATAAACGGTCGCTATTATCAAATGCAGCACAATTCACATACCTAACATTTCGAATTACATATAAGTCGATATAAGTTTTTCAATTTACGCGTAGGTACCAACATGTTTTTTTCTACCAAAAACCTTGACCCCTATACAAAATACAAGTACTTAATGAAAATACATTAAAATCAATAATTTAGTTTTTAACAATTCCTTGTTTCAAATGCGATTCAAACTATTTGGGGAGCGGCATCAGCACATGATAAGCTTAAAGATACACTAAAAAACTACAGGATGTAGTCACCTTTTCAATCAAATCAATTCCATTAAAATGCTTTGTTTATATAACAATTGAATAAATAAAAGAAGAATGATAAAACGGTATAAAAGTTAACTGTTCATCCTATATTTGCATACTAACGATGTTATTTTAACATCATATGTGTTTGGAATACTTTATCGTGCTCAACGAAGCAATGTTTCTAACGAGGTGCATTCGTTGAAAACTACAAATAAATATTATAAAAACTGGGTGTGATGTTTATAATATTATTTTCTTACTCAATCGAAATGATTAGAGAAATATATGAAAGATAATATATAAATTAATGAAAGAAGTTTAGTTTCTATTGAATAAATGTTGTAATTCAGCACAATAGTTCGAAAAAGGCTGTCTGAAAACGATATGAAACGCACAATGAGATATTGAGAAGCTACAGATTAACTGGTACGGGTAGCAGGATTATCTTCCGTCTACGTATTGAAAATTGTGCAAATTTTAAGTTCCTCTTTTCGCCGCCGCGTTGTTCATTTTCCCATACAAAAATAGTCAAAAGCGATACGAATACTTAATCGAGAGTTATTTTTGTTAAGGTCGACTAAAGATTTAAGATATCTATTCTCATTGAGACCAATTCGCGGTAAACCACGGGTGAGATGGCGACACGAACGAACGAACTGGAGATTTTTTCCTATGTAATAAATACATTTACGTTTTTTTACGATGATTCCCGATTTCTCACTCAAATTTCGAATCATCTTCACTTGACTAGAGTTAACAAATATGTACTTTAAAATCGTCAGAATTTACCACCGGATTGGAAAGGTCGTTTTTTGCTAAGAAGAATTCGGTAAAAAAACTCATCAATTACTCTTTTGTTTTGGATATCTTACTACGATTTTAATAGATAGATTTGGTATTTTGTGGTTATTGGCGCTTGGCGCAGAATGGCCTCTACGACATATCGCTGAAATGAATTCTGTGATTTAAAAAAAAGAATTTAAAGGCCATAAGGTTTTCGATCCGCAGTGCCTCTTAGACACAGGTTCAATGCCCGCAACGATTTTTTTTTATGAATTGTATGGTCTATTTTATTTTCGGAAATATAATATGATGTTTAGTGAGTGAGGTACTAACTGCCGTTAGAAATCATTGTGAAATTGGATGTCTTAGTATTGTGTTTATTCAAATTTATTTCTAGCACTTGTCACTTATTCGATCAGTTCAGGCAATTAACTTCTTATCGCTTATTATCAAAATAAAATTTTATGTTTATTCATTCGTACAGTATAAATAATTCTACTACCATAATAGCACATAAACTGGACTTAAAGTCATAAAATTTAAACAGTTATTCTAGCCATATGTCTTGAAAAGTACATTAAAATGACAATTTTGACGCTTGGAATGCCCACAGTTAACTAATGAACCCCGGAAAAGATCTGTCAAGTTAAATTTAAACAGTCTTATATAATATGGCGAAGAAAAGAGTTGTGTCAGAATAAAGACGTTCAAATAAACTCAGCACATTACTTTTAATTTAATTTATAAATAATTAATCATAATTATGATTTAACAAAATTTTAATTTTACCGTTCTACTTATGCTGAGAGTGCCGTAAAATTTACAAACTAAACACCTAGATTTCGATGAAAAATTTGTTGGTCATAGGCATAATATTTATTTATTTTATTTATTCACGCTTCATGCAAATACTCTTTGCACAGGCGGACTTAATATTGGGTGTGGGCATGGTAAGAAATGTTATCATTTTACGCTTGATGTAAAATATGTTGGAGTGGACCGTACAATTATAAGGAATACTAAGTACGTATATAGTAAATGTTGTAGTTTTACCATTTCTCGTGTTAGTGGGTGTTTGCTCTTCATACTCTGTCAGCACCCGCTGTTCTACAATTTCTACGTTCACTCTGATTCTCAATGCGATCTTTGCCCGAGAATCCTACTAATATTATATATGCGAAAGTTTGTGACTATGGATGGATTGATTTTTGTTTGTTATTCTTTCACGCAAAAACTACTGAACGGATGTGGATGAAATTCGGAACACAGACAATTTGTAAAATAGGATACTTTTTATCCCGGGTTTTTTTTTATACCGGTCAATTTTAAGTTTCTCTGAGATTCTAAGCTCAACGCGGACGTAGTCGCGGGCAGAAGCTAGTATGTCAATACAATTATTTGAAAATAAACACGCAAACTCTAATTTAAATCTAAATATATTAATATACATATTTAGATTATCAACTTATTCATTGAGTCCTAATTCCTACGGACAGGGATAAGATTGAGACTGTAGTCAATCAATATATTCAACGGTATTCAGGAGACAGGTATATTTAAACTTATCCATTTTATAGTCAATCTTGCAGTCATCTTCTAAGAGCTGAACTGTAACAGAAAGTGCCTCGGCGAGAAGTGACTGGTCTGGAGTGGACAATTTCCATAGACTATATTTTATTGAAGTGATTTGAGATGAAAATGTTTAAAATCCTTTCGAACTGAACGTAGAAATTTAAGGTGACAATAGTTATCTGTTTTTATAGTCTATTCATTTATTTTATTTATTTATTGCACATTTTTGTTACAATTAGTTACAGTGGTACTAATAACTATTGTTAATATAACAAAAACCCGGTTAGGGCACAGCAATGTAGAGAGGCACTATCTTACTTACGTAATAATTAATATTCTATCTATTATTATACATACATAATATATTTATTTTTAACTTAAGGAATAAACATTGGTAAGTATATCACAGTTTCTTATATTTATGTATATAATTATGTATATATGTGTGTGGACGGTGTTTTATTAATGTTTGTCATTTATATATTCTTGTAAAGTGTAGTAGAATTTCTTATGTAATAAATCTTTTATTAGTTTTTTATATTTTATGGTATTATTTTCTTGTCTTATAGTTTCGGGCATTTTATTGTATATTTTTATTGCCATTATGAAGGGGCTGGTTGAGTGTAGTATTAGTCGGGAAGTGGGCAGCTTTAATTTATATTTATGTCGTAATGTGTATTTAGTCGGTACATCTTCACATTTGGTAAAGAAATGTGGGTGTTTTCTTACAAATTGGCAGACTTCAAAAATGTATATGCTTGGTAAAGTGAGGATATTGTATTTTTTAAATATGGGCTTACAACTATCTGTATTTTTAATATTGGCTATAACACGAATGAGTCTTTTTTGGAGGGTGAACAATGATGGCTCGTCTGTACTGTTTCCCCATAATAAAATACCGTACATGAGCCATGAGTAGGCGTATGCGTAGTACGTGGTTAGTGCACATTCAGAAGCACCAAAGTGGTAGATCATTTGGTAAGTAGCACTAATTATTGATTAAGCAATTATCTAACCGCGCCTTTATCCGCTATAATTAATTATCATTAACTTTTCTGTCAATGAACCCTCCGTCAAAATCGGTGCAGTTCACACAGGTTAGGATAAGAAAGAGTATTTCATTTTATGGAAATTATAATCAGTTTTTTTTTTAAATGTACTTGTAAGTAATAACTAAACAATATTTAAGAGATCGCGAAACATGAAATACTTGCAGATATCACGTATGTAATGCGATTCTATAATATAATGTCATCGTGCGAAATTTTTAACAATTATCGATTTAATATGTCTAACAACCGCGACAAACGATATTAGACATCTTAGTAATGAAGAAATTGTTTCCTAATTTGAACTTAGATTTTTGCAAAGTAGCACTGCTGTAAGGTTTCAAGGAAAACAGTTTTCACAATTCAAATCACGTTGGCTCGTTCTTATAACAAGCCGCAACTGACAGGCAACAACTGGCGTGTTAATTGTGAAATCATAAGTTGTATTATTAGATCAAGTTTTGGGGTCGCTGAGTACTTTTTTTGGATTGTCCTAATTTCAAGAAGATAAAGATTGTTGCTATAACTGTATAAATAAACCATTCATCAATTTCTTTTCTTCTTTTTTCTTTAATTTCATTCCCCCACTTCCACATTCCATAACCTAATCTTGATAATCCGCTTAATCTTCAGCTATTCTTCGGACTATGTCTGTGATGACACTTTTTCAAAGTAATCTTTTGGTTTTGCAAAAGTACATAAGCTGCGGTGACCGCTAACATTATAAAACCAATACTAATAAGGTATCAAAAACGATTGGGAGTAGCATGAACAAGTGAACGTTTTTAATGAATGCAATTGGTGGTTAGAATATAATTCTTTATATGTACCGTAACGTCGGTAACTCCCTGATTAGGAAGAAGGCCGTATCATACAATACTAATATAAAACTTTCGGTGGCTATATAAAGCCTGCCTGAATAATCAACCGTGTTGCCCTATTCGCGACGGGTTTATCGACCTGCAGTGGAGGCTTGAATTATTTATGTCAACTGTATATAGACAGCTACTGCATTTCCATTGATTTCCTGCACTATTTTCTAAAGGCTGTTACCCTCTGTTGTAGACAGTTCTACGGAAAACTGTTTGATTGTTGCTTTATTTCTGTTTTTAGAATTATTTTTGAAGCTAAATTAGTTCTTTATTCTTTAAATAATAGATTACCTACATGTATGTGGTACCAAAATTTTCTCCTAGTCAATCATTAATGTTTATTATCTAAAAGTGAAGATATTACACTTCTAAGAATTAAATATGTCTCTTTCTAGCAATCTAAAGAAACATGAACAGCACATAAAGCGTTCACACAATGTAGCACTAACTTTAACTCAATTTTAAGTTGAGTAAAAGATAATAAGGACACCGGCGAAACCCAAAATGTATTCTCGAGCAAAGCTCTGAATGTCAACTTAAAATCGCAAAATATGCGAAAATTTGCGACACAAACGGTCATATCTTTTCTTCATATTGACCTACAGGTTTGATTATTTTACAGCTGAAATTGATCAAATAAGAAATAAAAAAAGTAATGACTTTCAGAAGAACTACGATTCCTTGGAAATGAAAATATATTTTTTATCAAATTGGAAAACTAAAAACCAATCTTCCGATGCCTTTTATATGTTCGACAGTAATAAGCTCCTTCTTTCTTCATAGTTATTTATGTATAGAAAATCGATATCTAATTGTGCGCCGTTTATTAATAGCATAGTAACATTGTTCCAGCACAGTAACCTAATTGAGAAGCATCATAAATCATCTCTCCACTATGTATGTACTTTTTGCCCTGGAATATTCCAGAATATTCTCGAAAATAATTAACTTCACGTTAACCAATGCCAAGCGCGTGCACTATTCATGTAAATTAGGGTGAAAGCTTTAGTTATAACGCTCGTGAAGACGCCTCGAACAAAGGCTTCACCCGGATTTACGAACTAAATAGGGTATAATGAAAATGTAGGATAGATAGCTGGATAAAAACTGTATACCTAAGTGACAGTTATTTGATGAGGATAGGATTATGATTTTTGTGGAAAAGACAAAATTAAAAAAGTAGATAGAAAGATGAAGATATACTTTAACGCCGTTATGATGAATGAGAGCTAGAGATACCATTAACCGCTTAAAACATTTGAAATATTAGAATAAAAATACAAAGCGTGTGAATAATTAAATGTCATATATTCTTGATACTCCTTAACCTTTCGAATACATATCAGAGTAGCACACCTTTCATGTAGAAACAAAGATAGGTGGAACTTTTTACAAAACCTATGTGCTAGGCAAGTGTTTTTCAACCTCATCATGACACGGCCCATTTAGTGTGAGGAAATATTTCGCGACGTTGCTTTTTTTGTGATAAATATTCAATTCAACTTATTTATTCAGTTTCATAATTCCGGTTCGGATAAATACATAATTAAGTATGTGGGGAGTCGCGACCCACACATTGAAAAACACTGTTCTAGGCGTTAAGAGCAGAAGTACGAGTACATACATGCCAGCAGAAAGTCGGCATCCGGTAAGGATACTACAGACAATAAGGTGAACAACTCCTGCAGGGACTAGTTAACAGACATCTCAAATACCATGCTTATTAACTGAGCAGTTACATTGAAGATAAATAAAATAGCACGCCAAAAACATTCATTTAAGTCAGACTGCCGTCTTTTAGCGAGAGAAACCTGTTGGCTGCTCGCCAGCACTTTGTGATGTTCTTCTAAAGCTGGCTTGCTAAAAAGAATTTTAAACTTTCACGCTTTACCTGCTATGCAGTTTGCACGGTAATTTCTTGAAGTATAATGGTACATATTAGCATGATATTTGCATACAGTGTATGTTTCTTCTCAAATAAGCCATCATGTGGCTAATGAATAGAAACAATACAAAATAATTTTCCCATATTCGTTTTGAAAACGCATGTAACACATTTGTGGCAAATGGAATATTAAGCCGTTTATGTCAGGTGTTGCAGAGGTGATGACATAAGCCAAACAAATATTTCGTAATACTGTCGAGTATAAGCCATTTTCTGATTCATATTGTGTGATGGTATGTGTGTGAGTTAAATGTATGTTTGACTAATAATTAGTGCGTGGAATTTTGAAAAGGTTGCTCATATTTAAGTTCATTAACTTGTGCTCTATTTGTGCAAGTATTTGTGGTATATTTTTTAACTTACTAGTCCTAGTTTTGTGGAAGTATATAGAGCAGAAGTTGATGAAAGTATTTCTAAAATTCCTTGTCATAATATTTTTTAACAGGTAGGCAGGATCGCTCATTCAAGCAATATTTATAGCTAAAGGTAGCAAAAAAAAACCAAAAAGTTTCATATACACTCATAAGATATTCCACTCCTGTATTAGCAATAATATATGTTACGTACCATGTCCACATTATGCATGTTATCCTTACTTTCCTGAGGGTTTATTTCCTAAATTTACGACTGTTGCAATAGTTGATACGCCTGGTTTCCCAATATAATTCTGTCCAAACATTCCCAAGTTGAGCGATCAATAAACTTTGATCCGCGGTGATCTATCCTCCTAGCGATCATCCAAAAATAACATCGGCTGTGAGGAAGTTATACAAAAATAGATCGTGAAATCCTAATGACACAGTTCACTCGCACTTAACTCTCTGTTTTATTAATCCTGTTCTTATTCTACGAAAACACTTATTGGGTGGTCTTTGTAACATAGTTTAATTGATTAACGCCACTTAGGACTTAGCCAGAACTAGCCACTGGGTAAGTACATACTGTTAAATCACACATAATGTCTGGGATTAACTAAACAAATGATTGTGAATTTTATATATATTTACAGCTGGATGAGGAACATCTTTAATCAACTATGTAAAAAATCTCTGTTATTTTATTAGAATTGCAGTTTCACCTGAATGGTATGAATGAATGGTACAACCATTTCAAGTCGATTATCAAACTTTTTTTCCAATTAAGAAATAATCATTAGGAAATAATAAGTCACACATTACAACTAGTGAAAACATTACTTATGTAGAAACGATATTGTATATCATGATTAATCGAAAAGGATTTATCGAGGTGACAAATGGTGTTATAACATCTCTAATCGACAGTAACTTTTGAGTTATTATTCAGTGATATCAAATTATTAAGGTCATTTGCAATTTGCTCGTGGTTGTAACCCCAGCACTATTGTACGACTGTTCGGCCTAATTATTGTAACTGATCCTTAAGTTTAAGTATTAGAAAATGTGTTTATAAAGTTACAGATAGATTAATATTCGAGTTTAAAATTAAATTAGACTGCACTGACGTTAATTGAGAAAAGATTCATTTCAAATATTGACTGATACGGATGCGAGGCAAAATTGTTTTTTTTTAAGCTTTCATTCATCAGTTAAATATTTAATGTTCCAATAAGTTTAAACGAAAACCATGTAGAATTACACTTATATAGAGGATTCATTGTGTATTATATAATCTCTAATTTTACTTTATTATTTTAGTTAGCGATCTTTTTTAAGTTAGAAAATTGAACGGATTGGATAAATTATGTACCTAATAGTGCTTAAGTACTTATGTGTAGACCGCGCCGCTCGGTTACGTTAGACAAACCCACTTCATGTTTTATTTACTATGTAGTTCCTCCCTATATAAAGTATTAAGTTTTAACCACACCCCGCAAAAAGGCCAGGAAGGTCCAACTCCGGCGCGTTTGTGGAGTTATTTACATAAAGTGGAATAATTAATTGCAACTTAAAAGACAAAGAACGGCTTCGCTATTCATGTAAATTAAGTCTGGCTGGATGAGGCTCGTTATTTTTCGGAAAGCTGTGTGTTTGACTTGGATGCCTTAATTAGCGCTTCCAGTGCAATTCATGGGATTGCATTATTAACGCTTCCATATTATATCTGCCGTTAACGTTTCAAAAACCTTGGATTTATACAGTAACTAGCTGTGCCCGCGACTTCGTACGCGTGGTAAATTTAGGGGTGGACTACCCTTAACATTTGTTGTTTGTTTGTAAGTTGTTTCGATTCCCAGACCTACCCAATATGCACACAAAATTTCATGAGAATCGGTCAAGCCGTTTTGGAGGAGTTTAACTACAAACACCGCACACGAGAATTTTATATACATATAAGATTTATACAAAATAAACACGTTTATACGATTTATTTCTAAAATATTTATCAAATCTAAGAATGGTCATACATAATTTTTTTAGGCTTCAGTAGTGGAATACATTAGCATACTTTGTTATTTGGAAATTTATTTTTCAAACTCTTTATGTCCGCCCTCTTCCATACAAGCGAAACACTGTGCGCCATGGAAAATGAACTGTGGTTAGTTTATAACTGAATTCCTTCGGAAACAGTTTAATGCGATCAACCTGCCAATACCAGCGCAGACCAAGCGATGGTATTTTAATAGCTATTAATATGAAGTTAGTGTTTACTAAGCTACAAATTTCACCGAAAGCCAAATGCAACAATGCAGCACACTTTCTAGGTTATCTTAAACAGATTTCAGGACAACACAAAGCAGATTCCTCGTTGCGCTAGTAATCTCAGGTTCCGGAGTCTGGAATCGACTTCCAAATAACCCAGTTATCAACTCTCGGAATATTAGCTTTATACCTGTATCCGTAATTAATCACGTCCTCAGTAATAATGTTAACAATACTGTTTTACGTGTCCAGCATCAAAACTGTGAGTAAAATTTCATTAAACGCGGACCGTAGACAGGCAAACGATTTGTCTTGTCATCTGAGCATCAGGCTCGGAATCTAATTTGAATTTGTAATGGAACCACTAAAACGATTATTTATAGTAAGATATTGCCTCTCGGATCCCTTTAGCTAAGTCGGTAGGTAAGGGTTTGTACTGAAAACAAAAAAGTTCTACTACAGAAGTCATGCATCCAACATTCTGGTCACGTAAACTCCAGACAGTAATTTTAAGGAAACTTTTTTAGTTTCTTTTCGTTTGAGAACTAGGAATTTTACTGGGTACCTGCTTATTTTCCTAATGGCATTTACAACAGTATCCTTTATTTAAACATAAAACCACTAAGTTCTACAACTCATATTTTTTTAGGTATGTTAGGTTTGTCCAACAAATATTGGTTTGCTTTGCTGTCGTCACGCTTTTTCTCTTATAACTATTATTTGTGTAACTAACCTATTTAAAACTCATGATCTGTGATTTCGTTTACTTAAATGATGAGAAGCTTTCCATCTAGATTAAGTTTTAGTGTAATTTGAGAACTAAATCTATACAATTTATTCGCCACGAGACCTTGAAAGCACTAAAGTCTGGTAATAATTTACATTCCTTATCGAACTCCACAATCAGCCGTTATATTATTTACCAGTAGGTATTCATTCCACAGACTTCCAGGAAAACTTTTGGCATTGCGCGAATAATTTAAATATTATTGTAATCTGTTTTTTTTGTTACTTGTTAGACAAAAACGTTTTTCGTCGTGATAGAGATTAGTGCTAAGTACTCAAATCGATCCATGAGTCATTACAAAATTAATTGCGAGCAAAAGTCAAGACATTAACCCGGCCGTAAATAATGTGTTTTAAAATGTTTTTAAACATTCCGCCATTCTTTGAACATAAACATGCGCAGATAAGTTGACGTCACTCGACAGTTGGATGCCAACGTTATGTGATATTTTGTTAATGTCACAGGGTTGGAAACTCGTTTGTGGTATCCCTGGTATAGGCTACGGTGGCTGCTTACCATCAGATGGTCCGTATGCTTGTGTGCCACATAAGTGATATAAAAAAGATAAATACACATTTTATATACATTAATGGACTCTTTATACTTATAAAATATTGACACTTCCAGATCAAAGATCTCCTGCGTAATGGATTTGTACCCTATAAGCACACAGACTGAAAAAAATATGTTTTTAATTTTCAACGTATTTAATTTAAAATGGTTATACAACAATTTTAACGAAGTTAAGGAGTTTAATTGAAACATACTAAAATACATTGCAGGTCGCAAGCGCAGCGTCTATTAATTAGCTGCAGAAAATGAAAGCGAGTTTACAGAGTTTAACTTGGTTAATTAATTTTTCCTTGTTGCGGTTTTTCTACACGATCCTTGCTAACTGATTTTGTGAATTGGCTAAACTTCGCTGTTTGAAGCGTTGATACTCTTAATGGAAGATATAGTCAGTTGAATTCTTTAATTTCTTTAAAGATTTTTTTTTATATCCCGTCTTATAAATTTTTATTCAAGATCGATGGTGAATGTTTTCTGTTAGCTACTTAACCCCGCTTTAGTCTCATATATTTTTTTCTGTAGTGCGACTGCCAATAAACAGACATAATATTGATGACATAAACAATAATGACTAAATATATAAGCTGCATCAACGCACCTGTTTTATCCCAAAATGTTTTATAGCCAACACATAAATTTACATTAACAATCTCTCAGTCACATAAAAGTCTAAAAGAACGCTTCAAATTAATTATCAAGCCCATGGAGCTGTAACAACATTTGAAATAATGTCACTTCACATATCACAAGAAATGATAACATTTCAACCGAGATATTGACATTCGGCGGCAAATCATACATCAGTCTTAAGTATGTATTTATACTGCGGTGTTACAGTTTGTAGTAAACAATTGTATTGAAAAATATTTACAATAACAATATAAAGTTCACAATGTTCTCAATGATAGAAATGTAAAAAAAAAAGTACTCGGAACCGGCCGGTTGAGAAGAAGAAGTATGAAGAGACTGATTAATAGAAAATAAGCAAAAGAGGTGTGCAAGTCAAGAGTGAAATGATTGTGTTTTATATTATTGGCTTGACGATAATAAATGTTTCTGTGTTAAAACTATTGTTACTATAATGCTTTTAAAACTATTTATGTCATTTTATTTTTATAATCATGTATTGTATTTTATAATAATGTGTTGAGGAGTTGGCCACTCTCCGGATCCATAATCAGACCAGCTCTATGATATTTTCAATGAAAACAATAGGTATGTTAAATTTCAGCTTAATTGTGCCAGTGCATAAAAATAATTTAAAATTTTGAGAGAAATTTTATTAAAGTTTGTAAGAGAGCGCTACTGGCGGAAGCAATGCGCAAATTTCCTTGGTGCTACAAGCGTCTTAAGTTAGCCTACGATAACCGCTTACCACACCGTATGCTTCGTGACTTTTATAGTAAGTACAAAAATACTAACGAAAAACTCTAAAATAGAAGCTTAAAAACGAATTCGAAATTTGGTCCTAACGGGTTATAAAAACAGTAATGGAATATGTTATTTTAAGACTTTATTATCCTTACATCGCCATTTCTCATATATACATTATGTATAGATGTGGCATGCATGCATAATATCAAATATATTTAGATGTTCCAATGCTCTCCTGACCGGTACACTGACCCTGTATCTTGTTTTAAATGTATGTTATCGAAGTATTGGCCCTATAAATTGAGTTATCAGTGAGACCACTTTCCCTAGAACACGCTAAATGGATTGGTAAGCATGCGCTAACGATATTGAAACAATCTTGTGAATCTAGTTTTGCCCTTTTGCGGAGTCCTATTAGAAGGCGGTGACTTAATAACATTTACGGAATTATGTAGTTTGCGCTCTGTAATTAAGTGATGGTATTTTGAACATTTTAAACACTTGGTTTAATTACATCGCATGCATTTTTTACATAAATCTGATTATTCTCGGATTATAAACGGACTCACCATCTGTTACGTTGGCACCAAATTATCTTCTGTGAAAAATGGGTATTGTTACACCTCTACCTAACTCCTCGGGGACCCTTGTGGGAAGCGTGATCATCCATACTCCATACCTTATATATAAAATTATATCTGACGTTGAATTTTCACACATTATACTACTAGTTACCATGTGAACGGCTACTCAATCAACGAAAATTCACACAAGCTAAATTATTCAAATTCACATATTTATCGATATGGATATATTTATATAGCCACAAATGAACCACGTGCCCTTATAAGCCCAAAAAATGTAATGAGAAAAAGTGTCACCACCATATTATTTTTTAAAGAAATAAAGTAGTTACATTTTTGCCCACGATACATTAAAAAATTCTGTCGCATTGGCATTTAACCAAAATGTTTTATACAAATATTAGATGAGTTTTATATGGGACGTACTTTGGTTGCCTGACAGAGAGGACCCAGACTAAATTATGATGCTGATCATGCGACCAATTTCGTGAAGGATTGTCTCGCATACTAAATAAATCCTTGACCTACTCTGTTGGTGGGATCATTTTCCTTTACGATGGATAGCTTCGGAGTAAGCCCAATGATCGATTGGAGTTATTGACAATCTCATTGACTCGGGCACATTTTAATACGAGTTTTAACGCGAGCTATTTTTCTAACCAACTTGCTTACTACGACGTTCAAGCTAATTTAGTTATTAGAGTAGTTAACTAACACTTACAGAAAGAAGCGACTCAGACTGATCGTTACGAATTAGGCAATGCAGATAATAGCTTTATGTCAAATTTCAGTTTAGGCAAGACAAACATATGTATGGAAGTGATATTCATGACCAACCTAATTGTATCTAATCAATAAAAACACATGAATCTCGATGTGGTTGTGCCGACTAAATAAATTTTACGTTCACGTTACGTTACTTACATTAAAAAATACCCCACCTTGCACATATGGCTATAACTGACATCATATCCCTTTTCACGTCAGTTTTGTGTCAATCAGATCGTATTGGATGGATATACTGATTACTGACATAGTACGTGTGGAAAAAAAATATGGAAAAATATAAATCCAAATAAACGAAAAAATATCTAAAGATACTACAGACTACAGTTCAAAAGGTTATGTAAATCTATGATCCTGATCACAACATTCCAATAAAGAATAATGACATGTCGTAACATGTTTCATCATCAAATCAAATCATCAGATCAAATCATATGAAAGAATAGTTCTCTCGTTATAATTGGGTCTAGCGCAAGTAAAATACTACTTTGAGCATCTCCACTAACCTCTCCACAAGAGAAATTCGAACTTCTGATATCACCCACGCAGAATTTGTAGCGTATCGAAAGTATTAAGTAAGTAATTCATTATTTTCGTAATCACATTTGAAGTGAAACTATAAAATGCGTGGGTCACTGGATATGATAACATACATAACAGTTCGAAAGTAAATATAATTCTATTTGAAAAGATCGTGTTGCTTTTAATCTTGCTAATGACGTTTTTATTGCATGGATTGCAATAAAAGTACATAGTGACTATGATGGATATATATGTACAATGGTATGTCAAGATAAATGAACTAAGCAATGTACATATACTTAAATCGTGCCGAAAACATTTTCGTTACCTGATTCAGTTATCAGGGTATGAAAGACTGATACAAAGTAGGGATATACTAGATTCGCGGATGAAAGAAAACTCTGATATGAAATGTATTCGTTAGGCCGTTGATCCCAATCCAGTAATTAAAAAGTCATCAAACCATTCGCGTCATACGTATGTTTGTGGTCGTTATTTTGATAGCGAGCTATAAAACTATTTCGCACAGTTTGGTCAATCTGGGCGAATTTTAGTTGGAAAAAGCGATGACCAGAGGTTTTCTAAATAAAACTGCTAAATTGCCGCGGATCTGAAATTAATCGAAAATTGTTTTGCAGGCTGCAGTGTTGCAAACGGCTATAAGCTCGATATAAGCAGAGATGATATAACACCCACTTTTCACCAAATATGATTTTGGTGCTAACGTGATAGATACAAATTTCTTGCAAATAATTATTAAAATATAGTTATAGCCTAAAATTTCCTAGGTAAAGTACAAATTTTATAGAGTTTCAGAATTTCTGACGATAACTTATTCCATGTGAGTTGAAAGAAAACTACCGACTGCCACTTCCTCAGCACTCCCTTTGATACATCTATTTGATGTCATCCTCTATCGTCTTTTATGTGTGTCTCTTATTACATGTCATATTTGTGGAACTTGGCATGTCAAGACCAACCCTAATATTATGTCATAAACATATGAATGAATAAATTTTAAAACGAAACGCTTGTTGATTAGAGCAGTAAAAATATTTTCAACTTTACGACATAATTTAGGTCAGATATGGAAAGGAAGTAAACAATTAACTTGTTATTATTTATGGTTGCGTAAATCAAGACCTCTTCCTATAGCAGATATTTTAGGAATACATCGTAAAAAATCGTCAGATTTTTTTCAGTCTTAGAGTTATCAGGATTTTTTTATTAAGGAAGCCAAATAAGATATAAAGCATAATGGTAACTATGATTCTGAAAGATGTGCTATGATTGCAGTATGGGCACCCTTTTATCTCGCTGCTAGCACAGTGAGTCCACTTTACAGCAACCGTCCAGTCCAGAGGTTACAGTAACCGCTTATCATCAAGCGGGCCGTAAGCTTGTCGAAATGTCGACCACCTTTTTAGTAATATGAAACAAATGAATTCTATTAAACGTCCTTACTAATTACTTGCCAAGAAAAGATATCAGTTAAACGGTTGAAACTCGTTAACGCATCAAGATGAAATTACTGTGTGTCAGTCAGAAGGGTTATGCGACCCATCTCAAGCTTGAGCCTCAGTTCTTGACGCCGTCGTGCGTCGTTTGTTAAGGCACCGTTCCACGTCGTTAACTTTGCTTGTTATAACTTTATGCGTCTCCCGGGTGCACGGAATTTAAATTAACTCAATAGAATTACTAAGGGATGAATATTACTTGCCATGAATATCTGAGTGCGACTTGAGATTGTGTGTAATCAAGGGTAACGAACAATTTGCTAGCAGTTTGTGAGCTTGAACAAGATTCACTTTACGCGTGTCTGGAGTCTTCCAGTTTACTAGCAACATTTTGATGGAAATTGAAATTGGATGTCGCAAATAGAATTGTGGTTTATCTTTTAAACTACCGAATCTTTTAATGTATCGTTATTGTTAATTTTTGTTACATAATATTATAATTTTTATAATGTAGAGTAGTAATTTTTAATGAAGCTTGAACCAAATATCCAATCTACGTGTGATCTTTCAATTAAATAAATATCGCAGGTTAAAATAAACCAGACACAGTTAACAATACCCCAATTTGGAAAAAATTGCATTCCTCGCGTTTAGATATAATTAACTTGAGTAATCACGACTAATAACTGACGATAATGAAAAATTAATCAGCGTTTTAATATCATAAAGATACTACTTAACAATGAATGGCTGTTTACCTTGCCCTTTTATGATAAAACACTTAAAACTTCCGCGTCCTTTAGCTCGAAACGACTATGAGAAAACGTTCTTCAAATTCTCGAAAGTTATCCGTGAGATGAAAGGGATTCGAGTCACGTCTTGGTAACTGTCTGACTCATACCAGGCTCCTACTATAAATTTGAATTCATAAGGCGTTTGCTGGAAAATAGAGTGCGACACACGAAAGCTTCATTACTGAATCGTTCCGAATTCTACAATTCTACAATTGCTCGGAAGTCAACATTGTAACATCGCAAGTTATGTTAATATTCTTGGTAAAAATTTAATTTTAACTTTGTTACATATCACCGTCATTTATTTTTGGTGTTCTTATTTTATTGGGATGGTTTCGTGCTTCATTTCATTGCGAATCATTAGTCATATATTTTGTAAATTGAATTAACAGGCTCTTCAAATACAATACACGCCCTACGTGATACAAAAATTTACCTCACTGCGTGTAATTCGGAAATAATCACATGTGGAAACGTTTCCATGAGTATATATTATTTCTTGAACAGTTCTATTATGTAATCGTTTTGATACTTTTTTTTTCTGAGATTTAAAAAAAATAATTGACCTAACATTTTGTATAATAAATGGGTATCCCAGACATATATTCGAGCAATGAAAATAGATTCAACAGTAATGACTCAAACTCAGCAGTTATACGGATCAAAAATAGAATTTTAATCATCCCTGCGTTTATCCTGGTCAAAGAGTTCAAGCTTCATAGCAGCTTTAAACCAAATTAGAAACATCTAGATGTGTCCTCATTTCATAGAATTTAGAATGAACATGTCAATGTAATACCAATAACGACGTATATGTATTACTTTTTCAACCTAAGACGACTTACTCAGAACCAGCGGGCATGTATGAAACGATTAAGAATGTAAAAGAATCAAAATCATTTAATCAGTTTAGGCCCTAATAAGGCACTTATGAAGGTCTAAATTACCACCGCTTTAGAAATAAAGCCACCGGAGAAGAGCCGGCAAGTGGAGTAAGCCTGCTATTTAAATTTAACTTTTGTTACATATCTTATGGCAAATTGAAGACTACTGATTCAATTTGCTATAAGATATTGGAAATGGTAGTCTTATTAGGTTGGAATAATTTTAGACTCAGGGACCAGAACTCATTCATCAATGTAAAAAATAGTTCGTGTAGATAAGGTTGTGCGTCAACTCAACATTCCAAATAAATTATTTAAAAAATGTTGTATCATACCTTTCAAGGTATGATACTTAGATAGACTCAAAGGAAAAACTGAACTGCTACTCGCATTGCTTTGAAGAATTCATGGAATTTCCGATCACGTAGACGATTCTCACAAAGATGACATATTTGTATATGCATTTATTTTAATGCAAAACCGAGTAGTGTCTAGAAGATTTTGTAAGCTGATTTGATATACATACAGACATAGCCGGGTTCATATTATTAATATCTACGTACTGTGTTATAGCAGTATATGGTATTCGAAAGTTAGGTAAAAATAAATCTGTATTCTTATAGCTAGAGGGGATATTAAAGATAAACATTATTCTAAAGCTGATATTTATTTCTCATTCAATTGGGTTATACAAACTTTATTCATGATAATGTAAAAGCAAGAATAATACTTCACCAGAAACAGACGTAAGCGCGGCAAACTACCCTCTTAGAATTTGTGGTAAATTGGCAGGAGCTTCACTTTTTAAATCGAAGTGCTTAAAAATGGTATAGACTTGTCTAATATAAACAAATAAGATTAAATCCAAAGACAAGCATTGAATTGCGATAACGCAATGAACTCAACAAAACAAAATAAAATAACAAATACTTCGGATGGGTCTCAGAATCGAATTGAGCAAGTGCAAGAATAACAAAAACAATACATCAATGCTCAAAAACCCTCTAAAATATGTCATAATTGTTCTTGTACACCATGTAAGAACAATGTTGGAAATTACAATTCCTTCGTGAATATTTTCTCATCGGTCGTAGAAAAGTTGTTAGACACGTATATTAGAAAATTAAAAAATATCTGCATTTTGATTCGTTCAACGAGCATATTAAGTTGTGGTGAACATCTTGGACTATTGGTTTTCTTTTCCTTTAAACAGACTGACCTTCCAATCTACCTAAGAAATAATCACAACTGGGTTACTCAACGTATTTAGTTTCTCAGTAAAATGGGTCGCTAAGTAACCTTTGTAATTATTATATGGTTATAGCTTAACATTTTTATTTATACAGGTGTATACTATGTATGTAACGGCACTGCTGCAATCATTTCTATGATGAATCTAATCATAGCCATAACGATATCCAATATCAAACTGCACACGATAATAAATCGAGTTAATATTTGACTACATCAAATAACACTAATGGCCAGCGACATCAGCCAAGCTACCGGTTTCTTGTCACTTAACTATAAACATAATGCAAAATAGCTTGAGGTATAATTTATTTGATTTGGCGTGTCCGTATGAACACACCCTAAACAGCCTATCAACAAGTCTAACCAATTGTCTGCATGCACAGCAAAATGTCACTGTCTGACAATGCGCATCATAGCCGTTCCATTTATACATAAGTACTTAAGTTGCAGGACTTGGACTGAGGTTGCAGACTTAAAATGATATCCAGAAATAAATCAAGTGCTCTGTATTTCGTTTTAATGATAAATGTTTTGCTTTGAAGCTAAGCTTGAAAATGCGGCATTTATATTTTTAGGATACAAAAGTGCGAGAATATTAATTGTCAATTTCTTAATTGGATCCAAAGAATCTTGAGACGTCTCATAATTTTTATTTGAAATCGTTTCGAAAGCAAAATATATTTACGAATTTATTCTAATAAATGTAAATTGTGAGAGGTGTACATTCCGCAACTAATTGCGATAGCCCACCATTATTGCTAGATCGTACATAAAATACTAGCAATTTACAATTACGTCCCTACTAAAGGACTTGGTTTGTTCAGAACCCATATTGCCACTTTTTTAGCCATATATAAAAAATACATTTCTTTTATCACATTCGAATGATTTGTCTAATTAGTCAGCCAAAACGTGGAGCACACAAAATTATCTGTAAGAGTTACAGTCACATAATCTGTGTAGTTGTATGCACGTGTGTATGTATGAAGATGCATATGTAATTATGTGCGTAAGGCCCTTGCATCACCACAGTGGGAAGCCGGGAACATATTACACGGTATGACACGGCCGATTCGACATAGTATATGTAAATTTTATGAAGTATTACACAGAGCGTAAAATGTGTGTTTCAAAACACTTGCATGCGCGGGTAATAACTTCAAATCGAGATTATATGCTAAATTGGTGTATAAATTGGTCTACAAAGGATTGCCAAACTAAAGTGATAAAACTAACATTATTCTAATTTTCTAATACATAATTTCTACATACATCATTTATGTGTAACAACAGTGAGTGATACAGTCGTAACATTAAACCTAGTATCATGACAAAATAGAATTTTCGAAACCAGCGATAATAGGTGTTGTGAGGTAGCTCTTTGAAGTCTAGACAGACGATCATCGCTCACTAAATTGTACCTACAGTAAAATCGAATACGTATTTCTTTAAATATGCTAACTTACAACTATGTTTTAGTTTCATTCGCAATCAGGTTCAACTTAACCTAATTATAGTTTTAGAAGATACAAATATAAAAAACATCCACTCATTAATTAAAGACCTAATTAAAGAAGCATGGCAGCCATTAAAGAGTGCGCTTGTCTCAGAACCTATTACAAAAATAGTCCACATACTCTTTACTCTGCAATTGGGTTAAACACATAACCCTCCTTTTGTTATCAGGCGGAGCTTCCTCAGTGAAAGAACAAAAGAAATAAAGAGGCACATTATTTTTACCTCGAGTGTAATGACACAAATAAATTGTCCGTCATGAGAATATAACAGGTGTCTTAAATAACTATTGGAACTCGGTTCTAATTTGGAAAATTTCAATTATAGCGCGATGGTTAAATTTATTAGACCGTAATAAAAACTAGCCATACTTAATAAAACCAGCTTCATTTGACTGACCTAAAAAATCTATATAAGTGCGTAGCTTCTTTTAATTGAAGAGAAGTTAATTTCCCATTTATAGAAACCAGTGCAGATACGACACGATTAAGAAATGTAAATAAATGGTTGGACCGCTTGGAACACACCTTGAACTTAGAAATGTCACTCGTAAGTAATACCACCAAAATTAGTTATCACCAGACAGGTGCAGAGCAGCAAACAGGTATAGGCACCTACTAGTTTGGTGAGTGATAATATTGTGAGTTGGAAACTGATAGTAGCATTTCCACATGCAGTCATTGAAGTAGGTAGGCAATCACCGTCTTTAACCGACTTGTGTTAAATTACCTCACTCCTTTTTTCTTTTTGCATGTACCTACTTTTGTACTTTTCATTTAATTTTTATTCCGTCATAATTGTTTGAATTATATTTATTAATTCAAAATTATACTTATTAATCTGGTGAGTATCTAGTTCATATCCACCGAAGTTAAGCAACAATTGGCACAAAAATATATCTTTACAAATATTTCAATACTTAGCAGGATTCATTTGGCCAGTTTATGTCCACGCGATGTAAAAAAATATTACTATTATAGATACTTACTCTTTTGAAGCTATCTATTTGGTATCAATCAAAACAAAATGCCATATAAATCAATGGAACGACAACCGAATGAATCATTATTATCAGCGAGGTCTTTGTAACCATATTTACACGTAACTTGACTCATCATAAAAGATCGATCATTTAATTTCTATGGGCATCGGTCAAAATTTTATTAGGTTCCTATTGGCATTGAAATTATAAAAAAAATATTATTATTATTCATAGTATCCACAACTGATCTTTGATACAGTACTCCAATATATTCCCCAAATTACGATTAAAATATCACTTCCCATAGCTTGAAAGAAAAGAAGAGAAAATGAGCTTGCAAAAATGTAGTTAAAACGACTAATAATAATAGACTAATACTGTCGCAAGGATCTATTAAAATTCAACACATACGCGAATACACCCTTGTATATAAGCTTATGTACCATTGTTGACATAGCAACGGGCATGCGCAGAAGGAGCGCCATCCATAAACAATGATTATGAATGTCACAGGACGCAGAACGTATAGCTACCATTCATCTGAATTAATAATTGTAATGTCCTTTAGGTCCGTGACTAAACAAAGTAATATAAATCTACCTATAAGATCACAAAAAATACACGAAATTAAACTCTATTAGAAACAGACAAAGACAAATCGAAAAAGGAAACAGAAATATAAATGACATTCGAAGACAGTTGATTAAGCTACCTACTTCGGAAATTAATGATGGGTATTTGATGAAAGGGCATTAAGCACAAAAAAACTTGAAAGGTGTGTTATTTATTATATTCAACTGAATAAACAAATCTACATAAGTTCTTTACCAGATAAAACTATAATTTATAATGAACTTACCGTATATACTCCATAATTAAGGACTGTGCTAAATATTCACCAAGCATTCCCTTAAGACCTTTTCTGCATTAAATCATCATTTTAGTAGCAAATTCGTCCACAAAAACTCTTATCAGTATTAAAAACACTTTCCGCGTAGCGTTACAACCGGCACATCGTCACCCAGTGATAAAAAACAGACCGGCTTTTCTCCACGGATCGACTGTCAAAATCACGTGGCCGACCTCACTCACACACGCATCACAACTGGGCGTAAGCGAAAAACGCTTTTTCGCTGCGAACGCTCATACCGCATGACTTTGAAGGAACATTATATTCATGCAGCGGACTAACCTCCCACACAGTTCGTGAAGAACTAAGCGCAAGTTGTCGAGGTGCACGTGGCCCGTAGCTTACGCGACGGCCGCCCTTCCAAAGCGGCGTTCATACACTACGAAAATCGACTTTCGCCCGTACGCTTGAGGACACCATTTCGCCCAAAAACTACGCCTGCTGACGAGATGAGCCAGAATATAGGACGTTACACACAGAGTATTTCCGTACGGTCGTCAACAGATATCGTTCATGCGTGCGAACAGCAGAGAAGAAAACTGCATCTATGATATGGCGTTTGTCTAGTTCTGATCCGTGGTCGCTCATCCGTAAAAAAATCGACGGTATCAATGCTAAGCCGGTAGATACGGCTGTGGGTGTACCGAGGGAGAAATTCGATACGAGAATTTATTCCCTGAGCGGTGCGTAAAAAAATAAAACACCGGCCATTGTTGTCGGGGGAGATATTGAAAAAGTTTGTAGGCAGTCCGTATAACGATGGTTTCCTTTTGTCTTGTTTTCTAAAGGATTATTTGAAACTTAGTGGGCAGTCCGTTTAATCTCCCTGCTTTGTCAGATGACTTGCTCATTTTGGAACGCTATCGTATTTTCTATATAAAATTTCTTTTCGCTTTCGTTCAATATGAATTTCGAACGCCGCTTTAAAAAGTTAATGTAAATATTGACATAACGTGTCATAGTGTGAATAGAATAGAAAACATACGTGGCGTTGGTCACGTGGCCCGTAGGTTATTAAGCCGCTGGTTTTATACATGTAACTACTGAACAACAATACAGGTCAGCGAAGTGTTAGGGACGGTCTCTATTCTTATGTAGGTATCTAAATTTAAATTTTCGTAATGTTTTTTTAAATTTTATAATATCTCCTCCGCAACCTCGCCCGCGGATCTATAGGATATACCTATAGCCTATTACTAAATATATATATGATAATGCACCTTTCTTTTAGTGAAGGAATGTTTAAAACCGGTTCAGTAGTTCATATTACTCCATAAATAATTTGCGTTATCTGTCAAAGGATTGTAAACAAGCATATAGTTATTCAATATCCAAGCAATAATCATTTTCCTCTTTATATATGATTAGTATAGATCAAAAACCAATAATAATTTCCTTCATGCCTCGTCGTTATTGTGCATGGTTTGTGACGTTGGAGTCCTCGGCTAGAATCCCAGGTCGGACATAAATAAGTTTATTTATTAACTAGCTGTCCCGGCTGATTGAGTCCTGTCTTAGCTATAAATTCATTTGCTGCATATAACATAATCGTTTGCAATTCAGCCTTTTTCACAGGAATAAGGCATAAATACACGAAAGTTTTCAAAAACGTTTGGCCCTTCTACGTGCGTTTTTTTCTTCTAGTACAACAATTTCAACACTAGGTAGACAACACTCATTACACAGGAGTTCAGTAGCACCCATAAACAAGTTTACCTTCAGATGGGCGATGTTTGTTTGATTGAAAGAAAATTAAATAATAATTGTAGCAAACAATTCAGTAAATACTCCCATTAATTAACCGGGAGAAGAGTGAGAGTAATTACAGTTGCCCAATCCTCAATAGAAGCCCAATTAACTGTGAAATTGCCAACCGCAAAACAAAAAGCCAATGCCGGTGACACGTGAAATGGGATGAACTTCTAATTTCAAATTTGGTCTAAATTCGAAATTGCATTTTGACTGCATCGTGCCACCGCACCAAGCAGTAGTGTTAGTGATTTAGGCACAACTCGACGTTAAAATACGTATTATTTATGAGGTGGTTGTGAAAATTTTAATAAAGCGACATATTTAGCGTTTTGATTTCCAAATATAACGACAGAAAAAATATCGTTTAACATTTCTGTTTCTAATAAAACGATGATTGAAAACGGTTTCTTTATGCATAATAATATTTTTATGAACCCTTTTTTAAATGTAGGTTATTTTATATTGGAAAAGTTGCAATCACGTATACTGCCATCGTTATGGTAAGCAGATACGGCTGCCTGTGGACGCTTTGCAACATCTGATGACTAGTATGTTGCCGATCGGGCCAAAATAAAATTGCGTATATAATAGCTGACAAATCGAGCGGTAAACAAATGTGTATATTTGGCCAAAAGTCTCTACGGCCGCGGCCGTTTACCACGTAGGTAATCCCATACGTCGCTCTCCCGTAAATTTGTCACACGAAAGGACGTTTAATTTGCTGTTTCACTAGCTGCTAATTACAACTTTGATTGCTGCGGCTACGTTGAAACGTGTCATGGACCACTGAACGCGTCCGCCACACGGATTCCGTTTACGCAAATTAGCAATCGCATGTGTTGGATATCTCTTTTGTCTTTACGATGAAGGTGGGTACAAAGGATTTTAGTGTTTTGTCAGGCGATTTAATGAATATTTGAGATAGTGGGTATACAAAGGGGTAGAGAGAAATCCCTCTACCCCTTTGTATACCCACTGTACACATTTGTGTATACCTACATTAAATTGTTCAATATTTATGATGGATCTCGTGCAATGATGGGTTTAAAGAAAACATATTTCCTTATTTATTAGATATAAATGTATATACAAAATGTCACTCACCGTATTAATCGATATGATGCAGGTAATTTTAAAAGATGAAGAAACAGTTTTGACTAAAATTTAATACAACAAGTTTTATGTACGGAAGCGCAAGCAATAAGTAGGTACCTACCTTTATAATTAACTGGGGCTGATTAGGTTGTGCATGTTAACGATTCCAAGATGAATCGAGTTCGTAACAAAGTCATTAATCGATCATAAGAATCGAGTAGTTGACAATCAAAATTATTCGATCGATATAAAAGCTGAATGAGTGAGCGACGCAAGAGAAATGCTGCTTATAGCGAACAATAGGCTGTAACGGGGATGGTAATGATGATAATGACTTTACGAATGATTTGGAAGAGTTATGGTTTTGATGCAACGATTATAAATTATAGTTGATATCTAGATAGTTATTGTTTGTTGATTGTAACTAATGCAATACAATTATTTTGGTTGTTTTTAAAATTATGCAATAATATTTGAAATGTAATCTTGATATTGATTTTATTTTTTGAGACTCAGGCTGTACCTAAATTAATAATCGAGTCTAAACAGTGATGTCACTGAACAGGTGATAATTCTACTAGACCTTTTTATTGAAATTTTAATGTTTAAAAATAAATACCCACGCTTAAAAATAAATACCCACAAAAAAATTAAAATGCTGCCAGCCTCCTTGGCACCCTTCCTCCCGTGTGACAACAACTAAGAGACAAGAGTTTGTTTTTAATACCACTGAAATGTTAAACAACTTCAGGTTTTTAAATAAAATACACATCTTACTATAATAAACTGTCCATGAACAAATTATGTTTCCTTTTGTTTATTCATTTTTGATAATTTTAATTCCGATACGTTTATAAAGCCGCTAGCTATACTAGTGTTAAAAAATTGCAATCGATAAGCGCATTATATTTTACGATTAATATCATCATTGGATGGTCGGATGTGGCGGAACATGCTTTTTTTTTATTGCAATAAAACTTTATGGAGACGTATTAAAACGATTTGATGCCCCGTTGCATTACCTACCGCAGTTTGTGGAAAATGCATTAGTTTAGTTTTAATCACCCCTATATTATTATTATTTTATTTAATCTTCTATGGACTTTTTTATTTTACTATGGAACAAAGTATAATGTTTGTTCCTATAATAATTTATTATACATATATACTTTTGTATATACCTACATTGAGTTTGTAGTTTCAATTATTATCTGTCTAAATATTAGGTCCTTACATATGAAATTGGCGTTTTTCGTACTGGCCACTTTAATCACGAATTTCTCCTCTTTGGTAAGGAATTCCAAATTCAAATTTGTACAGCTATAGACTCATGTATTTGTGCTTCGATGATCGTCATTCATTTGTTTTTTTTCTTCTGTTTTTTTCTGTTTGCGTCACTCATTTTACAAAATGGAAAACCTTAAATATCGCATTATTTACGAGTACGAGTTCCGCCGTGGCACTAGTGCTGCGGAAACAACTCGAAGGGTGAATGATGTGTATGGCGGTCGTGTTGCAAAAGAAAACACAGTTCGTTTTTGGTTCCAACGTTTTCGTTCTGGAAATTTCGACCTGCAGAACAAGCCCCGTGGACGGCCTGAAACTCAAGTTGATAATGAAGAGTTGAAGGCTATTGTGGAAGCGGATCCATCGCAAACCACGTCCGAGTTAGCTGCAGGCTGCAATGTTAGTGATAAAACTGTTTTAATTCACTTGAAGCAAATTGGGAAGATTAAAAAGCTTGAAAGGTGGGTACCTCACGAATTGACTGAAACAAACCGGCAAACGCGCGTCGACTGCTGCGTTACATTACTAAACCGGCACAATAATGAAGGTATTTTAAACCGAATCATTACCTGTGATGAAAAATGGGTTCTTTACGATAATCGGAAGCGCTCAGCGCAATGGTTAGATCCTGGCCAGCCAGCCAAATCCTGCCCCAAGCGAAAATTAACCCCAAAAAAGTTACTTGTAAGCGTTTGGTGGACTAGTGCCGGTATTGTTCATTACAGTTTTTTCAAATCTGGCCAGACTATTACGGCTGATGTCTATTGTCAGGAATTGCAAACCATGATGGAAAAGCTAGCGGCTAAACAACCTAGGCTGGTCAATCGCTCCACGCCACTGCTGCTTCACGACAACGCTAGACCACACACTGCGCTACAGACGGCTACTAAATTAGAAGAGCTTCAATTGGAAAGTCTAAGACATCCTCCGTACTCCCCGGACCTTGCTCCAACAGATTACCATTTTTTTCGAAATTTGGATAACTTCTTGCAAGGGAAAAAATTCAACTCCGATGGGGCAGTCCAAATCGCCTTCAAAGATTTTATTGATTCCCGTCCGACTGGTTTTTTTAGTAAAGGGATCAATGAACTACCTATGAGATGGCAAAAGTGCATAGAAAATAATGGTTCATACTTTGATTAATTAAATATATTATATTAAAAAATATTCGACTTTTTGTTCCTCCCATACAAAACGCCAATTTCATATGTAAGGACCTAATATTACAGACATAAACAATCTTTGACTAAGACTGTGATTTTTTGGTTTAAATTTGTGTGAACAAAAAAGCTTGAATTAACTACTAATTGCGGTAAAAAGGTATGTAAATTAATCATTCCAGAGTAGCCACATCACCACTTTGTATGAATTACAATTTAAATGTCCATTCTTTTTATTGACGATATCGAAATTAATAATGAACATTAAATGTCTGTATTTTGACTATACCATGTTGCCGATTCTGTTCTACAAAATAATTAAACTAAACTAATTTGACAGGACAATAAATATTGCCATCCTTATTTAACCCCGCACATGAGAAAGGGATAGCAAGACTTTTTAGTCCTGTCAAATTAGTTAAGTTTAGTGATTTTGTACAACAGCATTATCACCAATATTTATGCCACTGATAACAAATAAAAAGATAAGAGACTTAGATACTTACGACTACATTGGACTTACGAACGAACAGCCCAAGTGACGGCCAATAATATTGGTAGGTAAGTACCTGTGTGGATCAATATGAACTAAAATATAACTTTAAAAAATCTGCTATGAAATAATGGAAACCAGCGTTAGTTAAATGATATTTTATGTCGTGTCTTAGATTGTATAAAAACAAATTTTATATGCATACTTACCAGAACGCTGGGCTAGTCAATAGTTGAGTCAACTGGAAGAAATTAAATTTGTATATTACTTCAAAATGTTTTATCACTTTTTAGTTCACATACACTGAAAAGCCATCTTAAAATGAACGTACAAAAAAGAACATACTTTTATAAGGATTCCTTGTGGTTTCCGAAGAAACCCTAAAACAAGTATTCACTCACGACGAATTATAAAAGTAAATTCACGTACACATCGGAATGGTAATCGATATACATTTACACATTACACCAACTTTTTACAAGCCTTATACGAGATAGGGCGTCGTATCTCGGTTGCTGGAATGCAGAAGCTTTTTTGACCTTGGAATGTCAACGATACCGGTCAATGCTACATGAACATAAACAGTTTTAAAAGCGCATAATCGACTAAAATATCGAGCCGGGACAATGACCGGTAATTTAAAAATAGAGAAGATATAGGAACAAACGCGCTAATAAAAAGCTCGCTGGCAACAACGCATATAGAAAAGTACGTAATGTGAAGAATTAAAATCTGACACAGTGTTGAGCTGTTTGGTATACTTGATAATTTTATAATTATGGGACCAATCTGAAAGTATATTCTTTCTGATAAAAAATGATCTTCCAATACTATTTATAAATGACTCAGTTCTGGGGTAAAAAAAAGTACTACCGAATTGAAAACCTCCTCTTTTTTGAAGTCGGTTAAAATATATATCTTTTAAATAATATTACCTGCTTTTCTGTTAATTTTAAAATTGGTAGACAAACAAAAGAACTTACATTGTTTCAAATGATATTGCTTACCTATTTTTAATTGTATTGCATCTGCATTTGAATCAAAGACATCTCTGTCTTTGATATCACGTTTAAAACTAAACATAACATGAACGATTATAATATGTATGTCGATCATTTCAGCCACTATTAATAAGAAAAATAGTTAAAATAAACGCACCGATATGTTAACGCAAACGTAGTAAGCAATATGTCCCATGTGATCAAGATCAAAAACTTTTTTAGGAAAACAAACAAAAAGTACTACAGTTAACTTAAAAGTACTTGGGCTACTAAAGACAGGCGCCAACAATCCCTTAACATTATTACCTTGTTTATTTACCTTATCTCTAAGCTATGTAACTTCGTTAAGTGTTGTTAAGGTATTTAAAAATGTTTCCTTTTCATGTTTACTTGTACTTACACCTGGTTAGGAGATGCTTAGCTAAAAAATATAAGGCACCTTTTGAAATTTGGTGAATGTTTCTCGAAATAATAATACGTACCGAAAATGTAAGACGGTTAAAGAAATACAAGTTACGGTTGCCGCTTGTACTTAGTATACAAAAGTTTGTTCCTCAATTAATTTGTTAATGTGTCACATACAGAAACTTAACGTCTATGAAATAAATTACGTGACGTTAAACTTTTGCGACCACGACGTCACCACAGAGGAATAAGCAGGAAAACATAAACTTTTCAATTTACTCCGGACAACTAAAATCTCTGGTAAAAATTACGACGAAATCGTCCCTCTGCAGTCGTTTAATTCTCACTCACAGATCTTATGTCAGAAGCTTCGTGACATCTCAGAGTATACTTACATTATATATCTAGTGAGGGTAGTTTTGCAAATCAGAATGTACAATAAAATATAATATGATGCCATACCATTTATGCCAAAGAGAAGAGACGTTGGCTTCTTTATTAAACCTGAGCTTCGTTAAGTCCATTAAAATATAGAATAATCTAGAAGTAGGTGTAGGCAAATTTTCATCATACTTAATTTCGATATTGATAGACGCAGCATTCGAAGCGGCATGCCTCATATGCATTATATTGAGGAAATAACAAGTCAATATTATTATCATTTTTAATGGAACTAATTAATACTCGTTAGTATTCACCAAACGCTTGATATTTTACAATCACAAAGCTTAAGGAAGTCTAAGGCAAAATATTATAAAACATTCTTTTTAATGGATTTTAAACAAACTGAAGAAATATTAATGTATACTAATACTTAACCTAACTAACCATAACATACATATTTTACATATAGGTAACATATAAGCAATAACCAATCTAAATAATGAAAGATAAAATCTACATGATCTTTTATAGAATCAAAACACTCAGTCCAGTCAAGCGACACAAAGGGTCCATAAAACGAAAGCATCTCACTGAGGGACAACTCACCGTGACTGCATTGTGTCGTATATTGTTATGTTATAGCCGATAATGAACCATCGCCCACTTTCCAAGTCCCTTGTGAATTACTACCGATAGTAGGAAACTCTAATACGCCTACAATGCTCTTTACCCACATGAGTAACTATGATGATCTGATCTGTGGGATGAAAATTGTTTATTTAGTTATATTAGTTTCATTTGTGATTAGTTAGCCATTTTCGTTTTTCAAAGTAATTTTCAAATGTACCTATATATAAATAATAAATTATTCCTTATGTACCTATCACATTTATACTAATCACATCATCATTTTTAAGTAGCACCAGAAGAATGCGCATGATTCTGCAATCATCGTGTGACATCCATTTCATATCAATAAAATTCAATATATACGCACATCTTTCAAGAACCATTAACGTCAAATACTTCATTTTATTATCGGCACCTTGCTCCGCATCAATCATTTGCATCAACACATAAAATCTTGCGACATCATTTTAATATTTGAGTCGAGTACACTCTTTTGCACACTCGCGAGTTCATTTCTGGAAACAACGCAATTTTACATCACATTATATATAGGTAGTACGGTATATCAAAGAACAACTGGTTGATTCCTTTTTCGTCAAAGAAAGCCTTTCTTTTAGCTATTTGCATAATAATGAGAGCAGTTGATCGTGTTTACGACAAAGGACTGTTAGAGTCAATTTGAGATAATTTGAAAACGTTTGTAAGTTTGCCATCTCGATGGATGAACGGAGTACTTTTGTGATGGTGGGATAAAATTGGGTTTCAATTTAACAGCCGAATTTTTCAAAGATCGTTGTTTTCAAATTGTGGACACTATTTCATGTAGGTTCCATAAAATTGTAATGGGTAATTTATTTATCAACTATGTTCTTTTGAGCAAATTTCAAGAAGTAAATGTCATAGAATTACCATTAATACTAATCAGGGATCTTAACTCAGTTTTTTTTAGGCATTAAAGACGTGGAAGCGGAAGTCTAACGTAGCCAAATATGTTATTACTTACGAAAATGTTACACAAATGTTGCACAATAACATTTTCGTTCATGACAATATCGTTATGAAAGAGGATAATAAACGGAAAGTGTGAAAAGCGTCAGTTTGAGGTCGTCGAGGGATATTGTTACATTGTCAGCTTCCACACTCGATTCATAGTGTCAATTTGGAGAGACGCGCTTATTAAAATGGGGAGCTCGGGGCTGATATTAAGGTTTTCTCTCATAAGTTACAAAGTTTAAGACGTTGTGCTTACCAGAGCCAAATGTTAGTACCTTTTGCCCTTAATTTATTATACTCTGACCTAGTTTATTGTGGGTCTAAATAAGTGAATCCTATTCCAGTTCCAAGTTATATAATAATAAATACCGCGCCTCGTTATCGGTGGCTTTCAAGTTTTTGTGTTTTTTTTATAATATCTATGTTTTTTTAAGAATATTGTAAAAAAAAAAATAGGCTATGAATTAAAATAAATAATGGGATTAATATTATAATAATGCTTGGACATTATCACACAGCGTCATCAGTCTGGCCCCAAACTAAGCAAAGCTTGAACTGTGGGAACCAACAGCTGATACAATACTTATATACTTTTTTTTAATACATACTTATGATACATACCAAACTCCCGGACGCAAGGAAAACATGGTTGTCACATAAATATTTGCCTCAGTGGGACACGAACCCGCGACCTCTAGCTTAGCAGTCAGGTATACTCACCACTAGACCAGCGGTCTCGTCCAATTATGCAATAATGTTTATCCATGATCCACTTCTTCATAAATAACTACGAAAAAAATTATGTGTTGTATGGTTTAAAAACCTTCATGCTCGTTTAAATGGATTGCATGCATTTCATAACTGTAAAATATATTCGGCTACTTTATATGAATATTGTCTTCATCCAATATACCAATGACACGAGCTGTAATTATTATGGGAAATGCATGGTTGACACAATTACAGTTGGATGCACTACCGGAATTATTCTGCTCGTAAAATTTATATTATTGTATTGTCACCGAATTGGGATTTCCTTCTGTATTAATGTTTGATGTACTTCTCCTTGAATTATAAAAGATTGATCGACTAATAACTTTATTCAGGCGAATAAATAAAGGACGTGGTGAAAAGATTGTGTTGAGTAAACATTATTAACATCTAAACAAAATTGATCGTATAAAAAAGTCCGCGTAGCTTTTCCGTACAGATAAAGGCTGATTGCCGATTGTTACCAGTTTTGTATGCTTTCGCTTTATTGTTTCCGGTAGCACGATAGTCATCATTTTATTGCTTTGCGTAGTGTTTTTGTATACGTCATTATTTTAAAATAAAAAAATAAAATATTTTTAGGGTTCAGTACCTCGAAAAGAACCCTGTAAGATCACTTTGTTGTCCGTCTGTCTGTCTGTCTTTTTCTCAAAAACGCGTGGAGTTATCAAGTTGAAATTAATATCAAATACGGAAGGAAAAAATCTGAAAACCGTAAATATGTTTATAGCAAATACAAAATGATTTTACTGTGACAAACTTATAAAGATAGACGGCACTGTGTTCATTTACACTATCCTGAATCGTGCTGTTGAGTGTAACCGACAAATAATGACCTCATTTGAAGTTCAACTATTTTTACCTTACCTACAAGTTTGTACGGAACCCTCGGTGCTAGAGTCCGACTCACACTTGGCTGGATTTAAAATTTAATTCTAAAATATAATGCAATGCACAAATATAAAAAGAAAAAAAAAACATATTTTTCGCGCGATACTCGTTTCGAACCAGGACATTTTAAAATTATAATTTCGTCATCATCTCTGCCCGCACGTAGGTATGTCATTAGGTTAATCGAGACTGCTTGCCAACGTCTAATATGAGACATTTAATCAAATTCAGTACCCTGGCTAAATAATTCTGGGCTATTCAGACTATAATCTATCTCCCAAATTTTATTACGTTCAGCCCTTTAGTCTTGAAAAGGTAGCATACAAACAAACAGAGTTATAATATTAAGTATGGATAAGGCATGAAATCTGACATAATGCGTTATAAGATCAAATCGGTTTGAACAGTTGGTTACTTAATATGTATGTTGATAATGTGCACGTTATCACCTACAAATAGGCGCAAATGCATTCGCTAAATCTTTAATTTAAATATATTTTGTTTAATACATAGTAGGAAGTAATAACTATAAACTAGGCGCATCATAAAAGCTCCCGCTGAAATTTAATTCTTATCACGACTACATATAATTTGTATTTGATCTATGAATAGTTTATGCCAAGTCTATTGCAACAAAGTAACTTGTATTATATTATTGATTCAACTCTTTATTGAAGTCGCTGACGGAAATAAAACAGGCTTGATTGCTATTTTATTTCTATCAAAAGTAAACATTAGGAATTTAAATAATAAAATATTTTATTTTCAAACAAATTTCATATAAAGAAAGTTTAAGCTGATAAGTTTTTTGGTAATAGCTTAATGTGCACATGGTAGAGAAAATGTAATAAAGTGAATTGAATGATTTCCTTTTGTTATTGGTCAGAATGACAAGCTTTGAATTTGTATATGTACCACAAACCTTGTAAAAATAATCTCTCTGGCAAACTTACAAAATAGTGTCCTTTGTCTGATATTAGCCTTTTTCCTTACCTTCTTTCTACGTTATCAAAGCGTCGGTAAGGCTTATACATTTTTAAGATATTGCATAAAGTACGAAAAGCAAAATGCTGATCATGATATTCCCGTCAAATGCTAGCAACACAGCTCTAAGTGGCGCCGACAAGATTAACAGCCGTAAAGATACAATAGACCAATTAATTAGCCAAGTTTACTGCATCTTTATTTTATTTCATCTGTCTTTTATCGACGAAACTGAGCATTGCTATCATTCCTACGGATCTGTAACAAATAAAAGACTACCTACCGGCTTTATTTATTACTTGGAGTTAGGTTCTCATTATCGTGTTACTCATTTGGATTGATTTGATTATAAAGACTACGTAATATTAAAAGTAGTATTATGTAAAGGTTATAGCAGTATGCATTGTAACAGTTACATTCAACGATTTTGGGTCCGTGCGGCTTAGCAGTATGTAGAAAAATCTAATGAAGACGCTTCGTTAGCTTTATAAGTTAAAAATAAATTCGACGCGTGCGAAGTCGCGGGAACAGCCTAGTTATAAGTATAATAATATTAATTTTTATAATACCTATTTTACTGCAAGGACCTAAACAAACGCATAAGATTATAAACTGCAGACTTATAAGTCGATCACATTCAAAAGCGATTCAAACGTGGTTTCATTTTAAAATTAAATGCATCGTATTCTGAAATTGATGACAGTCGCACCAAATAATTACTAGTCTGAAACTAATGTGGTGTGCCAATCCGTCGATACATCGGTCGAAGCGTCATTAAGTACGGGCGTTCGTTCAGATAATGTATACGATTACCTATTCGCACGACCTCGTAAGGGATGACAATTACGCCTTGTGTAATTTATTTTCGCTGTATTCGGTGTATTGATTTTTTTATGAGAAATTATGTTCAAAATAGTATGGAACATATACATACATTTCAATTGAGGTCAAGTTAAATTAAATTGATCTTACTAAATTTATTTATTTAAATCTCTAATCGAGACTCATTGGGAAATGTACATGTTCTTTAGTATCGAATTTAGTGTCGAAGATAACAAGATAAAATTTAATTAACCATCACTAACTTTCTGAAAAATAACAGGTTAATGCAAAGTCTCGTTATAATATTAAAACAAACTCTTTTTACATAGCCTTATATTTTTTTCTATCCTTACCCAACGATATATTAGACTCTTGGTGATCATCAAAAAAGGGTTTAAATGTCTGTGCCATTCACCATAATCAAATAAAAGTGACAAACATAGCGTTACAATTCCCACGGCTCATAAAAGAACTCTCTTTTGTAACAATAAAGTGCTAATTGAATTTACAAAATGATACGAAGTAGAAATTAAACGGGTCAATTTACCCATTATAAAGTTAATTTATGACTGGACAAACGTGGCTGATGAACAGTTAAAATTTGATTGATCGTTCTAAATACTCATCGTTGGTTGACTCGATGTTGTGGAAATGGGGTCAGAAGATTTTGATGCGGTATTTATTTAAGAGATGTTTATATTTTTTCTGATGTCTTCATGGAACATGCTTGCCTCTTATTTCTGGATACTAGTGAACGAGGCGTTTTGTTTTTCGCTTTTATAGCTCTGGAGCTATAAAAGCTATGCTATGCTGGCATCACATTAAAAGCATATAGAAGGCGTTTAAAAAAAAAGGCTTTTTTATGAAGTAGGAAATGTTATGCCTATGATAAAAACACTAAACTTACATACAATTTCTACTTTGAAGTTAAGACCCTACTCGAAGGTACTAAATGTCATATACCGCTACACGATCCGCAACGGATATGGCGTCCAATGCATTTTTGTATTGGAAACTACTCCAATCCAAAATACTAATAAAATTCCGGAATTAGGTCTATTTGCTAACGTAAGCAACCTAAACTACGGCGAGTAGTTGATCGGTAAAATTTTCTGTAAAATTGGTTGAAATGTAATAAATTTATTTCTGACGCACACGTTATGTACATACATAAGAAATAATAACAATATACAAAAAAAAACTTGCGACATTGTGTTGTATCAGAAAAAGGTCCCAACTCAGCATACAACCGAAGCTGCGATCAACAGCCTCGGTTATTGATTTTCAGTCGAAAACCACTTTGGACATCACAGACGCCGTGTACATGCATGTGACCTACCGAAAATAGCAGTAAAGGTTTCTTAGTGTTAAGCAATCTTTGGGATAAGGCTGGGCGATGAAAATATCAAGAGAGGTAGGGCGATTTGGGATTTCCCTTGGGTTTTCCCATTTAAATTGGAGCCGCCCGACTGGGGACTGGACCTCCACCTTACAGAAGTCCGCAGTGAAATAACACTACTTAATGTAGTGTTGTGTTTCTGCGGTAAGTAAGGTTGCCAGTGCTCCACGAGGATACGCTGGGGTAGTAGTAATGCTGCTAGCACAGTGAGTCCTCATCAACAACATGGTTGGCACCCCGTTAGTGATTCCTCTGGTATTGCTAGCGGCTATAGGCTACGGTGGACTGCTTACCATCAGGTGGGCCGTATACTTGTGTGCCACCTTTGTGGTATAAAAAAAAACAGGTTGCTTAGTGTAAAACAATCTTTGAGATAAGCCTGGGTGATGAGGACTATATGGGATGCTTATACCCGAGTATTAAGCGAATTATGGAAAATGAACGCTTCAACAAATTATTTTGACAATAGTATTAATTCCTGAGTTTCTAAAGCGACATAAAGGATATTTTTTGATTACATTCCCGGTGCAGTTATTTATATCATACTCGTAACAACTGTAAGAGCGGCGTCGTTATAGAAGAAGTTTTAAATTAATATTTTACGAGCGGTTCGTGTATCCGTACCGTAATTTAGTATCGCATTCAGATATTCCAACAAACTGACATTACGTCACATATCGAACATGTGCTTACAAATTGCAATAAATTATGTATTTAGGTGTTGACTGCAGAGTAAGACTGGAGGTTGCATATCATCAATAAAACATTATCATCGGTCACTGAATTTGCAATCATGACTTATTTTGCAAAACAATTCCTCTTATTCTCACGAACCGACGCCACCTCCATATTTATTCATTCGTGGTTCGACGTCGACCAACGAACAATTAAATTAGTAGTCAGGGGTGTAGAACGATTTTAATCACTCGCTTTACGGCTTGAATCGAATAGTCGAATGTAATGCACCACTATAAATGCTTACTCATGTCGATGTTTATTATAATTATTTGTGAGTCAGTCTCAAAATGGAATGGTAAAATGGTATTTGCATTAATTTTCTTTTATGACATCCCGTTGGCAATATTTACAGAGCTCTGTCAGATTACGTTGAATGCATCTGATATATTAAATACAAGGTAATCGTTTAAAATTATTATTTTATTTATTGGTCTTACTGTCACGCGAAATGGTATAACGAATTTTTATCACCCTTTCATACCAATTCATCAATGTTGCTTAGAGAGAAAATGTATATACAGTAATATTCTTCTTCATATTGTACGACCCGTTGGAGGAGTAAATAATGTCATCAAAAGTGTGTGTGGGTGTTCAATGTTCATACCAAAGTTTTAGCTTCAAAACATTAATACTCTGCGAAAAAAAGACTGTGACATACAAACTGATAGACGACAAGACAGACGAACATGGCAAAACATAAATGCTTTATTTAAACCTTATATACAAACACGGATCAAGCAAGTTAATTAAAAATTGAATGAATTGAGGCTCATGAATAAAAAATACATGCGGACCCACAAATTACTATGCGAGACCGATTGCATACACTCAGCGTGTAGCCCCTGTAATGTAATGAGCTAAATAGGACGCGGCCCGCATTTTGATGTCTTTCTCATTGTGCCATTTACTTCACAATCAAGTTTTTTTGTTATACTGCAGTGGTTCATTTCGATACGAAGTGGTAATGGAGTATTGACTAAGAAGAAAGAAAGCTAAAGCCTAATGCACTTGATATATCTTTTCAAGTCATTTTCGCGAAATAAATACCAGCATCATTATACTGAGAGTAAACAAATGATTCCTGATCTTTTTAGTTTAAGACATGATTATCATTCCCATTATTTATTTATTTTCTTGTCTTATGTTTTTTGTTAATTACAATATTTATATACTGAAAAAAACTTAAAAAAGTATTATAAAAAACACCTGACCTAGAGAGCTACCGGTAACGAGGCACAAGCCCAAGCTACCGGCGGTTAGGGTTATTATTATTATTACTAGTTTTTCAATTACTGCACAGAGGGGTAACGTTTTGATTTTAAGAGAGGTAGGGCGAATGGGGATCTCCCGTGGATATTCCTATTAATATTGGTGCCGGACCGGGGACTATACCTCCACTTACAGAAGACCGCAGTGAAATAATTTTGATGTAGTGTTGTGTTTCTACTGTAAGTAAGCTTAACAGAGCTCCATGAGATTCGCTGCGCTAGTAGTAATGCTACTAGCACAGTGACTCCTCATCAACAACAGGGTTGGCATCTCGTTAGTGATATCCTTAGTATAGCTAGCGGTTATAGGCTACTGTGACTGCTTACCATCAGGTGGGCTGTATGCTTGTGAGCCACCTGAGTGGTATAAAAAAAACATCTTCTACAATTTAATGTTCAAAATATTTTTTTTGTGTTGGTTTATAAATTTATCACGACGAACGGGAAAATCGCTCACTTTATAGTCTATGTCGTCTAAAATTCGTTGTTATTAGGTAGAAACTGTCGTTAAACAGACATACTACAGTTTTCTCAAAAATGTGAGTGCCTGGTCCAGTATTTATCGATTAGCAACCTCTTAAACAACCTATACTGATTAAACTGTCAGTTTGCAATTAGATTGATTAATTAACTTGCCTATATTTACTTATTTACCCACGTATGATACGCCAGTAGGCTGAGAGTTTACATATTCAGTTACTTGTGGGTAAGCGTCTCCGTATACTGAGAGTTTGTGACGTTGTTGGTATTTATAATTAAACAGATTATCAAATTTCAGTTCATTGAATCTACTGACTAAGTGCGTATACGAGTTTAAGACTTTTTTATGGTAAGCATTTTATAACTAAACTAGCTGCCCGCCCCGGCTTCGCACGGATAGACATTAGTTTCGGAGCATAGGCATTTATCAAATATTTTTTCCAACCGTGCAGAGCCGGGGTGGGCAGCTAGTATAATATATATTCTATGTTACTCAGTGATAATTTAGCTTTCTAAAGGTGAAAGAATTTTTGAAATCGGTCTTGTAGTTTCGGAGCCTATTCAATACAAACCCACAAAAATACAAATCTTTCCTCTTTATAATATTAGTGTAAATATAGATGTAGATGTAGATGAAAAATACTCGTGGCATCATGATCGAATTTAGCAAAATAGTGCACCTTCAAAATACAATTTATAAACTAAAAACCATGAAACGGACTGAGAAGACTGCCAGGTACGTGTTGCAGTTTGGATTTAGAATAACATACTTTATAAACTACAATTTGACTATTAAAATTAAAGGAAATAGAATAATGGTATTTATTTGATTTTATTTACACATAGTTATACTTACTTATACGTATAAGATCTGACCCAAATCAGAATTTTACCGGAGCGTGCCATGTTGATTCTCTGAACAAGAAATGTTCCAGCACGCCTTAAAAGTTAACTAATATATATTTTGGACACTCAAATGTCTTCGCGTATTCTTCTCCAACTACACCATTCGCTTTCTATCTTCGTCAGAGCCGAACCAATTGCATCGTCAACCCAACATCACTACATCCATTACTGGACTAATGCATGCGTTTCCTTTGGCGCACCTTCCATTATTCAGAGAGGAAGCACTCTAATTACCCCCAACTCTCGCATACAGAGGTTAGTGGAACTTTACACGTTGGGAATTTAATTAATACAGCTACTTCGATGAGATACTTGGATGCTTGGAGGTATACCTACTAACCACCAACATGTTTGCGTCTGGGTATTTTGTATGTATTATAAGTATACGTTTAAAAAAATACATATAAGTATTAAATCAGCTGCTGGTTCGCATAGTACAAGCTGGATGACGCTGTGTGATAATGTTAGGTTTTGGCATGAGGCTTTGCCTTTCTCAATTCAAATTTGGAATTTTAGAACATGAAAATCCAGAGAAACTCCCCTCTCGGATGTTATAACTCGACAGCATTGCAGGTAGGTAAATAACTATCGGCTTTTTAATATTGTTTTTTTTTAAATAAGCATATTTTATGCGTTAAATAGATGTCCCTCTTATACGGAGATCAAAGAAGCACTGGACTAGGACGTCAGGGACAAGTGGAGGGAGATTCGCCAGGTACACCGGCAAGAGTATAACTTGTACTTGTACGCAGTATATTATGTACTCTTACCTTGTACGTAATATATTATCTGCTCTGAGTTATAACTATTTAGTACTAAATGAGAGAAGAACATTCTTAATACAAATTCTTGCCGTTATGAATATCAGGATTTTTAAAATGGGCCCCGTGTAATATACAAAGCTTTTATAAGGATCCTCCTTTTATATTTTACTAGCGGCCCGCCCCGGCTTCGCACGGGTAGACGTAAGTTTCGGAGCATAGACATTTATCAAATATATTTTGTCTACCCGTGCGGAGCCGGGGCGGGCAGCTAGTATAATGTATAGCCTATGTTACTCAGTGATAATGTAGCTTTCTAACGGTGAAAGAATTTTTGAAATCGGTCCAGTAGTTTCGGAACCTATTCAATACAAACCCACAAAAAAAATACAAATCTGTCCTCTTTATAATATTAGTGTAGATTTATTCATATTGAGTACTAAATGAGAGAAGAAAATTCTTAATACAAATTTTTGACATAAGTATATCAGGATTTTGAAAAGGGGCCCCGTGTTATATACATAGCTTTTATAAGGCCTCAACTTTTATATTTTATTGTCTCAGATAATAATAATTCTTACTAACATAATGTCGAGTCTGTTACATGGCTTGGGGAGCGCGTTTTGGGAGACACTTGTTCACGTGTAAGAAGTGTGCTTAACAGAACGGAGGTTTTCCTTTCTTTATATGCTTATTTTTACAAACAGTATGTCATTGCCGGTGTTTTTTTACGTATTTTTATTTGAATTAAGTTTTTTTTTATTTTGTCACGCGTTCATTTTCGAAGTGAGTTTCAACATTTCCTTCTTTACATAAAATTTACGCAAAGATAAAATTATATATTTTAGTGTGTTTAATCTGCACGAATTATCAACGAATATTTATGATCCACATCCAAAACCGAAAGGAGCTACCTTAAAAGTGTCATAAATTCCAAATACGACAATATTTACGCGAGATAATGCCGACTCATCATCCACAGTAAGAATCTCCATGCAAAATAAATATTTATTAAAATTCACAATAATTACCAACGGTGCAGGCAATCACGCCGTCGATTTATACCTGCCAAAGCGCTTGTTTATTTTTGTATTGACAGCGAAATTGTGCATGGCCTGGGCTTATAACAGAATATAACGTTGCCTTGGGCTCAAACGAGCAAATCTCGCTCTGCTCTGCACTTACTGGGTTCCAATCTTCATCGCCATATGATATTAATATTGACGTCTTGTTTATGATACTACAGGATGTTTAATCGTGGTTTTAACTATAGTCATATTTATAGAGTAACGTAGGTCATATAAAAGTATGATATCGAAACTAACTACCCTTGTTCATTAATCCCATTACATGGCGTTGCGTTGATTTAATTTTATATTACAAATGATTCATACATATAACAAAATACGCTTCGGCGTGTCAATAATTTTATTACCTTGCTATAATAATGTTAAATATCTCGTAAAGTGTTTAACTTTTTTTTGATACACGTACCAATCTAGAATTGGAACTCCTTAATAAACGTACGTTTTGTATAAAAAGCGCTGCAGCTGCAAAAAAAACCTGTACTTAAAAGATATTTAATAAAATGCCTCTTAAATATTTCCAACACATGATTCAAATATTTCGTCCGTCTTCTTACTATAAATATTGTAATCATGATAAACTGCCCTTTATTACTCATCGTCCTTAATAAATTAATTCTAGCCATCACGAAGGGCCATAACACCATCATTTAAAATACTGCCGACAAAAATTGAGAGCATGACTTTATTGCTTCCTGCCGCGAGTTATTTCACGAGTAATACCGAAATCGACTAAGCGCAACTTTATTTACTTTCAAAACATCGGTTAATCAAATTGTTAACTGTTTATTTTGCGTCTATCTACACTTTCGTTTTGTAATAACTGCCCTTTTTCTGCCTCCATTAAACAACTTGCAACAGTCAGGGATACTGTCAGTAGATCTGCTATTCGTTTTCGTGAGGTGACTTAAATCCAAAATCATTGCGCACTACAAATACATACATTATAATTAGTAAGTTATTTGACTGCGCTATTCTGTAAGGAGTTGGATAAACTATCCTAGTCAAGCAGATCCCATTTGAACAGGAGATACCGTTCTGCTCTACAATGACTAGGTACATCAACATTTTCTTCTTTTATTATTAATTGGTCAAAATTCAAAAATTCTTAATTCAAAAAGATCTTTATTTGACTAGACTTTACAGGCAAGCATTTTCAAGTCGTCAGAATCTAACACCGGATTCGGAAGGTCGGTTTTGCTGAGAAGAATCCGGCAAGAAACTCAGCAATTACTCTTTTAAAAACCAAAAGAATTACATAAAGTTTACATTTCAAATACTAACTTAACATGGATACCTATTGCTCAAAATAATATTTAAAACAATTGATCACACTAAAAACTAATATTAACACATAGACAAGTATATAACGCTTGAAATTAAGATGTAAGCTAGTAGTTAATAAAAAAAGGCTTGATGACCAGCCTCCACAAGCAGCACCTGTTCACAAGTATGACGCGTATGCAGGTCATACAGACTAGCAGTTTCTTAGTTGATTTGCGTGTATCAAATAGCTTGGATATATCTTCCTTGTACAATCTGTTTTTAAAGGAGTTTATGGTTGAAGCCATCACAACTTTTTCTTTCATTTTTTTTAGATTTTAATGCATTATCAATTGACAACCTGATGTTTTGGATAGCTTAATAATTTATCACCAGCCTCTTTATCTTTAAAATTTTCATAATTATTTCATCATGATACTATGGATTCCATGGGGTTTTCTTGAGGTTTTAATGTTAATATTTAAAATGTTATTTTAAACAAAAATTAATAGAAAAATTAAAACAACATACATTATACATATTTCAATTTAACACGTTACCACCCATCTCCGAAAGTGGCCCATAATGACCTGCGGGCAATTGGGTCAGTACCATCAAAAAGATCGGCGTCAGAAATCATAAATCATACAAAATTACACTGTCAATACTTACGTAAAATAAAGTTTATTAATGGCATGCTTTTCGTGTCACGATCATTCGATTTGGTGTCGGATTATGTAAATTATCGGTTGAGGTTACAAATCGATCGAGTATCTTTTTACTAAATGAATATATGACCGGTAAAAGTTGCTTAGAATAATAATTTATGGATGTTTAATGATCACCTAAGGGTTAACAGCTAAACCACAATGAAGGTTGGCGTTGAAATTAATGGAAATAACATTCTCTATTTGACACATTAACTTAGCCTACATATGGACATTTGGAATACTTAGGGTTATCACTCGCGCCATGTCAACCCTGCAAAAATATCTTTGTATCCTTCCTAAGGAACCGCATGCCGTACGTAAATATTTAGTGTTAACGATAGATATAGTTTAATTAAATTATCAGCTATTATAGCAGTGCATTTTTTATCAATATTCTTAAAATATTTGTCACATTTTATTGCTGAGATCGTGTTATATTGTTTAGTGATATGATGAATTGCATTTAACCTTATTTCAAAATAAATGCTTCCGGACATACCAGTTGGTTTCTGTAAAAAAACCAGTAAGTAGCTTCATGCCACAAACTTATTGAGCCACATCAAATTGTAAAAAAAGAATTAGATAAAAAGTCGAATCGGAAACCGGAAGAATCGGTTCAACTGGGTCCGTTCCAAATTCGAATGTTCAATGGAGGGTATACAAAAATGGTAAACGAGTATTGAATGATCAATATTGGTATAACTTTTTGTGTTATTATAACTTATAGTTAAAACCTTTTTTTAGCTGGTGGTAAAACGTTAATATCCAGGTTAATATAGCCTACACACTCTCTATGCTACTTATTCCTAGATTACTGTCAGAATTGTCCTCGTTCTCAATCACTGCACGTTTCTTTCAACTTAATTTTAAAATAATACTTGTTTAAATAATAATATCGATCAGTTTTATTTCAAGTTGATCTGAAATATAATTGTTTAACAGTGTAGTATTCCTCTTCGTCACTCTATGGCATCGCGATTCGTTCAGAGATAAAAAAGATTTTTACTCTCTGGCAACTCTATTCGTTGAAGTTGCGAAAAGAAAAGTGACGTACTTTTCTTTTCGCGACTTCAACGGCATCGTGGAAAAGACTTTTGTTGCTCAAGTTTTTATGGGTTTTTGTGAAAATGGTACAATACAAATACCTATATTACCTTTATTAAATAAAATATCGTATAGTGCACGTATAAATTGGGTCGCAACAGCCAGTGAAAGGAAACTGATATAAAATATCGGAGGCCACAAGACCATCATATATCACAAAGGACGATATCGAAGACCCTCTACGATGACAAGACGGCGTCTGGAGGCACCACAAATGGAATGAAGCGGATGTTAAAGGAAAAATAATTAATTAAACTTTTCAGGTTCTTTCTTTCAGATACCTACATACCATTTACCGATACATAACCTCAATAACGCACATGGCGAAGAAATTGCATTGTATTATACTGGGTTTCTACCGTGTTGGTACGAGATACCTCTATCACGAAGATCAAACTTGGTACGAGATACCACAGCTTTGATTTGGCACGAGATGCCCACCGAGATGCGTACGAGATACGTTTAATCTCAGTGTAAAAGTGTCCCAACAACACCCATGTCCGTTCCAGATATTAGAAACGACGAAGTATCTGGCATAGCCACATGATATTACCATGACAAAAGGTATGACTCAGGCATCAATATAGACACAGCTATGGATGCATGCAAGATAGTTTTGAATGAGGAAGTTACTCATGGCAAGCACTTTTTCGAAAGGTATTGGGCCTTCAGTACTAATAAAATTTAATATTACCAAATATTTATATGTTGGGTACATATTGTACCGAATGGACCTTACTACGAAGAAAAAAGGAAATGAAAAATGTCTCCTAGAAGTTCATAAATGAAATGAAGAGAGTACATTTAATAGAGAGCTCTGAAATAGGGGATATCGTACCTAGTAACTGTCCCACACCAGCGGGGATCATAACCACTACTATTGAAAGCAACCTGGCTGATGGGAGTCAGCCGAAAAATCATATTATTATGAACAACTCTGTGAAGCTTCCAAGCTCCTGACAGATATATCTTTCCAGTGCTCAACAATAATCACAACATATTTTTTGCAAAATGTTAAAAGCGATGGGCACTTATACAGTTGCACCCGAGCAGCCATGCTGAGTACCTAATTAGGAGCTCCCATCTTCACAAGGTGAAGAAAACAAGCAGCTTAGTAGGTTGCTGATGGGCCGAGTATGGAACAAAGTACAATAGGAAACCAGTTTGGTCTACTCCAAGTTTACCCCAGCAGCAAACCAGGTTGATGACACCTAATGGTGGACTCGGGGAACCATGCCACAAAGTCAGTTTCACCGCCCAGACCACGTCCATTTTGCTCCGAGAGAGCTGCACTATGGTCTCCAACAGGCATAAAAACCCAGGTACATGCTGACAATTATTATAATAAAGAACGCATCACATAGCACTTTGAACCATGCCACCTCAACGGCTAGTGCGCCTTTAGATGTGACTAGGTAGGAAGTTCATTAAATTTGTATAAAATCATACAAATTACACCCAAAGCAATGATAACACTTGTGATTTCGTAAACTGTATATACCAACTAAATCACCTTTGATTATACAAGTAAATCAGCTCTGGTAACTGGTATAACCATATGCATTAAAATATTTTATATATATAGAATATACTATACTCAAGGCTAAAGATAATCAAGTATGCCATTTTTAAACTCTGATTACTAATTTAATTTTAATTAAAAACAAGTTATCTCTTATCTGTGATCGTAACATAGGCAGATACATATACAGATAGCAGTGTGTTAATTTATATCAAGTGATAATACAGCACTAATGGTAGGGTAACTTGACCTCACTTATATGTAGTTGTTCATGTACAAGTAGCTAATACTAAATAAATGAATAAGACTCCTTAGTTAGTATGAACTATTAAGTTCACGAATAAGGATTAGCTCATTACATAGGTAATGAGCCAGTTTGTGTAAAGTAAACCTAAAAATAAAAGTTTTACGATAATAACTAGTGCCTATTATTATCACTAATCTTACCCATTATGCAGATGTCTCTAAACAACTACACTGTTAAACAATTATATTTCAGATCAACTTGAAATAAAATTGAAAATTGGATGAACTTACCTAAGTGAAATCCAATTATTATTTTATGATAGTTGATCTGAAATATAATCACCCACCCTGCCCATTCATCAGCTAACACTGATCCCGAGCATAATGGGTACCCGATTACCCGGACTTGGCTCTAAATCAGTGACGTAACGAATAGAGTTGCCAGAGAGTAAAAATCTTTTTTATCTCTGAACGAATCGCGATGCCATAGAGTGACGAAGAGGAATACTACACTGTTAAACAATTATATTTCAGATCAACTATCATAAAATAATAATTGGATTTCACTTAGGTAAGTTCATCCAATTTTCAATTCTCAATAATATATAGTAAGAAAGTATAAAGATATTAGATTAGTTACTATCAGATTTCAATGTTATGCACTAAGACAAACCGATAAATAGAGCTTAACATCATACAAACACAACTCAAAAATTGCTTCGAGCTCCGTTTATTTTTACCCTACAAAATAATACCCGTACCACTAGTTACTATCACAAGTCATAACTTTCTCACATCATCACCTAGTTAATTTAATTTGTTTTATATTTTCCGGTGTTTTATTTCCCTCTTGCAAATGTTAGTACAAGTATTTTTAGAGCTATAAAGCACGCATGTAGAATCATCATCTTTCCTTCATCATCTTCCTCGACTTTATCCCAATCATTAATCAAACTCTAAAATGTCTTTTGATGCCATCTTTATCTTTCTGCAGCCATATCGGCTGTCCCACTCTTCTGTATATCTCCTTTTACAGTCTTTTTTTTTATACCACTAAGGTGGCAAACAAGCATACGGCCCGCCTGATGGTAAGCGGTTACCGCAGCCTATGGACGCTTGCAACACCAGGGGTATCACTCGCGCGTTGCCGACCCTATAATTATAGAATTTCTTCTTGGAGTTCCCTCAACCCTTGTAACAACAGTCTGAGGTCAACAACGACCCGCTTCGTTTTGATTAAATACTTTTCAAGAAAAAAATCCTAATGCTTACCTATATAGTTGTTTTTTTTTAATTATGATAAGATTATCCAAATCAGTGTTTTGAGAAAAACATAAAATGTAATTAATTAGTTTGAACTTTGAGCATAAAATTTTATATTAAAAGAGAGTAATGGTTAGAGCCTGAACTGTGGTCCATATTTTCAACAAACATTCGAACCATTATGAAAGTCCTGTTAAAGGGCCAGAATTATAATTAGCTAACTTTCGCGGAGTTGAATTCTGAAACGATCTCTAAAATTTCGCCTTGTTGTAAGATCTTAGTTACAAAACGTAATTACGTTCAGACTCATAATACACTACGTTGTAAATTACTGGTTATTTTAATGTCACCTAATTAAAGTTCGGGAGTACAAGCGATAAAACTACAGTAAAATATGATACAGCCCACGTTGTTTTCGTGTGTCTGAGTCGATTGCGTGAGTCAATGTGTGAGCAGGAATCGTGATTTTGTAGTAGGGTGGAAAGGGCTCAGATTAAGTCGCCTCCAACAATGTTAAGATGTTATCTTTTGATTAAGGCGCTTGTAATAATAGGCGGTGGATATTTATGGAAGCCGTGTTAAAATTACCGTCAGGCGCTTCTCAGATATTTCATTTCAGCAGACGTAAGCCCCGAGAACAGTAATTTTAGTATTAAGTATTACGAGGGAGTCCGTTAAGCAGTCACCGCATCCTATAGCCGCTAGCAATACCAGGGGTATCACAAACGAGTTGCCAACCCTGTTGTTGATGAGGAGTCACTGTGCTAGCAGCATTACTACTAGCCCAGCGTATCCTCGTGGGGCACTGGCAACCTTACGTACCGCAGAAATACAAACTACATCAAAGGACTGTAGTGTTATTTCACTGCGGTTTTCTTTTTCTTTAAGGTGGAAGTACAGTCCCCAGTCGGGCGGCTCCAATATTAATGAGAAAACCCACGGGAGTACCCAATTCGCCCTACCGCTCTTATTTTTTTATACAATTTATTGTTAACTCATAAAATAAATTGATTAATGAGTTGTAGTACATTATCTATTAGTCACAGATGAAGTCATTGAACGATTAACTGAGATACCATTTATGTATGCCACGTAAGTACCAACTTTGCAAGAATAAATTCGGGCAGAAGTATTCATATCAATCATCAGCATATTATTTTACCTAGCTTCCTATGAATACGGTCAAAATTATTATTTATTTTGCACTAGTGTGTGTGTGACATGTCATGTGGGGCATTGTTGAGTCCTAATGAAGAAGGACAGTATATTATTATAAATTAAAAAGTTAATGTCGTTGCTAAATTAATAAAAAAGTCTCACAGAGATCTGCAGATCTTCAAATTTATAGTCTGGAATCTTGATCAGTTAATACCTGCAGAAAACTGGCGCTCGTAAATACCGTGATAGGCTTGAGGTAGATCCCATAGGGCACAATTATCAATTAGTCCAAGCCTCATCTCATTTTCCACATTCTTTAAGCGGCTAGTCCGTAATTCTCTTACTTTTTGCATTTTTATTGTTAACTTCCATATAATATAATGAACAAGTAGCATGACTTGGTTTTTGAAATAATATTGTCAATAATTTTATAGATGTTTTCGTAATCAAAGGTACGCCTTACTAAATAAGGCTTCTGAATTATTTCAGGGTATTTCGTCTGTAACAAAATTAAAATAATCGGTTAGTGATTTAACTACGAAAATGTGTGGGTGCTTCCAATTTGTCGGGCAGATACAACTGTCGGATTCGAAGGTCGTAGGAGGTCAGTAATAATTGGTTTCCAGAAAACAAGCTCAGAAACAGATACAATTCTAAAATAACAAGTGTAAAGATTATTAATAATATTTAACTGATAAAATAATCACAAGTATGTACTTAAGCTTGTATATTTTGTCTTATTTTAGTAAAGTAACCGATACCATACTAAAACAGTAATAAGCTTATAATATAAATTGAAAGCTGTTGTGGTGTGTTTTAGTTCAACGCTTTTGTACAAGATGGCGCTACACGTGTCTTAGTAGGTATGGAGTACCTTATTTTTTTGTTCAAACTATTGATACAGTTTTAGCTCATGTACAAACCTCAAATACCTACTATACATACTTATATGCATACAGGCAATTTATGTTACAACTAGCTGTGCCCGCGACTTCGTACGCGTGATATTTATTTTGTTGACAATTTCATTTGCACCGTACAATAAAACTTATAAAAAAAATATATGCCCAAGTTATGCTTATAGCATCAGCTCCGTCCCTTCAAATGTTATTGACAAATTCGATTGGTTTTTATTTTTTGTACGTAACCCTAAACATCAATTTATCCCTAATTGTTTTTTTTTCAAAATGAAAGTAGCATAATTTACGCCTTATAGCATGAGCTATCTGCCAGTTTCGTTCAAATCGGTCCAGCCGTTCGGATTTTGTTCACAATTTTATGGTTTTTTATTTGTTGTGCGGAACCCTAATTATTTTTCCAAGATTAAAGTATATGTTACGCCTAGTAAAATTTGCTATGTATTAAGTGAAAGTCTCGTTCAAATCGGTCCAGCCGTTTCGGAGATTACCCCAAACAAACAGACAGACAGACAGACAAAAAAATTTTTTATTGCTTTTTTGTCATTAGAAGCGTGTTTACTTTCATATGCATTTCGTAAAAGCTGTTATTTTGACATTACAAACAGACACTTCAATTTTATTTATGTGTATAGATATTTTCTCATCCTACAAAATAATTATTTATTGGGGCTCATAGCTTATTAGGTAAATGAAATATTTGAAGAATAGACATTTGAAATACAGTGAAATACCCACTTAATTAACCTATTTGTAAGACTATTTACTCTGTACCTTATATCTTACGTAATTTGGTACTAAATTGAATAAACACCAGTTTAATATCAAACATAAACAAACAGTAATACGCTTTCAGCAACCACCGACGACGTTTGGCGGTCTCAAGCCAGGCAAAGCATTAATTAGTTAACAATATTTAATTGATCAAAGCATTTGTTACTGTGTATATATGGTTGATAATTAAATGACAAACTTTGCTGCGTACTTAAGAGTTGATATGGATAACAAAAAATATATCATAAGTCTACATTAATGATAGACAATATTTACCTACAAAGCAAATGTAGCTGGAAGAAAATGACGCGGAAAACAGTTTTATATTGTCTTTTTATTATTACTACAATCCAGCCTAGTGGCCAAATAGTAATTGAATATAACTTAATATTCCATATTGTGCTATCACATAGGTATCCATGGATTCTTAGGTTGTGCTGATAGCATATATGCGAAGTTACGATGTCTTCTTATAATGCACTAAAACTATATTTACAGTATTACCTCAGAGTAGATAATATACTACGTTTTACACTAGACTACACTAACTCAAATGTTTGGTTCTTTCTCTAAGTCTTTTTACTATACCCTTTTTATGAATATAGAATGTAGCATATTGAGTATTTGATTTAATTCTCATTACAAAATATTACATTTACAACATGCATTTCCGTCACATATGGCAAAATACCTGACTCATCCATTTCAGTTAAATAAAAGCGAGAGTCCCATCCACCTAAAAATTGCCCCATAAATCCAAGGTACTTTTACATAAACCGACTTAACCGGCCGATTAAATATGATTTGTGACCTGTGACGTCACGATTCGTAACGTCGAGCTCGGGGAGTCACAAAGACCGTGAAATTAGTAATTAAAAGTCACACGTGATAGTTTAAGTTTGATCTTTAATCCCAAGTGGGAAATTCTGAGAGAAATGTTTCCTAGAGTTTCGAGGAAAATGTTGGTAATAAATGGCGCTAAGAATGAGTGATTTTATTGCGTTGACGTTGTTCGGAATAATTAACATCTGGGTTAGCAGTGATGGGGATTTCTTATCGATACATACAAGGAAAAGTAAAATAAAAATGTTTGCGCCCGCTAAGCAAATAAAAAATATCTGTATAAGTTTGGTCAAATTAATTAATTATATTTTAATTGTGTCCTACATGCATGTTTCATAAAACTATGATGATATTAACTAATTCATTAAATTCATGACAGTTATTAATGTAATAACTCAAATAATAATGAATATAGGTGATCATTTCTTATTTCAAATAGGTTCTCGTCGGCTGACCTTCAGTTTTCCTAATTACAATCATATATATTCATAACACAGTAATTAACGTTCATATTTGTATAGAACCTAAGGTCAGAACCGACTGATTGATAAGGGCTTAGCCAGAAGCGAAGTGTTAACCTCAAGGATAATCAACATTTTGCCCAGGGCAGGCTTGGCCAATCAATTTTAATCTATCGCCGCCTAATCGTCGAACTTCGACGATTAACACTTGATTCCAAAAACTAAGCATGGATTTGCTAAGATAAAGGAATAAGGAATTGCTATAAAGCTACATGTCTGAGAATGTACCTATCTGTCCTAATGAAGGCATTTCAGAGATACTCGATGAAAGATCAGTATTTTACTGACCGACAAAAGACGACTCAAACTGAGTTGTTCCGATCTTTGATTTCGAAGCGTATGAACAACGTACGACACTGGTAGCACTTAAGTGATACTTACTTATACCTCTGGTATTGCAGTCCATAGGCTACGGTCCTTACCCTCAGGCGGGCTGTATGCTTGTTTGCCACCATGGGTATCAATCGCGCTATGCCGACCCTACACTTAAACTTAAGAAACAAAACATAAATATCACCATAGGTTTGTTCTTGAATACAACAAACCCGTGATGAATAACATACCCAGCTATTCATGAATAAGTGTCACACACAAGACTGCTGTGTTACACTTTGTTCCCAACGTGCCAAAATATGACTTTTCTCTTGTGAATAAAAATAAAACATTTCGAATTCACTGGAAAATATTTCTGGTAGCAGCAATTCAGATTCAGTTACTTAGTTGTTTTATAAAATGTATTTTTAGTATCAAAAGGTTTCCGGTGCATTTTATACAGGTATATTTTTGTTTATTCGGTTTTAAAAAAAGATCTTTGATAAATTTAACATGAAACCGAGCTGTAATATTTGGCTAACGAATGGTGGAGTAGCATCGTTTGTCCGGTATCAAAAAATATAAAAAATCCTTCATAATAAATTTAATGGGTTATTAATTTATAAAGCATTGTTGTTATTCTCTCTGAATTACCAATATTATACCCGTAGACTTATTCTCGACAAACGTTTTTCGTATACATGTACTATTCCCAAATTACCTGCATACTAAGGTAATTAGCAATTTGTAGCAAGTGACGGTACAAAATAAGTTTGTCATGAGGTAACTTTAGTAATAACGTAGAAAGGACACGCTTCTAAGGTATCGGCACATCGCAAGCGTAACCACGACAATTTCGAATCTATGTGATAAATAAATTGAATGTATTATTAACATTGTAACTAACTTTAGTTAGTATGTTCTGTACATTTTGAAATTGGAATGGGAACAACGAATTGAGGGTAAATGGAGTCACAATTCACAAGAATACAAAATATGAAGGAACGGAATAGCATAAGGAAGTATTTTACTGGCACCAGCTTGAGATGACAAAGAGAACACGCTGTTGTTACAAGTGTGTAGGTGTCTTATAAATTCCCTGCAGTATGGTACAACCTTTACTTGCTCCACCGTAATGACAACATTAAATTAAATGACAGGCCAAATTAGAATTTGCACAGAATTTGTGGCCCACCGGTAACCGATCAATATGAACTTCATAAGTTAAGAAAATTTTAATAAAGTATGAAGATCAAATAGCCAATTTCGTCGTCAACAGTTTTTGGTGGTTAATTAATTAATTACAAAAGTTCGTGGGGCATGTAACATTTTAACCAAATGGGTTGCCATTCAATTTATTTATTAACTCATTAAGGCATATTTTAATTTTTGTATTCAGATTAAAATATTATGCTTGCTGTGTATGTTCGAAGTTGTAATTGGATTTAAGAGAACGCAGTTTTTTTTAATCTTTGCTTGAATAATGTAAATTCGAAAATGTGACCATTGTTTTGTTGACCATTTGTTCATCCCATGCAGGGAGTTCATAGCCCCTAAACATAAAAAAACATGTCGTTTATTTTGTTTTTCTGAAAAATTCAGGTATTTTGTTCTCTACAAAAAACCTTACTCAGACGGCTGAAGACCACTTTGGTCTTGTCTCTGCTCGGTTATGTAGCAAACTCACGCCACGAGAGACAACTCTAAAAATAATCTCTAGTAATAGACAAGCGCAAATCAAAGAATGAAGAACAGAATCTCAAGTGTTTCAGCCCTCTCAATTGTTTCCGAAGATATCTTAAAATTTGCTGCCTTCAAACAAAATCCTTTAAAATGTTTCAACCTCTAAAGATATCCAACCCTCGGGGCGGCACATTCCCGAACCGCCACGGAAACTAAGCTGCGATCTTTACGACACCGTGGGGTGCAGCCACCTGAACAATTTTGTTCCATTTCTTATACTATGAACAATTTGTTCCATTTACTTGTACTGGAAAATGTTCGCAGCTATAAAGTTTATTGCTCCCGCCAGGGTTTTAACGATTTATGGGATTATAACTTGTTGATCGGAGATTCTTGGGGTGATAGTTGGTGTTATGTCACGACAACTCTGAGGCGGTAATATTCTTGCAACTTATGTCATGAAAATCATTTTGCATTGATGATTAGGTATCATCACAGAGTTTCATGACTATCTACATAGCTATTTAATGAAAATCCCATATACTAAAGTGATACTAGTATTTTTTTAGGAATTTTTCTCAACCGAAGTTTGAACACACGCCCAAATACACTTGCTTGAACACGAAAATTCCTTTCAAACTAGAAATTATGGTAACATCGGGTGTCATAGAGTTGGTACGTGGCTTTCAGCTATGACCGCAAAGTGGTAAATATTGGCAAATATGAATTTGCATCGCCTGCACATATTGCTCTTATTTCATCCTACTCCTCTACTAACAAAATATCGGACAGTGCCATCCATTCCATATTAATATTAAATACGTTCAACCTAGAATTTAAGCGCTCTCAAAGTATTCACAAAAGATTCTGAAGCATTTATATTTTTAGCAGTAACAATACAAATGGATAGAATTCCCATTCATTTGTTATTTCTCGAGAGCGTTCAAGAATTGTATATTGTACTTTGATAGCATTCAAATTCCAGCTTGAAAGTACATAATTATTTATAATGAAATATATTATAAAAGAAACCGGTGCTTATATAAGTATTTATAGTGTATTAATAGACAAAGTTTCAAAGACAAGCGAAACGTTCTGAAGAAAACTCTTTGCGCTCAGTTAAATGGCAGGCGTTAACCTGTGACTGAAAGGCACGTCGAGTCAAATAGGAGTTTTTGGCGGGAATCAGGCGGAGCGGTTGAGATTTTTTTCCAATGTGTCGTAAATTGTGTTATAGTGATCTTTAATGTGTATTTTTGGTGTCGATATGTGCAGTAAAGTTTCATTTAGTGACTGATTTATAGGAGCATTGGAAATAATGCCATAATACGACTTTTGGGTTAAGTGATTTATCATTTTGGTCAATAGGTTACCTCTAATCTAAAGGCGTGTTACGATCTGCTACTGCCGTGGGTTGTCTCCAGAAACTCCATTGGGCGTTAGAATGCATGACACTAGGCATTTTAATGCGGCAAACACGAGAAATTTTGCAACATGAAAATTCTCTAACACTCGACACTGGCAAAAATAGTCCCTGAAGGGATCGATTGCCATACTTAGGAAGAAGAAGAAGAAGAAGAAAGGCACGTCAAAGCCATGTGTCATATAATAATACTCAACTACTCAAAAATCCGTAAGAGTTAAGTATAATATGTATCAGTAATAATAAACCCAATAACTTCCAAATATCTTCAAGTATTTGACAGGTGATAATTAATACATCTTAGCAGAAATTTTCGCGAATAACTTTATCACGATATAATAATTGTAAAATGATACAGGTGTGTGTTACTTCGTTTTGACTACAGTTAGTTTGCTACGATTCCATTTTTATTTCTCAATCCTATCGTTGGCAGTGACCGATTGTACCTATTCCATCTGTTACAATAATTATACAAATGGGACTGCAGGTTAAATGCGTTGACGTAAACCAGACAAACGTAAATGATTACGAGTCGAAATTTACAAAAGACTGAACATAGGTTACATCACAATCAACAGTGAAATTAAGCTCGAAATATTCGAAAACATTTCCGTAGATATCTTCGCAAGTAAGCCCACGGCTCTGGACTTGTATAGTTATAAACATAATACGCACTAATTATGCGGGGTACGTGATACGTATTTGGCTCGACGTTGTGTTGTTTTAGTGGAAAACGCCACGTTTGGCAAATAGACTAATGAGGCCTCTACAAATTATGTGACGTTGGTCCCAATCAGTTATCCAAAAATTACTGACACGATCATTTTACGGGTAAAATAAATACCAGTATTTGATAACTATAATTATTTAAAAAAAATCAGGTGGTACTAAGGCGTACTGTAACTTTGAAAATACTGTGTTAATCGATTCATTTACATTTCGCGATTACTGGTTGATCAGCATTATCAAAGTGAACCGTATCAAGTTCCGAGAACGCGAAACAATCTGCCGGTTATAAATACAACATCTTTGTCATGTTGCCCGAAGCCCATGTTGTCAGAAGACTGAGGAATGTTCAACATCGGTTGGTAGACAACAAAGATATCAGCTAAGTGTTATTGCAGTGCCACTAAGTTGTATATAAAGAGACCTAGCAGTACTCTCGAGAGATCTCCGATAACTTACTGGACTCCGCTCTGTTCACCGTTAATAAATAGTCCTATGTTCTAAATTAACGGTTTTATCAAGAAAAAACTGGAAGAAAGAATGGTCCCAGTGGTAAAAAATGACACATGTTGTTCATACATTAGTAATGCATATAAATTTGAAGAACAAGAAAACTCCATGAACTTTCACCTGAAAGAAGAATAATCAAGGCACGTAAAAAATTAATCAATCAATGTCACGCTTCATTCTCAAAGCATGTTCTACAAAATTCCAACTGATATTGTATAATAATACATATAAACTTGTTATAAACAAGAAACATGATAGTCTCATTAACTGGAATTGGAATAAATTAATTAAGTTACGATACTGTGAGGAACGTCAGTAATTATAGATATTGTACGCACTCGACGGTAGTTAATATTCTACCCACTGATGATTTCATATATACTAGTCACTACTTCGTTCATCATAAATTTAAAGGTACAACGTTAAAAGTAATTCTATTTAATAAGCAGAAGATTCCTGCGATACCTAGACTTTAAGACCCATCAGACATCTGAGAATTATATCCATCGTTGTTCACGTTATCATTTTCTCCCCCTAGAACATCGACGCAATATTTAATGATATATGCTTTTTAATGAATATTGCTAAAGGATTAATTGTTAGTCTAAACTATCTCTCCGTACGAACCAATCTAGTTTGAGACACCGGCCAATTCTTAATACACCTTTTTAAACCTTTATTACAGAAAAAATGCAATTATAAACCGTAATCTTCCTACTGATAAATAAATAAATAACAATACTCGTTTTAAGATGTATGACCTGAATTCAGAAACTGTAAGATTGAGAGAAGCTAAGAGACAAAAGAAATCAATTTTAAGTGATGCATTGATAACAACAAATGTATTAGTCGTTGGACATAATGACAAAAAACAGTATACGAGTACTGTATGTATGTTGGTATAAAAACGCCTACTGTCACAATATAATATGACATTTATTCAAATAAACAATTAATCTAGGCAACAGTGATTTACGGTTTCTAATTCCCCGTATAGCACTTAAACTTACAGAGCGATTGGGGTTAAAGGAACAATGAATTATTAGCACTGTAATAGTTTCGAAACTAATCAAGTCGAAACTGTGAACAGAAAGCGTTAAATACAACTTCATTTAAAGTGGAAGGCGCAGTTTTAGTGTGGGATATTTCGAGTGGAAGACAGTCGAGAATCTTGGCTATTAAATTTGTAGTCGACAGATTCACGTGACTTAGTTAATATTTAATTAGCTGGCCTGTACCGGCTTACCGCGTGTAGAAAATATACTTACTTATACCTCATATTTTTACCTTAAATCGTAGTGTACTTTTATATATCCAAAATAATTAATACGGTAATAATTAAAATAATTAATTAATTCTAAAAATACGTTGATCCCATTGTAACCGCTTAAGGAGGCCTCTTAAGGTGTTCCTATGTCATAAAAAGACTCTTAATATCATGTTCATACATCAGTCATACATCAGTAAACGTATATGACGAGACCGCTGGTCTAGTGGTTAGTATACCTGACTGCTACGCTAGAGGTCGCGGGTTCGATTCCCGCCTGGGCAAACATTTATGTGACAAATATGTTTGCCTTGCGTTTGGGTGTTTGGTATACATACCTATTACAGGCTTCAGCCCAAAACTTTTTATCCATCATGGCATCATATAACATACATCTCGCCTTCTCAATGATGGTTCTGTTCATCCTTTCACATAACCCGTTCTGCTGTGGGGTATATGGATTCGTTTTTTGGTGAACTATGCCATATTGTTTTAAGAAAACGTCAAAGTCTGAATTACAGAACTCCTTTCCATTGTCACTTCTGAAGAATTTCACTTTTCTATTAGTTTGATTCTCTGACATCACCTTAAACTCTTTGAAATATTTCAAAGCTTCATTTTTATTCTTTAAAAAATAAATGAAGGTCATGCGACTAAAGTCATCAACAAATAAAAGAAAGTAGGACGAACCTCCTAGTGATTTCTCCTCCATGGGTCCACAAAGATCACTGTGCACCACATTTAATAGTGCTGTGCTTCTCGTACCAACATTCGTGAATGGTAGCCGACACTGCTTGCCCTCACAACATGTCTTGCATGATGATTTGCTTATCTCAATTTTCTCAACGAAATCCATTCCTGTTACAGCATTCTTCGTTTTCATCAAGCTATCACTGTTCACGTGACCTAATCTGCGATGCCAGATGTGACCTGAGGTGGTGGCCGCAGCTATCAACCTCTCTTGTGTGTTCAATCTATAGACACCATTCAACAATGTAGCAGTAGCAACTAAATCTCCACCTCTGTTGTATATAAGACAGCCATGCTTATTGAAATACACTCTATTTCCTTTTTCTATCAATTTGCTCACGGAAATGAGGTTAGTTGTCAATTCTGGTACACAAAACACATCTTCGATGTTGATGTCGATTTCACTGTCATTCACTGTAGTTATTATCTTAACATCGCCAGCACACGTAACTGAAACAGTTTCTTGATTTGCAACAATGATATTTTCTTGAACTTTACGGTATCGGCTTGCTATCCAATCTGTGTTAGCGGTTAAATGGACGCTAGCACCGGAATCGATATACCAGTCCTTTTTATTGAAACTTCCACTTAGAAATACAGCTGAAAATGCGTTGGTTTGTTTACGGTCTTCGTTTTTATTGTTTATATTCGAGTTATTTGGACATTGAGTTCGGTAGTGTCCGACTTGTTTACAACGGTAGCATTTGACATTGACAGTTTTTATGTTGGCATTACTTGTCTTTGGCAAATTTGAGGTCGAGGCGCCATCTTTATTTAGTGTTGTGGATACCTGTTTCCTTTTGTGTTGCCATTTTCTAGACACAGCAAATGCACCATCTTCACTATTGTTTCCGTTACCTGTCTCCATATCTAGAAGTTTGCTTTTAATGGCGTCCGTTGTCACTTGAATGCCTGAATGCTCTATCGCCATGATCATGGGAGAGAACTTCTCTGGTAATCCAGCTAGTAATAACGAACCAATCCATTCATCATTAATTGCAAATCCCGTTCCACAAAGTTTCTGACCTGTCTCAATTATTTGCGTGACATACGAGGTCATGGAACTGCAATTATCCAGACGTATAGAAATTAAATTTCTCAGGAGACTTATTCTTCTGGTGAAACCGGAATCATCAAAAAGAGACTTCAATTTTTCCCACAGCTCTTTAGTAGTCTTGACTGCCTTGATATGCACGTACAACGACGCATCTATCGTTAAAATCTTAGAAATACAGCTGAAAATGCGTTGGTTTGTTTACGGTCTTCGTTTTTATTGTTTATATTCGAGTTATTTGGACATTGAGTTCGGTAGTGTCCGACTTGTAATACAGCGGTATATTTGCATAATCGGACAGTTTCATCTGTATTAAATGGTAAAACGCCATTTGAGTTATGGACAGGTATTAAACCAGATCTTAGCAATCTGAGGATCTTTGGATCACCAGTCATGGTCCATGTCAATAAAGAGAAGAGGTCAAAATGGGACAAGAAATCCACTGAATGTATACTAGTTGGATTTCCCGAGAACATCAAGGGCTACAGAGTGTATGATCCTGTGAAAAGAATTATAACCACTAGCAGAGATGTGATTGTAATGGAAAAAGAATCAATCATGATGGAGGTTGCATCTGAAAGCAACGATCAGGAGTCTGTGAATGATGGCAGTCCACAAGAAAGCCCGAATCTACAAGATTCAGTGGGGGATGACACAGATTCAACTTTAAAAGAAGTGTCAGAAGATGATTCTATTTCAGACTATATGCCGAGTGAGTATGAGGATTCGGTAGAAACTATAGATGATGTTAATCATCGAGTCAGACCTACAAGGCGATGTCGTGCTCCAAACAGATATGGTTTCGGTGGAATCTGCTACTCGGAGAATGATATGGGTTGCGGAGCTGATCTTACACTGAAGCAAGCATTGAAGGGGCCTGAGGGAAACCAGTGGTTGCAGGCTGTCAAAGATGAACTGAAGTGCTTTGAAGAAAATGATGCTTGGGAAGTGGTAGATATTCCTAGTAGTGGTACAATTGTGCAGTGTAAGTGGGTGCTCAAAAAGAAAATAGAACCTGATAATAAAGTGCGTTATCGTGCGAGATTAGTGGCAAAGGGCTTCTCGCAACAACCGGGTATAGACTATGCAGAGACATTTTCACCAGTCGTGCGACATAGTTCTTTAAGATTACTTTTTGCTTTGTCGGTAAAACTAGGACTTGACATTAGACATTTTGATGTGGTAACTGCATTCTTAAATGGCGAACTTCATGAAAATATTTACATGCAAATACCTGAATGTTTTGATAGTTCAGATATTGATAAAGTTCTAAAGTTAAAGAAAGCCATTTATGGATTGAAGCAGTCATCAAGAATGTGGTATAACAAAGTAGATATTTGCTTAACAAAAAATGGTTATTTAAAATCTAAATATGAACCTTGTTTGTATGTAAAGAATGAAGATAAAAATATGACTATAATTGCATTATATGTTGATGATTTTTTCATTTTTTCTAATTGTTCTGAAGAAACTGATAAATTAAAGTGTGTATTAGAGTCTCAATTTAAGATTAAAGATTTAGGCCAAATAAAACAATGCCTTGGTATGTCAGTGTGTTATGATAAAGAAAATAAAGTGTTAACATTAGATCAAAGTCATTACATAGAACAGTTATTATTAAAATTTAATTTAGAAAATTGTAAAACTATAGATACTCCTATGGAAAGTGGACTGAAGTTGGCTAAACATAGTAATTGTGATAAGAATTTACCATACCAGCAATTAATCAGTTGTTTAATGTATCTTGCCATACTTACACGTCCAGATATTGCTTTCTCAGTAGGATACCTAAGTCAGTTTAACAATTGCTATGATAGAGAGCATTGGGCTCATGCTAAGCGGATTTTAAGATATTTAAAGAAAACTAAAGATTATTGCATTAAATATTGTGGTAAAGGTAATAAGGACATAATTGGTTATGTAGATGCAGATTGGGGCAATGATCCTTTAGATAGAAAATCATACACTGGATTTTGTTTCAGCCTATCAGGAGGTGTAATTTCTTGGAGTAGTAAAAAGCAAAATAATATAGCTCTGTCTAGCACAGAAGCAGAATATATTGGTATCTCTGAAAGTTGTAAGGAAGCTGTTTACTTAAGGAATTTGTATAAAGAAATAACTGGTAGTTCTGATGATGATTCTATTCTTATATTTAATGATAATCAAAGTGCCCATAAATTGTTGTATAACGCAGTTTTTCATTGTAAATCAAAACATGTAGATATTAGATATCATTTTGGAAGAGAGTGTATTAATAACAATATTGTTAAAGTAGAGTACCTGCCGACAGCTGATATGGCTGCAGATGTTTTAACGAAATCTTTAAGCTGTGTAAAACATTATAAGTTTTTGGAACTGATGGGGGTGCAAAATAAATGTAATTAATTTAGTATCTTATTATGTTGTATTTACTGTATAAAATTTTGATATAGTGGGGGTATTAATACTATGTAAGCATATCAAAATATTGTAATTTGTTCATGTATGCTACAAGTAGCGACATCTGTGTTCATGTAGCGTTACCATGTATGGAATGTCATTTTTCAATAAAAACGTCAGTTTGTTGGTTTTTTGTTCGAATGCACACGGTCGTTTTATTAATAATACCAAACACCCAAAACTTTTTTTTTTTGTAAATACATAATTTTAATACATTAAAATTATGTATTTACAAAAAAAAAAAGTATATAAGTATTATATCAGCTACTGGTTCCCATAGTACAAGCTTTGCTTAGTTTGGGGCCAGATGGCGCTGTGTGATAATGTCCAAGCATTATTATTATTATTATGTAATATATAAAAAAGTCTCGTGTCACAGTTTTCGTTGCCATACTCCTCCGAAACGGCTTGACCGATTTTGATCAAATTTTTTGTGCTTATCCGGTATCTATGAGAATCGGTCAACATCTATTTTTCATCCCCCTAAATGTTAGGGGTAGTCCACCCCTAATTTTTATTTTTATTTTTTAGACCGATTTCAAAAATTCTTTCACCGTTAGAAAGCTACATCATCACTGAGTAACATAGGCTATGTATTATACTAGCTTCCCGCCCCGGCTTTGCAGGGGTAGACAAAATATTTGATATAAAAGTCTACCCGTCCGAAGCCGGGGCGGGCCGCTAGTTATATATAGAAGAGATTCATTTAATTTTATCTGCATTACTAGAATACCAGTAGTAGCTACGCAGAGACCCACGCGAATACAGAAATACAGTCGCTTAGGGGTTTAGTGCCATTTAACATTAATACAGAAGAATTATATGATTTACAATTTTATAAATATGCATCGTAGTATAGTTGTGTTGAAATTACAGTTCCTTATATTAATTGCAGTTTGACAATCTGTTATCATTCCAATAACACGCTCGGGACTTGACTGTATCAGTTACATTCACCAAATTTTTATAAATAAAAATTAAATGGCATTCACAAAATTGGGAAAAAGTCACGTTGGCACCAACTGATCCTTCGGTGAAACATAGGTGTCGTGACACCTCTGCCTACCGTCCGAGTAAGAACCCTTGTAGGAAGCCTTGAAGATATCTAATTATTATAATATAATTGGGATTCATCGAATTAAAAAAGTTGTACGAAACAACTGAAAAGTTATATCGCTCGTTTCTAAACAGTTTGCCAACTCGATTATTATGCCCATAACTTGACTGTCTTTTTATGGCCAATAAAGAACATGTTAATATTCAATACGAAGATTTTATAACAAAAGTTTTCTCGTTAGTTCAAAAAGTTCCGGCGACCGTCCTCTGTCGACTCGATACATGACTTGAGTGTGGTTTGGCTTTCCAGCCGAGCATATAATGCCCATAATGGTTACCGAATCTGGTCAGGGCGTTTGTATTTTATATGTTTGATACTATTATGGCTCCTTCACTTATCGACGCGAATATACTCTAAGGCACTCCAGATCTGGTTTCTATATTTCAAAAAGCAAATAACAATTATAGAAGATACAAGCTTGAGATCAAACGAACGATGGAACAAAGACACATTTAACAAGCAATGCTTAACCGATTAAAAATGAACTCGTGTGTTCGCTATTAGAATGAGTAAATCAGTTTTGTAAAGATAAAATTAGCATCGACTAGTAGACATTTGACTCATGAAGTATTAAAAACAGATTATGCTATTGCACTTAGACGTTCGATTTATTTAAACAATATCATAAGATAATAAAATACCTAGTCAATGTTTTATTTAAAAATTCAAAGTTCCTCATATTCACAATAAAATTTTGTTTAATATAAACACATTTCCTAATTCATCATATTGTATTTAAAGTGACTTTAGGTAAATCAAAGTCTGACACCACAGTTCTGTTTAAATGCTAGATTCATTGGACATGCGTAAAAGGGGATTAAAATATATCGGCCCACAAATTGAGGTTCAATTCTGTAGGATTTTAGTGTAATCCGTCTTTGTAATTGGTTTTGTGGCGTAGTGCAACTGCCAGTAATGGTTAAGTGAAATTTTTACACTTCGATTCGTAATGAAAGTATTTTATAAACTTTTCGGTATTGTTGTTTATTTACTTATGTATCTATATTTATTTTGTATCCGATAATTATGACCGAAACAATTTTAAAACGTGATGAATTTTTGGTAGACAAATGATCAACATCGAACACGGACATCTTATTATGTGTTCCATATTTCAGCTTTTGATCATCAGTCTTTAAATGTATCCATGACCTTTGTTTTGAACCTCAGCATTGTCACGCTGGATAGTAATGCTGATTCTCTCTATTCTATTCTCTTATTATTATATTCTATCGAATATGCTTCAGCACGCCTGTCACAGGAGGCCTCAACCAGCCGACGTGAGACCTCCTTGTGCAAAAAATACAGATTCCAATCAATAATCTGTGAATTCAGCGAAAACATATTTAATTTGAATGAAGCCATTTTTTTACTTCACAGCATTAGCACGTTTCAATGTGTAATTGCTTTCGAATTTTCCGTTTGTCCAAAGATTTGCTTTCATATTAGACGTTGTTTGATCTGCTAATTGTTTAGAATAATTTACTTCAGTTCTTAAGTAATTAAGAAGTTTGTTTAAGGCGCTTGTCTTCAATTCTCAGGAATTTAGCCAAAGTATAAATGTTTTAACGTGTTTGAATATAAATAATGCTGTGTGAAAACAGAAAATGCAGGAAATATTTTATTTACATTAGAATTTTTTTATCACCTGAAGAGCATTAGGATTTTATGAGCAGCGCGATTCCTTAAGTTGAATATAAAAACCAATTTTAATATAATAAGTAGATTTTAAGATAGTATTTTCTCAAGATTTCTTAGCGTTTCGGCTTAGAAGTATCCACGTCACATCGCTAGAAATAACTAAGCATCTGTAGCGCAATCATGAATAATTGCGGCAACGTTTTCGTATCGCATTCGAATATATTTGTATTGAAAAATGAACAGCGCTGCGGCGGTGACAAGTGGAACTAAAATTTATGACAATTTTGACTTTTCACGAGTTACATTTTTGCTTAGGTAGTCGACAATGTTCCTGCTACCAGCACTGATTACGATAAAGATCCTGACTGGGAAAAACAACCAGAGAATTCTGAAGAGAACCCAACGAGAATATGAGGTAAAAAATCGCATCAACCCGAGTCTCTTTCAAAGCTAAAAGCTGATATTAAAAAAACGCAAGTCCAAAAGTGTGGTAATCCATTTACGTAATTTTATTTTGAGTTCGCATAACAGAACTGACATTCCTCGTGACGGTGTATAAATGAACCGATGGTGACTTGCGACTCTCAATGATGGATTTTTAAATGCTTGCGACACTGTAATGGGGAAGGGTAATTTATGAGTGGGATAAAACGCGGTCTGAGTACTGTGAGGCCTTTTTATGGTAAATGTTTGGGTGGAAAAATTTTGATGTAATGGACGGCCACGGGATTAAAATATACATTGTCAAGTGGCGTCATCGCGCCAAAATCATATTTTAAGTAATATTGTTGACGCAACCCAAAAATGTGGTAAAAAAATGCGAATGTGAGTGAAATAAGTAGCCGTGGAAGGTCAAAGTCGATTATTAAGATTAGAGCAAAAAATGTAAAAAAGACGTTTCTAGTAGGGGAGCCCCCCTTAACTTTAGAATTTTTATTATTTGTTGTTATAGCGGTAACAGAAATATACATTCTGTAAAAAAAAAACAACCGCTGTTCATTCGTCCGTCTCTCTGTCCGTCAGTCTTATATAGTATTAGGGTTCCGTTAGTTACCCTTCGGGTACGGAACCCTATAAAAGGGCTAACTTTATCAGAATGCCAAGCGGGCGTGCTTTCTAAAGCGTGAAGGCAGACGATTTAAATTTTCCGAGCTGCGAACTTTAAACTTTGTCAAAGTCACGGTTCATAATTCATATCTCTCTTTGCACTCTATTCCTGGAAATTTATTTTATGTATAGCATAAATGTTTAAGATCCTCCTTTATAAGTGCAGTAATTGATTTTTAAACAGTGACGGTAATTTTTATGTTGCATGTTCAACTGGAGGTAAATATTTTAACCGAGAAATTTTAACTTTACAGAACATGTCTAACCAGACAGGACAGATCCTTTACCATAGTATAATAAATCTGTGTGTGTGTGCGTGCATATTAACGCTGTAGAATTTCGTAAATTAGTCTATATGGTTTTTTATTTAATTCAGTATTTATTCCCACACGTTGATGTGTGAAGCTCGAAATGTTACAATAAAATTACTTTCAATAAACAATTATTCATAATGCATTGGGCTGCAGTTAAGAGTATCCATTCAGCCTCCGTGACACAGCTGATAAAGATACTAGCCGTATAAACATTTTACACCAACCAGTTACAACAATGTGTGTTTGAACAAGAAAGTCAAACACAAGAATTCCAGAGGAATAATGTGGTAAACTTGCTATACGAGTATACAGTGGGTACATAGGTAAGTACATCTTGGTTTTCGCCATAAAACCCCGAAGCTGTACATTCAGTTAACTATTTGGGGAGGAATTGAGTTTCTCAGAAGTGTACATCTTCAATGCTTTGTTACTCATTTTATACGTTATTGACGACGTAGTCGGATTGTTGGCTGAGGGATTGCTACACAGTGGGAATGCGTGCTATTCTGCACAGAACATGTATATTATTGTGTGAAAGGCGGAAGTGCGTCATATTGATAGAAATACAGAATATGGTTGAATTCCCTGTCTACCAAAGAGATTTTCTAAATTTAATTTCAGGCTCAGAGTAGATAATATACTACGTAAAAGTACCAGGAAGGCATAAAAAGAATAATACTCAGATTTATTTGTGTTTCTGCGGTGAGTATGGTTTTCAAAACTCCGTAAGGATACGCGGTGCTGATGGTAATTTGCATAGGACTCTGACTTTAATACCCTAGTTACCCTACGTATTTTTCTCGTATAACTTCGGTATACACATGCTGCGTAATATTGGTCGGGAGATGACCTACGAAGCACTCTAATCAGAATATAAGCCTTGACGCCGAGTAGTTCTCTGGAATAACTTTGGTAAAGTTCTCTTGAATGGCTTTGGCAAGCACAGTCTTAGAATGGTACAAAAGTTATACAGACATACATTTACAACCTTCAAAACATAATGCCTACACAGTAACTGAATTAATGACAATGTTGGTTCCAAGACAATTCTCACGTAAAATAATGAAATCCTTAGCTTATCACACTCAAAGTAACAATACACTCCAGCGAAATGAACAAAGTAACAAAATAGGCTCCCCAAACTCGAGTATTCTAATTTCAATAGAAATGAGAATTGTCATACTAATCACGAACCGAGAACTTTTCACTTTGATTTCTATCTTCAATGGCATCGGAATAATTAATTCTTAGTAATATTGGCTGTAGGTTAATTAACATTCAAGTTGACAATCAAAGAAAATGTCATTAAGGTCGTGTCATCACCTTCGTTTTAATTGGGAAAATTTTATAATGGAAAAATAAAATAATTAGTAACATTTTAGTCGATATCTATACATACCACATACTAAATACAAATTAATAATACAAATTTAAGTGTCTACTATTAGTAATTTAAAATGACAGCTTTTTAATTAATGCATACTAAAATGAATGTTTATAAGTAAGTATAACAAAAAAACTATTATTTTGTTTGTGTCAGCTAATCTCCAAAATGGCTAAACCCATCTTACGGGACTTTAACAAGCAGATAGCTGATGTTATATGGCGTTACTTAGGCTGCTTGTAAGTCCGGGAAATATTTTGGGGTCAACATAATTAATTCCGCGCATACGTAGTCGCGGGCACATCAGGTTTTGTATATAAATGTCTGGACGCCTTTCCGAAAAGCTCCTCCTAAGGTTTATACAATTTAATACAAGGCAAAGTATGTAGTCTTAAATCATTATTAAATTAGTATCCAGGCTTTTAAATTTGCAAGTTTATTTATGCTCATTTGTTTTTAGATGAACATTACTAAAGATGAATAACTTATTACGTTATTTGTTGCTAACGAGTGCCATCTACTGACGGTACAAACATACGACAGAATTGTACAGTGAACTAACTATAAATTACAATGCACAGAATATTTTTGTGCACTCGTTGGAAGTCGTATTTTTAGCCAAAATGTTAACCTTTATTTCAATAGTAGTGAGACTCAGAGCGCAGATATTTAAAAATATGGCCGTCACTGTTTGACAAACAAGTAAAAAGTGACTCGCTTAGTGTATCCTAGCATTTATTTCTGCACTTCATAATTATGAAGCGAACAGCGATAGAGTTTAATATTTTAGTTAAATAACTATATACATAAAAATAAATTTCTGCAAGTTTGAAAGATTATCACTTGAGAAGGTCACCAATTTGGGTGTTTTTATTTGCCGTGTTCGTTATTGTCAGTACAAGATAGGTACCTAGAACGAAAGTTTTTTTTTTATTTGGTTCATATTGCACCTGAGTGAATCCGAAGCGAGACGCTTATAATAAAAGCTTAATTGAAACTCCGGTATTGAGCCTGAAATACCTCTAAATTTATGACGTAATATTTCCAAGATAACGCCAATGGATATAATTGTACTTCTGATTGAAATGTATTGTACAACTAAATTTTATTCAAGACTATAAAATAACATCAACGTAGCCTACATATTTGCAACGTTAGCGAAATTTGATCTCAGAACCTCCTTAAGATGGAAATTCCGAAATTAATGTTAAACTATAAGGCACGTAATCTCACGTCGAGGGTAAATGTGCGTAACACCTCATACAATAGCTGTCCCTTCGTATTAACTCGGGGCCTTGGAGATTATATGACCCTAGTAACGAAGCGCTCTGTACGTTAAGCACTAGGCGTGATAAAGTGATGGATATAATAACCCTGAGACGAGCCGAGATTGTCAAGTGTATCGTTTTTATTGAATTTTGACCTCATTAAGAGGTAGGTATGCAGGGTCTGGAATATTAAGTGATTTTATACTATGTTGAATGGACATGAATGTATGTATTTATGCAAAATCAACCTGATCTGCAAGTACGTTGCGGTCGGGAACTCCTGCCAGAATGAAGTCGCATGTCTACTGCTCAAATCTTGATACTACAAAATATTTATACTAATTTAGTACATACCATTTTGATTGGTATTTAAGCTTCTCTTTATTAACATATTCGTAAATAAATGCATATATTTTTCTCGACAACATTCAAATTCCTTAACATCGAAATAATATCCTCCTAAGTTTCAAATATCAATCAAAAATAATGACTTGATATATTCGTACATCTAATGATTATAATTCCCTTTATTAAACCACGCAGTATTGGTTTGAAAACCTCGCTAATAGCTCCAAGCTTTTCGTAGCGTGAGAGAATGTCGGCTTTACCGATTGTGACGTCTAATGAGTTGGAATCTACGCATGGAATACTAAGAAAAGGTAAGCTTACTAAAATGCAAAGGATTCCTTCACTTGTAAATCTTTTTGTTAGGAAATAATGACATGTAAATTATTCCTGTGTACAAGCAAATTTGGTGCGATAAATTCTTTCTCTTCTTCTTCATGTATTAGTTTGAATTCCTGGATATTATTTTATCTTATTATTTATTAAACATTATTATTCATTATATAACATTTTATTACTTTATTTCTGTAATAGTTTTAAAAATAGAATAGGTACCTCTACCTCTGATTCCTCTTTTGTTCAGTGGGTATTAATTTACTTTTATAATTACATTGTACATAATATATTATGGCTAACCCACATATAAAATGATACTCTTTACATAGGGTTAGTCTCTTTATCGTGTCGAATTACAGTGCTATTCTCAAACACCAGTGTCTAAATAAGTATCTGAATTCGCACCTGAATGTTTGATGCACTATATCAAATAACAAGGACAGGTGATAAGCAGGGCTGATCTCTCCAATTTGTTACCTTGCTTCAGATATTGGAATTTCTGACGAAGACACAGTTTTATGATTATCATTGCCGCTACGTTGCTCTTGAAAGTCCCTTCCTGGTCTTCTTTTTTTAAGAATGACGGTCCCTGTTTGTTTTGAAATTCTCTCATTATATTGGGTTTATTTTATGCACAAGCATATGGCCCACCTGATGGGAAGCAGCCACCGTAGCCTATAGCCGCTAGGAATACCAGGGGTATCTAATATAGTATAATCTAGTGCCGATCCGAATACTGTTAATGATAAAGGCCGGGGTAACTTATAATGGTAGCTATTATACGCCGTCTGGATGTGTGCTAGTTATCTGCTAGTTTATTATGGCAACAGAATATGGCGCTGTGTAACAATATTCGAACACACTTAATTTTGATTTTGAATATTAAGTAGAGAAAGTTATTATACCATAACACTATTATACCTAATACCATATTGTTTAAAGGTATACGGCAATTATATAAGCATGCAATTAAAAATCATGAATATAAAGCTAATATATACAAAACTAGCGACAATTTCCTGTAGCAAACTGGTGAAAGTAGTTACGTTAACACGCAACCTATCCTCGAAGATCGATTACCCTACAGTTTGTTAGACAAACTTGTACTTAGCAAGGTCGGGTGCCCTTTGGCGACAGATAAAGGCTACGTAATGTAAGTAGCTACTCATTGTATCTTGTACGTTTAGATACGGTTAGATGTTCAGACTGGGTGTTAAGGGGACAAATGTAGGACAAGATACGAAAAGTTTTATATAAATAAATAATAAAACGCTATTTCACTCTTTGTGTTACTTCGCGTTTAAAGCTTTAAGTCTTTGTGTAACTTCAAATTACACTGATAATATTTTGAAATTTTGTTCTCATCACCAGCGAAATATTTTTATAAGCTATGATGTATCCAAAAGCACTTCAATTTTGTTATTTCTCAACGCATTGTCATTAATATATGATATTATGGAGATTTTAAAAAGTAGGTTAAAACGATTTTACTAACTAAATCCCTTACGACCACGCTGTTTGCTACAAGCTACAATCCAAGTGGTAGATTCTGTCGATTTGCAAGTACTTTGTTGGACACCCAGGAATATCAGCTATATGTTACTGAAAGAGCCGTTAAAATCGGTCCATCCGTTTCGGAGATTATACAAACTGACAAAAAAAAAAGTTTTTTGTTCTTATTATCGTGTTTATTATAATATGCATTTATTAAAAAACAGTTGTATTGATATTACAAACAAACACTTCCATTTGATTTATTTGTACCTTTATAATGACGCTATAATATAATTTAGAGTAAGGAATTATTTCATTAAACATTAAAACTACCGTGGCTGTTGTAATTATTGTACAATTAATTTCAATACACGAACATTACCGTCATTTGCATGGATAATGTACATTATTGATAATGGCACAAAAGGCTAATTAGCACATTTTTGCTCTGTCATTGAAATAATTGTGATCATATCAGAATTTCGATAGAGTTTTCTGGCTATTACGTTACATCCTGTTGATTTTAATTGATTATTAATAAGTTTGTGTGAAAGAGCCTAGTTAATTCTAAAAACATAAGTAATTGTTATCAGTACGTCGGTTTATTAATGCGTGTAAAGCTAAAAACATAGTAAGAAACTGCAACACACAATTTTATTAACTGGTATGCAATTTAATTCGGTTCTGTGTATTTTTGTACAATACTGAAGCGAGAAACCATTTATCTCTCTAAGTAAAATACATAACATAACCACATGTTTATTTGCTTACTTTGTAGAATTTACAGCATTGGTTCTTAAATCAATTAATTGTTCTAATCAGTAGATGAAAATAAAAATGTTCACAATGAAATTGTTAATTCAATGAGCTTAAGAACTTCAGATCTGAAGCTCATTGAATTAGATAGATTGGGGAATCTATCATAATTTTGAATAATAACCTTTTGAAAAACACCAAGCATCTCAGCTCGGCAGCTGTATGTTAGGGTTCCGAAGTCAAATAGTGAAAACAAAAGCTTTTTAATTTCATCATGTCTAACCCAGTCATGTTCGTACCGTCGAAAAAAATTGATGTTTGAATTTCGCCATCAATACATCAATTCTAACAGTCAGAAACATAGCATACCGTAATACTCTGAAACCCTAATTCGATCCAACACAGGTAATTCACATCCATAGATTTTTGATACCTTCATAGGCTTTATTTGCATAATTAAGAACGTAGGATCTATCAATGAGCGTTATTCTTTTAAACTACTTGCAAAATATAAAAGGTTCTTGCCCAATATAAACGAGATCTTTACGCAACCTACAATTCCGCAAAACCCATTCAGCTGAAAAGCACCTTGAGGTACAGTCCAATGCAAGCGTCCTCCATCTTTTCTTGTCCCTGTCGCCAGTACCTCAGTCGTCGCACCCAATTTGCTTATGTAAATACGCAGTTTCCGTTCTGAACTGAATAATTCATTGCCCAACGTGAACGTTTGACTCCCTCCAGTTTTGAAAATCAACAGAAAACAGAACTTCTACACAAATACAAAAGAGTCAAAATTATAAAACTTTCCCTTGAAATTGACTGCGAGGTGCTGGTGTAGGCAAATTTCCTATGTTGTTTGTTGTTTAGCGTCAGTTTGAGTTTAGAAGTTATTATTGACCAGTATGATTACGTAAGTCGTCATTGCTCTAGTGTACTATTATTAAAATATGCGGAGATGGCTAGTTTCCGCATTTTTATAAGAAATGACTACCATCTGACCTTTGCGATCCATTTTACTGGAAAAATCGGTTGCCTTTTAGAAATGGGATTTCTTATGTATTTTACCGATCTGTGACGATGCCAACAATGTTTAAGTGGCCAGTAAAGCCGACTTATTACGAGTTCCAAGTGCGATAAATATAATTATGTACCTAACTAAAGTTACTAGTTTAATATATTACGTAGAGAAGAACATATCCCCAGAAAAATGTTGTGAAAATCTGGTCGGTAAAATTTATTACGTAGGCCAACCATAAAAAAGTAAGCACCGAGATGATTTTCTAGTTATTCTATTTTCAAAACAAATCTTAACACCTAATTCGATTTAATCATGTTAATATATTATTTATACTCACCGTGACCAGAGAGTATATTGACTAATCCATCAATCAAACCAGACATACCTTCAATGGTTTGGAACTGAATTTAAAGGGGCAGCATTAAAGGGCAATAAACACAAAATTCCATTACACTAACGTTCGAATGGAAAGCCGCAACAGATTTACATTTCGCATTAAACTTAGTACAGCAACTTTAGTAAAACGACCATTTAAATTGCCGCCGAAACAGATTCGGAACATCATTCGTTCCGAATATTGGCATCACGTAGGAAAGCCCTAAGGGAAATTGCAGTAGGAGCGGGTTTGGAAAATAAAATCGCGTTCAGGCGGTGTTACCAACTTTATCATATTTTGACAGTTAATGTCTTTACACTGTGGGTGAAATTGGTCTAGACTTACTACCTATAATCATTTTTGCATAAAACAGTACTGCTAATCCATTGAAAATGATGCGGCCTTATCCTGCGGCCTTCGACGAGACCGCTGGTGGTTCGATTCCCGCCGGGGCAAACATTTATGTGACAAATATGTTTGCCTTGCGTCTGGGTGTTTGGTATGTATTATAAGTATGTATTTACAAAGAAAAAGTATATAAGTATTATATCAGCTGCTGGTTCCCATAGTACAAGCTTTGCTTAGTTTGGGGCCAGGTGGCGCTGTGTGATAATGTCCAAACATTATTATTATTATATTATATATAAGGTTCTCCCTACCTAATAACCGCTCAACCGCGGTTGTCCGGGAACCTACATATAAATATTATATAGGTTCGCGATATGTGACATGCGACATGCTAAAAATGACGTGTTGTTCAAATGTTTTTTGTTTTCACTTCTGACAGCAATTCCGTTTTCTGAGACTGCGTATCGCGTATCTGTTATTTATTTTCGATCAATGAGAAAGAACTGTACCAAATTTCCAGTCGCTCCATGAACTTAGTATCCATAAATAGCTTAGGTAGGTACAATAGGCAGACAGACAACGAAGCGAGACCAAAAGGATTCATCGTAAAAATCCTTTACAATAAATATAAATGTCAATTCGAGTTCGTATTTTGTGTTCAAAACAAAATAAAGCTACACAGCGAATGCTATTCGCTACTCGCAACAACAGTCGCAACCCACATTTGTAGCCGTTTGCAACTGAGGAAAGAGCGGTTAAGTTACAAGGCGGCCATACACCAAGCAAACAGCGCATAAAAAGTATACTCGAACAAACTGTACAGTTTTTCAAATATTGGATATTGTTTTTTCACTAGTCACAAACCTTTATTATCAGACTGTCATGTTCCACTGCTGGAAAAGTTGTCACCGCGTGTGTTCGTAATTCTTGTCTTCTTAAGCGATTTGACCTATATTGATGTATTTTTCTACTTATGGGCGCTACGCACTATGGGATGGTTCTTAAAGTTAACTGATACGAAGCGCTGTTGGTGAGATCCAAAAAACAATTTTCGGAAGGTTCGGAAAAAGGCAATTGAGAAGAACTGGCAAGAAACTCGTTCTCGCGCTCCCTTTTATCAACTGATTATTCTGTAGCTTGATCATAATATGCAATTGATTATAACGTGGGTGTTTTACCCTGTACGGTACTGTGGGAAAAGAGAATAAACAATAATAGAATTTCAAAAAACTCCCCTACTTGGGATAACTTTCACCCCCCTTCCCCTCCCATTAATATTGTCGGTAATTGGGAGGTGCAATACATACTTTTCAAAAAATCTATACTAAAATTAGATTATACACTAAGTAATGTGGACCGAAAGAGGCGTGAATAAATAATGAGCATGTCTATACTTCTATACTATAATACTATACTAATATTATAAAGAGGAAAGATTTGTATTTTTGTATGTATTGAATAGGCTCCGAAACTACTGGACCGATTTCAAAAATTCTTTCATCGTTAGAAAGCTACATAATCACTGAGTAACATAGGCTATATATTATACTAGCTTCCCGCCCCGGCTTCGCTCGGGTAGACAAAATATTTGATAAATGTCTATAGGCTCCGAAACTACTGGACCGATTTCAAAATTTCTTTCACCGTTAGAAAGCTACACTGTCACTGATTAACATAGGCTAGCTGCCCGCCCCGGCTTTGCACGGGTAGACAAAATATTTGATATAAATATCTACCCGTGCGAAGCCGGGGCGGGCCGCTAGTTCGTTATACACTTATTAACAAGAAAGTAATAGAAGGATTATTACCCAGCCAATACGTATAAAATACAATAAAATAAAGTTATATTGAGTAAAGCCACTTAACCGCATTAATTTGCGTGTACGTGGAGACACATAGGTATCTAATCCATCCACAGCGCCCTCATTAACCCAAATCCATTGAATGTGGGCAGAACTTGACATAATTTCCTTCTTAGTACATTTCATTATTTGCAAAGCTCAGTGCACCCGAGTATCAGCGCTTTGAATTGGTATCCTAATACGTGTACAATAAAATAAGTGCTAAGGTTTGGAGGTTTGGATGGTCTCTTGTTAGGTAATCAGGACACACTGATATCACATTACGAGAGAAATATTTTATCCCGGAAAAAATAAGGGTGAGTGCGAATTTGAATCTTTATTTGTGGTAATAGGACAAATAAAGATTCTTGTCGTGGGCAGAATATGGTGAGCAACTGAACAAGTATACATTTATAGGAGTACCCATATTTTTTTTCAATTATTGAATATATCGTACACATTCACGATTGGAGTAAAGTGAAACTAAGATCTTCATACTAATTGTATTAGCCGGCAACGTTTCGTACGTAATTATATTTGTGTTCGGGATGAATTATTAACTAAAATAGACGCTGGGTCCGCCCCGGGGACTATAAATCATTTACTTTTCTTGACCAGTACCGGACTTTTAACCACTAAATAGTGGGCGTTTTAGTTAAGTGTTTCACTTTGCAATGTTAAATTATTGGGCTATAAATTGCCCGCCCTTTTGGGGTTTCAATATTATTAATATAAATATATTTTACATTACTATAGTGATTTAATAAATTCAAGCAAAAGAATAAATAAAGCAGGAGTGAGGAGAGCAGAGTGTTATTACATTAATTTGTATAAATTTTTCACTTTACGAGCTTTATTGGGCAATATTTCATATAATTTAGTTACTATTTGACGACTGTCTAATTATGATACTAGTTTAATGAGTTTGCTATTTGCTTAATTATTCGGTTCAAATTGTATATAGGTCAAATAAAATTTAAATAAAGGCTTCTTTTTAGCTCATACAGCTCCCATGTTATCAAAACGCCAACAATCCTTTTTCCTTTGCCAAAGCTAACCTCCAAAACATGTGAACGAATTTTGAAAAACGTTTCACTGGTTTGGTAGAGGAATTTTCGGAGAGTAATCCATTCGGGGATTATAACGTTCTACGGGGTTTCAAGGAAAAATTAGATTGTTGCCTTAATTTCACTCGAATGAAGTCATAGGGAAATTCGAGAAAAAATTAATCATATAAGGCTTAAATAAACATCCGATGAAGCAAATAATCCTGAAACTTATTTAGAGACAACTAGTATAGATACTATACACATACCTATACCATGAAGTTGTTTCACCTAGTCCTGCGACCAACAATGTTAAATATATAATAATGCTCACAAACACTTCATCGCAAAATCAACAGCGGTCCTCATGAATCATGAATGAAGTGAGGAACCAACGTTTTTGGTGTACTGCTTTAACCCGCTTGAACTTTTGTTGACGCCATTTTGTGATCTTGTGGCTTGCTTTAAACCGTCGAAGGACACTGCCTAGAAGAATCGAAAATTTTAAATACACTCATTCAGGTTTAAGGTAAGTTGCGCCTTGGAAAAGTACATACAATATCACACCTGGGTATTTATAAAGTACCCATATTTCAATTTGCCAAGAAAGAAAAAAATGCAAAGAAGAATTCCATGAATGCAGTGACAAAACCAACTTGGTAGCTGTCATTTTGATATTTGTAAATTCCTACATATATCTGGAAGAATTTTGTTACACATTTTTATTATATCATGATTGTTACATGAAAAAAAAGACAGAGTACTGAGTTTCTTCTCAGGTGGCTTTTTTCCGAAACGGTGGTAATTTAGACCTTCATAAGTGCCTTATTAGGGCCTAAATGATTATATGATTTTGATTTCGATATTATTTAATCCCTTTTTCTATAAGTTAGTCTCCATTTATTCTAAAACTAAATGTAGTCCATTATTTTTCAGTTCACATAATCAGTATTTTTTCAATAACTTTATCTACGTAGAAATATTACCTACTTATCTTTACCTTTAAGCCTAAGCCTGTTCTCAAATCCACTCAGTCATAATTCAGGCTCTATCTAAATTATTACATTTTTTTATCAAACATAATGAGAAGGTATTTGCTAATATTATATTCACGATCAAGATAGCACGGTGGAACTGTCCAATCCCTTGCGCTTTTTCATTGGCAAAGCATTTTCATTACCATATACGTTCTGGCACAACAAGTTCCAACTAAAAAGTTGGCGGGCTCGTTTCCGTGGTACGAAAATACGAGACAAATGGAAACTGAAAAACTAAGTTTTCACTGTAGTTGAAACTTAAGCCATGATTTAATATATTCACCAGAAGCAAAATAAAATAGTTTTTTTAGTTTAGTTCTTTGTGTTAGTTTGTGTGTATATATTTTCGAATATTTAGTATGCTTAAGTAATATGGTTAAATTACTATGTTATGCTACTTATTTACTTATGAACTTATTCTTAAGGAAAATAAACAGATACAACAAAATATTACTATACAAAGCATGGGGGTGCTGCGTGCTACCTTATTATAATTTTCTTGCCATCTTGAAAACGTTGTCGCTTCATAGTTTTTGATAAGAAATTACAATTGTGGGGGCCTGCATATAATATTTTGAAAAGTTTATACGTCAACATATATAGTTACTTTCTTGAGTTTGCACATTTTCTACCAAAATCGATCACAGAGATAAATAATAGAGGAAAGCACTTGCTACAGATCACATCGGCCCCAATCATCTTCGTCCCCTTGTTCCAATTGCGTCGATAAATTGGATTCCACGTCAAAAGAGTAGCAATGACTCAGATTTTGCAACTACAGACGTTTCGCGTTCCATTTCGAGGACAGTGGACCGTCGTATACTGCAAATTGACCAGTAATATGACTTTGTTAAAAATCTCTCGTCAGTTTTGGGTCTCTTTATGGAGGGAAACAAATTCAATACGCATAGTATTTATACTGACGGTAAGCAATAAAAATCTTATCTTATCTTATTAGTAGGCTGAACGGGTCCAGGTTGCCCCAGAAGCACTTCGACCCTTGGGATCTTTTGTGCAGCCCTTTGCCATAATTGCTCTACTTACCTGCTGTGTCAAATACTCCCTGAATGAGTCTGCAGATCTTGCCAGCAGGGAAGAGCATGTATTCCTCTGGTTCCGGATATGCCGTCCCCAGAATTTCCATTCGCTGCCGCGCGAGTGCGTCGCAGCAGCATAGCACGTGTTCCATGGTTTCCGTTGCTGTTTTGCAGCACCTGCATACAACGCTTCCAGATAGACCCATCTTGTATAGATGATCATTTGTGCCATAGTGGCCTGTAAGAGCTCCTGTTAGTTGTCTTAATTGACATCTGGTCAGGTTCGTTAGTTTTCGGCTATTGCCCTCTTTCCATTTGCTTATAAACTGCTTAGAATGTCTCAGGCCTGTGGTCGTTGACCATTCTTTTTCGTGGCGTTCATTAGCATATTTGTGCAATGCACTTCTGTTGGCTCCAGTTGGTACGCCAATAAAGGGTTCTGGACCTATGAATTTTTCCATCGATCCTTCTTTAGCTAGGCCATCCGCAAGCTCATTGCCCTCTATCCCCTCATTCCCAGGGACCCAGACTAACCTAACCACGTTGTGCGCACCACATCTGTTTAGGAGGTAGGCACACTCCGCAGCCAGTGCAGAGTTTAGTACAGAGGAGCTGAGTGCTTTGAGTGCGGCTTGACTGTCGCTGCAGATGTAGATATTTTTATCCTTGATCCGCTTGTCCAATATTTCCTTTGCACAAGCAATTATTGCATAGGTTTCAGTCTGAAATATTGTTGGTGTTGTTCCCATGCTGATGCTTTGGTGAAATTCTTCTGTGTACACACCGGCTCCAGTGCCATCTCTGGTCTTGGATCCATCTGTGTACCATATCATTCGTTCTTCCCTTGGTTTCTGTAGACCTCTCCCACTGTTGTCTGGTCGGAATATGGGTACTGAACCTTCTGTGAAACATGTGTCTAGTCAGGATTCTGTCACAACTCATGTTTCTTATATTGTCCAGATCCTTGTTGGGTGCTAGTCTGGTATGATCTAGGCTGGATTGAGTTGCATCCCATTGGCCGGTTAGTACCAGTCTGTAGATGGCATTCCTAGCCTCAGTCTCTATGACGTTATGCAGTGGAGTAAGATTTAGAAGTCTTTCCATTGCTACCGTCGGTGTAGTTTTGAATGCACCTGTGATGGCCATGCAGGCTGTTCTTTGGAAGCAATAAAAATAATGATGAGAATAAATTTCTATTAACACACAGTTCACTCACATCATGTTGTAAGCTATATTTTATGCGAAAATAAATGACATGTATAAATTAATAATGCAAAATATTAATCCTCGTCCTAAGATTTTGTCGCCAATGGTAACAGAACATCAGGAAACATAATATCAAGCGGACTTTGCATTTTCTTACATCCATGAGATGTCAAAGATTGGCCAAGTGCGAGTTGGCCGGTTTTTATTTCTTTTAGTATTCGTTGTTATAGCGGTGTATTTCTATACACATTCTATGAAAATTTCAACTGTCTACTTATTACAGATCATGAGATACAGCCCGCAGACAGACAGGCGGACGGAAAGCGAAGTCTTAGTAGGGTTCCGTTGGTTACCATTCGGTACGCAACCCTAAAAACCTCTCCGTGGTTCATAGTCAAGTTGATAAGACTAATAAACGTAATAAAAGTAAACGTCGTAACTACAAACAGGCTGGTGGACAAAAAAGCAATGTTTAAAAATCGAGTAGTGACGAAAATTATTACAAATAAGCTCAACTAAAAGATCCCTAAACCCTTAGATTAAATGTGTTATTTTAGTTTATCCATGTTTGCTCAGGCCGCGTAACGGTCAGTTTACGCAATGTCTCAAGGATTTTTACCGCTAAGAAGCTTACAAGTTACAATCTTTTGCTAGTACATAACATTTTTTATATTTATAAAACGTATCGCATTATATAAAAAAAATATTTGATACATAATACCAAATATTTTTGTGATTTTTCTCGCTATATTCTTTTGATGTGGCAGAACAATTTGTTTCGTGGTAAATAATAATATGGGTACTTATTTCTTTCTTATTTATTTTTATTATAGAATTTATTTAAACTTTTTAAAATAGGGAAATAGTCTGAATAAATGATGCTCTAGGGTCCTTCATTTTATGACATGACGATGACAATAAAACAAATGGTGTGTGGCAAAATTATTTGTGACGAGCACTTACAAGCTATGTTGAAGATAGAACAAACCAGTAAAAATAACTCGCGGATAAAACGAAAACCTCACAATTTTTTCCCGCTTACCTGTTTCATTTTGATACCATCTAGAGCCTTTGTTAATATATCAAGCTTCAGGTCAGGTTTTCCATCCGAACACTCAACACATTCAATGGATTGCGAGGAAATATTGTTCAAGAAACCATTAACTTGATGTAAAGTGTGGTGAGCTGTTCTGTATTAAGTGGAATAAGGTATGTTACTGCATTAAGTTTCAAATTCAAATATATTTATTGCAGTAAAATTATGTTAGTACAGGCGTTATTATACATATCACAGCTATACAGGACAGGCAACATAACTTTACACCCTGCAATAGGGTACAGCAAGGTAGTAGGAGCTACATAACATTGTGCACCATGTTATTATACTACATACGCATAAACATATCATAAAAATATCTGTTTATCTACTGATAACATATATGTATACATGACTTACACTAATATATATTATTTGTGTCTAAATTTATAATATAATAAGTATTAATTTATTACTTCGGACATCCTAAAGCTTTAATTACTAGTAGTTACCTATTTTAGTTACGACATACGTTTTGAATGAATATTCCCAGCCAGAAATCGAAGTTGGTTTTTGATTTTCATTTGATAGTGTGGCTAATGAGGAACGAATACTGGAAAGTGATGACATACGGCAAAATTTAGGGGTAAAGTTCTGACGATTTCACACCTGCTAGCAGTGACATCTATATGATTGTAATGTCGAGAGGACGATGAATTTATGGTCGTACTGTAGAGGTGACCATTATGTGTTTTGAATTTAAAGAAAATATTGACTGCATTTAAATTATAATGAAAGTCTGCCTAGAAAGGACTTGTATCAAGAGACATTAAATATGTTACCAAAAATAACAGCTTTTTTGCTGAAGGAAGTTAATAGGTTAACCAATTTTTTTTTGCTGAAGACGTGTTGTATAATATGTGAATTTGTAGTTTTAATTATTGAAATCAAACGTGTATATCTTGAAGATATTTTTTATTGCAAGTAAAAATGACAGAACATTTATTGACTTAATGAAATCAAAATTAGAACAACTTTTTCTAATGCACAGACGTGCAGGCTGCGTCAAGACACATCAGTATTAAATCTTGCTAAACTCCTATAAACAACTTAAAACAAGTAGACACAATGTATATTTATTTTTATCTTTTGTCAAAATAACAAGCAAACCTCCCGCAGCCCCAAAAACCTACATACAAATCATGTTACCCGCCCAATAAAAACAACACCGTATTTCTTTTAAAACCACATCATCATAATAACCGACACGTGAGCCCGGTTTCATTACTTATGCCGCAGCGCACAAACTTCTCGATCCCAAAACATTTGGTATGCAAAACTTATTCCAATTTATCCTACAGCACCATTGTTCGGGCCTCCGAACACGCTCCAGATGGTACACACAATGTGACAAACGTCAACTCACTGGGGCCAAGCTGTCGCTGTCATCTATACGTCAAGACAAGCAAGTGGCGGCAAAATACTCCGACTCATCCTCTTCTTCAACCTCAAGCCACCCAAGCCGGCCGGCTCCTTACTTAGCTCGGCGGCAAAACATATTACTGTAAGAAATAAACTACTACTGCAAGCAAATACAGAGTTTTTCTTGTCGGCTCCGACAAGAAAAGTTGGCACCCCCGGGTGGGCACGTATCTACTATCGACGCGTTCTACACATTTCTCAAGAATCTGAGCTTCACAATAGCCGTCTGGGAAACATCGGTGCATGAGGAACGTGAGCCCTACCCATTTCCTTTCTTAGCATTTTACGTATTGCATTCTAAACATCCTTGCATCTTCTCGACCTGTGCATGTTTGGCGGTTAACTCTTCGAACCAGTGTTTTATTGAGTTAGGTACATATATAAAGCCGCATTTTTCAACATGACTGACACCAAAGAATTAAAAACTTTATATTCCAAACGTATTTCTATCAAAGGTAGGCTAACTAAATTTGGTAAATACTTAGAAAGCATCAAAGACTGCTCTTTATCGCCCCTTATACATAATGAGTTAACTCTTAAGCTCAGAACATTTGAATCTCTCATGTTACAATTTGATCAGCTGCAAACTGAAATAAAAGTCCTGAATGATAGCAATATAGACAGCGAACTTGATGAGCGTGAAGCCATTGAGAAACATTTTTATCTCAACATAGCCACTGCGCAAGACATCCTAGAGTCAGCATCTAGCTCTAAGCATCAAAAGGGAAGCGCACCTTGTATGTCTGCCAAGTCGTTTACTGATTGCCATGATGTCCATCAAGGCGTACCAGGTCTGCGCCTCACTTCTATTGATTTCCCTAGGTTTGATGGTTCTTATAGTAAGTGGTTAGAATTCCATGACTTATTTGAATCACTAATACATAAAAATACTAAGATGGTAACTGCACTTAAGTTCCGTTATCTTAATCAATACTTGGAGGGAGAAGCTGCCCAGGTTGTCAGCAACCTGGAGGTTTCTGATGAGAACTACACAGTGGCCTGGGACCTCCTATGTGAGAGGTACAGTAATAAACGCATTTTAATCAATATTCACCTTAATTCATTATTAAATTTTGATTCCATGCAGCGTCAATCTGACAAGTCACTCCGCTTCCTTATGGACCATGTTAATAAGAATCTGCGAGCCTTGAAAACACTTGGTCAGCCGACTGACAAGTGGGACACAATCATTATCCATCTTATAACCAAAAAATTAGATCACTTCACTAGCATTAAGTGGGAAGAATTTAGAAATTCTTTAAAGGAGTTACCCACACTGGTGGACTTTCAGACTTTCCTGAAGGGACGCGCGGATGTTCTTGAGACAGTCAATGTGCCTAGAGGGGACAGGCAGCATGTTACCAATAATAGTATGCCTCACCATAATCAGTACAAAACAAATAGGTATAATACAAAAACATTTATGGTTTCAGCTCATACCAATAATGAGAGTAAGTCTGGTGACATAGCCCGGGCTTGCGTTGTGTGTCAGGGCAGCCATCGCATATTTGATTGCATCAGCTTCAAGCAAAAATCTCCAGATGAAAGGACAGCATGTGCGGCCAGTCTCAAGCTGTGTCTGAATTGTCTGCGGAGAGGCCACAGCGTTAATCAATGCAGGTTAGGTGGATGTCGCATTTGTAATAAACGTCACAACACCATACTACACAAAGACTCAGACACTCATCATACATCTTGCATACATACATCAAGTAACAATAATCACATTGAACAGTCGACTACTTCTTTGTCTGTGTCCGCTACATCCACCAATGAGGTGTTGCTGTCAACGGCTATAGTCGACGTTATCAACCCACACAACAACAAATTACAGACTGTCAGAGCCTTACTGGACTGTGGAAATCAGTCTTCTTTTATCACAGAGCTTGCAACAACAGCTTCAACTGACTTCCCAGCCCTCTGACGTCACTGTAGTGGGAGGCATAGGTGACACTTCTTTCAATATTATTCCTCAACATTGTAATTTAATTTTGAATTCAAAACAAGAATCTTATAATGCAAATCTTTCATGTTTAGTGCTGCCTAAAATTACCAGCACAGTTCCAAAAAGACCTTTTAATATAAAACATTTAAATATACCTTCATCAATCAAATTAGCCGACCCCAAGTGCAACCTCCCTGACAAAATAGATCTGTTGATTGGAGGAGATCTATTTTGGGACATCATAGGGTCTAAACAGGTTGAACTAGGGCTAGGACAACCAAGCCTACGTCATTCTAAATTGGGATGGCTATTAGTAGGATACATACCTACATACCTACACAAACATACATAATTACATATCTAATGCATCCATCCTTTCCAAATATTTCAGTGAGCGCCTTGAGCATCAGATGACTAAATTCTGGGAGCTAGAGGACCTGCCGTGCGATAACACACCCACAGAAGCAGAGCATGCCTGTGAACTTCATTTTACTACCAACACAACGCGCGGCAAGGACGGCCGATTCTGTATCAGCCTCCCACTTAAGGACACTATTGACTGCTTAGGTAACACATATCACACCGCTAAGAAAAGATTCTATAATTTAGAAAAGCGTTTTGATAAAGATCAACACACTAAACAAATGTACACTGACTTCATACATGAATATGGTGACCTTGGGCACTTATCCGAGTCTGAGGTTCACAAGCCACAGAATGCATACTTCCTTCCTCACCACCCTGTTATCAAACAAAATAGTGAGTCTACAAAATTAAGAGTCGTCTTCGATGCTTCGGCTCGTACTTCATCAGGTCTCTCAATTAATGATTTACAAATGGTAGGACCTAACATACAGGACTCACAATTTAATATTTTAATTCGATTTAGAAGCTATAAATATGTTTTATCAGGTGATATAGAAAAACAGTATAGACAAATACTTATAAAGGAAGATGAACGCGACCTTCAATTGATACTGTGGCGCGAAAACAAAGAGAGCCCACTTCGTACGCTGAGGCTCAATACATTAACATATGGCTTTGCTTGTGCCAGCTTTCAAGCTGCTAGGTGCTTATGGGAGCTGGGGGAAAGGTGTGCAGACTCGCTAAGTAAATCAATTATTCAGCATGATGTTTATTGTGATGATATGTTAACCGGGGCAGATAATGAGGATGACTTGCTGCTTATACAAGCTTCTGTTTCCACTGCTCTGGCAGCTGGCTGTTTTAATTTGAGAAAGTATCGTTCTAACTCACAAAAGGTACTTAATTCAGATTCTATACATACTCAAGAAAATCTGGCCCTCAGTCAGTCTTGTGTCACTCTCGGTCTTGGATGGAGTCCTGGGTCTGATAACTTACATTACACTATACATTTAGACAAAGATACTGGCAAGGCAGCCACTAAAAGATCCATTTTGTCATCAACATTTAAAATATTCGACCCGCTGGGTCTCCTCAGTCCTTGCACTATACTACCCAAGATCATGATACAAAAGCTGTGGGCAGCGAAGTTGTCTTGGGATGAGCCTGTCCCTGACGAGATAAGGCGATCATGGGCGCGTTTTAGTGATAACCTACATCATATAAGCTCTCTTTCAATAAACAGAAATGTAATTTGTGACTCACCTGTTTCAGTAGAGCTACACTGCTTCAGTGATGCCTCCCAAGCAGCTTACGGAGCCTGCATATACATAAAGTCTATCGATCAGTTAGGTAAGATACATGTCAACTTATTATGTGCTAAGGCACGTGTGGCCCCCATCAAAGCAACAACAATTCCTCGTCTTGAACTCTGTGGAGCACTTCTTAGTGCACGTCTTAGCTCCGCAGTTCGTTCAGCTCTAAGAAAGCCTACTGCACGTCTAGTGCACTGGACAGACTCCAGTGTCATATTAGGGTGGTTACACACCGATCACTCCAAGCTCAAAACTTTCGTTGCCAATAGGGTGACCATCATTCGTGAACTCACTGAAGGCATGTCCTGGCGCTATGTGCCCACAGCACATAATCCAGCAGACCTTGCTTCTCGTGGGGTGGACCCCCACCACATTCAGCACAATTCTTCATTGTGGTGGCATGGACCCCATTTTCTTCATGGCCCCGAATCTAATTGGCCTACATTAGACAAACCATCGAGCGGTGACCTTCCTGAGGTAAAATCATTCTCTGTCGCACTTCTTGAACATACTGAGGCAGAGAACTTTGACGTATTTTCGAGATATTCGAAATTAAAAACCCTTCAACATGTCACCGCCTTTATTCGAAGATTTATTCATAATTGTAAAAACTCTAATAACAAACTGACAGGCCCACTTAGTGTACAAGAGCTTGATGACTCTCTTTCAACTCTAATAAAAAGGGCTCAGCTTGAATCATTTCCTAAAGAATTAAATATAATTAAACAAGGCAAACAACTTAATCCCAAATCAAATGTATCTGCACTTACCCCCTTCATTGATTCTGAAGGCTTATTGAGAGTAGGTGGCAGGCTTAAACATTCAAACTTCACATTCGATAAAAAACATCCTTTATTAATTAGCTCTACACATACACTCACCAAACTCATATTCAAACATGAACACATACATCTTCTGCACGCAGGTCCTCAGTTGTTGCTCTCTTCTGTTAGGGAACGTTATTGGCCTGTAGGTGGTAGGGAGCTGGCACGACGCACAGCTCGTAGTTGTGTCACCTGTAGACGTATAAAGGGTGGCACCATGCATAACATTATGGGTAACTTGCCTTCACAGCGGCTGACTCCAGACTTACCTTTCATTACTATGTAGCTGCTGACTTCGCGGGTCCCTTCATGATTACAGATCGTCGTGGCAGAGGCTGTAAAATAACAAAGTGCTATCTTTGTTCATTCATATGTTTCAGATTTAAATGTGTTCATTTGGAAGCAGTGAGTGAATTGTCAAAAGATTCGTTTATTTATCACTTCGTAGATTTATCTCCCGCAGAGGTAGGCCCCGGGAGATATACTTTGATAATGGCACTAACTTTGTTGCCGCTGACAAAGAAATAAGAGATTTCGTAAATTCTAATTCATCCACTTTGTTTGAGTTTACAGCTGAGCAAGGTATAATTTTTAATTTTTCTCCTCCTTATGCCCCTAATTTTAATGGCTACGCTGAAGCAGGTATTAAATCAGCTAAATTTCATATTAAACGAAGAGTTGTCGACTATATTTGTACAGGTCGAAGCTATCCTTAATAGCCGTCCTCTTTGTCCCTTATCCTCATCACCGAATGATTTCTCCACCTAAACGCCTGGGCACTTCATCATCGGCAGATCACTGACTTCGATACCATCAGCGTCGCTTGAAGACATTAACCCAAACCGGCTTGATCATTTTAAGAGAATCGAGCAGATGCGGCAGCATTTTTGGAGGCGCTGGTCGGCAGAGTACGTCTCCGAGCTACAGGAACGTTCGAAGTGGTGCGTCAGAAGCAAAGACCTGCAGCCAGGGGATCTGGTCCTGATAAAGGAAGAGGGCGCTCCACCGCTCAGCTGGAAGCTGGGCCGCGTTGCTACACTCTACCCTGGTGCTGACGGTGTTCCTCGCGTGGCGGACATCACCACCGCCCGCGGCACGATCAAGCGTGCACTCAACAAGATCTGCCTCCTACCTCAACATTAAGAGTAATTGCCTTCTTTTTTGGGGGCGGGAAGATGTTCGGGCCTCCGAACACGCTCCAGATGGTACACACAATGTGACAAACGTCAACTCACTGGGGCCAAGCTGTCGCTGTCATCTATACGTCAAGACAAGCAAGTGGCGGCAAAATACTCCGACTCATCCTCTTCTTCAACCTCAAGCCACCCAAGCCGGCCGGCTCCTTACTTAGCTCGGCGGCAAAACATATTATTGTAAGAAATAAACTACTACTGCAAGCAAATACAGAGTTTTTCTTGTCGGCTCCGACAACCATGATATTGAATGTGTAGATACATTATGCTTAGCTTTGGAATGCGGCAAATATTGTTGGGGTACGTCAACCTTCAGTGGTACAACTGTGATCTATAATAAAATTCATTTCGACCGACCTATGACTACTGACAGATCCTGTACATCTACGTCTAAAAAACCTTAATATGAAAATAAAAATCATCATACAGCATAGGCCCTTATAACGTATTTATGAAGGTCTACTTTACCAACGGTTAGGAAAAAAGCCTCCCGAGTAGAAATGGCAAGAACCTCAATGCTCTGTCTTTTCATGTAACAATCATGATATAACAATAAAAAATGTTTAAACTAAATTCTTCTAGACATAGGTAGGCATACATTTATTTACGAAGATGAAAATGAGAGCTACCTTAGGTTTTTTCACTGCTTTCGTGTAATTATTGTATAAAAACAATCAGTTGTTGGGAAATGGAAAATTGGGCCGAGGGTTTTACAATTTTGGTTTTCAGTATCATATAAGTATTTTTTGTGTCCTTAAGTACATAAATCCGCAATAATTACAGATCTGTAATTTATAAAGTTAAAGTTACATCTATGTAACTTGAAAATCTAATATCGATTTTCTGAGGCCTACTTGAATATAAAAAATGCCGTGTATAAGTTATGAGTTATGAGGGTTGGCAACTTTTATTATTACGACTTGATGTCCACATGTTGAACCCGGAAAGATACAAGATATATACCGAGCATATATCATGGAAAGTTTCTCTCTAACTACGTTTGTCACTACACACATTTACTTGATTAATCGGGTGTTTAAATCGAGTTAGGGTAAGGGATGGGACATATAATCGAACAAATTGAAATTAAACATCAGTTCTTACCCGTTTCTCAAAGGTAGGGATATGTAACAATATAATGTTACCGAATTTTAGTGTATATAAAACCGTGTTTTGGAATACTAAATAAATAACCGCGCCTAATGACATAATTTCCTGTAAATAAGAAATAAAAGTTAATTTTGTGCAGGCGGCGAAGGTAATCAATCACGAATACGTATAAGATGATTTATTACCGACAACAGCTGCATGATTTTAGCCATAACAACTCTTTTCTTTGGGTTTCTTCGTGAATAAGTAACAAAACACAACAACCCTTAGGTTTTGTCGTTCTGTAAAGGAATTTTCTCGAACCCCATCTGTATTTATTTTGAAGCCTGTATTTAAAATATATATATGTTCACGCCTTCCCACAAGGGTCCCCTAAGTGGTAGACAGAGGTGTTAGAACACTCACTTTTCACATAATTTGGTGCCAAAGGTATGTGTCGGGTGGTTAGTCAGAAACAGTCTCTTAGGCACTGAAAATTTGATACATTGAAAATGCAATATTTAGATATGTTACAAAAACGCTACACCCTTAAATGGACATTATCATAAAATTTCTTGTGCCAATAAAAATATAAAATCAATTGAATTGATTCAGGTGTTCCTTTGCGGAAATTCATATTTATAGAATACAAATTATAATATATTATGTATTCTATATATAAAATCAATCAAAATACAACAATCATGGTACTAAGTATTTCATATCGACTAATCATTGCACTCTGGAGTGCTTTGATGTTATTGACTACGCTGCAGAATTAAATCCTGATGGCAGACCAAAAACAAGCAAACCATGGCTCATCCCACGAGCTTAGTCTTATTCCGAAATAATTTAGGACACAGAACCCTACCCGATTAAAGGTCATTTCAAATAGACTTAACAATGAGTAGCATCTTCATTTGATGTCCGTAAACACGCTATAAATGTACTTTATTTCAAAAGCAATGCGAAAGCAACGCGGCGGTCAAAAGGGCTTGCTTTTTTCCTGCTGTATTCATAATGTAGGCAAAATGTTATTGAAGTGTAAATAAATATGCATTCGCTTCTAAGTTCATTTCAAACAGATTACGGATGGTATACGTAGTCTGTTTAATTTGATATCTACTTTCAATTGTTTTTTTGTGTTTATGTCAACGTTGTAATCTGAATAAATTGTTACTCGGTCAGTGGTATGGTCAACACAATGGAATATTTCTGGCACTTTATCCAGCGTGGCCTAATGCTACTTATTAATCTCAGTCGTTAGGGAGCGTGCGTTATTTTGTTATTTATCGGATGGCCGGGCGTTATTGCCACCTTCATTAATCTCTTGGATTCTTGTACGAAATCCCGCAAAAAGCATTGTTACCCTTAATGATAAATGTCGGGTAGGATCTCCCGTCTCTTTTTGTCCCTCCCTCTCCTTTCCCCGCAGTTGCGTTTTTAAGGTGAGCGTAATTTATCTATGAATTGTTCGGGACATTTTTATCTTCAAGGTAAAACTTTCGGTTGAGCGAGAAAGGTTTTTACGTTTTATTCTTTTGCTGGACGAAGGGTATAAAAGTTCGTGATGGATATGTAAGCTCCTGTTCTTACAGCCGTTAAAATTGAGCGTTAGTTTTGAGTTGTTGTTAGGGGAATATCTTGCATCTGCTAAACGATTGGACGAATATTGTTTACCTTTACGACAGTGTCTACAAATTATAATTTTAAGGTTTAAATATGTGCACGTTTTTTTAAATATGCTCATATTAGAATAATAGATCTTTTTTTTATTTTCACTATATTTTTGTACTTATCTTTTTTATGATTTGTAGCTATAGTTTGACCCAATATGTGGCTCTGTTGGTTGATATCTAGCAATTCTACTGCTACGTGGGTTAAGTGGCGGTTAAAACTAGTTAGCCTATAAAAATGTAGTAGATACCTTTATTCCATAGCGTTTTCAGTAAAATAAATCTTACATATTGTCTAAAATTGGCAGATATGCTGAAACTTTATTTTTTATCTATAGGTAGATAACTACGTGAATTTTTAGTTCCCTTATTGCACTCTTACTTAGGAAGGACGTTCCTCCATTGAAACAATGGTCCCATTTAGTTAAACGCCTAGCAATTCTTTGCTGAACGAGAGTTACAAATATATACATAATTGGCAACGATTTGTAGCAGAACAGTGGTGTAAATACATAATTTCACGGATTATGTTCATCGTTACAAACCTCGTTTTACATTCATGCATTTACATCATTATTCTATTAATTTACAGTGATCATTCCTAAACACTATTAAGTAGTGAAACCTGTAGTGTATTGTAGTCTTTGAATGTAACTTACCACATAGCGTGTCGAGTAGTTATGAAAGTGCCGCACATGCTGCCATTTTCATACATTAGTATGAAACATAAATTAAAGTTTTCAGATTATCAATTCCCGTCAGCCTTCACGATTTGTAAAAGAATATTGTCTCACCTCAATGTGTTAGTTAAAATGCATACATGCATATTTTGTACATTTATTTTAGTAAACAGAGCGGATACGTTTATAATTACTCAAAAAAAGATTCGTAAGTTACTTCCGTCCTCTGACTGAGTATCCTGAAAATCTGAATAAATAATTAAATCTTTAAGCTATCTTAATGACCTTAAAATGCGAGTAATTAGTTTAATGGCCGAGGCTTGTTTTCTTTTTATATTTAAATAAGCTCTTAACGTAGCGCGGCATGTTTCTGTTCTTCTGAAAAAAATAGGCACATCTGTGTACGGGAACCCTCGGTGCGCGAGTCCGACTCGCACTTGGCCGGTTTTTTTATTATGTTTATTGTTTTTTTTTAGTGCTTATATAGTAATCTTGATAAAGGAAATACTATTTTCTTGATAAAGTAAAACACGTAGGAAATGTTTTCCTGCAAAGCTAAACAAGCAATTTGGCGAGTATCTTCAATGAATCATAAAGTACGCCTGTAGCACCTTTTGTGATACTTTAAGTATTATTAAAACCATGGGAAAGATTCCTTATTGAAGTAATTTCGACCAGTTCAATAAAATTCGCTCACTTCTATTAAAAAACTTTTTTCTTAACTCGGTAATAGGTCCTGTGAAAAATTTTGCGTCTTGAACAGATGCTTCAATTTAAAATTAAAACTTTACCGTATATTAATTAGACACAACCGAGACGTAATACAAAAACCGATTGACGAAGCAGTTAAGCAGGAAGCCATCATCAAACTTTCGACGAGCGCAAATGACCTTTTAATTTAAAATGAGGGGAGGAAATAATTAGACGGTACACCATCGCTGAAGGATGTTAATATTTTTATTATCGGTGTAACTATCATTAAAAGTTACAAACTTCGCAACAGCGAGCTGACTGGAAACTTCTTATTCAAAAAAGAATGCGCGGAATCGTTAGGAGTAATTAAAGTTTAAACATCGAGAGAGCGGTCTGTTGTTGCCAGTTTTTGAGAGCAAAAGAGGATGGAACTGCAATCAATTAGGTGACACGGAAAGTGATTCGAATAAAAAGTATCCAATTAAATGCCCATTTGGCCTTTCAAAGGAGACTGAAATAAAATGGCGAAGATCGAAGACGAGGCTTTGCTTTATTTTTTCTGAATAATGGCTCGATAAATTTACCGATTGAATTAGAATAGATTTAAAGATTAAAGTCGTAAATTTTTCTCTTTGCTCAAATCGCAGTATAATTACTCAATAGTTATTACTACGTTTTCCCGTTTGGCTACTTCAGGAAAACGCTTTGTTTTTACTTCTTCCACACCACTACACGATCGACGCAATTTTTAAAATTTAAATTGCATTATTAGCCACTTTTATATGTCGTAATCGAAGATCCTTAAAGACGACCCAGAAGGTCCTTATAAAGAGCAAAATTAAAAAAAATAAACGGACCATTTTTGATTTCGGTAACACTAAAGGTCCTTTTATGTATGGTTTATTTGTCATACGAAGTCAGAGCTAAGACAGGACATCATCATCGTAAATAAATAAATCGTCTGTCGGGACCATAGATTTAAAGCGTAGCGAAAAAAAACCTAGGTCTGTGGCCGGGACAGGTAGTATTTTGTGAATACATTTAGGGGTTTATGACAGCTCAAGTTGAAAGTAGCTGGATAGATTGTCACTCACTCAGCTCGTATGAATGATAAAACGTATGTCTATGCCCATTAGTTATAGCTGCAAATCTATGGAAATAGCACGTGCCGTGTGAAGTCTGACAAGAGGTCTACCCGGTACGACCCAGTGCAATGATTAGCAAAAACTGTATAGGACAGTCGTTATGAAACATTAATGAACATGAAGAATTAGGCATTATGAGGTTGAGTAAATATATAATTTGTAATGACTATTTACAATCATGTCCTGATTTAACAAATCACACAAAAGTTGCAACTTCTAACATTTATTACGCCAACTAAGAATGCCGTAACGTGACCATTAGTTCAACATAATCGTGGTACAATGTGGAAAATATGCAAGTAGGACACTAACAAAGCCGCAGGGAGGGACACATACTTTGCCTGCCAACCATGGATTAAGTCACCTTTCGGCCAAGTATTCCTGTGGTAAATATTCCGAGATCCTTACCCTGCAAAAGGGCTTATTAATTCTGAGGAATTCCAATGTCCGTACTTTGAGGAGACAGGTAAGGGCGAAGTAGCACAAAGAGCTATCCATTATATTGAAGGGTCTCTCGTCTTGTTAGCATAAATAATTTTGTGAACCCGATGTAAGTACATAATCTAATTTTGACGAATGGTGGGTGGATTGTTTGCGAAAGATACAAGGATTACTTCAAATATTGGTAAAGGGTGAAGTGCTGTTCTAATAATGAGTCGCCATGGTTACAATAATAAACCAATACGTTGTTAACGCTTAGAATACCATGGACCTGGGAGCTGGGAGTGCTGCACACCCCCGGATCTTCCGATCACCGAAGATATACAGTCATGTATGAGCTTGCATCGCTCGTTACCGTTGTCGGGCTCCTTGCATCATATTCCAATCGTTCGTTGGCGGTTATACTGATTGAATTTGTAAAAAACTACAAAGCAAGAAATGAAAGTTAAAAACTTTGAGCCGAAAACTCGAAACTTCCATTTTCGAGTTTTCATTTCAGCTCCGCAAACTTAGGAACCTAACATACAAAGTCTATACCTAGACAACGTTATATCTCGTGCTTAGGGCGGTTTTATTCCGCAATTTGGTTAAAGCTCTTCGAAAAGGAATGAGCTGGGTATAAAGGTTAACTAAAAAGTAACAGCTTCACTAGGTCCGTCCAAATTGTATTGTAATTAATGCTTACAATCGAATACTTAAACGACATTCAACATTCAACAAAAAAAAAAACATTTAAAGTTTGAAAGCCCGCTTTACAATAGTAAAGCGGGCTTTCAAACTTTGCACATGAAATATCATGTGTCGTCGAATTACAATTTCGCATGTAAAATCTCATCCCTCTCGAAATTAATGTAGCATCAGATTTGACTTTCGTTTCCGGATTCGGCTATTAGGCTATTTACATTTGACAATAATGTGACTGATCTACACTAATATTATAAAGAGGAAAGATTTGTATTTTTGTATGTAACGAATAAACTCAAAAAGTACTGGACCGATTTTAATAATTCTTTTTTCATTAGAAAGCTACATCATCACTGAGTAACATAGGCTATATATTATACTAGCCGCCCGCCCCGGCTTCGCTTGGGTAGACAAAATATTTGATAAATGTCTATAGGCTCCGAAACTACTGAACCGATTTCAAAAAATCTTTCACCGTTAGAAAGCTACACTATCACTGAGTAAAAAAGGCTAGCTGCCCGCTCCGGCTTTGCACGGGTAGACAAAATATTTGATATCAATGTCTACCAGTGCGTAGCCGGGGCGGGCCGCTAGCTGTTTTATAAAAAAACACCTTGTGGACACACCTTTGCACGGCTTAAGGTTACTTGCATGCATCCTTTGCTCTATAGTTATATTTTAATAATAATTAAAAAAAGAGATTTAAAATAGAAAACTGTATTAGATTAAATAAAATCTTTTGTATACTGGTGTGAGATACATGTGGCTTCAATTTATCTACCAATCCAATCCGGCTAAGTGCAAAACTATTATAGCAATTAAGACAATTATTGCAATGGATGCCCTTTCGGGGCTTATTTACGGCCCATTTAGGACGCTGGGGTGTAGGTAAATTGCAATTTAACTTTGTATCGCGACCGATGCAAGCTTGGGGTATTAACAATCAATTTCCTATGCCGAAGGTCGGATATCCAATTTACTTAGTTTAACGGACTTTGGTTAGGGCCCTTTGGGTACAATGCCGTAGTGCGTATTTATTTATTTCTTTTTTTTTTAGGTTTGTAGGATTTTACCGAAAAGCTTTAACCGTTTTTTTTTTGCCATTAACATTAATGTAAAAATATACACTAAAAGATAAATAAATAACCACAGCAAAAATTTTATGACGTTTCAAATGGTAGAGGTCTTTGAATATATAGTAAATGAAAGAATGGTGGCCGTGTGGTTGAATTGACCGTCTGCCATTCCATGTGATTCTGGCTCAACAAACCCCAGCCTGTATTACTTCGTTTATCGAAATATAAGTAATTAATCATATTACGAGAGCACAGTGGAAGCTACATTGTTTTTAACCTATATTTGCCTGAAGGTAATAATAAAATTAACACTTTATTGAACTGAACTAAGCAAACACCACAATTTAGCACACAACCAGCTTAATTAATGCATGTAGTTGGAAAGAAAATGCGCCTGATTCACAATTTAACTTCGAACGCTTGCTGGAAGCGCGTACCGAAAACACACCTGTCTCGATAGTCACGAATTGGAAACGAAGTGCTTGCTAGCATGCGAAGATGGCAGAAGTCACGTACACGCGTTTACATGCAGAGTGGTCGACACAAAGAAGCCTGCTTGTTAGCGACAACAATGGTGAAACGTATTTTACTGTCAGAGGAAATGCATTTTGCAATTAGTGAGGGTTTTTGTATGCAATAGGGATAGGAAACAACTGGCTAACGTATTGTAAGTGAAATAGTCTATTTATAAGCCTCTATTTAATTAAATATTTAAACCGAAGAGATTTGTTACTAGCTTCTTAGAAATAAAAGTGCTCCGTATTAAAACAAAGCGGGTTAAATGACAAACTTAACTATGCCGTTGGATCCCTAGACACGGCTATTCCACTAATCGTAAATAATCAATTTGTATTAGTAAATTCACTCTTATTTTTATAAAATATAAACTATAGTCAGTTTGGCAACACGCAAGTGATACCCCTGGTGTTGCAAGCGTCCATAAGCTACGGTAACCGCTTACCATCAGGCGGGCCATATGCTTGTTTGCCAACTTTTTGGTATTTGTAATTTTAATAACATAATATATACGCAAATACATAATAATAACTACTAATTTTTATTTTATAGTACCTACCAGAATTTCTACCAGACACAACACTAGGCTTCCTTACGATACTTTTTTTTTGCCTATTTTACATAAATCAGCAGTAAAAAGAGCTATATATTTACTGCTGTCGACATCCCGAGACTCGAAGTGATGAATCTTTTAATTTCATCCAGCCATCTTATTTTTGCGAATTAAGTTCTTCATAAAGTTGTATTCATAAAAAAATGGATATGTTCTTTTATATGCGTGACGTTTTTATATAAAAAAATTGAAATCTACAATAAAAAAAATCTGATTAAAAAAAAGTTCATTCTTAGAACAAATCAATGAAAACCCGACATTTAAAATCCAGTAGGAATACTTTGGTTTTGCGTATAAAAAAACGCATTTTATACTCTGTAGGAACAGTATTTACATGCAGATATTCAGTCAAAAGCCGGCTTTAGTCTTTGTTTTTGACTTCTTAAGGAAATTGTCTTCCTTTGACCCCTGGAAGTGAAATTATCTCATTGTGTGGCTCTAATGTTTACCTTATCTCTAAGGCTTTTGTTTGTCTTTGACCTTTCAGAACGAAAACATAGACCACGTTTTGAAAAGCGGCAATATTTACTTGATCTAAGTTATTATGCACGAAATATGGGATCTTATGTCGAATGTGTTCCATGAGCGTAAGCAGATAACGCAGATTGTCGGCAAGAATCCGTTTATATACTTCCATGACATATTTTGCTTACATTGTGAGCGTAGCATAGTAGCAAAACCAACTTTAGGTCGCAAACGCGCGTGTGATACCCCTGGCTACGGTGACCACTTACCATCAGGTGGGCCGTATGCATGTTGCCACCTTAATGGTATAAATAAAAAAAGTTTGTATTACCAAGCTGTTTTTGCTGTCACATTATTTTCTCATTCAATGAGTGGCGTGTTTTTCGACCGCAAATAAAGTCTGTAGTGAAACAAGGTAGTTACGCGTAGTGTATTCTGTTTGGGTATAGGTACCTCTATGGCCCCGTCCAGCGTCAGTGCTAAATGTATTTTCTTAAAGTTATCAGGGAATAAATTATTGTATGTTTTTTATTCACAACGAAGCTAGGCTGTAAGCGTACGACCTGATGGCAAGCAGTCACCGTAGAATATATTCGCAACCAATTAAATAAACTAGGTTATTTAAAGTAATAGGCATACTTGTGTGTCTGGAGTAAAGATGTTAGTAAAAATAAATAAATATATATACAAAAACATGAATACATCTATAAATTGCGTGCTACTTACATTACCTACAAGCTTTGCTTATTTTTGGTCTAAATAGTGCTGTGTATTTGCTGCTAATGTCCAAATTATTGTTATCGTTGCATGTAGAGAATCATTTTATTTATCAAAATATTATTATTATCATAACTAGCTACCTATATTTTTTTAAATGTGCATGTGAAATAAAACTGAAGTGAAATTTAACGAAACGAATATCAAGGGTTGTCATAACTCACCAGATAAACACAAAATATCAAGCATTATTCCGGAAACTTTCATTTTATATTGAAAATATGGTATTTTTGGCAATGCATGAGTTTATAAAAGGCTTTATTTCGTTGGTCACTCATCAACAAGCTAGAGTAATGGCTTTTTCTTGTCAACGTTCGCTGAAGTACGTATTAACATTTGACGAAGCAGTGTATGAACGCTATTATAAAACATGTCCATCTTTTTATTAAGGGGCGTCGGTCCAGTTTAAAATTGTTGAATATTTAGCACAGCTTTTTTAAAAGATTCGTTATAATAAATAATAGGGAGGTATGAGGAGAACATTTTCCTAAAAAACTTTTTTCAAAAGTTGATTTTGTGTTCATTGTGATACACGATTCCTTTTTAAATTAACTACGATGTTATTAGTAATAATTGTGTAGTGTATATTACCTTTGTGTAACAAAAAAAAATTGGGTACGTGTCGCCCATTTAGAAAATTACCAAATTATTTGAAGCTAATTTTAGTAAAATAAGTTGCTGTAGGTTAAAAAAAGGACTTACCTACTTTTGAGAAACTTTTTAATGATATCGCTTCATGTTATGGGTACATGAATAAATGTATTAGATCGACGTACATAAACAAACAGGTTAATCCGAGCTCGAATTTTGGCAAAATGAGATATAACAATTTTATGGTCAAATTAAGAGAGTTTTAGGTTATATATTTTACCTCCTTTCAAAAGAAATAATATTAGCGTTTCTTATGCTATATGATTATAAAATCATAAACTGTAAATACAGTAACGGTAAGCCTAAACAATATGAAGAAATACACTACAAAAATTCCCGGCTAGATCTCTCTTACGTTACTCGCCCCACTAATCATTGACCCGACTTCTTATGCCAAGAAATACAACCAATTCCATTAACACCTAAGCATATCCGATACTGACATTTTCGAAGCAATACTCATTAATAGCAGCGTTACTTGCGTCGGTAGTAAAAGACAAGAACTTAATTAGCGTCCCTTGGGTAACTTCACGTTTATTTGCGAGTGAATTCTCGTCCGGGCAGTAAACATAAACAATATAATACCAGGTGCCTCACTTCTTCGATTAAGGCAACATGTCGAAGGCGCAATTCCAGTGGAATACAAGGTATTTTTGCTTTGTTTTCGATAAATATCGAACACGGAAAATAGTTGCGAATTTCCCAATAGCGTCTGCCACTTTCAAATTGTTTGTGTGTCAATTTCATCTTTGGCGTTTGTACAAAATACGTGTTTAAAAGCTGTTCTAAAAAATACTTACGTTATTTCTTTATTCTCCAATATTTAATCAAATCATTGTAACTATTTCACAAATCACAAAAAGTAATACAGAGTAACATACTTTTGTTTGAAATCTTGTCTAAAACAAGTTGAATTTAATATTTATGTTGGAATCGCAGGTACAGTTTCGAAATGAATTATATTGTGTGTTCTCATGAAAAGCCTTTAACATTGTTATGAAATTTCTTTTGTTGAACATTTATTTTATTAGTTGCTTCAACTCGATCAAATACACGTACCACCTTTGATCAACGATTATGGCCTGTCTGTATGAATTGAATACTACGATATTGTTTTACTAATCAAATAAAACAATAAAACATTTTAGAGGTACCTACATTTGATTTATTCTTTTTCTTATTTTACGTTACTTTATACTGACATAATGATTTCATATTATTAGTTAAACCCGGCAACACGTTGCTGTGGCCTTGTTTGTCAAATATCTTTTTCTAAACCTCGCAAGACGCTTCGATTATAACGTTTCCGTGGGAATTTCAGAACAAAAAATACTCTTCTATTCAACATCATTGTATAATTTCAAGTAAACTTGGACTGCTTTATTAATTTTTCTAACACAAATATACAGAAGCTGAATGTTTATATTTTTTTTGTTGATTCCACTAAGGTGGCAAACAAGCATACGGCCCACCTGATGGTAAGTGGTCACCGTAGCCTATGGACACTTGCAACACCAGGGGTATCACTCGCGCGTTGCCAACCCTAAATATATAATGTTTATATAAATATTAGGTGACGAATGTCTCGATATTAATCGATTACAACCTCTAATTTTCCAACTCAACGCGTCGCAAATGACGTGAAGCAATATCAAGTCCAATACCTGCCTATACGTTTAGGAAGGTAAAATACCGGTGTGAGTTCAAAGGCTTACAAATTATACATTACTCGACTGAGCTTCTGATGAAGGCACGTCAGGAATTCACCGTGACGGCGGAGATTCAACCCTACCATGTGTTATTTCGCAAATTTTGCGTTCTCATCATACCGAGATGTTAAGGCGTTAATCTCTAGAGTTAATAATATGTCTTCCACTGAAATAGAAAATTGTTTTCATATAACTACTTTGTAAGCCAAAATATGTTTGAACATAAATTTGAGTTTAACGTAGCTAAGTAGGAAAAGTAAAAGGGTTGAGGAGTAGATCAAAGGTTTTTTATTACGAAAGTGTCGTCACCATATCATCAAATTATAAAACAGTTAGTCGTACCGAAAATTCTGTTAAAGGTCACATAGTCAGAAAACGATAGATCTGCGATCCGGCCCTGGTGAAGACACAAAATAATAAGCAAGGCACCAAATAGTCTTCCCCTATCAAATGCTTTTAAAAAAATATATAAAGCATTTGATTTTCAACCCGATGCAACTTATATAGCTACGTGGATGTATGAATGACATAAGAACGGATCTCATACGTGAAATAAAATTTTATTTACCTTGTCGTTTTAGCCAAGCTGCATTGACGGTGGCCACGAGCTGACCATTGGCCAATGTATAATTATGCTATTTATATGTATTTAAATCGCTAATGTTTAAAAACCAACTAGCTGGATAGACTGACGGCACAAACCTCACCTATTACAACGATCTTGTTATAAAAAAATTGATGCCTATTGTTTTTTGAGTCAGTACGATTTATATAAAGGTATGTGATTGTGACCCTCTGATATTTGATAACTCAGACTTAAAAAACTATTTCAAGGATGGAATTTTTCCAACCAAACTAACAAAAGCTCTACAAAAAATGTTGCTTTTTGGCGTAGCTCTAAATAGCGAAATTGAATCAAACAGCCGTTCTGACCAACGCCTGTAAATTGACGAGTGGAGAGACGCGTACATACAAATTGGATTTCCCTCGACCGTCAAAAGGACTTAAATGTTGGTGGTAAACAAATAGCCTTTGTCAAGTTAATATTAGTGGAATGGACCAAACGTTAACATTTTCCTTTTGTAATGATAGATGCTTGAGTTTTCTAATGTTCCCGGTATTAACTGTCCGCGCTTTTTTCAGAATGGGTAGTGCTATTTCAATTCGATTTTTCGAAAATATTTAATTTTTTATATCACTAAGGAAGCACACAAGCATTCGGCCTACCTGATGGCAAGCAGTCACCGTAGCCTATAACTGCTAGCAATACCAGGGATATCACTAAGGAGTTGCCAACCCTTTTGTTGATGAGGATTCACTATGTGTTACAACTAGTGCAGCGTATCCTCGTGGAGCACTGGCATCCTTACTTACCGCAGAAACACAACACTTCATCAAAGTAGTGTTATTTGACTGAGTTATTCTGTAAGGTGGAGGAACAGTCCCCAGTCGGGCGGAATATTAATGGGAAACCCACGGGGGATCCCAATTCGCCAAACGCTAGAGGTAGGCCTCTGGCGTGTAATGTTTATTATTGTTTCTATCTATCTATTTTATTATATCTATTTTATTTCACACAAAAAATAAATAATAATTAAAGTTCATCGTATGACTTCATCCTTTTTGGGGTATGGTCTTAACTCTTACCTTTTAAAATCTCAGCAAAGATGAGCGGCCTGAGATTCAGTATAGTATAAAGAATTCTTAGGCCATTCTGAAAAGAAGGTACCTATATAAAAATATTATAGATTTTTTTAATACTAAACTCCGTACTCATCGTGAACCTTTTAAAACAAGCTTTTTCCTTGGATTAAATCCTTTATACTTCGCCAAGTATTAAGTGTTTCACGTCCATTATATTCTTATGTTGTACATTTTCCCCTTGCATTAAAGAAAAGGTTATCGGGGCAGTTAATCGCAGACCCTGCAGTTCAGCAGCTATGCAGTTTTAGACATACTAAGCCGCTACGGACTTAAGCTATTAACTATCAATTTTCTCCTCCATTGAAGCTTCGTTGGAAACAATGCGATGCAATTTAAGCGATCTAAAAATATAATAAATATGATAAATCTTGCATGCTGCTAGCACATATTATGTTTTGTAGCTACATAATCTATGTAAACTGTATGATGTGTGTTACACTAACTTTTTTAGGAAGCCGTGGTGGCCTTGTGGTTGAAACAATGGCCTGTTATCTGATGGGCCCAGGTTAAAATCCGGCCTGTACTAATGAGTTTTTCTAAGCTTAATTACAGTGATTAATCACACCATGAGCTTAAGAGAGATTAATATTGGAGCGGCCCCATTGGGGATTGTACCTCCGCCTTACAGAAGACCGCAGTGAAATAACACTATTTAGATGAAGTTTTGTGTTTCTGTGATAAGTATGGTTGCGAATGTTCCACGGGGGTACGCAGGGATAGTAATGCTGCTAGCACAGTGAGCCCTCATCAACAACAGGGATGGCAACTCGTTAGTGATATCCCTGGTGTTGCTAGCGACTATAGGCCACGGTGACTGCTTACTATCAAGTGGGCCGTATGCCATATGTGCCACCTTAGTGGTATAAAAAATACTTATATACCTACCAACTCGCATGCATTACTGGGTTATTACGAAATGTATTATTTTATAATAACTCGCTTAACCATTTATAAAAGTTGTACTTGATTAAATTTTGCATGTCAACGACTGTTCCTGCTTTGAAAGCTTAAAAAACTACTTTTGTAATAATTTATTGTAACAAAAAATTTCACAGGGCAAGTTTATACACCTGGTAATTCATTCATAAGACCACTCATCCCAAAACCACCCAAAACTGTGTAAAATATTCATCGGATACCTGAATACCGAAGAACTTGTAAGCTTAGTAACGTTAGTGCAGTTAGGTGGTGTGTAAACGATTTAGCTTGAAGCATTCTCAGCGTGTCAACTCAGGTAATGGGTGTGCTGAGGAAACAAGCCTTAAGCGCCTTGGGTGCGAGGTGTTTCGTTGTTCATACTGAACACCTTAAAGATATAATTATACAACCTGTGTAGATTTTAAATAAAGTCTACCATCAACGGTATTTATTAAAAAAAATGTAGTTTAAAAAACACGATTTAGAAAAATGGTCGGGTCATTAGGAAAAGTTCTTTCGTTCCTTTACGTGTGCTTTCCTAATCGGTCCTATCTTAAATAATCAACAGCATGATTTTGATGAAAAATATATTAGAAGATACATAGGTACATACATACAGATTAAGCTACAAAAGCTTGTAATTAATGAGTACACATTTATTTCTAAAGTGGAGTCCTTTTGAACTGATTTGCGTGATCTGATTCCACACAAATATATTTTTAAATAGGTCAAATATGTGACGAGAGGAACCCATTACAGTTATATAAGTAGGTTTGAGTGAATACTATAGAAAAGGTTATCTTGACTTTGCCCTTTTATGTCATTACAAGACACAAAAATAACGTAAAGGGTTTCCACATGAAATATATTTAAAAAATAACTTACCAAGCAAGCATGTGGGTCTCCCGATGGTCTGTTAGCAAACAGGTAGGCTTCTTCCTAAAAAGGAGTTCCACGAAGAAAGATACCACACAATAGCTCTAAATCTGCGATAGCATTCCTGGTTCGTGATAGGTATCTAACGCTAAGCTTAATATCATACTGTAGGAAATGCAAGTAAATGATCAAATAACCTAAACATGTTCCGCAGGACAATAACAAAGCTACCACGTCATCATTTTTTTACATTTACAAGCACAAAATGTTTTTCCAGGCCGTTTTAACACATTAAAACCTTTCCATGACGCAGTTCTCATAAAAATTGCATAATATAAATGGATGAGCGTGCACGCGACCAAATACAAGGGACACACTCTGACTGTGCTTCACCTAAACGAAGGAAATAATGTATACGTTGCATAAAAGTGTACCACGAGTTTTTCCTTTATATCTGCTTCTTTGGGTTGTTTTGTGAACAAAATGTCTTAGTGCTTAGAACATGTTCCCAAATACCATATTTGTATTATTGCAAAATTATTTGCAGTCACCGGAATCATTATCAGATATTTCAATATCAAATTAATCATTCCGTTATAGATCCGAATAGAATCGTCTCCGTGATAGAATAAAGTGTGCGTCAAACCGACACTGAAATTCAATTTTCATTTCTGCACGCGTAGCTCATTTTGGACATTTGAATTTTTACCGGTAACCTAGCTTGGTTACTGCGCATATGAGAGTCGTGCATTACAGATCGAATATCTCAATAGCCGTAGGTATACAATATTTTCTACACATCGATCCATGCATTGGTGTTAGTCAAAAGACAACAAATGCAGAATATACCTCGTCTTGTCACATTCGCCCATGCTACGGCTGTTGATCAGAGACACGCCTCCGAAACGGGAATTAGTTCAGCAGTTATATTGGCAAAGTTATAATCGACAACTCGATAAACTATTATTACGTACTCCATCACACCCTGAAACTTGGTTTTAAATGGTTCAAAACTGGTAACCTATATGAACGCTACCATATTTACCTTTACCTACTTGACCACTACCATACTACGATGATACTACGGCATGTATACGAGCTTTAGCTTTAGAAGTAGTTTAGTATAGATTCGTAGAAAAAAAGTGTCCATTAAAAATTAGAAACTGAAGTACTACATTATAAAGTATATTTTTGTGAACTATGTCATACTGGAATAGTTACCTATCTACGTCTAATCAGCAAAAATGACAAATCTCTTATAATGCTGTATTGGAACACCAAAACCCTGGTTGTGAAGCAAAACAAATGAGATAGAAGAATACATTGCCAATTAATTCAGTACTATTATTGATCGATACTTTTAATATATTGTTTTGCGTGTTGGATAGGTTCGATCAAATCTTTACTTTGATACAATTGTACGAATTGTTTGGAAAATGGAAATTTATTTTTTTAGCCGCAACAAAATATGCTCACTGTCGTAGTAACCAGCACTGCCTAAGAGGCAGCACTGGTAGGGTCGCCATGCGAGGTTCGGGAGCGAGTATAAATTAGACAACCTCTCAGTATAAAAGTCGTATATTGAGAGTACGCGAGGAGAGTTGCAACACACTAAAGTATGTAAAAGAGGTGCAACGCATATTTTTAAATGTTCGTATACTCTCGATGTTCGGATGAGGCATGTTAACGAATATTTCCCTTAAATGTATTCTATTAATCAAATCAGTTGTCTCGTGGCATAATGTATTCGTAGAAAATTATTAAATATCATAATCTACCTACCCTTTTGCTAAGTGTTAATTTAATTTTGCAGTATTGCTTCAGGTGACAAATGACTTACGTGTTACAGAACAATAAATTAATGTGAATATATTAGGTCCTTACATATGAAATTGGCGTTTTTCGTACTGGCCACTTTAATCACGAATTTCTCCTCTTTGGTAAGGAATTCCAAATTCAAATTTGTACAGCTATAGACTCATGTATTTGTGCTTCGATGATCGTCATTCATTTGTTTTTTTTCTTCTGTTTTTTTCTGTTTGCGTCACTCATTTTACAAAATGGAAAACCTTAAATATCGCATTATTTACGAGTACGAGTTCCGCCGTGGCACTAGTGCTGCGGAAACAACTCGAAGGGTGAATGATGTGTATGGCGGTCGTGTTGCAAAAGAAAACACAGTTCGTTTTTGGTTCCAACGTTTTCGTTCTGGAAATTTCGACCTGCAGAACAAGCCCCGTGGACGGCCTGAGACTCAAGTTGATAATGAAGAGTTGAAGGCTATTGTGGAAGCGGATCCATCGCAAACCACGTCCGAGTTAGCTGCAGGCTGCAATGTTAGTGATAAAACTGTTTTAATTCACTTGAAGCAAATTGGGAAGATTAAAAAGCTTGAAAGGTGGGTACCTCACGAATTGACTGAAACAAACCGGCAAACGCGCGTCGACTGCTGCGTTACATTACTAAACCGGCACAATAATGAAGGTATTTTAAACCGAATCATTACCTGTGATGAAAAATGGGTTCTTTACGATAATCGGAAGCGCTCAGCGCAATGGTTAGATCCTGGCCAGCCAGCCAAATCCTGCCCCAAGCGAAAATTAACCCCAAAAAAGTTACTTGTAAGCGTTTGGTGGACTAGTGCCGGTATTGTTCATTACAGTTTTTTCAAATCTGGCCAGACTATTACGGCTGATGTCTATTGTCAGGAATTGCAAACCATGATGGAAAAGCTAGCGGCTAAACAACCTAGGCTGGTCAATCGCTCCACGCCACTGCTGCTTCACGACAACGCTAGACCACACACTGCGCTACAGACGGCTACTAAATTAGAAGAGCTTCAATTGGAAAGTCTAAGACATCCTCCGTACTCCCCGGACCTTGCTCCAACAGATTACCATTTTTTTCGAAATTTGGATAACTTCTTGCAAGGGAAAAAATTCAACTCCGATGGGGCAGTCCAAATCGCCTTCAAAGATTTTATTGATTCCCGTCCGACTGGTTTTTTTAGTAAAGGGATCAATGAACTACCTATGAGATGGCAAAAGTGCATAGAAAATAATGGTTCATACTTTGATTAATTAAATATATTATATTAAAAAATATTCGACTTTTTGTTCCTCCCATACAAAACGCCAATTTCATATGTAAGGACCTAATATATTCAACGTTATGCAACGGCAGTGGCACTTATTCGGTCGTTGGTTCTACATCATTTTGTTTTTTATTCATACAAAGTTTCAACATAACTACTCTGTAATGTGCAGATACAAGTTCTAAGTATTATTTCTCAGTTGATCACAAATTAAAAACACATGTACCTAACATAATCATTATTATTACGGTTGGTTTTAATCTTTACAAAAATCTTCAGTTCCTTACCTTCAACTGGACAAAGTTAAGACCCCAAACAATATAGGGGGTTATTTATGAATAAGTATTTAATGAAGAACGTTCGAGTGCGAAAACAATATTTACATATGTATATCTTCACGTCTTTTCAGGTTACAGAAGAGGAAGACAAAGATATTTGAATATAAATATGTTCCACTACCCTTACCCCATTTCAACCTAAACAATATATTACCGTCGTCTAGCTCTTTGAGCAAACAAAAAAGCATAGATATAATTTTCATTTACATTGCGAAAGCCCTTGACGCCAGCTTCAAAAACGTTCCGGGTGAAAACATAACACCTTTAATTTAAACTAAATCCCTTTTCATTAGACGCACGGCACGTACTGTCGTCCCGCTCCCTGGTTTTATTAGACAGATTATTTTATCACATGCAGCCTGAATCAGACAACTTTGACGATGATTTAGTAAGTGGCTATAGAGTTATAGATAAAAGTGTATTCATTTATAACTTGTTACAATTGTTTAGTCATACTTGTGTACAGGTGCTGCTTGCGGGGGCTGGTCATCTCAAGCCTAGTGTCTTAACCATATTGATAAATTTATGCTGTATTGTTTTCCCTGGTTTCGCAATTCAAGCGTTGCAACGGTGTCTCTGGGCTTATTTTTAATAACTCCATAATTCCGTTTGAATGTAGTATGATCAATATTGTAAACAAACAGCTATAGAATATTATTATTGTTATTATATTATATAATATTATTATTTTGAGAAATAGGTATCCATGTTAAGTTAGTATTTAAAATGTAAACTTTATGTAATTCTTTTGGTTTTTAAAAGAGTAATTGCTGAGTTTCTTGCCGGATTCTTCTCAGCAAAACCGACCTTCCGAATCCGGTGGTAGATTCCGACGATTTGTTTGCCTGTAAAATCTAGTCAAATAAAGATCTTTTTGAAGTTTGAAAATGTTGTTTTTTTTCATTTAGTGTCTTATATCTCTTTTGTCTTATGTCTACGAAACTTATTTATTCAACCCTAAGATTTGATTTGAAATTCAAATCGATGTTATGTTTTTGTCGACGGATAGCGAGCGGTCTAATCACTGTGACAGGGATAAGCTAATATATATACATACAGGTTGAGCTTTTAGACGTTATATACCTAGATATACTAAGGTCTCAGGTCTGCGTGGGGGATTATGTCTATAGACATATTAGCACTTTGAATACGTGCGTAAGTTAATTGTACCTCAATTGTGAATGTATTTATGACCAAAAGAACAATTATAATTCTAACTCCAAAATAACAACAATATTTTTTAGAGCATTCTTAGTGTAGTACTTACAGATCATACTGCCTATCTCTCTATTCTAAAAGTTCTTATCCAGCTGATCCCTTTACAATCCAAATATATAACAGTACGTATACAATCAACATCCTATAAATTTACCAAAGTATCATTAATTTACGGACCCATTTTAGGGTTAAAAGAATATAGGTAACTCCTTTCACAAACCACATAGAGCGTTTTACCGAGACAAGTGCGACAAGGCGGCCCCTACATTTATAAATGGTTGGCGAATGACTTGCATTTTTGCAATTTTTCCGAATTTATTACATTAGTAGCGTCATAATGACACAATTTAGCTTTTTCGTACCGCGATCGATGACCTCGTTCTGATGAAATGACAATTAGGCTGGGGAATATTTTCGCAGTGAATGTGCTACAGATCCTATAGCCCTATATGCCCCTGTTAACGATAATTCGAGAATAGACCAGAGTAATAAATGCTGCGCGTAGCCGTATCACCTGTTAAGTCACAAATCGGAATTAATATTCTACGCCGTTTACCAAATATCATACTAATGAGCTGTACTTGAAATTTTGTTGTAGTACACCAGTTTTATAAATAACTACTATAGTGAAAATAATTACGTTAATGATTTTGTATTTGAAATTTAACTGACCTGTTAATTATAAATAATAAAAAATATTATATTTTATAAGTAAAAAATATAACTTTTGTTTATTATTGTAACATTGTTTGAATATGCCTTTCAAAAGGAAACATGCTCCGGTTATGAAATCGTGTCAGTATTAAATAAATAAAACACAAGAATAAAAAACCCCTCATTTATTTTCAAAACAATCTGTACTTATTAAGTACGATAAAATTTACCTAGCATCGGTTTGTTTTAACAATGAAAAATTACAAGTTTCTTACGTAATAGGTATCTTGACACTTACAATAAATTCTAATTAAAGATAGGTACCTACAACTGAAATAATTCTTAAAGTAAAGTTATAAGCCCATATTATTTTGGGTAAAATACAACTTTCAACCAGGTCAATAATAATAAAAACTAAAACTATAGGAATAAAAACTAACCTAATATAAAATAAATATAACAATAAATAGGTAGTCCACATTTAATTTCATTAAGGTATCTAAAACAGAACAGAGAAAGTGAATTCCGTGATCTGTTGTACCTACCTACATCGCTCTCGCATTATGCTACATAATGTCATAATATATCATAGACATAGACGTAATAAAAAAAATACAGTCTATTTTTAAAATGCTGTTTATTTTTGTTACATAGGACGACAGGCAAGTTAAATTAGTTGAACTTTCTTTAGATGGCAAATTAAAAGGCATTTTATAATTTTTTACTTGTATTGAAAAACATAATTTTATTCAATTTAAATGTAGCACTAATCATCCTTTTAAATAATAAAAAATATTGACTATATATACATCAAGCCAGGTTTCCTGACATGAGAGCGATGTCCCTGACTTAATAATAAACATCAATAACGCTTGATGGATATGTACACGAACAGTTTTATAAACACAGGTAACCTAATTCACTGATATAAGTAACATTAGTTAATTCAACATATTAAGATTTGGGCTTGTATTCAAAATGTCATTTTCGGGGTTGGCAGAAAGTATAGAGCGCCATTTCACTCCTGTATAAAATACGTCGCATGCCAATGTATCATGTATAATATGAAGATAACGTGGTAAGAAAGGTTTTATGTATGAATGTGGATGGGTACAGGGGGCGAGGTAGACCTAAGAAAAGATGGATGGACTGTGTGAAAGATGACATGGCCAGAAAGGAAGTGAATACAGAGGTGACGGCTGATAGAGAAGTATGGAAGAGAAATACATATTGCGCCGATCCCATATAATATGGGATAAGGGCAGGAGAATGATGATGATGATGCCAATGTATCATGTATATCAACTGATATACTAAGCTTTACGTAAATCTACAACAGTAATATGGGTGTCTTGATTGCATTAAAAAGTTTTACAAAAACCATGTAGAACAATGGTACTTATTACCGTTTCCAACAATGTTCAAAATGACGATGACTCTTGTATTCCTCGATTGAAGCATTATTTGGCGACAATTAAATAATCGAAAGATGTTATAACATTACAATAACGTATGTTGTTGAATTAAAATCGAAATTAAAGACATTTACAGTAGGTCTCTTTTCCAATGAACAAAACGTACGTAGTACTTATAAAGTAATTGAAGTAGATTGTGTTCAAATTACCCAATGTAGGGTAATTAAAGACTACCGAAGGTTCTATTTTATGGTCATAATCTCGAAATAATATACTTAAAGGTAATTAACAAGATATGTACATTTTATTATGGATGTGGGTTAATTAACTTTCAAATTTCAAGCCTGTTTTTAACACAAACCTACGGAACTTAAAATAAATATATGAACGATTTCTATCCAACTGGAAATATCAGAATTCATATTGATATGGGATAAAAACCCAATTTGAAACTCGTATTGAATTGATCGCAATTTAAAAATCAGTTATTATGTTTCGATCACCCAACAATAAACTATTTATTCCGTTAATATACTGGCATTGTCACTATTAAGAATGTAAATTCTACATATTAATACAAAAGCAAATACAGCAGTCACTCATCGTGGAATTCCAGAAAGTATATAAACGAACTTCACATAAGGTACCTTGTTGGTATTAGTTTTAATTTAATCGAATATTTATATCATATTTACTATCAAGTTCAGTTGCTAAGGCAATGACTTGGATATTTCATATAAAACCGACAAGACAAAAACTGTTTCTAAAATCAAGATTATAATGAATGTAACTACACTCGGTTCCAAAAATAACGGGTCAGTCACATAAACCCGAATATCTCCCGAACTACGTATGCCATCCTAATGAAACGAAGACTGTTCAATTGAGAATTTAATTATACAGATAAAAAATAAAATAAAACTTAGTTACACCCACAATATTAATCTTAAATTAAAAAAAAACTAAAGTAGTCATATTTTTCTTAAGATTACATTTTTTTTTATGATTGTTTTTTTGCTGTTTTTCATCACTTTCTTCATTTAATACTTTGTATTGCCTCCACGAGCTCTTCTGACAGCTTCCAGGCGATTAGGCATGCTGTACACCAAATTTCGGAGCCGGTGCTGAGGAATACCTTCCCATTCCTCCACCAGTGCTTGTATGAGCTCGGGAAGCGTGATTGGTGGGGGGTTTCGACCTTTCACGCATCTCTGAAGCTCGTCCCAGGCGTGCTCGATGGGGTTTAAGTCCGGGCTTCGCGCTGGCCACTGCATGAGTTCGATACCGACCTCTTCAAGGTAGTCATGTACAATTCTGGCGGTATGGGGACGCGCATTATCATGCATTAATATGCCATGCCGGTCCATCCTGGCCATGAAAGGACCTACATGTTCATTGAGGATCTCTTCCACGTACCTCTCTGCATTTAGAGTTCCATTTTGAATGAGCACCAGCTCGGTGCGGGCCTCAGCAGAAATCCCAGCCCAAACTTGTACGGAGCCTCCACCGTACGCCACTTTTTCCTCCACACACGCTTGATGGAAGCGCTCCCCTGGTCTTCTGTACACCAACTGCCTACCATCATGCTTATAAAGCATGAATTTAGACTCGTCCGTGAACATTACCCTAGACCAATCGTCTAGTGTCCAGTTTAGGTGTTCGCGCACGTATCTCTGTCTTGCAATTCGATGTCCCCGTTCCAGTTTGGGGCCATTTGCGGGCCTCAATGGTTTCAAATTTGCTTCAGCAAGACGTCTTCTTACTGTTTGAGCGCTTAAATTGCCACCTCCAAAGCGAATAAAGTGAGTTTTTAGACCAACAGCAGTTTGAAAACGATTTCGGAGCATTGTAGCCACCAGTTGTCTGTCTTCCCTGGCCGTTGTGCATCTTGGTCTGCCATTTCCTGGTCTTCTAAGGTGTGATCCGGTCTCTTGGTACCGCTGGACTACCCGCTGAACAGTCGACAAAGATACACCAATGTTTCTGGCTGTTTCACGCTGGCTCCGCCCAAGTTCCAAAAAAGTTAGGATTCTGGTACATTCCTCTAGCGTGACTGCCATGCTTCACCTCACAGAATAATAATTATGCACGTGGAAGACGTTCACGATAATTTTTTTGTGACAGAATAGAAATGGAAAGCATCCATAATGACATGAAACAAAAATTTTGTTTTTAAAAATAGTCATTTTTTTAAATTTTGTTTTTCTAATGAAGTTTTTTTTCATCAACCAGTTTAAATAATATGCTATTAGAAGCGCAACTAAAAAGTCTTTATTCTGTTTTTTATTTCATTGATCTAGCTTTTACAGTTCTGGAGGTATTTCAATTTTTGTGACTGACCCGTAATTTTTGGAACCGAGTGTAGTAGACTTTGATAGTCTACTAACTGAAAAATCGATTCTAGTGATGTTACAATGGTGACACATTGGAAAATTGAAAATTATAAGAACATTTGGGCATCCGTATCTTATTCCAAAAACATAATTTTTTTTTTCTGCTAGGAACATTAATAGTTTAAAATAAAACGAATAAATTAGAAAAACTGTTAAATTATTTATATTTTGACTGTGTTCAGAGTAGATGCATCGAAAAGTAGAGCTGATGGTTTTGCGCCCGCGGTATGCGCGCAGTTGGTATGGAAAAAAATCGTAACCGTTGTCATGTTGGTGCTAATTTTACAGTTGGATAAAAATCATGTCTGGATAAAAGCAAGGCGTCTCATAAATTTTACGTCAAATATTGTCGATGTGTTCCACCGGAATCATTGCTTACGAAAACATTACTTAATACTTACATACTTTATGTACAGTCTTCACATTGTTCTTACAATCAATCAAAATTAAATTAAATATCTATAATTTTCGTATAGTGCCGTTCCGTTCTTCTTCGATACTTCGGAAATATTGCAAGTTTTCCCCTACGCGATACCTGCGTAGAATAGATAGAAAATACGAAAAAACGTTGCAATACTTAGTATGAACTTTTTATATTGAGAGATTAATTAAATAAGAAGTGCAATGACAGTGTTTGGTTTAGGATTAGGTAAATATCAGTAAAAAAACATTTTATACAACTAAGGTGGCACACAAACATACGGCCCACCTGATGGTAAGCAGTCACCGTAGCCTATAGCCGCTAGCAATACCAGGGGTATCACTTCGGGGTGCCAACCATGTTGCTGAAGAGGACTCACAGTGTTAGCAGCAATACTACTAGCCCAGTGTATACTCGTGGAGCATTGGCAACCTTAATTACCGCAGAAACACAACACTACATCAAGTAGTGTTATTTCACTGCGGTTTTCTGTAAGGCGGAGGTACAGTACCCAGTCGGGCGGCTCCAATTTAAATGGGATAACCCACGGGAAATCCCAAATCGCCCTACCTCTCTTTAAAATATCTTTACTAGGCGCACAATATTAATGTACTTACTTGGAACGTTTTTTTCTTCTGACTGTACCAACTGGTGTAGCTTCCACACATAGAACTATAAGTCTACTACTGCATGAGTACCTGTAACGATGACGTAATATTTAACATATTATGTATTTGAAAAGATACCTTTTTTAGACGATAATACATGAACAATAGTAAATTAACTATGTAGGTATCTACCTACACTGTGTAAATATCTTGCGACTGGTCAACAGAATATTAACGTACGAATAATTTTACTTTACTGTTTTGAAGCAAGTGTTTGAAAACAGTTGCAGTTAATCATTTATATTGATAAATTAATATTGTTTTTTTTTCTTATATAATTCCAATTCAGACTAAACATTACTTAAAATATTTCATATATGGAAATAACTAGGAGAAACTTACGTCTCTTGGTCTAAAAGCTTGTTCGAGCGCAGTGAAGAAGCAAGCCCAAATTTATCTGGGTTACTGCTGTGCCAAGCATCGCAGTATGCATCCATTGCTGGCTCGCCATTGGAGCTTGCGCCGTGCCAAACGGCTTTCGTTGGCCTGCAGGTAATGGAAAGCGTGTTTATTGGAATTTATGGGTTCGGACAATATATTGTAGGTGCAGGTAAGGAGATACAGATACGAATAGACATTTTACGGTACAAACGTTGAGGTATATAGCCTATACTTTAACTAAAACTTTATACTAATTTTCTTCGCCTTTATGAAATACAATATAAATTAAATTAGAAAAATCGCAGAGTCTGCTTACTTTGAGCAATGACACTGCTTAAGTCTAAATAATAAAATACATAAAAATACTCACATGTATAATGTTTATGTATTATATTAAGTTGTTCTATTTATCACTATCATTTAGAACTTCATTTTATTGGGTAACAAAGTCTAAATTTCCTTGAATAAACTTTATTAATTACTTCATGTGGCCCGCAACCCTGGGTCTTTGTTTGGGTATAATTGTTTAGGTACAGAATAGTGTCTGAGCTATGTTGCCTGTTTTCAAACCCAAATTAAACGTCAGGAGCAAAGCTCATGTTCTAGATATTTCTGTATACTTCGTAGTTATAATTACTAACCCTAATTCTCTAGTTAATAGTGCCTAGCTCAACGAGAAATTTGAATTTTATCGGTTATTGTTTCATATTAACTGACCCTTTGTTGTTTCTGCTTGTACTATTAGTCAAGACGAAGAAGTTACTGAAAAGAAACTAAAGAACGAGACGGAACGAACTAAAAAACTAAAGAACGGGTGAATAACATAATAAAAATAAAAGTAAATACGTATAGATACGTAACACCAAAAAAATTAACCCATCAACACTTTCTACGTATAATATAATATCTTTAAGTTAGTGCATTAAATTGTGTTGTACAGTGTACAGCCATTGATGTAATAAATACTATTAATTTCAAATAGTACATTGAAATAATAGCCCACGTTTATGTTCTATAAAACTATATTTAAAAAGTGAAATGTATAGATTACCTGATTTTTAAGATGGTACTCCAGACAAAAGTGTTAATTTTAAGTTAGACCCTACAAAATAATTTACGAAATTATGAAAAATATTACACAACTTACCAGCCAGGATCCATCAAAACATTCTGACCGCTAAAGCTATAGATTCTGGGCGCATGCGCGAACAATGCTCCTGATCCATCGAACATTTCTCCCCAGGAGTTGAAGAGAACGTCCCCTCTCGTGTTGACAACTGGTATCTCCCTGTCCACCCAGCTTACTATTGAGTCTATAGTTTGGACCCTGAGACAAAGATTGCTGACTAAATTGATAAAGTCTGTGTAAAAAAAATTACTGAGTGTCAGGAGAAATTATAAGATGTCGTTTACATTTAAAGGTGTTTTGCTATAGAAGTTCACTATGTATCCATAATGAATCAAATTGCGGTCATGGCGAAGATCTTATCCTGCTATTATTATCTTTGTACTAATTATATTTAAATAATGTCCACTGCGCCACTCCACCTTTATATACTTAGCACGAGTACAGTTAAGCAATAAATAACCTTAAGAATATTTCTTAGGAGAATAAAAATATACTAACGCTGACTTACCTAGATATAATGAAGTTCCTAAGCCGAGTAACTCTACCTACGCTTAGAAGACTATGTATGTAAGTTAAACTGAGTACGTTAAGTACTTATGTTCCGTATTATTGACATTAAATGTGCTCACCTAGAAGATATGAAAGCCCGGAAAGTGCCGTCCATGTTAGCTCGCTGGGCTTGTCTGCGGCACTCGTAATTTGTGCTGCTAACTCCATGCATGTCACCAGTATGTGGCTCGTTCAGTGCAGCTAGGCGGAGCTGAATGGAGTTTACTTCTTTGAATAAGTTTTTTTTTCATACATATTTAGCCACACATATATCTACTCCTAGTGTTAAATGTGTACACTAGCTAAGGGCTCAATCAACGGTTAGTGGTGACGGACGACAGTGCCTAAATACCCTTCACTTACATCACCCGAAATCTGGCAACTTAGGAACCGAGATTAATATGGAAAGGGTTGGGAAGGGCAAACGACATAATATGAGGTAGCATTATGGAATATCAGCAAAACGCGGCAGTTTCAAGAAAAGGATCGAGCAAAAGAGATGACTGATGATGTTGTAAAAAAAAGAATAGAACAGTTAATGTTCTACAGACAATTGCATTAAAATACTTACGACAGGTCCTTCGACAACCGGATTCTTATGATGTACTAAACTAGAAGTTTCTAGAATATTTTGCAGGGGTGTCCGAGTAGGTCCATTCGCTGGTGGAGTATGGATTGCTAGTAATGACCCCATCTATTGAAAAAAACAATTTAATCAACTCTCTTTCATAATAGGCCGTTTTTACAAAGCACATACTTTCTCTATACAACACTGTCATAAAAGTCAGCAGTGCGATTCAGCGGAAATCGGCAACTGAATGCAAACTGAATTTTCGATGTGTCATCCCAAAATGAACTGGCTAGCGGCCTTTGACATCTCGCATCACAATTCCTGTTGTATCTTGTTTCAAACTTTTATTGCAGTCGTAATATAATTTATTATAACTTATATTAACAACTTAAATTTCTACATAATCCATAATTACTCAACATTTAACTGAATGCACTCAAATGGATTAATAAAATGGACTATTAATTAGCTCTTTCTTTTACCGACAAATGAAAACTTTACTCTCTTAGGAATAAAGATAAGGTTTCAATGCCCTTGCTTAAACAAAGTACCTGTTTTAACTTATTCACGTCTTTTTCCCACTGGGCAAAGGAGTAAGTACCATTTAAAAAATTATGGGCTGAACAAAAGAGTTTTTATTCCTATAGGACGTTAAGGGGAAAATATATTCATTCATTTTACGGCCATGAATATTTAAGTATAAAATTCTCCTGATACTGATATTAATAAGGTCTGCTTTAATAATATTATCGTAGATCGAAGTAATACTATACCAATGAAAAATAAATATACCCTTTTCGAAGAAAACTTTTTCAAGTAGCCCAACACAGTTTCGTCACAATATAATTATTTAACAAGATAAGCGGTGGTCAATTAACATCGGTGGCAAGTAACATCGTTGCCGTCTGTAAAGCATAACATATGTCCTTGAATTTCTTCTCATATGTATGCATGCAGGCTTCCCAAAGATGCACGTGGCATTTGGTGAGTCCATCGTTGGCACCCAATGATTTTCGGTGAAAAGTTATAATTCTAACACCTCTGCCTCTTCGGGGACCCTTGTCATTGATCATTTCTTTAAATGATAAATATATCGAAACCCTATCACATACTAACAATTACAAGAGCTTTTAATATGAAACTTTCAAGACCATAACCACAATTTAGTGCAATTTAACTTATTACAATAGTCCACTCTATTGTGTACTGTATGGAAATAACAGGATTACATCACGCTATTGCACTACTAGTTAATCATCCTGATGTTAATACATATGAATATAAAAAAAAAACATTTTTTTTGTTTTCAAGAATTGTAAAGTGTTTACAAACATACCTGTATACAATGGACAGTTCATTAAAATGTATGTATTCTAAGCACGCCCGAAAGTAGGACTGTGTTCGTTTGTTACATAGTCTGTTTATTAAAGTATAACTCACCGCCACATACTGCCAGCCGTTGTTAACACGGACCAGTAGAGCTTGCTCTTGGATGACGTATGCCAGCGTACCCAGGGGGCTGGTACTGCCAAGCTGTTGGAACAAATAAATTCATATACCTACCTATCTTCTATAATGTTTTACACCCGAATAACCATTGAAGTATAATTTAACGTCGAAAAGAATGGATATTCCGTGTTTACCTTTATATAAAATAACATTTAAATAAATGATCAGAAGCCGTGTATTTGTTTATAAGCTGATAATAGATGTGGTTATTCATTTTTTTAAATACGTAGTTGTGAAAATTCTTGGTCAATTAGGTGATCGGAAATTTGCTACGGAATTAAATCGATATCTTTCTTAAATCCTCTCCCCCTCTCGTTCTGAGTGAGGTCGGACGTGTTACTAGAAGCTCCGTTAGTTAAAAATGTAAATGGTGAAAAAAACTGTGTTTTTGTTTTTGAGCTATCATTCATAAAGTTAATTAATATACATCGAATATTTTGGTTTACAAATATTGCAATCAGTGTGAAATTATATAAAATCTATTACAAAAACTGTGTTGTGATCTCAAGTTAGAACGTCGAACCTAACTTTGGACTCCTAATGCCACAAACTACCCACATCTTGATTAATATTGGCTCTTTGCATTATTGGATCTCTTTATTCGCCAATGTACACTAGATCGATCTGGTTTAATGGTGATAGGCGTTGCACTAAGCACAGTCCCTGAGTTCGCGTCCGCACGATACATTCTTATTTTACTATTTAATTTATTAACAAGAACTAAGTAAGCATGCCTTTGAAACGAACTCCACCACATAGTGTTACAACTCCAGCAAAAACTCTCTGTCACTCCGATCCAAATTTGAGTGCGTCGACGGAAACAGAGGTACAATCGCCTACATTCGTATCACAGCGTTTTAAGAGAAGGCGCGAGGATGACTTTGACGATTTCCAAAACAAAGTATGTAATATGTTCAAGGAACTAAAAGATGGACAACTATCACATTCAACAACTTTACTATCTATGAAAGAAGATTTGACTGCCCAAAATGCAAAACTTCAAGAGTCGGTTGAATTCATGTCATCCAAGTATGACGAAGTTATGGAAAGACTGAAATTCGTTGAGACAGAAAGAATGATAGACCAGAAACATATAAAATACTTGGAAGGAAGAATTGATCAATTAGAAAATCGATTTCGTCTCGCAAGCTTGGAAATAAAAAATGTACCAACGAAGATAAAAGAAACGAAGCAGGACTTGGTGAACTTAGTTATGGAAGCGGGTAAAAGCGTTAGTGTACAAATTCAACAAAATGATGTTAAAAACATCTTCCGAGCAAATAACCCCAAGACTAGCAGTAAGTCTATAATAGTTGAATTAAACTCTGTTTTACAAAAAGATAACCTGCTTAGATCTGTAAGCTCCTTCAACAAAGGTAAGAAAAGAGATGACAAGTTCAATTCCTCACACTTAAAAATTGACGGACCTACAGTACCTATATACCTGTCAGAAAACCTTACCGCTAAAAATAGGAGACTATTTACTCTGTCCCGTGAGTTCGCTGTATCGCACAAATATAAATACTGCTGGACCTCATACGGCCAAGTATTCTTACGCAAAGAAGACGGGACTCCCCGTATTCTAATAGACGTCGAGCTTGATCTGACTACACTTAAGAATAAAATATGACTAGGTTCTTTAAGCCACTGTACCTTTGATCAAATTCATATTAAAATAAGATATGTATGGTATATATACGGCATGAAAAATTGCATGTTATTATGTTACTCATATTTTTTCATCCTTAGTGTCAAAGTGTTTAAGGTAAATGTTAATTCACAAAATAATACACACCGCACAAGTATACATGTACACAACAAAAATACACAACATACAAATATTTTCCAAAGCTACGTCCCACTGATGAGTAAATTAATTTTGCCAGTTTTACTTACTTTTGCAAGACCTGAAATATTTTGCAAAATATCCTTCCTCAATGTGCCTATCTCATTAATGACAACATTCTCTTACCTAAACAGTGCATAGTTTAAATGATTTTAATAATAATCTTGACTCTTTCGCCATTGCTGAATCGTATGTGTGCTCAGTTGAGGAATGTCAAAGCCTTATGTTTGAGTCTAACGCCTGTCTTCAAATTATTTGCCAAAATATACGTAGCATCAGACGCAACTTCAGCAACTTCACAACACTTTTGACCAGACTAAAAATCCAATGCGATATCGTGATACTAACAGAGTGCTGGCTCTCAAAAAATACAATAATTCCTACAATGTCTGGGTATAACTCATTTTCCACTACCCGAAATAATACTCAAAATGAGGGACTCGTGATCTTTTGTAACAATAATTTAAAGGTCCAATCAGAGGAACCAGCACTAACTGATGCAAATTGTCTCCTACTAATAATCAACAGTGATACAGCAGTGATTGCAATATATCGCCCTCCAAACCAGAGAAATATTGAACCTTTTCTAGAATCATTAAATACATTATTAACAAGCTGCTCATCTTTTAAAAATGTAATTTTAACAGGTGATTTAAACATTGACATTGGTGAGGATAATAAGGACCCAAGATCATCACCATATCTCAATATGTGCGCCTCGCACGGCTTACTAACCGCTCATTCCTTCCCCACGCATGGTCGTACATGTCTGGACCACTATTTGCTAAAAACTAAACTACCAGCACGCTGCATTGTTCCACACTCTTCTATTACTGACCATGATAGTATCCTTCTATACCTTAATGTGCGATATCGAGAAAAAAAATCTACCAAATTACTCAAAAAGATTAATGACGATACTCTTAAAAATGAAATAAATAGCTTAGACTTTTCACCAATTTATAAATTTTCTGAAGTCAATTCTGCCACAAATCATTTTATAAAAGCAATTAATTCAGTCATTGATAATAATACTACGTATATTAAAATAACAAATCGTAAAAGAGTCAAGAAACCGTGGATCACACCAGGTCTACTCAGATGCATGAAACATAGGGACAAGTTACACAAAAAAGTAAAAACGAATACGCTAGATGAAGAAATCGCAGCTATTTACAAAAGGTATAGGAATTTTTGTAATAATTTATTAAAGAAAGTTAAGAGAACTTATGAAAAAGATGAATTAAGTAAAGCATCGGGCAACAGTAAAAAGCTCTGGGAACTTATTAAGGACACCTCACTTACAGGCACAAAAACGAATGTTTCCAATGATATTTTATTAGGTACTGACCCCATAAAATCGGTAAATGATGCTAATTCCTTTTTTGCTACAGTTGGTAGTGATTTGGCAGATAAAACTATTCGCAAACGAAAAGTTATTGGAACTTCTAGACCTACAAAATATTTGCCTAATTCAATGGTACTTCTCCCAACTGATGAGGCAGAAGTAGATGATCTCATATCTAATCTTAAGAATAGTAACGCAAGCGGTGTAGATGGTATCTCAGCTAATTTCATTAAAACATACAAGAAAGCTTTTATTAGACCATTTGTTCATATATGCAATCTTGCAATTGCAAATGGAGTATTCCCGCAAGCCTTTAAAACTGCCCAAATACTCCCGGTATATAAAGGCGGAAACAGGAACAGTATAGGAAATTATAGACCCATTTCGATATTGCCTACATTATCAAAAATCCTTGAACGAATTATGAATACGAGATTAGTAAAATATATGGCAAAAAATAAAATCTTATCAGATAATCAATTTGGTTTTCGTACGGGGAAAAGTACAAATGATGCAGTTCATGAAGTTACTGAATTTATTGTTAATGGGCTTGACAATAAGAAGAAAACTATTGCAATATTTTTGGACCTTGCCAAAGCCTTTGATACTGTCTCTGTCTCTATTTTAATCAAAAAGCTCGAAAATATTGGCATTAGGGGAAATCAACTTGCTCTATATAGTGACTACCTACAAAATAGATACCAACGAGTAAAAATTGATAGATATGTAAGTGACGACCTCCCCATTACCTATGGAATTCCTCAGGGCAGCATTTTGGGCCCTAGTCTATTCCTAGTTTACATCAACGACCTCTGTAACCTAGAGCTGACGAACGGAAATATTACAGCTTTCGCTGATGACACAGTCCTTCTTTTTAAAGGAGACTCTTGGGATGAGGTTTTCCACCATGCCCAGTCGGGTCTAAATCTTGTCATGGGTTGGCTTTCTGATAATGTACTCACCATTAATGCAGAAAAAACGAATTACCTTACATTTTCAATAAAAAACCTTTCAGCGATTCCCAATAGTCTTATTGCCCATGACTGTTCTGATTCCCGAATTCCCACTTGCTCGTGTCCAATAATCCAATCAGTACCCTGTGTCAAATACCTAGGCGTCCAGATCGACAACAAACTAACGTTTGCCCCTCATATAAATCTTCTAACAAATAGGACAAGAAAATTAATATTCGTTTTTAAAACATTACGACATATAGCAGATAAACAGCTTCTGAGATCGGTGTATCTCGCTCTTTGTCAATCCATTCTGACCTACTGCATCACTTCATGGGGTGGCGCATCGAAATCAATTTTAATTCCCTTAGAGCGCGCTCAAAGAGCCATCCTTAAGGTTAGTAATTTTCTACCCTTTCTTTTCCCGACCACAGAGTTATACAAAAAATGTAATGTACTCACTGTACGTCAGTTATTCATATTACACACTATAGTAAAAGAACACACCCTCGTTACTTTTAACCCAAGCATAGTAAATGAAAAAAGAAGGATTCCTTTTATCCGCACAAAGCACACCTACAACACAAGCTTTTCACACAGATTCTTCGGATTTCTTGGACCTTATTTATACAGAAAATGTAACGCTAAACTCTCTATTTACTCACTGAATAAAATATCATGCCAAAATACTATAAGAAACTGGCTCCTAGATCTTGATTATGATTCTACGGAAAATGTATTAACGATATTAACTTAATCACTACTATAAAAAATATACCTACCTATTAAACGTAAAGCTTCACACACACACTTCACTCTCTCTCACACATGCACTCAGGCACTCGCACACCCACACGACACACACTGACACACTATCATATATACATTTTTTATTTCCATGTGTATGTTTTCATCATGTGGTGTAGATTTTTATTTCTTTTTAAGTCTTAAATGGTCTTTATCTAAAACGGTTTTTGTTCGTCACTGCAAGGGAGGGGAGCCTGGTAGTCTGAAATACAGGCATTGCCTAGTTTGGATACCAGCTTCCCACACTGTGTGTACATTCTATCTGTAATTAGATTAATAGGCTGGTCTTGTTAAAATGTATATGCCTTGTGAGAAGAAATAAATAAAGTTATTATTATTATTATATATTATTATTAAATAAACTATGACTTTATAGACTTGGCCCGTTATATTAAAGTAATTATATAACATAAACAAAGTTTTGCTTAAACCTTCCTAAGTGCTAGTTACAGGTTTCTGAAAAGTTGGGTTAATTAAACATCTGTCGAGTAATTATTTCATTAGTGGGGAAAAATAATTAATGTACCTATAAAATTAAATCTGGAAACGAATGACGAATGCCGATAAAATGTAACCATTCTTGCTACCTTAGTTGAAGAAACTTACCCTTAACAAAGATTCAGTAGTTCTGAATAAAATCGTCCCTACAATGGTTCTTCCATCTTCATCATCAAAATCTGGGTTCTCGCCTAGAGGATCCAAGGGCTCCCGAAACCCTAAACATAAAATGAATTTAGTTAGTATACTTCCTAATTTTTTGTTACAAATTACTGAAAAAGTACTCAATGATGGAAAGGTAAACAGTACTCAGAGCCAGGGGCATGCATGCAGATATTGATGAATGTAGAAGAAGCAAAAGAGGTGTGCCAGTCAACACTGCTATGTCGCTTTATACTCTCTACATTTTTAAAAGGGACGTGGTTTGATAATATTTATATACTTATCAATTGTGTTGTGGCTATACATTTTTCATTTATAAATGTAATTAATTAAGCTTTGCTTACCATAAGGTTCTTGTCGGTAAACAAGGTGATTAAGACTTCTCAAGATTTGCAGAGGATCACGGTGTTTATCTGTCAGTAAAACCGTATATTGAAATCAACATATGAAATACAAGAAAGAATCATAAATTTCAATTATATCCTTAATTATTTTGCAAAGGCCGTAAGTCACTAGACCCGATAAATTAATAAAAAAAAGTAAAAATCAATATTTACAATTGTTATAATCAAGTCGCTACAAATTTATAACTTAAATATTTGTTTGTCAACCAAATATGCCATATTAAAATTCATGACACAAAATAGCTTTATGTCTCCCCAAACAGAAAACAATGCAAAACAAATCTCACCTGTGCCGTCTCTTCGATTAATGCTCGGGCTATCGGTCAAGGTATCGGCAGTAACTTCGTTCGCATTCGTCGGGGGACCTGGCGGGCCGGGGGGCCCAGGCGGGCCCGGTACTGTGATGTATTGGACGTTAGTCGCAGGCGATCCGGGGGGTCCCGGGGGGCCACGGGGGCCATCCTTGCCCGGAGTACCGGGGGTGCCGTCGAAGCCCCGATCCCCTTTCTCACCTTTGACCTGTGATTAATAAAGTGTCTTCATTCATTTTGTAGTGATAATGGTTAATCAGAATCAACTTACATTTACTATATATTAGGTCCTTACATATGAAATTGGCGTTTTGTATGGGAGGAACAAAAAGTCGAATATTTTTTAATATAATATATTTAATTAATCAAAGTATGAACCATTATTTTCTATGCACTTTTGCCATCTCATAGGTAGTTCATTGATCCCTTTACTAAAAAAACCAGTCGGACGGGAATCAATAAAATCTTTGAAGGCGATTTGGACTGCCCCATCGGAGTTGAATTTTTTCCCTTGCAAGAAGTTATCCAAATTTCGAAAAAAATGGTAATCTGTTGGAGCAAGGTCCGGGGAGTACGGAGGATGTCTTAGACTTTCCAATTGAAGCTCTTCTAATTTAGTAGCCGTCTGTAGCGCAGTGTGTGGTCTAGCGTTGTCGTGAAGCAGCAGTGGCGTGGAGCGATTGACCAGCCTAGGTTGTTTAGCCGCTAGCTTTTCCATCATGGTTTGCAATTCCTGACAATAGACATCAGCCGTAATAGTCTGGCCAGATTTGAAAAAACTGTAATGAACAATACCGGCACTAGTCCACCAAACGCTTACAAGTAACTTTTTTGGGGTTAATTTTCGCTTGGGGCAGGATTTGGTTGACTGGCCAGGATCTAACCTTTGCGCTGAGCGCTTCCGATTATCGTAAAGAACCCATTTTTCATCACAGGTAATGATTCGGTTTAAAATACCTTCATTATTGTGCCGGTTTAGTAATGTAACGCAGCAGTCGACGCGCGTTTGCCGGTTTGTTTCAGTCAATTCGTGAGGTACCCACCTTTCAAGCTTTTTAATCTTCCCAATTTGCTTCAAGTGAATTAAAACAGTTTTATCACTAACATTGCAGCCTGCAGCTAACTCGGACGTGGTTTGCGATGGATCCGCTTCCACAATAGCCTTCAACTCTTCATTATCAACTTGAGTCTCAGGCCGTCCACGGGGCTTGTTCTGCAGGTCGAAATTTCCAGAACGAAAACGTTGGAACCAAAAACGAACTGTGTTTTCTTTTGCAACACGACCGCCATACACATCATTCACCCTTCGAGTTGTTTCCGCAGCACTAGTGCCACGGCGGAACTCGTACTCGTAAATAATGCGATATTTAAGGTTTTCCATTTTGTAAAATGAGTGACGCAAACAGAAAAAAACAGAAGAAAAAAAACAAATGAATGACGATCATCGAAGCACAAATACATGAGTCTATAGCTGTACAAATTTGAATTTGGAATTCCTTACCAAAGAGGAGAAATTCGTGATTAAAGTGGCCAGTACGAAAAACGCCAATTTCATATGTAAGGACCTAATATATACAGAATGTAAGAGAGCGACACAGACAATTTTTTGGGAGTAACATTAATCGTCTTATGGTCATGTAACGATCAGTCTATTACTATAGTGTGTTCTTTATTAAATATAATATAAATCCATTTCATAATCATCTCATACGGGACAACGACTCGTCTCATATTTCATGTTAATCCTATAAGGATAGTATTTCACGTTTTCAGTTTAAAGAGACCACTACAAATTTATAAGAATAAATAAACAAAAATGAGTGAGTTTTTCCAATATCCCTCCATTGGTATAATAATAAATATTTAAAAAAAAACTACAATATGTCGAACCCCGGATCCCAATTATAAAAATATGTTAAATCTCTTGTACCTATTCTAAACTTATCTTTCAGTTGTTTCCTTAGTACCCGTAAACATATCCTTTCCATACTACCTTTCTTCGGAACAAAACTACTAGTCTCATTTGCATAGTAATGGAGCGAAGTTGTGGTGTTTGGAGTAGCAAAACATTGTTAATTTAGAGACACGTTCACTGCAATGAGATTAAGAACTTCACAAAAACAGAGAGCTAAATTAACATGCCACGATTTGTACCTACCTGGGAGATAGCTATCTAGTGGGTTTGCGGTAACTTATTGTTGCAGCTTGGTCATTCCAGAACTAAATTATCTCGATGCCTATATATTCCTACTAATCGTATGCACCTGTTCTCAATACCACATTATAATAAGTAACAGTACAAGATTAGGCCTTTGTAACTGTGGTATTTTTTTACAGCTTAGTTCGAATACCAAAAGACTTGTTTTGGACTGGTCCCTTTAGCTAGAAGTAGGTATCTATAGTTTAAACTGCAGTATGCTATATACACCTACGTAACATTATTCTTACCTTATTTAAGTCGAGAGATGTAATGCCCGGGTCTCCCTTTTCGCCCTTCTGCCCTTGAGGACCTGGCTGTCCCGCGGCACCTGGAGGGCCCTATAAAATATATAAGTTTTTTAACAGTCCATAAAATTTACTTTGCGGCTATTGTAAGACATACAATGTGTATAAAGTAGAATAAATAAAAACTCAGAACCCACAAAGATACTCTAACTAAACGAATAAATTTTTTTTTTTCACAAAATCTATTTCATTTTCTTATGCAGGGTGTCTTTCGTTTAACACCTTACATCGATCATACCCGCTAGTCCATTTACTTTGATTATGTTAATTATTATGTATGTAGCGACGCCCAAACGAAGTCCACTACAAGCTGCCGTTGTTTTGAGGAAATACAAATTTTGTGACAGCGTTAATTACTTCTACGTACATTTTTTTAAAAATATGTTCATATGTTTATATCCTCAAAACTAGTTCCAAATATTCTTCTGCACGTGATTAAATCGACAGGGCTCGATACATAGCAGAGTGACTGTAATAATCCCACTAAAGTCATAATAAAATTACTCTTGACTTTTTAATTCCAACACAGTAAGAGACGAAATATTCCGATCAGATATCCTTACAAAGTTACTAGATATCGAAATCTGCTTACCGTCCATCCGGGTAATCCGATATCTCCGGATGGTCCGTTTGTCCCGGGCGTGCCCGGGGGACCGGGCAAGCCCGGTGGTCCCCTCGGTCCCGGTGGACCTGGGTGACCTCGCTTGCCTCGCGGTCCCGGCTCACCTTTCTCACCCTGTGAATTGAAAAGTTGAAGTGGCTTGATTCTATTTGAGTGCTATGCTTTGTTTGACTTATTGTCGAAGTTGAAGAGACTGGAAAAATATATAAGACATTAATTTACCAAGGTTACAAATTACTACGACCAGACTGCACACAATTTTTTAGTTTTTTACTTGTAGGCATGCTATCCGATCACCTGAGGAATGTGCGCAGTTTGAAGAGTAAAATAATCGAATGAGGTTAAATATGTTGTTTGAGCAAGGTTTTAATTCTTTGTAATTTTTCATGCTAGAAATATTTATAATCTTATCTTTAAATTCACTTAGATACGTCCCTCTACGCTTAAGTAATTAGCCGAAGAAATATTTATAACCGATTAAAAAACTACACTTTGTAAAAAATCAATACACACTATTTAAGGACAAATGTTATTTAGTTAAAAATGGCTCTCAAATGTCTACATTTCGCTACAATGAAACGCTTTTAAATTGCGAACGTAGCTGGCATAGCCTCCCTACGCCGTAGCCATTAAACAATATAAAAATACAGAAATATGACTTTATCATTGATATATTTTAAATCCAAAAATATTATTATTGTAAACATTATTATGAGAATATGGAACAATTGCAATACAGATATTGAGTTTAGCTGACCAACATATTTTATTCAGAAAAAGAAAACTAACTTAAAGCACTTGCTTTAAGTTTCCATACATTGGATAAAGCAAATTTCTTTCATTCAAAGTAATATTCTTAATAATGATATTCCTTACCTTAGTCAGTACCAGTGCTTCGTCTCTTGAGATTGCAACAGGGCCAGGTGGCCCAGCATCGCCTTTGTCTCCTTTGGGACCATTGAGGCCGATGGGTCCTTGAGTCCCTGGGAGTCCAGACGGGCCGATATCTCCTCGGTCTCCTGGCTTTCCGTCATTTCCTGGGAAGCCTTGTACTCCTTCAATGCCACGAATCCCTTTTTCTCCCTATGATTTGTTATTATTATTATCAATCAGTTTTATTCGAATTTAATATCCTTACAATATAACTGTTAGAGCCGCCCGTCTGGGGAAGTGCCTGCTTGCTACCTACCTTACAGAAAATCGCAGCCAAAATACACAACTCTGATTTTACTTTAATTTATAGTGTTACTTATCCACTGTGAGTAAGGCTTAGGACTCCAGAGCTTCTCGAAAATGAGCTGTGCTGGCAGTAAAGAGACCTGTTCATCCCTTATGCTGCTAGCACATTAATTCCTCTCAATATACGATTGAAAATGGACTAGTGATATACCTTGAGTTATACGACCATATTATACGACTTTGACCACTTACCACAAAAAAAAACAAGATATATTTGTTCTTAATTTTTTACGCCTAATTTCCGAGAAACGTTCTCCTATAGGCTGCAAAAATGTAAAAAACTTTGTTTCTTTTTTATTTACAAGAACGAGGTAATTACCTTGTCGCCCCTTTCCCCGCGATCTCCCTTCGCCACCTTAGAGGGGGTTGCGTCTGTAAGAATACCTTCATTTATATTCAAGGATCGTTATAGAAAATACATGAAACAGTCGAGTTATTAGTTTTAGTTCTGCTTGTTCAGGCAAAAGGTAAGATCTCGTTAGCTCGTTACGTATTTCAGAAAGGTATTGCCATATATTATCTACTCTGAGGTATTGCTAAGTAAAGCGAGGATCCTAAGGAATTTTCTAAATGACTGACTTGCTGTGTAATACTCGTATATTAAACACGACCCGAGCCTTGGCGATACTGGTGATTGAATGCGTCTACACCTAAGTCTGATATCTAGCACCGCTCTAATAATTCACTGTATTCCAAAGGAATCATTGTAAAGTTTTGACAAATACCTATAAATAATACGAAGATTAAAAATCGAAAGGCTTATAGCATTATGCAAAGGTCTTCTATACGGGATACTATCTTTTGATCGTGGTACGCGTGGTAAAGTAAATAAGTCAACATGTACCTTTATTTAAATGAGTGGTTTTGCCCGCAGCTTATAATATATATTTTTTCATTCCAATTTTCATGCGTCTAACTTCAAAAATGACGGTTTTTCATACAAACTTTCATCATCTATTTTACCCCTTTAGGGGTGGAAATTCCAAAAATTCCTCCTTGGTAGATAAAAGATACCTAATGTCAAAATTTCAATTCCCTAACCACAGCCGCTTAGGCTGTGCGTTGATATGTCAGTCAGTCAGTCAGCTTCTTCTTTTATATATACAGATATAGATGGTGTGATTTTGTGACTTTTCTGTACCTGTATAACGTTATTGCAAAAATATGATGTTCAGTAGATTAGTTAAAGCGTCAAAGAGTAACAAATGAAAAACAAACAAGAAATATACGTTCGAGCAAAACGATTGATGGTGAAATCAACTATGTATCTCGAAAACAAAAGGTTAATTAGGTATAAGGACGTCAATATCTCCTTTCCTTTATCAATTGACTCATACATTTGGCATGCCAAACTTACTTTGGGTCATGACCCAAAGTATGAAATCCAAAGGTAGGTAGGTAATGTAATTACCGACTTCGGAATGGATGTACTTTTGAACTGTAATTATTTTTGTGACCTCAACTCGATGTTACGATGTAAAATGAAACACTGTTTGTTGTATTTAACGAGGGGAAATTGTAACATTACTGTGTAATGAAATACCTAAAATTATTTAACTGTTGTGCCATGTTGCATATTAACTTCGGTATATAAATCGATTTATTTACTTACTATAATGTAAAACTATATGTAATATAATGCCCCTTTCGGTTAGGCAGAGAGTATAGATCACCATTTAACATTTCTCTTTCACATTTTCGCTTTTTGCTCATTTATCAATTTCTTCATACACGCCTGCGTGTTCCATGCATATTTCACTTTTGCGGCCCTAAATACTATGATATACAAGAGTTGATCGGTAGTTTCCACAGATCAATAAAATCTATAAAATAACGCCTAATAAATAAAGCTATGTAATACATAAACATTAAACACCACTCCAACTTACAAAACAATATTGATGCCAACTAAAATCCCTTCCTTTTCGTATACTAAGGAATACCTATAAAATATTCTTTGACATTACATCATAAAAAGGCAGCATCGTAAGGTTTGATCAACTTGAACATATTTAATGGAACAATTTGATGATTATCATCGATGTAATTGTAAGAATTAAAACGATTATGTTAACCCTATTAATTTTAGCTGGAACAGATAATAATTTAAGCCTAATTAAGTTTAGGGCGGGTAAAGGCGAACTTATTCACAGTAATTAAATTAATTTATAAGTTCTAAGCTAATTAAAATTCGATACCTTTTCGTTATGAGCACGTACTAGCCTAAAAATATATTATAACGGGTTTAATTAGCGAAAGTTTGTTTACCTGTTCTTGTGAAATCGCTCAACACTGAATTTTCGGAGAGTGTCGGCACGGCTGGGCCTGGAGGGCCGGGTAAGCCACGAGCACCTAAATGTAACGTCATTTAATTACAAACCTTATGCTACTATTAATAGCACTCATGTTATTGGAAGCAAAGTGTTTGTATGTCCGCTTCAAGGCGTATATCATTATTATTTTATTCAGCCAGTTGCTAGTTACTAGAGGCCAGTCTCATTTTCATTAGTCCATCTATTGATTATAGAAAATACGTTTCATATGAAGTTCTCGAAATTCGAAAACAGTCATATTCACATTATCTTCTTAGCCAATCCGAAATATGGAACTTATCCGAACTCCAATTGAGAAATGAAATAATAAAACTCAAGTCTATCGTAAAAAGAGCGATTATAATAAATAATCGCAACGCCAAGGTGAAAAAATAAAGATTTTACAAATCATTACTATGAAGCCCTAAAATCTATCGAACGCGTTACCCGAGTATAAATAAGGGTCATAGAGAAACATAAAATTTGATGGTTGATTTAGTTTGTTACCTTTTTCGCCTTTTTCTGCTGGGCGGCCGTGCGCGCCCGGCAAGCCAGAGGCTCCATCTCTACCCGGCACTCCCCTCTCGCCCTTTGCGCCATGTGGACCTCTTAGACCCACGTAACCCTATAACACGGTTATAAGCTAACGGGCTAGAGGTAAAGTCACGTTACGAGGGTCAAATCGCCGCTTATTGCGTTACCTTCCAAGTTTATTATCCAAATACCCGCTAATTCTCTAACGGCCCTCACAGATTTCTCTTTGTGTCGTTGGATTCAATTGTTTCTCTTTTACGTTGAAGTGGATAAGGCCGCTATATTTTATGTTTGTGCCGTGGTAAGTTTTTTTATAAGCTGTTTTACAAATGAACAAACTATTTATTTTATACCAGATCCTGCTGAAGTAAGGTTTTTTTGATTGAAATTTAAATCAAAATTTCCTGAAGTTTGATTGATTTGGATGCTTCTTCTTCGTCTTTCTAACTATAGTATTGGCAATCAGAACTCAGAACAATTACTAAAGCTATGATTTAGGATTATTCTGATATCAAGGACAATTTTTGGCAGAGATATGGGCTTAGATCAAAAAGCTTGCCAGGCACAAGTTAATAAGTAAGTTTTTGTATAAGCTGTTTTACAACACCACACCGTAACTAAGCAAGTAAACTAATGTTAGCAGCCGTTTTGCTTTCATATTTTAGTTTAATTACGTACTAGGGAAGCCACCACGTGCAACAAAGGTGTACAAAAGAGGATTAAAATTTACATTATAGAAATAATATAGTTCATATACTAAAAGAGACGCCTGTTCACGTCTTTTCGTTGAAAAGAAGGATTTCATAAACCGACAGTGTTAGTAGGGTGGCTGATTTATTTAATAGAAAACAAATTTAACAAAAGGAAATCGAACAAACCGGTTTAAGTATATTTTCGTTATTTGAATAAAGACTACGAATAACAATTGATGTGTACAATTCCACGATCAATTATGACAGTTAATTGAAACTAATTTAGGGTTGTAACAACGACTACTTTTTCTTCCAAAATGTATGAAAACCACGGGGTACGGGTGGTGTACAATGTACATAATATTTGAACTTAAAGTATTAATAATATCAAAAACCAAAAACACAATTAGTTCATGAAATGTTTTCCCATGTTTCACAAAATGGTTTCAAATTAGTAAGCCAATCCCGGGACTATTATAAATTATTTTTTAGTTGGAATAGCGTAGCTTCAATTTACATGCAAATACTTTTTCACTCGAGGCCAGTTTGCCATTATTTAACGCGAAACAGTTAATTTTAGCTTTTTTTTGTTTACTTCAGCTTTAAATACGAATTTGTGAATAGATAACAAATTTATTAGGTAAGAAACCCATTTTTCATTTTGTCAGGTCTGAATTTGGGAATAATTTTACTTAATTTAATACGCACATTATATTATTATAACAATTTCGACGGATACTAATAATATGTTAACGATAAATTCCGATCAGAAACCACACCTGGTTTTTTAGTTGTCATGAGGACGTATGATTATAAAAAAAAATATCTATCAACGTGTTTTGATGCTCTGATGACTTGGCTGCTTGAGTATGGTCAAAATTTTAATATTCCACTAAATTTCAGCACAAGATTTGACAGGTATAAGCATAACATAACTTTACTGTGAGATGAAATAGTAATTTATGAAGAAAATAATCACGGACCCAATATGGCCTCACTCCAACCAGAGACTCAAAAATAACTATACTTTTGCCCCATTTTTTTTTCAAGAAAAAGTTTGCATCTGCACATATCGAGCCATTTTATCGAGAAAGTTAGTTATTTCGTCAGTGTTGTTTGCCAAAGACGTTCAATAATTAGCAACTAGAACCGAGAGCTTAACGTGCTTTACGAAGTTCGGACGTGACTCGCTATGATTTTGGTAGCGACACTTAAACACAGTGGACGATCGATCTGTTAGAGTTGTAGCAAGCTATGCCATTTTTTCATATTTGTACCAAATTTATCATGTACAAATAACATAATACTGATAATGTTGCTTGGAAATCATCGCAGCGCCATTTGGTCCCAAACTAAGCAAAGCTTCTACTATAGAAACCAGCAGCTGATACAATACTTTTTTTTTGTAAATACATACTTACATACCAAAAACCCAGACGGTAGGCAAACATGTGTATCACATTAATGTTTGCCACGGTGGCAATCTAATACTCACTAGACCAGCGGTCTTGTCAATAACGAATCAATAAAGCAAAATTTATTGAGTCATAATTTTGATTTTGTTTGAAAATTCCGTTTTTTTGGTTATACCTACATAATAATTGTAACGTGATGTATTTGCTAATCTTGTTAAGTTTCCAAAGTCCCTTACAAAACATGATCGTCGATCGTCTGAAGATTCTAAGCAACCTCCTGAAATATGTTTGTAATAGTTTGTTTCATCCTGTTTACTATGAATGAGGACTTGCAGTAGATTACATAATAAACACACCCTAAACTATATAACTCGAAGTCCGGAGCAAAGCTTGATTTGCAAGTCCATCGCACATCAAAACTGCCTTCATATTCAATAAACATCAACAACATAATCGTATTCGGGGCAAACTTACTCGTTCTCCTTTGTCCCCCTTAGAGCCATGTAAGCCCCTCTCTCCTTTGCTTCCCTGGTACCCTCTCTCGCCTTGAGGGCCCGCGACACCCATAGGCCCTCTTTCGCCAACGCTACTGGGCTTATCAGACCCGTATAATCCCGTTGATTCCTGCGTAAGAAACGACGATTAATTACGTAGGGCGTATAATTTGCAGAACTGACGTAGTAGAGTCAAATTTTAATATTGTTGTTAACTAGTTGAGTTTTATGAGGAACCTCTTATAACGATTTTAAAAGGTTTGTGAAACCGATTATCTTTAAATTATATTATACTACGTTCCATACGGGTGCATTTTCCTAAAAAAATATTTTCACCTACCTATGACTTGCCCTGACAATTACGAAATAAACTTAATTATTAATTTTGCAATAAATTTGAATTACGAATAAAATAAGTTTTAAGGGGCGGGCCGTAAGCTGGTTTGTCACCTTAGTTGTATATAAAAATATTCACCTTTACATAGCAATCTCCTGCTGTTATATATTCCAATGTTGTTTTTTTTAATTACTTCTTGTTTTGTATACCTATCAATTTATATCTTAATGACTTACCATGAGTGCAGTACCCAATCCCGGGGGTCCAGGTGGACCTGGTGGGCCCTGTATGCCAGTGGACCCATCTGCCCCAGGTTCCCCTTTAGGCCCCGGTAGTCCTTCCGGCCCAGGGGTCCCAGTTTCTCCCCTTTCTCCTCTGTCACCTTTAGAACCGGGTGCTCCTGGGAGTCCTGGTTCTCCAATTTGACCCTGAGAAATATTCACTATCTTAGTTCTTATTTTATTTTATTTCCGTACTGTTCTGGGCATCTTGAGCGAAAGCTGGGCTATCGAACAGAAGTTGCTAATCTTTAGAGTTCAGTTCAGTCACGTGACCACGAAATGACGTCATTGGTGTCATACGTACAAGATTAAGCGATAGATATACCTTTATTTCGAAATTTAAATGAGCAGCAAAGAATTGCTCGCTTTCCACTAACAAATTCTGTTAATAGTGAAGTTACGCAACCTCGTTAGACGCTAAGCACCTTATCTTACTTTTTTATCTTTTACCCAAAATGTATATTATGCTTAAACATTAGCCTTAATATCTCAGCGAAATATAAAGACACATTAGACCTAAATATAGTTAGTCTACACATTTAAGCCCTACTTAATTTACCTAACAACGCATACCTAAATACTTTTTACTTATGTTGGTATTAAGAAAATTACATTGAATAAAGTAATATTTTGAAATTAAGGTCGTTGTTATATACACTAGATATTTCTTCTCAGTTTGAGCTAGATTTCCCTCGACAGTCGGTGTTATTCAACCATACAAAGTTCGTATTATGATTTCTAGAAATTATATCTTAGATAAACATTGTGGATTAATCTGAATGATTTACGAAGTTGGGTAATTTCAGAATGTAGATATAATTTCAAATGTTATGTTTCTGCTCGTTTGGAAGGTTATTCGTTGTATATGTACATACATAACCAACTAAATACTTTTTGACTGATTCGTTTCATTTTTGATGTGTAAAATCTTTCCTTTCGCTTTCCTGGGACTGTTTTCGTGAAAAGAGACAGAAATGCATTAAAGGAACCTGGGCAACAGTGTTGCTAAATTTAGCAATATTCTCGCGTCTCACCAATCTCGCGCCGTACTAATAAGCGTAATTTTTTTAATAGTTCACTACTTCTGTATGTCAGTTTTTAACACCAACATCTGAATTCGATACTTTTTTCTTAAACTACATAGGCAAGCGAGATCGAGGTGTCACATCTCACAGGTGTTTTGTCCTTGTTGCTGTGGTCTTCCATGTCTATGATATGAATAATTATTTGATACGAGCTTATAAAGAAATTGAAACGTGTACCTACGTAAAAAAACTTTTTTCAGGACTCTATAAATCGGTTAATAATATATTTTATCCAACAAAGAAATTATCTTTCACGTTACCTAAAAGACGGTAAAATTAAATTATTTATTATTTTATTTTACATCTAACATTACAGATATATAATATCCCTAATACATTAGTGTAGACAGCTTATCATAGCACTCAAACTACGCAGTACAACATAAGTAACCTTTGTGATAAATACAAGATTTGTGTGAAAATACAAGATTTGAGTTCTATGGACTTGAGTTAAAAAACTTTTTATGGTAAAATACCGGAAAAAATTACCAGTAAATTAAATTTTTACCGTTTTTCCGGGTGCACCAGTGGTTCCATCAGGTCCCGTAGGTCCTTGAGGTCCGCGTAACTCTGGCATCACCTCCAGAATTTGTGAGATATCATTTAAAACACATTTACATTGATCTGCTGCGACCTGTTAAAAAGTATTAGTGGGTATCAAAATTTTGTTAAAAAGTATCAATATTAAAATTTAAAAAAAAACATGCCACGTAAATCACGATTTCACAAGTATGATAAATTATGAATTAATAATATGGTACATGTATAAATTACTAATAGGAGAATTATTTTCACCAAGGTTTTTTCCGAACTCTTGGTAATTTAGACCTTCATAGGTGCCTTTTTATTAGGGCCTTAACTGATACAATTATATTTTGATTTTGATTTTATGGCCTCAGGTATCCAATTTTAATGTAACTTTATTTAATTGTTAATAATATTATTAGCATATGCTAGCATATGCGTTGAAAATAAGCTGATTGAATGATTTTCCTAAGGCATAAAATAACACCAAAACCACAAAATTATGAAAAATAGGTTTTTCAATCATCGATTTAAAAGAAAATTTAAGCATAATCGAGGAATAACATAAAACGATAACCCCTATTTATATTATATTAAAGCTTCAAAGCCGGTTTCTGCCGGCTTTTGTATCACTTTATGTCCTCGCCTCCATTATTTTCATTCAAAATATCCAACAATACGCTTAGATGTAATCTTCTGAATAGACAACGTGAACTAGTGTACCGGATTTTCCCTGGAAAACCGGATGGGTCTGGCTTTGCGACATCCTTATTGAATACGAGACATTAAAGTCACTTTAATACGAACTATATACTTCCCTTCCTGAATTGGGTTGGGCTAATTTTAGACCATGTTTGGGTGAATATTTGCTTTGAATTAACGTTAAAGTGATAAAGCATGTTCAAACTCGGTTAGCTCGTATATAGAGTAAATGTATGTGTATGGTAATGGAATAAGGTTGAAAAAATTGCTTTAGTTTTAAATGTATACAATACGAAAGTATGTCCTATTAGTGTTTAATTTTAATGTATTATCTCTGATAATTCTTATTGTATGGTATGGATAGTTACCGAGACAATTGTTTTGTGCCACTAAGGTTGCAAACAATGATGGTAAGCGGTTACCGTAATCTAAGGACGCTTGCAATACCAGTGGTATCACTCGCGGGTTACCAACCGTGAAAAATCTCTTGTTTTTTTTATTACCGCTTAAAAAGTATTTGTTTGTTGTTAAAGGATTATATAGTGATGAAAATCTCTACAGCTGTAAAGTCCCGTTCGAAGACCGACCTTTTGTCTCATTTATCGTGATGACTTTATCGTACTAATGTTAGTATGACGAAATCTAGCCTTGGATGACACCAAATAGTTCCGGACACCGGAACTTTGACCTACTTACTTTCTAGATGCTGGCACAAATCTCAGTCTTAGCATTAGACTTGGAAGACAAGGTACTTTTGTAAAAATGCAGTATCGTAGGTCCCAATAAAGTTAGATAAAAAATATTGGTTTTAAAAATACTTACAGCGTCTTCCTTGCTGCCAAGGAAAACTGAAAAGCAACAATCGGTAATATAATAATGGTGCTAATTGGCACCATTATTGTTGTACAAAATTACTAAACTAAACGAATTTGACAGTTCTAAAGGTATTGCTATCCTTATTTAACCCCGCATAGGAGAAAGGGATAGCAAGATTTTAAGGACTGTGAAATTGGTTAAGTTTACTAATTTTGTACAACAGAATTGGCACCAATGTATAAATACCTACTTATTTTTATTTTAATTAAAACGGTTCGATATAACGAAAGATCACAGCAAAGTTGAGGTAAATTATTTGGAACGGTGCCGTTACCGGTTCGAATCATAAACTAATGATATCTACACTACAAACGAATGGGTAAGTTGATATTTGTATACATCATATTACACTCATAACTTCTTTGCACAGCGAAAAAGCAAGTATATTCAACGTAAAAAGCTTGAGCTTATTTCTGACATTAACGATTCTCTTGTTTTCGGTCTGGAAGTGATTTCCGCTTACGCAAACGTCCATACCTTGTCGCGGTTTATAAAAATGAGCATACAATAAATAAAAACTTCGAATACCTATAATAAAAAAAAAACATGAATTTAACTAAAGACATTTATAGAAATATCATTGACCTTAAATAATATCATTATAACACTGATCATTAGCAGCCGTACTGATTCCAGTGTAAGATAAGCGGCACCCATAATAATTACAGCAGTGTTATGGGTGCCGCACATATTTATATTTATTTCACAAACAATAAAGCTAGAATTTAAACACTTACTAATCTACTGGTCTGGCTTAACGCACAAAGCATTATGTCGTCGCTTAAAACATGTAAAAGTAAAATACACAAAAAACATTTCTACTATCGTTAGATGGAAACCAATCCAAATTCCATTATTTTCTTGACGTATTTTATATTGACCACTACATGGAAGTTATAAGTAACACGAACATTATAGCACACCACTTAAATAAACCTATCACCTTGAAAGGGAATGAGAAACTTGCGGAAAATGTCAAGAGTGATTGATGTGTTGGGAAAAATACGTAAATTGACTTACACGGCGAGGAGTGCGACACGACTGGCAGTCGGTTTTCGTCTGAGTTTACCTGAAAATTAATAGAAATGAGTTCGGAATGTGTAATGTATATAATACAAATAAAAAGAGTTCGAAATACAGGCCTTGATTCTGAATTTTGCAGCTATTTTTTATCTCAACAAATCATACTTAATTTACCCGATATTAAAACTAAATTCTTACCTGTATATGAATACTTATACTTTATCAATGTTTATATGTCAAAAAACAAAGGTTACCAAAGGATAGCTTGTATATTTGAAGGATTTTATTTACCGAATCCACTAGATGACATCGCGAGTGGAATTCCGTTATCCTAAATGGGATCAAATCTGGATTACAAACCTTATTTTTAGAGAGCATGTAAGGGAATTCCACCTAGAGGAAAGGACGGGTAGCTAATAGCTTCCAATAATAGCATAACTTTTATGTTTATTTCGTTTTGACGATCCACGATACGATTTACTATTTACCACCCAATATTTAAGTGTTTGTTTTAACTTATTTTATACCAACAATGTATTTGTGTATTTCAAGCCCGTATATTAAGCACAAGACTGCAAGAAAAGTTTAGGAAATTGACTTGGCGAACTGAATATTAAGATCCGGATGGAATTTCCCACAAAATGAAAGCGATTTTTAAGACTTTGGGTTTTCGGCAAAGCTTTTACAAAAACAGCCTTCTACACCACATGTTATGTAGTATGTACATACTCCTCAAATATACATTAAAATTGTATTTATATAACAGATATAATTCGGCTGGTTGAGACCTATCGTGACAGGCGTGCTGAAACATATCTCGCTCAGAGAGTCATCATTGCTAGCCTGCGTGGCAATGCTGCAAGCATGCTTGGCAGATCTTTTATCTATAAGTAGGTAGGCTTAGGTCTGTTTTCTGTAAATAGTTTAATCGGTTTTGTGTTATTAGAAGGTATGTGTTAATCATGAAAACGAAAAAAATACTTTGAACCGAGGGGCGTGTATGAAAATATTGACGAATGTAAAATAAGCAGGAAGTACGTAAGTCAACAGGAAAATAGCGCTCTATACTCTCTGTCTTCCCAGAAAGATACTTCGAACTTCTAAAGCATAGCTTGCAATGAAAATATAAAATTAAATTATAATTACATTTGATTCTACAGCATTAATACTTACTACCCGAGATTTTTCGCTTTAGCGCTCCATAGAAAAAGCGTTGACCCATTTGCATCAGTTAGTGATATGTATGTACAAGTTTGCTAGTGATGGCAACTTATGTCTTCCGAGGCGTCTCACTAAATTAGGATAAGTGCCACGTAATAAAATATAATGACAACTCAAAATGACCCTAATATTCACTGTACAATCAACCATATCATAAATTCAATTGACCCTTAATATTTTATTTTGATCGTTGATTTTTAAAAGCTAGGAAATCAGTTCGAATATGCACGAGCATTTCAAAATGTGTCTCTCACAACCCAAATTGCGAGTGAATAGACATGTAATGACACTTTTCCGTGTCTAAGCAATGAGATTTTGTACACAACATTTTTAGGTAAGTTCGTGGGTACGTATTAGCAGTACATTATTTAAGACTCATTTACCAAAGTAGAATATGATGATGTTAATATAAATTTTGTGACTATTTTATTTTTGCTACAAGGATTTTTATTAATTATAAAACTGTATGTATATGAATAAATTAAATAATATCAATTGTTTGACTCATAATTTATAAATGTATGTAAACTCAAGTAATTCCGTACCAATATCCTTGTACTGGGTAGGTAAATCATAATAATAAATAATACTCCACAGAAACATTATCTACCTTCACGATGGGCGCAGTACGCTCACATTACACAAATATTTCACTTAATCACAGAACCAATAAAACAAAATATAAATCGTAATGCCAACTGACATAATAACTATCACGTGTACATTAAAACTAAAGACATGTCTATACTGAGACAGATAAAATAAATATTACACAAATGTATATGCCGAGATGGAATCAAATACGCGACCATTGGCACAGAAAGCAGGGCTACTGTCGTGACACTTATCCTAATATATTAGTCAACTGACAATATGCCGTATTGTCTTTATATATATAGATAATAATACCAGGTAGGCCATGTTATTTTGTACCAGAAACGAGCCCTTAATCCTTAGTGATGAAAAATAGCTGAAATTATGAGACCAATTTTATGTAGCTTAGCTTTCAAATAAATATTTATTTCCCCTTTTTAATGGTTAAACCGCCTGATTGATCTCCTACACCCATAAATCGAACTACGACTTATTTTTGTGTCTGATGAAATGAAAGAATCTCGTGAAATTCTTTGCTCGGATTCCATATCATAGACGTCATTAGAAATGGGTGAATGACCGAGACTCGATTTAGTTTCTATCGAAAAAGGACATTACCTGAGAAAGGTTGACGAACCATATCCAGACTAGTTTTGGTTACCTGCGTGTAAATATGTACCTTTAATCCAAGTAATTTTATCTAGTATCGGTTGGCGAAATTGCTTTTTCGCCAATGTTTGAACGATATCAGAGGGAATTTATTATTTTGGCAATTTATATAAACGGGCAAGGACAAATTACGTATATCTTGTCTGTATTTATTCTATTCAATAAGCATTATTGTGGAATCCTTAATCCGTAATTGCCACGCAAACCGAAAGTTATTAGCATGTTCACATTTGTATCATAATTTGAACAATAACCGCGAAATTATGGCTGTAAGTTGCAACTTCGACCAAATTTGACTGCAACTTGTGACTGCAATACCGAATATGTGCCCGTTTTACTTTCTGCTGCATTTTGAGTACACATATTGTGGTTTGATACAGTCTTATGAATTTGTCTACAAGGGGTCAAGAAAGTTGAGATAGAACATCTTGCTAGTTAGGATAAGGAACGCACTATGAAATCTTCTGCGAGTAGATCCCATATTGGCATGCTTTTGATACACCACGAGCTTTACTAAAATAGCGAGGAAACCTGCTTACGTCTGAGAAGAAATGTATCATTGTAATATTAAAATATTTTTTCAAACCGGTCCAGTACCTACTTTTTGAGTTTATTCAGACCAAACAAAAATACAACACAGAATACAATACAAATATTTTCTCTTTTTAATATTATTATTTATTAGTGTGGAAATTTTTGGCGATATTTATTATTCTATTTAATTTTTATTCAGTCTATTGACTATTTTTTGCGAAGTTTTATAATAGATAGATTTAGTTATGTCGTATTTTTTCCATATGCCGTCATATTCCAGTTTCTAGCTGTTAAATATGTAGGTAGTACTTATTTTATGGGTATCTTTAATAAACCTCTTTAACTTACTACGAAAATTAGAATCCCTATTTGGTAGTTCTCCCTACGAAGTGAAAGTATAATGAGAATAAAGGCTTCAGGGTTTCAGAGGCAGACTGTATACAACGGATACTCATTGTCCGTCAGACTGACGAAGGCGGGATCTCAATAGATTTCGCAAACACAAAATCATCCTTTTTCGAAGTCGAGTCACGCATCCAGAACATTTCACAACATTGAAGCATGCGAGTACGCTCATCGATACACATAAATAATTCATACGGATAGATACGGGTGATATTGAAACAATCTGCTTGCGTATGTTTTTTCTTCAGGCTTACACTTAAGGCGAAGGAAATACGATGTGGCAAGGTTTTGCTCAACTTTCTTTAGTAAAATGTGTATTTATTGTTTAGGCCTTAAACTCCATCAATGTTATATTTTACTCACAGGGTTGTAATCAAAACGGATTAAGTACTAATAACTTTTAAAAGAGGTAGGGCGTAATAAGATTTCTGAAAGAGCTGCCTGACTGGGGACTGTATTTCTAGCTTACTTAGGGTTGTAATGCTGTGTTTCTCAGGTCAGTGAGGTTTCCAGACCTCAAGAATACGCTGTACTGGCATTAAAGATAAACAACGCACTAATAATGCCCATGATATTGCAAGCGTGGTGACCGCTTACCATCAGGGCCGTACGCCTGAATGACAACTGCATGGTAGCAATAAAAATAGCAGAAAAGACTTGGTGTAAATTCAAATTCTATTATGCGCAGACCTTAATTTTCAACTTACCACTTAACATAAAACGTACCAAGCATTAAGATGATTCACACGCGGGGGAATTGTTGGGTCCGACATCACTAAAACTGGATTAATTATACCAAATCTAATTCTAGTTTTAGCTAACTAGAGATTTAATCAAGCTGACCGTATTACACATATTAAACTGAATAAACCTAGAAATTTTATCAAATTACTGACCCACGTTGTCAAATTACACCCTCGTCTTGATTTAGGCATGGCGTGCACATGTTACAATTAGTTTTAAATTTTACACTGACATTATAAATTGTGAATATGAATGTGGTCATTAATTTACTTTATTAACACAAAATAGATTAAACTATTTACAAAAACACATCTTAACCTACCTACTTATAGATAAAAGATGTGGTCTGTTTTCAACTATTGTTGTATTTTACTACCAGCTTTTTCCCGCGGCTTCGCACGCGTGGTAAAATTAATATTAAAAGTCATCATGTAGTTATAAATAATAGCTGTTAGACGCTACAATTTTCATGCATTTAACTTTAAAAATGTCGGATATTCATATGAAATCTCTTCCCCTATTTTACCGCCTTAGTGTCGAATTCCTATGAATCCTAAAATATGTACTTATTTATTTTTAACTGAAGGCCAAATACAAATTGTCGTGCACAAACAAACTTTCATGCCTTTTTTACCCCTTCAGGGGTTGTATTTCCATAAACCCTTCCTTAGTGGATGTCTACGTCATCAAAGCTACCTACTGCCAAAATTTCAAGTCCCAAAGCCCAGCCATTTAGGCTGTGCGTTGATATGTCAGTCAGTCAATCAGCCAGCTTTTTCTTTTATATATGCAGATAAATAATGGTATATATATATAAAACTATAATCCTACTAATAATATTATAAAGTTTGTAAGGACGGATATGTGGATGTTTGTTGCTCATTCACGCACAAACGGCTCAAATGATTTTTTATGAAATTCAGTACACGTATAGTTTATAACCTGGATTAACACTTAATATAATTTTACCCCAAGAAAATATTAGGGTTTCGTTGGGATACTAATCTCAACGCGGACGAACTCGAGGGTAGAAGCTAGTATACTATAAACTGTAAATTAGCTCAAAGCCAAAGCGATATCCATTTGTGTCACAATTTACAGACAAAAGAAATTAGGGCGCTGTACATAATCGATAAAAACAATCAAAGACAGCGACAAAATATTTACTTTGGAATTGGTCATACACAGCCTCAGAATAATATAGTGCTGCTATACCGATACTTGTCAGCCACCCTGAAATATTCATTGAACTCTTTCTCCGATTCAATCTAAAAATCTAAGTATGCAATCGTGAAATGCCTTTATTATATGCGAAACCCAATACAAAACAAACATTTCTAGCCGTACATGAATGCGTCCAGAGACCGAGTCCTGTAATAGCGATATAGTATTACAGTTCATGTTGATGTTTCTGTTCCAGCGTAACTAGTCTAAGTATATTACCAAGGTTCAATGTAATTAAACACTGTTGGAACAATTTGGACGCACCGCTACACTAGTTTGACAATGAATTAAGGTCGGCAAGGGTGATAAAGCAAAATTAATTGTTCAATTATATAAAACGCTATTATTGTACCGGATGGGAAAAAAGATAGTTCCTACTTCCACGGCAGACACGCAATACGATGATTAATATAGTCCAACTCCATTTATTTTCATGTTAAGTAGTAACCTTACTTGTAAAGACACGGAACAATGGAGAAATTGATGTTCGTTATGCACAATACAGTATCCTACATTATGAGTATAGAGTAGGTTTAAAAGTCATCTGCGAGTAAGTTTCTGTCTATGATTTTGTGTTATATACGAACATCATTTTTTTTATATTCATGCAAAGCTTAAAATTAATTAGCCTGTGGGTGTAGTCAGTTTTTTTGCAATATGTTCAAAATAGCAGGAATAATTCGTAGCTTTCAGAGGCGGAGAGCAGGTACCGTGAATATTTAATACTTTTTCATTCAAGCGAAAATTTCTCATTTTATATTTTAGCATATTTTTAATTGGAGGCGACGATTTATAGTGAAGGAAGTTATTAGATTGTATTAAGATTAAGTGGCGGGTGGTTGTTGGTGTTCAATAATGCGACCATTCAATACTTTGCAGCATTAACTAAAGCGTTAAAGTGCCAACATAATTACTTATCGTTAAAGAAAACCAGTAATCGAATCTCCCGATCTTTTAACGTTCATGTTAAGTGTAAGAAAATTATAAACTCTTAAACTGACGAGTGCTAATTAAAAAATAGCTCTGCATTTCATTTATTTAAGTACAAAAAAGTTCTTAAAAAGAGAGGTAGGGCGAATTGGACTCTCCCGTGGGTATTCCCTTTAATATTGGAGCTGCCCGACTGGGGACTGTACCTCCACCTCACAGAAGATCGCAGTGAAATAAACACATACTTTGATGTAGTGTTGTGTTTCTACGGTAAGTAAGGTTGCCAGTGTTCCACGAGGATACGTGGGCTAGTAGTAATGCTGCTAGCACAGTGACTCCTCATCAACAACAGGGTTGGCAATTCGTTAGTGATACCCCTGGTATTGCTAGCGGCTATAGGCTCCGGTGACTGCTTACCATCAGGTGGGCCGTTGTATGTTTGTGGGCCACCTTAGTGGTATATATAAAAAGAAGTTATGCTATAACTATGCTATAGCTAGTACTGTACCTAGTGATGTGCTGAGTATAATTACTATGCTAGCTGAGAAAATAATAACAAAGATAATTATGTAAAGAATAATTTGAGAGACGAGGACCACGGGTATGATGTGAAGGTAAAGGATTGCTGTGACCCGCAGTTTTCATCGAACAACTTCGTGGGAACAGAAGTAGGTACTGCATACTACAGCCATATAATTGCTGTATACATATATACATTATGCATATCATCACGCCCTTTCCCTTTCTTTCTTTCAGCTTTCACAGTGGGTAGAGACCCACCCTGAAAGCTGAAATAAAGTGACGCTCTTTTGCTTCTTAATCTCGTGATTATTTTAACCACAGATTAAATTCATGAATAAACAAACAATATATCTAATACACGATAGGATAGTCGGATATTTACTTAAGTTAAAAAACCATTTCTTTAGCTTTGCCTTAACCATCTATTGGTATACCATTCGAGAAGTTTACCAACACATTCCGTTCAACAACTTCGCGCTGAATTACATTATCCTTCAATGTGCCCTTGTTTTTGCCGAGATAATACTTTTCTCGACCTTTTATATTGCACAACGGGTTGTTTCCCCTTAAAGGTACAAGATCATTTTTCAAATTCAGATAGTAATGACTTAGACTAGGACCTTGAAGTGTTTAACTATTATGTTGTGTTTCATGCTATAAATATTGTATTGTGTATGAAGTAGACTTACTAGAGCATCGCTAATGAAGCCTTACCAAGACCTTATTTTCGCATTTATATACTTAGGATTCCGATTTAGGAATAAATATCAAAATAATTTAAAAATAAAAAGGGTCTCCCATACTAGAAACATGTTTTTGTTTTGTTTTCCGCTCGCAACTTTATAATGGTAACAAATAGACGCTTGTAATGCTCATAAACTGTGTACTGCTACATTTACAAAAAATAAAGAGCTAATTTACTATTACAAACTTATTATTTGCGGTTTGTGTAGTAGCCGTGTCAAGGGATTGAACCGCAAAGTTAAGTTTGTCATTTTCCCACACTCGATGTGCTAGCCCAATTCCCACTTGTCAAATTGTTTTGTGACAGCGTAATTTTATTTTTTGTTTCTTGCACTTAAAGTAAGTATCGAGCCGGTTACGAAAGACACATTTTATGATGTCATTTGTCGTTTATATAAACAATATTTAAACAGAAAAAATTCTCGTGTCACACTTTTCGTTGCCATACTCCTCCGAAACGGCTTGACCGATTTTGATGAATTTTTTTGTGCTTATCCGGTATCTATGAGAATCGGCCAACATCTATTTTTCATCCCCATGAATGCAAATAAAAATTGTCCACACGAGCGAAGCCGGGGCGGGCAGCTAGTTTAAACAGAAAATTTTGGGGATAGGCCCAATTATATGATTGAGTATTAGGTAAATAAAGGATGAAAGAGATTTAAGGTTCTCAAAAAACATTATATAGTATAATGTGTTGGTAATAAGTAGCTACCTAAGTCTCGAGCTGTTATTATTCATTCACTAAAGGCATACAAAGAAACGGAACTGATTTAAATTTAGATAGATTTAAATACATTGTATATCCTGTGAAGATATCAGTTCAGTACGGGTGTGACGTTCTAAGAAACTTATGATAATAGAAAGTACGAGCTACTGAAGATGTACATCGACGTAAGTAGAATGAATGACTAACTGATCATTCATCATTCATTATACCCAGTTGACATTTGTATTTGACTACTCCAAAGCGATTAAGTTCATTAACCCTCTTCTTATTCAAACAACCAGCTACCTTTACTTGGAAACTAATAATTACTTAACCCTATCACAATTCGATCTAACTGTAACCACCAGGTATATTGGAATTTCGAATATAAAATTGACCCGTGACTTTGAATTATTTACCGTTACATTATAAAAATGCAAGGAACTTAATGATTCCAGTCACGAAACTGCTGCCTTGAGCAGTCGTCGCGTCGATTAATAATTTTATTAAAACTATATTAAGCTACACTTTTTACGAGCAAGAAGTTCACGGTGCGTAGTTTTATTTATTTTGAGTAAGCAATAAGAGTATTTGAGGAAACTTTTTATTTTTAATTCATATTGTATTTATGTTATAATCTCCCTCACCGTCGTGTGTTTGGTTAATAATTACCTATCGTTCTATATACCTCGATGTACAAATGGGGAATCCAGTAGATTAAAGCTCAGAATACGCAATGTGCCTGTAATTGGGCAACACTTATGTAAGCAATATACTCATCATTGTTACTTCATTGAAATTTAGGTTGCAACCTTTGCCAATATTTTCTGGTACTTTTTGAAAGCTTAAGATTAGACTGATGTCTTAGGCAGAGCAATTTAACTTTATAAAAAAAACTAGAAACAGTTAAAACCCCTCTAGCTAATTGGAAAGCCGTTTTAAAGGCTCCAAATTATAATATCAAGAGCTTTTGACCAGTAAAATGTTTTATCAGAAGCTTGGTGGTAGATCTCTTTCATCCTAAAACCTGTTTAAATGCCACTAAAGTGAAGTGTATTTGAGCTTTTCAGTTTGAAGAGAACCAGGCACAATAAGAATAAACCGACGGGGTATAAAACGTAACAAATAATGAAAAAATATTTTTGTACGTTACTAGGTACTCACCATGCGTACAGCTATTTTTAATGAAACATATTGCAAAAGTACCTAATTTTCATTTAATTAAAAATGCCTTAAAATATGGAGCCTATGGCATTTTTTTTTACCGTCTTAGTTTTTATCTCGTTAGTGTTTTATAAACAAGCAAACAATCAAAAACGCATATGAGACTGAATGAAGCTTACAATGTCATAAAATAACAGTGAAACCTATGAAATCAACGCAGTGAAAATTACGCTTAAGTGAATTACAGATTAACTGATAAAGCTTGTCTTAAACTAACGACACGCATTAGTTTTAGACCAACGAGTTTCCTCACTCGGTTACAGAAAAAAGGAAGATAAATTGAATGGGCCGTCTGTGATGGTCGAAACGTTAGCAAAGTACATATTTTTATTGCGAATAAAAATTCTTTTCATGTTTTACGTTAATTCAAATTTGTTTTTATTTGAAACGGTCCGGGCACATTGCGGTTAGCATACACAATTTATCTGTTTAAAGCGAAAACATGGGAACCGCGTGGTTTGCTTACACTTATCTTTTTACAATCTGCGGAACTCTCGCGTACTGTGTATCATGTACTACGATTATCATTCGCTTACAGCTTTTAGAACCATTTAAAGAAAACAGAGGAGGTTTTTATTATTAAAACCTTCTTGCTAGTGAAATTTAACTTATTGTTTTATTTATGAGGAGTAATATAATCATCTATTTTAATATATACTGTACATCTTAAGTATAATATACGACGCAGATGAACAGTTAGTGAAATTCAATATGAGTTAAAACATAATAAAATAATTAGCCTTTTATATTCGAGGATAGTGTAGATTTGTAAAATGGGTTCCTGAAATTACCTCATTCATGCAACAAACCAAAGTTATGTACTCACAGCAGCACGATGCGTGACGAACGAAGTTCGACCCTGGAGTCTAGCGCTGACCTTTGCTGGTGTGTCTTCATCCTCTCTTCTGGGATCGAACCAGCCAAACGCAGCGCCGACCACCAACACAGCACCAAGTATCATTAGCGCAAGGAAACCACCAATCGCAACCTTCGTTGTTTGAGATATTACCATCGCCATTTTGAATTTTGCACTTATCACCTCATTATGAAATTATGAGAATTGTTTTAAGTTCGCATTTGAACGGTTATCATTGTTTTTAGAACTGTGAATAAAAATTAAGTTAAATTATTTTATGATGCAGTTGAAGCTTTTAACGTGATCAAGATCAAGAGGCATAATCACTCATTTTTTGTGTATGATTGTACCTCTTTATCGGTCCACAGTACCTAATTAACGTGACCTAGATAGTCAAATGTAGAATTTCGGCGAACAGCTTAATTCAACGAAAGACGGTTCAAAATCAGTCTAGTAGTTTTTGAGATCATTAATTACTGACAACAATACCAATATTTTCTCTTTATATGTAATATTGGTGTAGATTATAAAACTTAACCTCCTCAAATTGAAAAACTTTTCGAACGACCATCGAAAGTTACGTCATATATTAATAGCAGCAAATTCAATGCGTTGCAAATGGCTTTATGAAAATTCAACGTCCATACACAGTGTTCAATGATTACGTATCAACACAAAGGTACGGTCGGAAGGAGGGACAGTTTGACGTCCACGTATTGTGCGCTGGAAGGTAACTCGATAACCCAGATACAGGTAAATAGGCGCTAAAGGCAACAAAGATGATGCTTGTATCAACAATGGTGTATAATATAGATATGGTCGACGTGTGCAATGGTAATGACATAAATTGTGATAACAAATTACGCTTAGAAAGGTATTCATATGAATTGCGTAAAACAAAAAAAAGGTTTATTGCGTTATAAAAAATATGCAGTACTGGAGTTAAAAATATTGTAATAATTTATACTTTCTTCGAATAAGCATAACCCTGACTATAACACTGAGATCAAATGTGCTATTTCTGTGATACCCTCAGTGCACCCTTACTTGTATCCATTCGCGTAGAAAAATATTACCTGATTGAAATCCTACTTATTTTTGCAGTCAAAGAGTGATTGAAAAACCTTCTATTTTAAAATTCTCTTAAATTCCCTTGTGTCCGGTTTTATATTTCTCTATTGTATATCGAAATAAATTGGGTTGATACAAACTACCGCACACTATGCCTTACGCAACTGTTACTAATGTTGCGTATGTCAAAGCTTGGTTCCGCTTGTTGTAACAACGTTATCGCTCTTTGCATTTCAATTACAGCTACCAGCTGTACGGTACAACGAGCTAGGTGACAAATAAAGTAATTTTATTGAAATGGTTACGAACCTATTCATAATATTTTATATAATGTTATTATTATATAATATACTAGCGTTTGCCCGTACCATCACACACGTGGTGAAGTGAATAAGTCAACATGTACCTATATATAATATATAAACGATAGATTTCCATACAAATTTTCATGCCCTTTTACCCCCTTAGGGGAGGAATTTCCAAAATCCTGAAATGTGTATATTTTATCTTTACGACCAAATACCAATTTTCATGTGTTTACTTAAAAAAAAATATCTTTGGCACTCGTTATAGATTAATCGGAAATCTAAGTCTGCCAGCTGGTCATACCGACTTTCCCAGTAAATAGGGTTACAACGGCAACGGTTTGATGACATTTGCTTGGTGATAATACGTTATCTAGTTGTAGCGACCTCTTCGCTACCTAAACCAATGTTGTAATCTGCTGACTGACAACAAATCACAATCCTAAAGCCATCGTGATAATGATGAATTCTATTGTGGTTATTTTCAATAAACTAGCACTATTTAGATGGACGGGTATATTTTTTACTATTCATTAATTGTGATTTATCATCCTGATTTATAATCTAGCAAAACAGATAATATATTTACCTTTAGTCGTAAAACGTTTTAAGTAAAAGGATATGAGAATTTGTTATCCTAATTTTTAACACACTTTTTTACCTACGACGCAAGGGCCAATTTTTCATTTCAACCGAAACAAAAAGGTTCAAGGCTGTACATATACAAATGAAAAATTACGTGAGTGATAAATTTGTGTAACTTTATCTCCAGAACAAGCAGTTTTAATCGCTACATTTGAGAATCCGTTATTTTTACATTCAAAAAGTTCAAAGATTTGCTTAGTTATTACAAGGTGAATGTACGATAACTACAATGACTTATTATGACAGACATGACAAAAATCTTATTATGAAATCTTATGTCACTCCGACAATTTAGACGAATCGAACCACATACAAGCCATCAAGCCATTTAGGAGCGTGCCATTTACATAAACATTAAACATACATATATAGGTAAAAATATGCACTTTAAAAACATAGAAAATTGGAGCAACAAGCAATTTTTGTGTATTACATAGGTAAATCTGAACTTTATATCAAATTTATATTCATATTATAAAGCCCATTCTGCGCGTGTTCATAATTCTTCTCCTCATTAATAAATTAATGTGATTCATGAAGTTATGGCGTCTAGATGCTTCTTAGCTATAGTTGAACCCGGTAGACGGTGCTATTCTGCTGTAAAAGCCTTTTTTTGACTGTTCTTAATCCATCAAATGTATCATATGCGGGTGATGTCGCAGAAAAATCTAATACTCAATAGTAATTCGTTTAGCACAAACTCTGAAAATTTCATTTCTCATTTCATTTTAAGAGAAACGAACGGTTCACATAAATCATAACATTCTATCCTGAACATGTTTGCAGCGATCCATCTTCTCATAACGTTGGAAATAAAAGATGTTGCAATAACTCTGTGCAAACAGTGCTCCCACTATCATGCAGTACGTAATTACCAGAAAATATAGATTTGTCACAATCTTATTTAAATTGACGATTGCTTATGATAATATTGACTTAACTTCTCAATTAGTATGTAACATTAAAAAATCTTTTCCTTAGATGGACTTTCTGAAAGATGGTTAAGAGATGCCGAATTGTTAAGGTCAATATCCACGCTCAAAGTAATGAAATAAAAGAACATTTATTACAGTAACAATGGATATAAAATAAAGTAAAGTTTAAAAATGTAGAATGCAGTTCAGAATTGCTCAGTTTTTATTACGTCTAGTCTGCAGTTTACATTTATGTATAATATCAGTATATGGAAGTGATTTAGAGCTTTTGAACTAACTGAATTTATTGTTTAGTCAACAGTCAAGTATAAACATACTAGCGGCCCGCCCCGGATTCGCTCGGGTAGACATTTATCAAATATTTTGTCCACCCGTGCGAAGCCGCGGCGGGCAGCTAGTATAATATATAGCCTATGTTACTCAGTGATAATGTAGCTTTCTAATGATAAAAGAATTTGTGAAATCGGTCCAGTGGTTTCGGAGCCTATTCAATACAAACATATACGAGCATACTAATCTTTCCTCTTCTTTATAATATTAGTATAGATGGTGCCTTTTTATGGTATTATTTGTCTGAAAACCTTGCAATCTGAGACATACCTACTTCTTATGTAATTAAACATATAATTTATTAATTTAATACCTTCGAGCATATATAACTCATAAGAATCTACATGAATAACTGTGTGAGGTAGATTATATTATGTGTGAGAAGATAAAACCAATGCCATTTCTAAATAAAAACATAGTCTTCCTACCCCGTTCAAATAGACAACACGAGAACTCCATGACCCGTATACACGGAAGTTCAGCCAAAATCCATGTTAATAGAGCCGAAGGCGACACCTGTATTTGCAAGTTGTGTGTATAAACATTCCATACATTTCTTATGTATTGACTGAACCTGCTTCCTTCGGTTGTCCCATCTACATTTATTACGTATGTACGGGTAGCCGAAGGCTCGTTCGCACGTGAAAATAAATCCAACATCATGGTCACAGTAACTAAAATGGTTAGCATGTTTTTTAAATTATACCACTAAGGTGGCACGCTAGCATACGGCCCACCTGATGGTAAGCAGTCACTGTAGCCAAAAGCACTCTTGGAGCACTGGCAACCTTACTTACCGCAGAAAACCAGCACTACATCAAAGTAGTGGTGTTTCACTGCGGTCTTCTGTAAGGTGGAGATATAGTCCCCAGTCGAGTGGCTCCATTATAATGGGAAACCCACGGGAGATCCCAATTCGCATTACCTCTCTTAACACTAATGTGTCATATTTTAAACCCCATGTCACATATTTTCATTTAAAAGTATACTACTCAATATTAATTAAGTTTGCCCTTTGTTGAATTTAAGTGTAATTATTAAGTTCCTTTCCAACCGCATAGATTTGTGTTGTATAACACGTTAATAACCTAAGCTGAGAGTGTACTTGAAAATTATCTACTATTCAATGCGTTTAAAACCTGACTTCAGACTTTGACAAAGCTGGCCTTATTTTATTTTATAGCTCGATTGCAACTAAAGCTATTGGCTTATGATTATGGATTGGTACGAAGCCATGTGTTTAGTTTAAAAGTAACTTACCACTCTATACACAGTTCTTGTACAAGTAACTTTACCGTACTGAATGCGCACTAGCATGAACACGAGATCGCATCCCTCCCAGCAAAACTGGAATGTGTTATTACTTATGCACATACCATTATGTCGAACGGAAACATGCGTAAACAATAAACACTGTGTTTATAAAGGGAACATATTAACTATCATTATTATTTATGATATTATTTGAATTAACTTTCGGATAGGTACTTCATATATCCAGTTTGGTTTATGTTTCTAGAGTGCTCAGTGTGATTATAGATATATATCATAAAATGGTAGAGCAAGTAGCATGTTATTATTTCATACAATTTAAATATTTTAACCAGTAAATAAATACCTATCAGTCAAATGTTTTTCACTTTACTATTCACACACATTTGTTTGTTGTCTGTATTGATTTGACCGAACTTAATTTCAGCTCTTTTTAAACGAATCAACTGCCATTAAAAGTTGTAAAGGTAAGATAGTTGTGTTTACCACGGCAAGTTCCGAATGGAATAAAATGTTAAACGAACATTAAAAGTTGGCCAGTAAATGGAAATTGGATTCATTTTTATGAGGAGCTGTATATTTAGGTTAATAGAATTTTATCTACATATTTTACAGTATGCGAACCACGACACATATGTATGCTTAAAGGCGATGTTTACAAGTACGACTCTCTAGTTTTTTCATTTCGATAAACGATTACTTTGACTTGTCATTCTAGCAAATAGATTCAATCGTTCTTAATTCAATATTATGTAAATCAGTTTTTGTGTATTAATTTACAGACGAAAGCCCTTATTGCAAGAGCCCGGCCATGAGCCTCCACCCCATGTGCCTCATTGAAAATTACTTCCCAAATACGTAATTTGAATTCAATGTGGGTATAGGTATACAAATATCGCCAAACGAAAATTCTGCTTACTTTAGTGAATCCTCGTATTTCGTATGGATCAGACAAGGCTATTTGGGGATTTAGTTAGGTCTCTTCAGAAGTTGGTTTTATCTGAATATATTTATTAGCTACAAATAGTAGTCGAGCGGGTTCGACTTCGATTTAACCCGATAATTATCTTTTCTATGATTCCTCACATGACACCTTTAATGGGCCAACTGTACAGCATTCAACGCGATTTGGGTTAGGTACAGATAAATCTACGGTTAAGAATACGGCGCCAAGACATTGATTTTTCTGTCCACCATAGTCAGAGTTAACCATCATAAATAAGGTATTCTTTCGAAGAATCTTATTTTTTATTTATACACAACTGACCAACCTCAGCCTTCCATCTTAATTGAATCTGTTTTAACACTCACCGCCGTTTCGTGTTTTACTTTACAATAAAACAAGGGAGTATGTTGTGTAAACGATCAAATATTACTCGTGATTTCGATTGTTGCCCCGAAGAAAGCAATATTTGCAAGGGCAAAACAAACGTTTGCTTCCTTTTTATGAAACCTACTTACTGAAGTTTGTCCTTTTTATTGCAGGCTTCAACGGCTGTGTATTTCCGAGGTCCATTTTATTTTTTCGTCTCCACGTGCGAACGTCGTGGTATCAGCTGCCCCGTTTTTATTGAGAGGAGAATTTAAAAGTCAATTAAATTGATTCTGAAGAAAATATTGCCCCTGTAGGTACGCCATTTTGTTTTTTGTCGCTTTTATTTCGTTGGCATTTTTGTTTCACGTTACTTGGGCGTGACGTAATGGTTATTAAGAGAATAATCTACGTCACGCTTGGATTACCATACAAAATTACTAAAGTCAGCTTAGACTTGAAATGTATGGCGCAGTAGGATTTACCATTCAGAATTGGAGCTGTCTCAGAAACACGATATTCAAACATAATAAACGAGTTAACTATGAAGAATTTAACCAAAATAATGAAGGGGAGATGACTGTATTAAGATTGTGCAAAGGAGGTTTCTTCTCACGACTACGGGACAGCGTACTGTTCAACTTTGAGGATCAATCTATTTTATCCGAGAGAACAAGCCTCGGGTGTAAAGTTTCTGAACGAAAAACCACGTACCATGTCTGTTAACTAGTTTACCAAGTATTGCGTAATTCAAGCACACCGTACACAGCCGTCTGCCCTTAAAAATATTGTATATTAAAATTCATCTCCCCTAGTAGTTTGGAAAAGACTACCAAGAGCTATAAGGCTGCCATTAAAATGTTACATTTTAGTTATTTTTTAATAATAACTCTTCTAAGATATTTCCTTACAAAGACACGAACACATTCACCGAACATATAAAAAGAAAAAAAAAGAGATATTACTATAACCAAGTACTCGCATGTACGTGACAAGTGACGAGTCTATCACCGTCTTTCAAACAAACTTCCAGTATTTAATAGCATAACTGCATTACTCTTAGACTATACAAATTGCTCGACTTGCGAATGAAAAAAACTCACGGCTATGCGCAAGCCAAGCGCTTTACTGCTGAGTCACCGATGAAAAAAGATTTTATAACTGTTAAATAACGAGAAAATAAAACCTCTACACAATATTTCACACTGTTGCTTTATTATGCTCTATTATGCTTACATAATAATAAAAATACACATAGGTCATACAAATAAATATTGTTCACGATTAAACTCCGTTTCCTTTGGAACTGAGCCGATCCTTCGGCCAACATACCAACAAGATTTCATAGATTAGAAATAAATATACAAAACTAATAAATGCTCCGTAGTAGGGATGTCTACGAGTACCTGCAGAACTCGTAAATACGTCAGTATACGGTTACTGTTTGACTATAGGACCGCGCTAAAGTTTGTTACGTCAGCTCAGTACCTAACCTTTTACCCAACTACGTTGCTGGTTTGAAAGTCACATGATTTATTGTAGGTACCTACAGGTATATAGAGCGTGGATATACTTTTAAAGGACGTTAGGGCAAGTTCTACGCTGTATCAGATCGAAATTTGTTGAATAGAAATGGTTTACAAAACTTTAGAACCTCTTATTCGTTGTGTTCTGTTAAATTCCTAAAGTACCTAAATGTTTCAGTAGGCATACGTGAATGTTATCATAGTAAGAACCTTAAACATCTCTTAAATAATTAATTAATGATTTGATACAATTTTAAACTAAAGTTTTTTTTTTTTTTTTTTGTAAAGATTTGTTTCGGAAACGACATAACAGGACTACTTATTAAAATCTCAGCCATGACAGTACGAACGTAACAATTCGTCGTATATTTGTAGGTAGTATTATTTATCGTTACTATTTTTTACGTAGTTATGAGACATTTTCCCATGTTCTCTGATTCTAACGAACAAAACATTCCAGCCGTCTAACACATTGTCGCTTTCAATATATTTCGGCAAACAAAACGTCAGTAGCACAATAAGATATTCGCCGGAGCTGATTCGCACCATGCGGGCCCAAATCGATTCCTGCCAAGGACCGTTACGGTCAACATCGAGCTATAATTTAGTTTCTTATCGAAACACCCGATCCGCTGACTAAGATCCGATCCTGCACGCTGTAGGGATTCCGATCTTGGGGAAACGATCGATTTTGTGAATCGATTTGTATAGAATAATAATTCGTATATAAATGATTTATGAGCCTTTTCATGAGTTATAATAAAATTATAATAAAGTTCTAAAGATTTGTTAGAATAAAAAGTTTACCTACTTACATTTCATAACAATAAGTTTCAATAAGTTATAATCAAAAACTAAATTGTTAAAAAACTTAAACAACCACTAAGCTTAATCTAACAGAACGCAGCCAGTTGGTAACATTCCCAAAATACTAGCAGCACGCTGAATACTTATATATGTAAGATTTTTATCGCAACTTGGGATCAATCTATTGTCTGTTACGCAAAAAATGTCGACGGAAAAGTTAATTTCTAACACTGGGACATTGTTCAATTGTTATTTACGGCCAATTGAATATTGAATAATTTTCTAAGAACCTTATAGTACCATTTAGTTATCTTCGAATTTCTCTAAGATGTAATCGACATTGTTAAATACTTAGCGTAAAGTAAGCCCGTATTTCTAGATATAAGTAGATTTGAGACGGGATTGGCCAATGCAAATATTGTGGCACTCGAGTGAAGTGGGCATGTTATCTCAGCTGTGGGTAATGTTGCGAAAACGCTGCCTACAGCTCCGAAATACGGGTAAGATATTGAAATATCCTATAAGGTTTCTGAAATAAAAATTGTCAAGCTGAAATTGAGAGGCAATGTGTCTTACTGCAGAAAAAAATAGTATATCGTTTTATGAAGCCTTAAGATTTAAAGATTTGAAATAAATCGTTTATTCATTTAAGGACCTAAAAAGGAACGTATGAAGATAGTTAGGCTTTCCAACATTACGGAAAAAACCTACTGATAACAACGGGCAAGAAACTGAGGAACAAAAATAAATATATAAAAGCATAAATTCAGTGGCATACATTTTTATTACTCTTTCCTAGAAGTGTCCCAAACGGGTACGCAGATATTAACACCTACATGTCACAGAAGGACGTGTTATCCTCAGTTAGAGTGTTTTTTAGCCCTCTCTCAAAGAATTATTAATATTCTAAAATAACTTCACATAAACACTTAAAAATACTAGGAAAATGTGAAGAATGCATGAAAAAAGTTTGTTTGTATGAATACATATTTGACCACTAACAGCATACCTATACTTTGCTATACCTACTGTCTGTTCTCTCCAAAACGTTAGGATTTCGCCTAAGATAAATAAAATAGTGATGTATTTTTCCGATGGTCAATGGTACTTGGGTTTTGCTCGAGCATTACGATATATTGATCGGTACCGTAAAATAAAGTGTGAATTTACAAATACTCTACCGGTAATAAAAGCCTAGTCAATATAGACAGCTGGAATCGTGTGGACGATCAAAGCTTTGACTGTAAAAACATTGTTTATTGCTGTCGAGTTTCCACTTATGTTACTTTTATGACAAAATTACAGCCCTCAATAGGCACAGCTGTTGCTCTATCTGTTGATGTGAAAATTTATGTAAAAGCATACTCAAGCGCAAGAAAACACGTAGAATATGGTAAAATTGTGAGTGAGCTTATTTCATATGACGGTTGCGAGCATTCTGAGGAGGTTTTAACGTCATTTTCGATCGATAGAGGAAAAAATCCCACCTTTGTAATCCAAATTGCTATCATTTGTGCTGCTGCTACATCAAAATCGCAAACGTCATAGGCAGTAAACCCACTGATTATATCTGCTTACGCCGAAAGAGTTGAGTAAAATGTCTATAGTCTCTTTCATTTTTTTTTCCCTAACAATAACCATTCGTCTGTTTCATTATGTACAACGACATAAAAAATGTTGTGCACAACTGTATCGCACTAGTGGAGTTTTCTATGTAGATGTACAAGTCTTAAATTTGGACAAACCTGATAAGCCATAGTCGACCTTATTGAAAGGTGTTCCCCTTCCCAACAAACCATGATCACTTCATTCGGGCAACAAAAAACACCTAGTCCAAATTCGTCACTTCTTGGAAGCGTTCATATACATTGCTTGTTCCTTAGATGTTTCCAAGAACTATTGTATTATAGCTTGAGTATTCACTTCAATTGGCTTCTAGAACGATTGACCCAAATCAGCAATAAATCAGCCATCGTTATGGTACAACCATTTCCTATAAACCGATTAAATTGAGTAACTGATATTGAATAACAGTTTGTTAGTCTAGTAACTGCATCAGTCAGCTCCATTACTATCTAGGCCATCTTGAAATGCAAACTTTCACGTTGCTGAGTAAATTCGAGGGGTTGGAGATATGGGATTAAGAGCTTTTGGTTTTTTTTTTTTAATCTATACAACATACAAACTATGGCCCATCTTATCGTAGTGTGTGGACGCTTTCAGTACCATACTGTTAAAAATAACTCGTGCTGTATTAGTATAAAGTTTAATAAATGAACACTCCAGTACTTATCACTACTAACTCTAGAATGTAACTCAAGACAACCTCTGACGTCGGTAGCCACGCTAAGAAGAAGGAATAATGCGCGCCAACATTCTGTTTCCTTTAAGTAAAACTGTGTTGCCATGATAAACGAGTTATGAACGATTTCATGATTAATCGATTTTGCTAATATTAAAATGATATTGTTGCTAAAACTTAAAGTAACTGTTTTGATTAGTGATTAATATTTCTAATAATCTAACATTCGGCTAATCCTGACGTCAAACGCGGCCTCGCGTTTAAAAACAAAAAAAAAAACAGTAATAGTTAAATATAAAGGAAATGACAAAAATATTAATAAAAGAAAAACATGTACAGTTACTCTCAGGCAAATCTACTACAAGCATTCTCACTCATAACGACACAATCTTAAAACTAACATCGAGTATAGGCATTCTCACCTATAGCGACTCACTCTTAAAACTAACATCGACTATAGGCACTCTCACCTATAGCGACTCACTCTTAAAACTAACATCGACTATAGGCACTCTCACCTATAGCGACTCACTCTTAAAACTTACATCGACTATAGGCACTCTCACCTATATCGACTCACTCTTAAAACTAACATCGACTATAGGCACTCTCACCTATAGCGACTCACTCTTAAAACTAACATCGACTATAGGCACTCTCACCTATAGCGACTCACTCTTAAAACTAACATCGACTATAGGCACTCTCACCTATAGCGACTCACTCTTAAAACTAACATCGACTATAGGCACTCACACCCATAGCGACTCACTTTTAATCATTATATTTCTCAGACACTCACTTGTTACAACTCTCTTATATATTTCTGGTTAGTTATATTGCAACAAGATGACCTCCCTCTATAAATTAATATAGGTAAGTATCTATTACTTTGTCACTCCTGTCCATAAATTATATCCTTATTTATTATTCTCAATATGATAATTGCCATTATTTCTCTGAATTCTCACTTTTATGGTTAACTTTCGTAATTGTTACATGTTTAAGTCTTTATCTTAAGATCTTTTAATTAATTAACATTAACTTCACTTTATTTTCTCAATTAACTTCTCTAACCTGTATACTTAATATATTCAATTTAATTCAGTTTAATCTGTTTTGTGTCAATAAATCTTGTTAGCAATATTCCATATAATATATTCAATATTCATATATATACCACAAATCATTCAGTATACAAGTACATATTCACTTCACTTCATTATCATATAGTTATTTATGAACTCATACATACATAATTCATTTTATAACAGTACATGGGGCTTATATATCATCTATAATCACTTGATTTTAATTATACCAAAAAACATTTACTATCCACTTCCTATTCTGAATCACTTGTCATTGCATCATGATTAAAAACTAGCCAAGGGTGTAATCTATCAACAGCAAAAACCGACCTGTACGGTTTACAACCTTCCTTTCTAGTAATGGGAGTATCTTCTATCTCATAGCGATCATTACCAATAATTTTTGAGATTCGAAACGGCCCTACACATTTAGGTAATAATTTACGACTCTGTCCCGGGTCTGAACGAATATCTTTCCCACTCTTACTAAATCTCCTAATTTATACTGGGTTGGTTTTTTTATGAGACCTATCAAAACGTTCTTTCTGTGCTTGTTGATTGGTTTGAATTCGCGACTCTGCATCAGACCTAATCTCATCTCGATCTAATGGGGAGTGAGATTCCGAGACTATGGAGTTCATGTCCGAAACGCCTGTTGTTTGAACACCAAACAACATCTCAGAAGGAGTACGACCGGTGGATTTGTTAATGGTATTGTTCAGTGACCATTGAATTTGCGGTAAGCGCAAATCCCATTCATTTTCAGGTTTGCTGTGATTAGCAGTAGTAATGGCATCGACTATGGTCCGATTGTACCTCTCAACCTGGCCATTGGCCCTGGGAGAGGCAACAGCATTTAAAATATGCTTGACACCTCTATCATTAATAAAATCTGAAAACTCTTTGCTAGTGAAACTTGTACCACGGTCTGATATTATACGGCGTGGTACTCCAAACAGCGAGAAATATTCTGTAAATACTTGAATAGTAGTGCTACTTCTAACATTTTTAACTGGTTTTATGTATATAAATTTTGTAAAGGCATCAATGATAACCAAGATGTGACAATTTTTCTTTTTACTTACAGGAAAGGGACCACAGTGATCTGTATGGAGCGTATGAAATGGTTTACTAATTTTAGGTATAGGGTGGAGTTCTCCTTCTTTAGCCCCGGCCGGTACTTTATTATGTGCGCAGCTTAAGCAAGAGCTGCAATACTTTTTAATAAATCGTCGCATTTTCTTAAACCAATAAATTTGATTAACTCTACTGTAAGTCTTTTCAAAACCGAAATGACCAACATCGTCATGGTTCATTCGAACTACCTGCCACCTTACCGATTTTGGAACTACCCATTTTAAATTAATTTCACTATTTTTATCAGTTACAACTCTATATAAACGATCATTTTTTATTGTATAGTTCTTATGAATCTCTATAATGTCTTTAGTGTCTGAATCATTTAGAATGCTCATTATTCTTTGTATCTCTGAGTCCTGTCGCTGCACTGTGCTAAGCCACGCATCATCATCTATTGTAAAAACATCAACAACGTCTACTACGTCCTTCGATTCAGATGTACTGGGATTGCGCGATAGTGCATCGACATGACTCATTTTAGCCCCATCTCTATGTTCTACTGTAAAGTCATATTCCTGCATTGTTAGATAACATTGGAGAGTAAATCATCTATAATCATATTTAGGTGTTCTCGTTCGTTCTGGGAAACTCTATAAGGATTATATACTACAGGTCTATTATCGGTTAGGGTAATTTCCATTTCAGTCAAATTGGTTTTACCTAATTCTCCTAAATTTATTGCAAAACAATCTCTGTATTTCTCAAATAATTTAAGTAATTCTTTTTTTTGATCATCTGTCACTACGGCACAAATTTTTACATCTTCTAAAGGTAAAGGTTCATACTGTTTAGTTTCTGTTGTTATACCTATATATTCTGTATTTATTTCTTGGTATTGCTGTCCTCGGGCTAACAAAGTTCCTTTAGTAATGTTCAAATTATTAAGTGACAAGTTAGTCAGCATTAAATACCCTTTACCTGCTTCAAACTGAAAGAGGCCTGATAAAATAATATATTCATTGTTAGGTAAAGTTCGAAGATCATGTTGAACAAATAGTCCTCCCGAGAATTTACTATTTGTAATTACATCAATGGGCATAGTAGTTTTTGGTTTTATGACGTAATTATTTTCGGCATACACTTTAATTTTTAAATCATCATTAATAACATCTGGAGTTTGTATAAACACTAATTCATCATTTGTTTTCAAAAGTATTACATTAGGTTTTTCCGTAAAGGACTGCCCAACCAAAATTGACGTTTTTAAATAATGATCTTCTACGACAAGAATTTCCGTTTCAGCCTTAGTGGTACCTATTTGTAAAGTGACTATTAATTTACCTATTGGTTTTACAGAAGAATTACCAAACCCCTGCAAAATTGGCAAGTTATCAGTAGCCCAACTATCATGTAAAAGTTTCGCGTCAGATTGTCGTATAGGGGGCACTTACTACCTAGATCAACGTATCCTCGTAATGTTATATCACCCACTTTGACATCTTTGTAAAATTAAGCATTATCAGACTCACTATTGGTAATACGCATGACACTCTTAATTTGCTCCGTCGAACTATTATTTCTATTAGCTTCATCAATATTATTACCGTTTTTCTTGCGACAATCTTTCGTTTCATGACCCAATTTTAAACAAAAGCTACACCTCTTTATTGGCTTACTACACTTTAAACTTATGTGTCCCATTTCATTACAATTGAAACATCTAACTGTATCTGTACTATTATTACCTATAGTTTGTTCATTAGTTACCTTATTAAACTGCCTAGATTGTATATTATTCCGGTTGCGATTATTGTTTGATGGTGTGTTAGTTTCATGTTGAGATACCGTACGCAAGTAATTAAGTACCTGTTCTGGTTCATCAAACATACAGGCACCTGCCCCCATTCGTACAAACTTGTCATCGATTTCGAATAATAATTTTCCAGAGGTTGTCCAAACCTACACCTAAGTTTTAACATTGTTGTTAATAAATCACCGTAGTTTTCATTTGAGGGAAAAGCTAGTTTTAATTTTTGTATCCACTCATTCCAATTATATAGGACTGAGGGTAAACCTTGATACCATTTTTTGGCTAAACCACTTAATTTAGGAAGAGCATAATGACATATTTGGCGGTCATTCCAGGAGTAGATCTGCGCACATTCATCAACCTTATTTATCCAATTCTCTATTGTCTGACTGTTTTCACTAGGATCAAATTCTGGAACAACGCTAAACGCTACAGGAAAATTGTTTTGAGCCCAAAAATTCGGAGTAACTGGCGCAGAATTACTATTTGGAACATTTAATGTAGTTACATTATTTGTTTCGCTATTATTGTTCGACAGAAAAAGATCAGTTTGATCATTAACTGCAATGGGAGTATTTAACCTATTTAATTGAGCCGACGATGACAACGGGGGAGTTTTAGTCAACTCCCGGTTAACATTACTACTAAGGGACCTATGCCGTTGACGCTCAGAATGCGTTTTTCTTTTACTATGCCTTTTATGACTATGCGAATGCTTATGACCACGTTTACGTTTCATTCTACGTCGCGACCTACGTTCATAATTGTCATTACCACTAAAGCTAGCATCTGTGGAAGTAATATCTACGCTTGAATCCCGCCGCTTTCGCTTAGATCTTCCCATTATCCTTACTATTGATGCAATGAGTAAATGATTCCAGATATAATCAGAAACAACAAATACACAACATCAATAAATATGCAACAACAATAATTAAAAACTATCACAATATTTAAAACACAGTATAAATAGACAAATAGAAATAAAAATCCAGAAACAGTGGCAATAATTAAATGGAACACCTTAGCCAGAAAATATAGCCACAAGTAACTATGAAGGTAGTTCAACAAAAAAAAAAAATGACATGTGCAATTTAAAACGAATAATAACGGCTTAAAAGGAAAGATAGACGATAATTATACGTTACTATTTCAAAACATATCACTTAAGCTACTTTTAGATCAAGGAACAGCAGCTTAAATAGTTTTCACATCATTTTTTTTTGTATAGCAAGAACTAAGATCTAATTATTTTTTATAGATTAGACATTAAATAGATCACTTTCACAAAACTTTCCCAAAATGTGTGCAGTTTGATGGCTACCGCAGAGTACCTTTTGCACGAATGAGATATTCAGGAGCAATTTAAAAATCGAAGAGATTCGCCGTTTGCAATCTTGTAATATTTTCCCTTGCTTTGGATCGATATCGATTTTGAGGCGGTAAATTGTAACGTAGCCACATGGTAATCAAATAAAATTTTACGATCTGACCTTAAACATCCAAGATCCAGGATACCGCAGCATCGGGCACGTAGATACACTTGTCACTTCTGACTGTTAAAAATAACTCGTGCTGTATTAGTATAAAGTTTAATAAATGAACACTCCAGTACTTATCACTACTAACTCTAGAATGTAACTCAAGACAACCTCTGACGTCGGTAGCCACGCTAAGAAGAAGGAATAATGCGCGCCAACATTCTGTTTCCTTTAAGTAAAACTGTGTTGCCATGATAAACGAGTTATGAACGATTTCATGATTAATCGATTTTGCTAATATTAAAATGATATTGTTGCTAAAACTTAAAGTAACTGTTTTGATTAGTGATTAATATTTCTAATAATCTAACAATACGCAAGCCTATTGTTGTTGTTTTTAAGAAATTATATCGAAAAACGTTGTTGCATTGGAAAATTTTATTTAGCAGAACAGTGTCATGTAAAAAAGGAACATCATAAAAACATATGTCCAAGTACTTATGACACTGTACCAAGAAGTTTCTAATAGAATAGCCCAGTAACTAGTACTAGCTATTACAACAATTTTAAATAATAAAACATTTTGATTAAACTGGCGAAATATACCTATTCGCTATACAGAAGCCACCTTCGTAGTTTAAATTATATAAAAAGCCAAAATACGTCCCTTTACAATCAAGCAAATTGTTCACGACTGAATTTCGATATTAACATATCAAATTAATCGTGCATTCGATTTATATTCGTAATAACTGTTCACCCTTCTCTCGACTTCGCGTTATTCGAAATCATCGAGTTTGAATTTTGCGAAAACTGATTAATTATTAAACAGTAGAAGATAAACGAAAAACACGATGTCTGTAACTTACGTAAGGTCTATTTTCGTACACACGAAAGTGAATTAATTCATATTAAAACGATATGCAGGGCGACTAAATTTCGGGGAGCACGGTAGAATAAGGAAATCATGTGAAATAACAAATGCGTGCTTCACATCAAATAAACATTGTTAACCAAAACGAAACGCACACAACAGTTGGTTATATTGCTGTTATATTAACTTTGTGTTGCCCTTCCTGTTTCCAGTATAATCTGTATAAAAATATTATCATTAACTCCGTATTTACCTGCCTATTTTTATTTTCTCTGAAGCATATTCTTATCGGTTTATATATGTAAGGAACATTTTGTTTGGCTCAAAGCCACGCTATTTCATTGATGGTAAATATATGATGTAAGTAATACATTTCCATCTGAATATGGTTTACTATCTACAAAAACAATGGAAAATCTCGAATAGGTATCGAAGATGGACACGAAATTCACATAAAAAGGAGTGTTAAACCATTCCAATTAAACTGACGAAGCTCGATTCATATCCGTGTTTCGAACAATTTACGTGTACGGACGAGAATTTTTTTGATAAAGCAATAACTCTTAACCTTACATAATTTTATTATTGATCTGTAGACTTTCGGTGATTTCAGATTACATATCTTCGAATTAAAGTGTTTAAATTACTGTAGATACTTAAATTAGATTATGTAGGTATCTAAAACATCTTACTATTATAATAAAGGAAATAATTTAATCAAACCAATGCTTTTAACGAAAATTATTACTCAGGTCGAGCATTTTTTCATACCTGGAAATTTTATTCACTGCAACGTGTAAAAAACCTCTTTTTGTTCTAGACAAACGGAGGACTGCGTCGCGGGCTTAAGCATCTTAATGTTGTAAGTACCTGACTTATTTTATGACTATAGATAGGCTGCTAATATTCTGCCATAATTTAATTAATTACTTTCATAGCAATCCCATAAACTATATCACTTCTAACCCTAACATTCGGAACTAAAAATCTTAAGTGAGAAAGTGGGTGTTTATTGATGTCACCATATTAAAAGAAGTTAAGATTAATTTATATAAAAACAAATATATTTTATAAAACAATGATGATATACACCATAAGTTCCAACTTAAGGTTCTTACCTTAAGTTGGGTTATGTCTATGAACAATTGTAATACCAAGCATCAGTGGCACAACACTATTGTTTTGCACATTATCTACACATCTACGGGGATATCATGCTTTGCTTTGACGCCATAAATTATGTTACATTAAAGCAGCTATTCTTAATATAAAATTTGACTTCGTTGAAACACATAAGCCTATCAAAAAGTTATTAATGTGTTTTGTGAAGATACGTGGGACAGCGACGTCTAAGTATAATAGAATGTATACATAAGTTATTTATACTAACACTACTAAGAAAGATTTCTTAAAGGTAAAATATTCAGCATGTCTCCTTAATTTTTGTAGCAGCACCGTTACCAGCAATTACCTACCTAGTCGGAGTAGGATGACTAAGGTTAAAGTTATTGCTGGTGTGAGTTTTAACATCTGATATTATAAATAAAATATATTTAATTATTTTAAAACGTTAATCATACTCGTCGAGCATCGACGTCGAGTAAAACTCAATCAGGGTCTTCCAATTTAAACATTTCGCGATCGTTGTTGCCACAGTTAATAGAAACCGTAATAAAAAAGTCTGTAATATCGAATCCTCATACACTGCTTCGAAATGGAGTGCTCTTGTGTTCACGATTCGTATTTAAATCGATTGTTTCAACCAAAGCTGATACGTTGGTACCTTCAGAAATTGGAAACTCGATATTCACTGATTTGATGTGACTGATCCGATGGAAGTAGGGTAGGCATAGTATTTTGTTGGTGAAAATAATATGAATTGAAGTTTTACATTATGTATTTATATCAATATAATATGTAAAGAACGTTTGATTAACAAACTAGTATTTGCTATTACTGAAATTACTGGAAATGGAATCACATGTCACCTTAAGATCAAATAGTCCCTTTGATACTCAGATATGTGTGAATCTGTGACTTTCATTATGTTTGATGTATTTTTCGAATACCTAATACTAAATCTGATAAGTATGAGTATAGCCAGTCTGCCTTTTATTAGTCCAAGTGAAATATAAATTATGTGGACATCTACTACAAAGAAAATCTTAGTTTAGGATAGTGCAGGTCAATTATTTTCTGTTTTTTTTTGTGGTAAGAAAAGGATTATTAAATTCCTATAAATAAAACTCCAACAAAAATTTAACTGCTTTTGAATATTTTAAAACAAGTTTTATCATAGATGTCGTTAAAAAGAAAATTTGTTTATTAGTTAGTTTCTTTGACCAATTTTTAATGTAAGGTACCGGAAATTATTTATGCCATAATGAATTGAAAAACCTAGTATCACGAAAATTATATTTTGGTCTCTTTTTCGGAGATTAATGAGTCTAACATGCTGTAAGCTAGATATTTACACCAACATCATTCAAATTTATAGCCTAAAATGGTTTTATTAGATTAGTTAAAATATGTCATATTACTTAAACAAACAGTTTTATTAACCAAAACGTTGTTATAATTTATAATGTAAGTCTCATGGTAAACAGTTTTACAGAAAATGAAACCTTAATTTGCATTTAGTTTATTGCCCATTCAAAAGACCCTTGACCGAATTAGCTAACCTTAGTTCTAGGCAATGAAAATGACATTTTATTAGCTGAATAATATCCGTGATATCAGGTTTACGGCTCCCTCAGTGGTTCATTTATACAAGGTTACGACCGTCTTTGCCATATTTTATTGATATAACAATATCAGTAACAAATGTAGATATAACTTCTCTTCATTCTAATTTTCTCCATAGACAGTGATCAAATAAGTGGTCTACTCTTGCAGTACTACGCACCTTTTGACAAACAGTTACCGTGCCCATGGACGCCTACAGTAGCAGGGATAACTTTTTTTTTATACCACTAAGGTGGCACACAAGGATACGGCCTACCTGATGGTAAGCAGTCACCGTAGCCTATAGCCGCTAGCAATACCAGGGGTATCACTAACGGGGTGCCAACCATGTTGTTGATGAGGACTCACTGTGCTAGCAGCAATTCTACTAGCCCAGCGTATCCTCGTGAAGCACTGGCAACCTTACTTACCGCAGAAACACAACACTACATCAAGTAGTGTTATTTCACTGCGGTCTTCTGTAAGGCGGAGGTACAGTCCCCAGTCGGGCGGCTCCAATTTAAATGGGATAACCCACGGGAAATCCCAAATCGCCCTACCTCGCTCTATGGTGTGAGATAACGTTCTACTAGTCCGTATTGCCAGCACAATATTCTCTCAATGATCTGGCAACGTGACTGACAGCAATAATATAAAGTTCAAGAATAAATAATAGTTGGCGGCGAATTTGTAAAATTTCGCTTCTATATTAAATTTTAAATACATTACAATGGAATTTTATTAGTTCAGGTATATGATAATATGTAGAAACAACAAAAACGACATAAAACAAAGCTACAAAGAACCTCTCTACAAAGCATTTGATAAGGGCCTTCAATCAACGGATGTGCTTACAAAGACGACTGAATGTAGACGACGCAAAAGAATTGTGTCAGAATCTTAGGATGTGCCTCTACCTGTCTACCTTTTTGAGATAGCCACGTAAATGTATCAAGTGTTTGAATGAAAAATTATGTATATTCTTATTTCATGCACATTTCCGGTGTGAATGAAATAATTTTGATTATAGTTTGTGTCAAGGAGGTCTCACGTCAGCTGGTTGAGGCCTCCCGTGACAGGCGTGCTGGAACATGTCTCGCTCAGAGAATCAGCATTGCTATCCAGCGTGGCAATGCTACTAGCATTCTTGGCACGCTCCTGCATGATTCTGGTTTGTGTCAGATCTTTTATCTATAAGTAGGTAGGTTAAGATGTTTTTGTAAATAGTTTAATCTGTTTTGTGTTAGTCAATTTAAATAAAAGAAGGATATCAAAACTTTAAGTTGCCTATTGACAACTGTCAATTTAGTTATTTAGCCCTTACGTCTCAGGTCACTTAATTTATCTATCCTATCAATGGATTAAGAGAGAGTACTCACAAGTATAATACACATAACGGATATTCATTTTACAGTACACATGGCATTGTTGTATTCTGTAAAAATATTTCGTAACACAAAGAGCATACAACTGTGACACACAGATGTATATTTCAGCCGTATGTGTGTACGAAATTCATAATTATATTTGTGGAAGATTGATGGCTACAAAAATATTCAGCATGAAAAATAGTACTGCGGTATCAACGGCTGACATTGTTCGTAATGGCAGGCTTCGCTGAATATTTAAAAAAGAGAGAGGTTGGTATTACACGTTATCCTTAAAAACATTTCATTTTCAGGTCACTGGCTGTATTCTCGAAGTACTCCAAGCTTACGTCTTAATTTCAATGTAATATTTTATTCTATCGTAGTGTGCAAAATAATAGAGAATATTATTATACATAATATTACCTTTAATCATTTTTAGGCAAAAACCTGATTTGTATTTATATTGGTAGATTTGTAATGAACAGAGTAGAGAGTGAAATGGCGCTGTCCACTCTATAGTTTCTTACATACCCCGAAAGGGACTCTGCGTGAATAATATCCTTTTTTGCAAAAAGATATGGTATAAACAGGTGTGGTATGCACTTTGTACTAAATATCCATTTGAAATACATATTATTATTAAGATTTTTAAATTTATGTTGTAATTGATAGTGTCTCAGTGTAGATTATATACTACGTACAGTAGTATTATTTGACATTCTCTGTATGAGAGACATGAATTAATAAGATAAGAGAAAATTAGTTTTTCTAAATTTTGCTAGTTGAAAACCAAAGAAAACGTAGATGACATTCCAGAGGTTCAGTTAAATACTAACATGGTTAGAAAAAAATGTTAAATAGTTTACTTTTCTTTCAAAGGACGAGACTGACCTCAACCAAATTTAGCCACAGAGAACGAAATGCTTAGACAAAAGCATGGATCGAATTTATAAAAAGAAGAAATTATATTAAAATAGCATAATATATAATCAAAGCATAATACTTGACATGTCTATTAAACACTGATTAGAAAACTATTGTAGGTATACGATAAAACGAAATGACCGAATGAAAATATGTGATTATGTATTTGTATGATTGTAATTCGGACTGTGGATAAGTAGGTCACTAATTAGTCTACTACTGCTACTAATAGGTACTGTCTAGAAAAAATATTGTTCCCACTAATGTGAAGTTTAAACGATCACTTCGCTATTTTGAATTTAGCACATTAGCTTCGTTACATACTGAATTCTGGTCACGATTGTAATTTTAAACTAAAATCCTCTTAAATCGGGAGCTTACTCATAACCTTACGTTATCTTAACGAGGTATTAGTTTCGAGTCAAAGTCTGACGTTCGTTGAATAAACTGAAACCCTTATGAATAGATGTCGGTGTAGAGCGAACACGTTTTACGATCACATTAAAAGCTTTACCTGTACCAGAATATCTTATTTTTTTAAAGGTAACACTGCACATACACAATTTATTTGTCACTCATCACTATTTTATTTGATCTGTGAGTCTGCTATACGCAACGTAATGACTGCGACTTGGTATTCTCGTAGCGGCGTAGCACCGCGTCCTATCTGCTACGATGCCGCGGTAGCACTGGCTACGCGGGCGCGCTCCAAGCCTCGCGCTACATTTCGGATTATTACTCTTAGCACAGATTTCAGAATCAAAAGCTTTGGTTAGATATAGTTTTAATTAAAATTAATTTACTATTTTAGATAACTTGATAATTGGTCTGGACTGTTGTTTTTATGTGAAAATAGTCTTCGGAACTCGAAATTATCCCGTATTCCGAATGAATAAAGTGAGAAATTTACACTGTAGGCTTGATTGATGAGAATTTGAGAAAATATTTCAAATCTTTGATTAAATATTAAGTATTACTGACAAATTCAACAAATTGAATACTGGAAAATTCTCCTCAAATTTTATTTTAATGAAATTCAAATCACGTTAAAGATAATCAAACTGCCAGCATCGGTATAATAATCAACAAGTAATAAATTACTTAAAAGCACTCAAAGGAAAATCTTCGTACCGAGAACAAATTACGAATCGCGTTTTCGTTATATATAATTTCGTGTTACCATTTTTACCTTAGGTTCTTTCCTCTGATCGTTCATTATTACCTTATTTGAATACACTCTTATTTAAATATGATATAACGTGATTAAGTATTAATTCGCTTACAGAATTTCATATCTTGTTTATAAAAAGGAGCTTATTATGGTAAATGTGTGCTTATAAGTTTTTTTTTATAACCTCGGGAATAGAAATGTGCTTGAGAGGCCGTAACAGTCTTCTTCTTCTCATTTAAGAGTTATACTCTTGTCGGTGCAGCCGATGAATCTCCCTCCACTTCTCCCTGTTTACTTCTTTGACCTCCTTATACGACGTGACAGCTATCTTATCCTTTACTTACTTGATGTAACTTATCCTTGGTCGTCCCCTACCACGCCCTCCTTCTATTTTACCTTCTATAATTGTATTTATAAAACCGTCATGTCGTATAAGCTGGCCAATCATTTTTTTCAGTCTAAGGGTGAAATTTAACTACGTGTAGTCTAATTGATAAATCACATTAAAAGCGTAAACAGACCGGTATAGGCAAAAAGATTTGCAATAAAAGTTTGAGACTCAATTGCAACTCCACCTTACAGAAGACCGCAGTAAAATAACACTACTTTAATTTAATGTTGTGTTTCTGAGGTAAGTAAGGTTCCCAGACCTTCACAAGGATACGATGTGCTGGTAATAAGGATATTCTGCTATCACGGTAGTACCTAGTATTCTCAACAAAATTCGTGTTGGCAAGACGTTAGTAATACCCCCGGTATTATAAATCGTCTATAGAGTAGACAACGGTGACCGCTGATCCTCAGGTAGACTGTACGCTTTATTGCCAACTTGATAGTAGTATATAAAAATATTGGTAAAAAACTATTTTCTTAAACAAACATTTATTGACATCAAGCCCTTTCAATTGATGACATAGGGATTAATGAGGAAATTATAATTCACCATTTGTGACGTCCGGCATATTGGTTTAAAAAGGGCGGCATTTAGTTAATGGTGCATTTGTCACGGGAACATAACGTAATCGGACGATTTGATTACACACGTGTGTTTACAAACACACACACACACACAAACACAGGAAATGTGAATAAAAGCTTTTAAAAGCCTCAGTAGTATAAATTTGTAACCCCGATGAGCAGTAAACTTCTCTTCTTTGGAAACAATTACCGCATCACAGCCTTCATTTGGATGCGGAGGCGGGGTACAACTTTGAATCGGTCAAGTTTTCGATGAAAATTGCAAGGAGGTTATTGAATAACCACACCGCTTCAGATTTGTACTGTCACAATATTTTCTGTATATAGTTTTAGCTTTCCAAAAAACTTTGCGATCAAAACACATATTATTGTCATATTGCTTCATTTTAAATCATTCCACTATTCTCTAGTCTATTTTATACGTATAGGTAGCAAACTGATAGAGGCAACAACATCTTCCGCTCTCCTTACACACAAAGAGAAGGCTACATACAGTGCTAACGTACAAGACAAGGACATATCTATAATGTTTTGTCCCTTTCCGCGTGCAGGGTTTTTTAAAGTTTCGTAAAATACTTTTTCTATCTTTTCTCTAACTTAATCTATCTTTGGTTCAGCTTAACGGGGAGAAAGCACAAGTGTGGCAGCATTTTAAGCACACGGATGAACAAGTTGATAACTATCTCCGTCACTTTCAAGCTCGCGATACCTTCGTCTATTAGTTATTCAGTCACCGATTTAAACTTATAAATTTTAGGTTCGAAGTTACTATGAATCTAATTTTAACGAGGTTCTTATTAAGCTCTTAACAAGCACTCAGATAACAAACTGAAACTTGAATGGTTAAATAAAATTAATCCTTCGCCGACAAAAGGAAACTTATTTATAACATAAAACAACATTCACAACGTGATTACAAACAAACTGAAAAGTTTAATAAACGTTACCGCCTTTGTAATCGGTATGGCTGAAAGGAGCAACATTGCGAAGAATGTGAAGAAACGACTCCAATGAAACCTTTGAAAAAGTTTCAAGCAATATGAATGTTGCAGCCCTTTGCCTAGAACAAAGACTAAAACTATAAAATTGGCAAGTTGAGAATGTAGGTAGTATAGTAATTGAGAAACTTGACCAATTAGGAAACTTGACTTCAGATTGAGTTCGTGGTTATAAATAGACGACATAAGTTGTAGAAGTCAATGTGCAAATAAATAATTTTCATCCCAATGAGTTGATCCATGATGATCCGTGATAGGAGAAATATGTAAAATGATTTGTGCATTTTATTACATGCGGTTGATCTTTTCATTCTGATTAATGCTGTTATTTTGAGACAGTTTTTTCGACGCTAAATAAGTAAATAAAAGAAATGAAAAACTTAAGTTGACGTTGTTCAAACTGTTAATTTTTTTTTATTGACACACAAAACAGAACTCAGTTATATACAAACTGAGACCCAAAACATGTGTACATAGCATGACAGAGGGGGAAAGTTATTTAAACAAATTATAGATACGTGTTATAAAATTATAACAAACGTATGATATTCTAGGTGGAGGATAATAAAGTAAAGTAGAAATAAAAATAAAGTTAATAGGCCGTACCTTGAGGAGTATGATTAATGCGTTAATTTAATAAACATCAATACGAATAAAAGGGAGAGAGATATCCTTACGGCGTTGTGATAGAGGATGGAAGTAATGGGGAATATTTTTTCCGAAGACACGGAATTTAATATCGCTATTTCGTTAGTACACAAACACATTATGTTTTATTTACTTCTCCGTTACAAGTGTTTTGTAAAGGATTTGTTTTTTTTACAAGTATATATGCAGCCTATATGTATTTCATCTTCTTCACATAAATTTAAAAACTCGTTACATTTACCGAAGTTTTACAGGATTATCGATTTGTAGCATTTATTTTTGTATTCGCTTTTTCAGTAACTGATATAGAAAAGTCTAGTCTCAAAATATTATGGATATAAAATGCTGAACTTTTTTTTTAACTTATTAGTCATTCTCGAAGTGCCCACCTATTTGTTATAATACACGATAGATAAGCAATTTGTTGTAAAAAAATAACATAATGCAAATTTTCCGAACACCTTGACTATCATAAATAATGTGCAGTAGCAAACCTGTTTAATTTTAAACTGAAATGTATTTCTTAAACCAAAACCAAACCTTTAGTTATACATGACCGTTCTATGGCCGTCATTACTAAAACCTTTAAAGCACATAACGTTAATCTAGTGAACATTTAAACCGCTTTGTCTGAATATTTTACTTATAGCTACGCGGCGAAAAGAACCGCAAATATTTATTGAAGAATTAAGTGAGGTTCCACACCACAACCAATTAAAGTCTGGCTTGATCCTTTGCATAATTGAGATGGTTCAATGGAATTACAGTTTCAATAAATGTAGGTTCAAATTTTTATTGTATTTAAATGAATAGCTTGCATTGACGAATTAATACATATACTTTACATATAGTACATGTACATAATGCATGATCGGCTGTTACTATCCTGTTCCTCTAAAATCGTTTTTATCGGGTCTTAGTGTCGTGAACTTCTCTTACCGTCATTGGTACCTAGATGCTGCGCCTGAGATTGCTATATCATTGAAACACCATTACGACACAACATAATTGTGTAACCATTTTAAAACCATATGACGAATCATATAAGCTGTTTAAAAATAGTACATTATTATTGAGACTAGAAAACACCAAAGTATTTCTAGTTTAGAAATTGACATTGAGGTTTTCGAATATCAATGTTACACAATTACAGTCCAATAAACCATTTATACGAGTAGACAACTGCCAGTGACAGAAATAAATAACGCTTATTTATTTATCTATGCAGCTCGTAGCTGTCATTTTGTTCGTGTGTAAATTGGAATGATTATTCGATCATACACATTGGTGGAGAGGTGAACTTTGAAATGTACGATTTTATTCTAAGGTCATGAATACTTAACTGGCAAATACATTGTTCCAATATAATAGCTTTCAGTGGATGGGTTTCTATATATGCGAATAAAATATTAGCAAAATGAATTAATGTTCTAGTTATATTAACAATATTATTATAAATCTTAGTAATAAAAACGGACCGTGTATCGGTGACCAGTTACTATAATATAAACCTTTCGATCCTTTACTTGTAACATCAGGAGCTACAAATCGCACATGGTTAACCCCGTTTCTCGGATCTTATTTGTTTGCATCTTAGTGTAACCTAATAATTATGTTAAACGTTTTTTGTTATCTTCTTGTTCTTGAATTAAAGAAACACCAAAAATGCTTTAATTTATCATCTACTTTATACTATTCGTTATTATTAGTATTATTTGTTTTATTCTGCTCAAATAAATTCCGCATAGTAGCAGTAGTGCCTGATTCTATTCAATATTTTAAAGAATTTCCAACCAAGTTTTATTCTGAGTCTGAACCACAAAACGCTACTTTATTCTTTACGTAATAATTAAAATGAGTAAAGCGTAATACCCGTACAATGTAGCGATCTTCCACTTGTCTTTTACAAAATCGTACGATAAGCATTCGAATAAAAACCACACGGCCAGGTTATAAAATATAAAGTAGCTATAACCAATCCATTCAGATTCTCGTAGTTCCTGTGGGATACTATTCGTAATTAACGTCAAATAAGAACCAGGGTAAATGGTTTATCCACAACAATTTGTATGTAAATGAAGCTGGGATCCAATAGCAGCTAGATTAGACTATCTAGAGACAGTCTTTGAACGGTAATGAGTAAAATAGTAATTACGTTTCAGTCTTCCGTTCATGAATACTATTTCGCTAAATTTAAATTGTTGTATCACTATCCTAGATAAAGGTTATCGACTACTGGATAATTTCATTTGAAAATCAAATTGATCGAAACTGGTTAACCCGTATGGCGTAATAAATATTCGAAATAATTTTTATGACTGAAACAAATTAGGATGACTTGAACTTAAACATAAAATAAGCGTTTTCATAGTAATGTGTCAAACACTTATTATTTTGCCTGCAGACTGTTATTTTTTTTGGACGACAACATTTTTGTCTATTTTATATAAATATTGATGATGCCTAGCGTAGTAATAAAATATATTAACTAACCAAAGGTTTGATAAAAATATAAATAAAATTTCAATTTAGATAGGCTGCATAACAAAGTTTTCTAAAAATATTCAATATTCCGAACGGAATGAAAACCTTATTGCGGACGGATAAAAAAGTACGAATACGCGAAATTAAGCATTTCTTTCTACTACTTAATATTCATTCCCGAAAAGAAGTTAGGTTGAACGTTATACGGAACCCGGAGAAAAGAAATACAAGTTAGAAGTCGAAGTGGGATCCGACCGTTTATAACAAATTTAATAAGACCGCTCTTTAGAAGAGGATTCCTTTAAATATTTCAGGAAAATATGCAAATGACTGAAAAGAAGTTATAATCTTTTCTTGAATAATGAAATTTTAATTAATTCTCTTCCAATAGGGGCGGAAAAATTAACACTCGAGCGTAATATTATGCTTCAATCGCAAATTGGTTTCAGAAAAGAGGCAAGTAGACCTATTAATTAGATTTTTGCATATCCGAAGGCAACATTTATTGGGGTTACCCTTTTCATTCACCTTCTTAATTAGAATAATACATAGATAAAAATGGATCACTAACCATTTTGTATTGTATATTGATGTTCAGTATTAATTTAATTATATTGATATGTTCAGGCTTCCCACAAGGGTCCCCTAAGGGGTAGAGGTGTTTCCACCGAAGATAATTATGTGCCAACGTAACAGATGGTGAATCGGTCGCCGTCTCTTAGGCACTACATACGTCTTTGAATTTCTTCATAGACGTATGCAGGTTACCTGACGATATTTTCCTTCACCATAAAGCTCGTGGTGTGACTAATTAATGCACTTCATGAATTCAGTTATAATTATTTTTAGGTTTGTAATTATTTTCAACAAGAAGATTCAAGTATTGGTAAGGCCTAATCATAACCGGTTATATTGGTTCATAGAAGCCTGTAATACAAGGGGTATCACCCGCATGCTGCCGAACTTCAATGGAAAAGAATCGCTGTGCTGATAGCATAAAGCACGAACGGGTACTGCCAGGATAACACATAGCAGTTCTTAAACAGGGTGAACTCAAGTGGGTCTGAACGCGATGAACACAAAAACTAGGTACGACACAAAAAAGGTTTTTCGGATATACTTAAAACAACTACGTTGCTTACCTTCAAGTTGTAATAATAAATGAAACACAAGAACGGGGACAATTCAGGCAATCAATTTAATATCTTAACTATTCATAATGGTTATTTTAACGATCACGCCATTTATATTAGCAAGTAGATACCACAAAATCATCGAGAAATGCATAATTGACGCGGAAATTTCTGACAGATAGGCGTTCGTTGAAACTTTTTAAATCACCTGTCAACGGCTCTTTGACTTTGATTGATGCAATAATGGACAAAGTGAAAATGACGTTTATTTTGTGACAGCGCGGTGGAGGGATAAAAATGATAAAAGATGATTTCTTTGGGGTTGGCTACTCAATTTTGGTATCCTTGAATAGCAAACATCTCCTACAGGTCTCATCCAGCGACAATGTATAGCAAATTTAATGACATTATGTTTCCTCCCAATTTTATATAATTATACTCGTAAAGCTTTTCATGCTATCTTTGTACTTTTTATCCTCGACGACTTTGAACAAATTTGATATATAGTTTTTACTTAAAGGGTCTTGTCGAAGGTTCTTTGTTGTAGGTGACACTGTTGTCAAGATCAATATTATTTTTGAATGCTACGTAAAATAAAATGCTCTGAGTATAATCAAAGTGTATGTTAACGAATAAAACATTTTTATTTTTATTTTATTTTTATTTTAAAGTTCTCATCATATCCTCGTTGACTTTGTCTCATGCTAGTTTTTTTATCCTGCTCAGTGACAGGTGGTGAGTTCGACTCCGTCTCACAGGCACTACATACGTTCTTGACCTTCTTAGACGTTTGCAGACCTCTCGAGTTACGATGTTTAATTTCACCGTAGAGCTCGTTGTGTAATTTATCACTGCACTGAAGACTTTTTTAGGAAAATCTGCTAACGCGTTTTCTTTAATTTTATACTTTACTAATACCTCAGAGTATATCTACTCTGAGGTATTAGTAAAGTATAAAATATTTTATCAAATACGAATACTAATGTGTAAATATTATGAAATATATTGCCCTGGTACACCTATTTAATCTTAAAGAAATCCCTACCTATATCTCGGTCGTTTACCTATCTGCGCTTTATTCAATTTTCATAAACATTTTATAAAAACAACATGGTACATACATTATTACTAAGCCAGCGTAATGGCACATTAATGTTATTTACCCGTAACGACATAACTGCTTTCGAAAAATTCACAATGTTTTATTCCATTTGCCTGATTATATTGAAAATACAAGCAGACATCCCTAATAATTTGAAAATGCTTACGCAATAACGATTATCTCGTGTTAGATTCATTTATCTAAGGTTGTAATGGGTCGGTTTCAGTCCTAATGATACGAAGTGGGATGGATCCCTATATAATCCCTTACATTAGAGCGGAACTAAGATATTAATGTATTAGCTTAAGTGTATCATTACCCCCTTCAAGCATTCTACCGAGTATTTAATTGTAGCAACTAGCTTAATTTCTTTTAATAGATCTATTTCGGAATCCCCTCTGTTATCGTTACAAAATCCTATTAGCCATTTTAAAAAGGAAATTTGTTTGTATGTCTAATATACTGTGTATACTCAATCAAAGCGGCTAAACAGGATTGGATGAATATGCACATAGACGAGACCGCTGGTCTAGTGGTTAGTATACCTGACTGCTACGCTAGATGTTGCGATAAACATTTATGTTTGCCTTTCGTATGGGTATTTGCTATTGTAAGCAAAAAATAAGTATATAAGTATTGTATCAGCTGCTGGTTCCCATAGTACAAGCCTTGCTTAGTTTAAGGCCAGACGACGCTGTGTGATAATGTGCAAACATTATTGTTATTATATTATTATATAATAAGTTCTGTAATAATACAAAGGTTGTTCTTTATCCTTCGAAAACATGTTCGTTATGTGCGTCCTCTTTTGTTTAATGAGTTTGAATTGAATTTTTTCACAAAAACACTGTATCCAACCAATATATATGTTAGCTGAAAGTGGATGTCGATAAACTCTGACACCACTTGACCGATCACCATGAAAGGGGTACATCTAAGTGTTTTTTCTATCGTTTAAGCTATCCATTTTACTTTTTAGTCCTTTTCCGAAATCTACGCTGACAAAGATATGGACAAATGCTAGCATATTCTTTATACTTAATATAATTCTATTATGTAAAATTATTGGCAGTTGTAATGTCTCTTATGATTAAAATGTCAACAGTCTACACACAGTTAACATACTCGTATTTTACATGCTTAGAGTAATATTACTAGGCGCAAAATTTATTACATCGTACCGATATAATGACGGAAATGATGCCGCCGTACAAGACGTATATATTATATTAAAATTAACGTCCGGAAGGGTAAAATTACAGATAAGCTACAAACAGTATCGTAACTTTGTTTGTAACAGAGTACAGTACCTACTTACTGGAATTGTTAACTAACTTTGATCTTTGTTCGGCAACAGACGCACGATAACTTTGAGTAGGTGTATGTGTTATTGTATCCCTTTACTGGTGTAGAAATTCTATGCAATATAAGGTACCCACCTGTAATTAGCAGTTGTAGTACACGGTCTAATCATCTCCGTGTCTGAAGTAGTTATTAGGTGACCGCGGTCATGCTCAATATTAGATGTCAAACTTTCTACTTTGGTTTCCTTTAACAGACCTTACGAAACAGATTGTACACAAGATATTATACAGAGGTGTGTGTTGTCTATGTATCTATACTAATATTATAAAGAGGACAGATTTGTATTTTTGTGTGTATGTTTGTATTGAAAAGGCTCCGAAACTACTGGACTAATTTCAAAATTCTTTCACCGTTTAAAAGCTACATTATCACTGAGTTACATAGGGCTATATATTGGGTAGATTTATTTATTTTTAAATGTCTACCCGTGCGAAGCCAGGGCAGGCCGTTAGTATTGTATGTATTGGGTATATTTTATTTCAGTAAATATTTGACTTGACTTACTGCCGATTTCAGTTCTGTCATACAGAAAGCCTCAAATAAATTGCTAAGGAATACACCGGGCCCTATGTTTTGTTCGTCACGTAATTATGCTGTATTCAAGCTGTGATGTGGGGATACAGAGATGGATGTGAGACGTGACGAAGGTGTGATCAACGTCATAATTACTCTCGGTAATGTAACAAATCGCTTTCGTTCATGCTAATTAACTTTAGGGAGGTGGTAGTTTTGTTAGACACGAATTAAGGTTCTGATTTACAAGCACTATGACGTCATTTTCTAATGAACTTTAGAAAAAATCTGACATATTAACCAAAACCGCAATTTTTATGTTGCTTTTACGTCAATGTGACGTCATGATGATTGAAATGCTATTGAAATTTTCATACAGAATAGGGCATCCTTGTTGTCCTTGTCTAGACTCGATTGCCCTGCAGTAATGAGGTTAAGCCGTATTATAGAATTTTCTCTCAGTACGCTTAATAGCGACAAAGTATATTTGTTCAGAAGTGGTTCTAAGCTTATGCCCAAAGGAATACTTGGAACGCATGTCGATCTAAGTGGATACGTGATGTCGCTAAGGTCGCAAAGTAAAAGGTTTAGGCACTTTTATTTATTTTCATCACACTTTCTCAAAGACATGTCATGGCTTGTCAAATAAGATGAAAGTTTAAAAACGTAATTCTCGTTTTTAAAAAGGTTTACCACGTCTTGCGTAAAGCTAATAATTGTTAAACCTATATCAATGCAAATGTAGTACGGTTTGAGTATACAGCTAACGTTTTTGTTAAATAAAATATGCCTTATGTCGCGATTTTGGTTACATACATATGACATAGACATGACGTACGTACTGTTTTCAGCATAGATGTCTAAAGAATATACGTTCATGTAAATTGTATTTAGCACACCATTGTTTTTTTGTATTGTTAAGGTAATCACATAAAAGATAAATTAATTCGCTATGACTGCCAATTTAGAGCTCAATATAATTATTTAACAAAATTTGAGAGACAGTTTCAAAGGTTACTACCGTGTAGAATTTAGAGGGTTATAGAAGCGGCAAGTAGTTCAAAAAGTACTGTGGAAATCCAAACTACTACAGCAAAATATGTTTCGGGATTTTATAAGCTGAAATCGTAGGCAGACACCGCTTTGGCAACCATCATTATTGTGCCTTTAATAAAACCTTATTGTAAAGTAGGTTCCATATTTTGTTTCTCAAATAGCGGAATATCCCATTTTTCCTTACGAAGCCAACAGCGCCCTTTCCGTTACGACGCGCATAACACTTACAAAACGTTATCCATGATTGTTTCAAAATATAAAGCTTTACGTATCGTAAACAAACTAAGCAATGTATATGAAACGAAATCCTCATATCGCTTTCTTTCTCCCTCTAATACAAATTACAAGGGTCTGAACGAGAAAGGTTTGCCAAACGAGGACGTAACAACACGTGTAATTTACAGTTATGGTGTAAGCAGGAAAAAATATCGTAACGCTGTAGGCAACAAAATTTACAGGGTTACTTATCAATTTGTTGCTTGTGCATAACTCATTTCGTCTAATAACATACAATGAATCTTTATGTTCAAGTAATATTATAATAAACTTAATTATATTAATAATTACGAATTTACACTGCTACCTCAGAGTAGATACTACTACTACTACCGCTACGGTCCAATACAAAAAAATCTTTCTATCGGTGATGTATTTCTCTATCAAGATTTATCATTGTAGTTGTGTTTTGAAAAGCTCATCGGTTCAGGCCATAATTTGAACCTTTACTCCATGATATGGTTGGTACACCAACATTTTAAATCCGGAGATATTAAATGTATTATAATAACTACTTAATTTAAATACGAGCCATCTCTCTGCTAGCAAGATACAGAAGTGAAGAGAAGAGGACAGAGAAACAGTATTTATAAATCCTTGCATTCAACTATCAATATCTTATTATACGGTATTCTAACCATTTAGGTAAGTACTCTGTAGACAACCTTAGAATTTGACTTTAGAAACCTTAGACTGGCACTATATTAACGCCTAAACATTATTATATACCATTCTTTTCAACTAAATTTTGGAATGCATAAACATGTGAACTCAATTCAACCAGCATGTTTCAAGTTGCATATAACAACTTAGAGCTAGATTGCAGTGTTCTGAGTTCACTCAATCCGAGCAATTGTTAATTATAGATTTACGCCTCACTTACTTAAGTATGTAAATTGTAATGTACTGTTGTTTGGCTTGTAGGCATGCTAATATAAATTGAGACAGAATTCAATCTTACATTAGCGATTGAGTCTAGAATTGCAACTTAAACTTGAGATACAGCCAAAGTCTGTGAGTATGCACATAGCTAATGCAATTGCAGTACGATGTTAAACGTAATTTGTCTTCGTGCGATTCGTATCATACATTTTACTGTAGTGATATTAAACTTATGAAAAAAGACATCATCTACCTATTAAAAAAGCTGTAGATTAGTGAAAGTTATTCAATGTTCTTGTTACTTGTACTGAAACCATCCCAACAATTTGATTTGGTATTTGATTAATATTTTTATTATAAAAAGTAAAGGTGCAAATAGACTCGCTAACGTATGAGTGACGCCGTAACGTAATGTCTTAATATTATTATATTGGCTCTAATAGTTTTTCCAAGTTGTATAGCTTATAATTAATTCTACTAAAATGACAACGATGCCTTTATTTATTCCAAATACCTAGATAATTTGTATTACTATATCTGAAACTGCGTAACATATCGCACTGTCATCTGTATTAACCAAATATATCAGATCCCTTCTAGTTATATGTTGGTTACAATTTCCTAAACAAGGTCGTCAGATGTTAGGCTTTTGTTACAAACCGTATCTACAGTTTGTGATCCGAACTGTCAAACTAGGTACCTAGATTCCCTGTTGTTCAGTAATTCGGATAGTAGCTAAGCTGTGAACTTTCCCGCTCCTAGATAATTCTGCTCCTAGTTTAAACCTTCAGTTGTGATATGTAAACCGTGTCTCGGTTTAGAATGTTAAAGTTTGAAATTCGTAGACATACGAATTCCGATGAATCAATGTGGTTATTGATTATATCTAGAATTTTTGATTTTAATGAAAGTTTGTATATAGTTTAAATTCTGAAAGCAGTGACAAAACTCATTTAGAAGCTTGGAATTTGATGTTTTTGCATGTATTGTGTTTATATTCTTTCGTGTTGTGCATTGTTATAGAGAAGAATACAGTTTCTTTGCACTGGTTGGTAGGTTATTTATAATATTAATTTTCTTTTTATTACTTAAATACTAGTTTATATTAACAGAACATTTTATGAATATTTTATTCAGTTATGAAGGCACTTAGCGCTCTATAAAATAAAATAAACGCGTGATACAATGAAGGGGTTGATTACCTTTAATCGGTTTGCGTGGTTTACAGCTCCTAGTAATTGAATTAAATGCAACCGTTGTTCTATTTTATTTTATAGGATTTTTGTAATCCTTTAACTGAAATAAAAATATAATATTACTAATGCGTCAGATTACTAGACGAGTAACGTTGTTGTTGTAATAGTGGAAAGTCAACGTACTCAAAGATATACGTAAGTTTCTTTTATAAAAGGCATCTCTTCAGTAATAAATATTAGGTCCTTACATATGAAATTGGCGTTTTTCGTACTGGCCACTTTAATCACAAATTTCTCCTCTTTGGTAAGGAATTCCAAATTCAAATTTGTACAGCTATAGACTCATGTATTTGTGCTTCGATGATCGTCATTCATTTGTTTTTTTTCTTCTGTTTTTTTCTGTTTGCGTCACTCATTTTACAAAATGGAAAACCTTAAATATCGCATTATTTACGAGTACGAGTTCCGCCGTGGCACTAGTGCTGCGGAAACAACTCGAAGGGTGAATGATGTGTATGGCGGTCGTGTTGCAAAAGAAAACACAGTTCGTTTTTGGTTCCAACGTTTTCGTTCTGGAAATTTCGACCTGCAGAACAAGCCCCGTGGACGGCCTGAGACTCAAGTTGATAATGAAGAGTTGAAGGCTATTGTGGAAGCGGATCCATCGCAAACCACGTCCGAGTTAGCTGCAGGCTGCAATGTTAGTGATAAAACTGTTTTAATTCACTTGAAGCAAATTGGGAAGATTAAAAAGCTTGAAAGGTGGGTACCTCACGAATTGACTGAAACAAACCGGCAAACGCGCGTCGACTGCTGCGTTACATTACTAAACCGGCACAATAATGAAGGTATTTTAAACCGAATCATTACCTGTGATGAAAAATGGGTTCTTTACGATAATCGGAAGCGCTCAGCGCAATGGTTAGATCCTGGCCAGCCAGCCAAATCCTGCCCCAAGCGAAAATTAACCCCAAAAAAGTTACTTGTAAGCGTTTGGTGGACTAGTGCCGGTATTGTTCATTACAGTTTTTTCAAATCTGGCCAGACTATTACGGCTGATGTCTATTGTCAGGAATTGCAAACCATGATGGAAAAGCTAGCGGCTAAACAACCTAGGCTGGTCAATCGCTCCACGCCACTGCTGCTTCACGACAACGCTAGACCACACACTGCGCTACAGACGGCTACTAAATTAGAAGAGCTTCAATTGGAAAGTCTAAGACATCCTCCGTACTCCCCGGACCTTGCTCCAACAGATTACCATTTTTTTCGAAATTTGGATAACTTCTTGCAAGGGAAAAAATTCAACTCCGATGGGGCAGTCCAAATCGCCTTCAAAGATTTTATTGATTCCCGTCCGACTGGTTTTTTTAGTAAAGGGATCAATGAACTACCTATGAGATGGCAAAAGTGCATAGAAAATAATGGTTCATACTTTGATTAATTAAATATATTATATTAAAAAATATTCGACTTTTTGTTCCTCCCATACAAAACGCCAATTTCATATGTAAGGACCTAATATTTAGATCACGATAAACAGTCTTAAAAAATATATCAATTACCCAATTGGCTTATATATCAGTACTTATATTGTACTTAATCTCAGTTCACTCAATTTTGGAATGAATTACCTAACAATATTATATGACTACATTGCTCAAGATATGAACGCAGTCTTGAGGCACCATAAATATTATCAGTAATTCTTCAATACCTAAATTCATGCATATCATTACACGAAATCCAGGGGCAGGCAGAGAGTTTAAACCGTCTTTACACTCCGGACTTCTACATCTAATTTCAGCAATAGGTCTATATGATACCTTACAAAAAATGGTGTCCAAATTTCGACTCTGAAGCAGTAAAGTTAGTTGTTAGCACTAGAGAGGTACAAGTTCCGTGTATGGCTACTAGGCTCTAATTAGCGAACTTATGTAGGTCGGTACGGACATTACATGGGGAATGTAAAATTTTAAGGCTCTTTTTTCCTGAACTCAAGTTGGGCGATGAAAGTTTTGCGAGCTGAGGTCAGCTCGCAAAACTTTCTATTCTACACCTCAATGATTAAAATTTAACACAGTTCCACGAGGCAATCCAGTATTTTCTTGGAAAACATTTTGATTAGTTCCTTCATAGTTGATACTGGGTGCATGCAATTTTTACGGAGAGGAGACTTACGAATCACGCACTACATAACAAATTTAATTGTATTTAAATTTGATGAGAAATATAATGCAATGTGGATTAAATTCTTAATTATTTTACGCAAATTATATAATAAACTTCTGGTTGTTGTGTACAGTATTTTTTCTTCAGACTAATACATTTATCCTTCACCCACAAAACGAAAGAAATTCGATATAATGTTCGTCCCTCGCTTGTATGCTAGTACTATGACCTACTGGCGTAATATTAATTAACTGTTTTCTAGTAGCTTTGTCGTACTCCTCAATTATGTTACATTTAATACGTATATAGCTATTAAGCCTGGTAGGTCATAATATTACAAGGCAGCCTGGCTGGATAGGTACCTCAGATATTCTGCTGTCAAATAGTGCGCATGCATTACTAGGTTTCGGTTTGCACTTTAGCTGATGAAATAACTAGGCAAAGAACATCTTTGAACTAAGATCTCGTGGGTACAAGCGCAGTGCAGTGCCATTATTACATCCAGATTATCTAAAGAACCTATTTAAGATACGGCCTAAGCTCTACCATATCTGTTGCACACGTGGGCGTAACTTCTTGGTTCAGGAAAATGTTTTTTTTAAATAAAATTTAAAAAAAAATTAGGAAAATAGGGTCTCAAGTTTGAGAAGTGCACTAACGATCAGAGGCAGATAAATAGACGATGTTATATTGTTGGAAGTATTTTATAATTAAATTATTGGTTGAATCGACATCAATTATTTATTAGTAAATGGACACGGGAATCTTAAATGCACTTACCACGTAAGAAAGTTTCTTCATAACATTGAAAGAGGAAAAAAAATTAAGAAAGTTTGCGACCATGTTTTATCCTCCTCTAACACACTACAGGTGCAAAATAGAGAATCATAGGCTAGAATCAAGTAAATTTGCTCTGTTGCTACCACCACAGCTGGGCGTCAGGGCAAAGCAAAAGTTTCGGGTAAGACCGAGTGCGGGCGGCACAGTCTTAATTAGACAGGGTACCTAGAAAGAGCCCGAATTAACTCCTTTGTTAAACTGCACAAAGAACTCGGTACTAAATACCGAAACTACATGCTAGAAATTTGGGACAGATATTGAAATTTTGAATTTACTGAGGATCCTGCTTCAACATTAAATATTAAAATAATAATAACATTTTGGTTATTACGTTCTTTTTTTAATTACTTTAAGTCACAAAAATATATATATTTTTATATTTACTACTAAGGTGGCACACAAGCATACGGCCCACCTGGTGGTAAGCAATCACCGTAGCCTATAGCCGCTAGCCAGGGGTATCACTTAGGGGGTGCCAACCATGTTGTTTATGTATCCTCGTGGAGCACTGGCAACCTTACTTACCGCAGAAACACAACACTACATCAAGTAGTGTTATTTCACTGCGGTCTTCAGTAAGGCGGAGGTGCAGTCCCCAGTCGGGCGGCTCCAATTAAAATGGGATAACCCACGGGAAATCTCAAATCGCCCTACCTCTCTTTTTAAAAGCTCATGGTGTGATTAATCACTGTACTTAAGCTTAGAAAATCTCATTGGTACAGGCCGGGATTCGAACCTGGGCCCATCAGGTGACAGGCCGTTGCTTCAACCACAAGGCCACCACGGCTAATTAATAAGCTCTCCTGGACCTAGTACAACTTAAGACCTATTCTTTTTTATTCAAATGCGTTCAACTGCCACTTGCCCGACAAACTTAAGTGCCTACATAAGTGGGTAGGTATCTCAAAGCCTGCAACTAAATTCAACCGAAACAGGATCTGCATTAACAATGGCTAACATTTTTATACTACCTTTTATAAAGCCAGATATAGATTCGTACAGGTGCAGAAAATATGCAGTAACTCAACTTTATTATAACTTAAGCCGATCTCAAAATTATGTGAGATACGTACACTACGCTAGTTTGTATAACATCAAGAATTAGCTCTGAGGCACTGGACATCAGTGGGCTTATTAAGTTTGAAGGGTGCAAATATTCTGACGTCATTTTGACGTAGCAGCAGCATAAAAAATGGCGGTTCTGGTTACTATATTAAACAAAAATTATTTCAGCCGTGGTGGAGTTGTGGTTGAAGCAACGGCCTATCATCTGATGGGTCCATATTCAAATCCCGGCCTGTACCAATGAGTTTTTCTAAGCTTGAGTACAGTGATTAATCACACCATGAGCTAAAAAGAGAGGTAGGGTAAGTAAGGTTGCCAGTGCTCCTCATCAACAACAAGGTTGACAACTAGTTAGTGATATCCCTGGTGTTGCTAGCGGCTATATGCTAGGGTGTCTGCTTACCATCAGGTGGGCCGTATGCCTGTGTGCCATATTAGGGGTATAAAAAAATTTTTTTTTTTCGAAAATGGTCTCAGAACCTTTGCATCCGTCACAAAACCGTTATTAAGGAATACACCAATCGTTGTTGCTCAGGGTGAAGTTTTAAAAAACTCATAAAAACGCGTGACAAATCAAATTTGTCTATGGTGAGTATTCTAGCTTTGTGTTGAATGAAGCGTTTATACAGGGTAGTTAAGCTACTATTTGTATTTCGTTGTTTCAGTGAAGATAATGGAGCCTCAGGTTGTAAATCAAGTGTAATGGCGTAAAAATAAAACAGCTGAGATATCTCCGTTTCCATTTCGATTGTTGTTTCAATGGGCTGGCTATTTTAAGCTCTGTTCTGTAAATTTGGTCGAGTCTAGGTAAGCTATGTTGGTTAGTTAGCTAAATTCGGTTTTAATACTTTTGGGCATGTAGCAACGCCTTTGAGTGATTTAGATCCAGTTTGTAGTTAATGTGATAATTTTAGTCATGTTAATGTTCACTCACAGTGGCACTGGTTTTGCGATTTCCGTTAAATAAGTACATACTTTGAAGAGAGGTAGGGCGATGCGGGATTTCCCGTGGGTTTTCTCATTTAAATTGGAGCCGCCCGACTGGGGACTGTACGTTCACCTTACGGAAGACCGCAGTGAAATAACACTACTTGATGTAGTGTTATGTTTCTGTGGTAAGTAAGGTTGCCAGTGCTCCACGAGGCTATGCTGTGCTAGTAGTAATGCTGCTAGCACAGTGAGTCCTCATCAACAACATGGTTGGCAACCCGTTAGTGATATCCCTGGTTTTGCTAGCGGCTAAAGTTACGGTGATTGCTTACCATTAGGTGGGCCATATGCTTGCGTGCCATCTTAGTTGTATAAAAAAAACATACCTTATGAAGGATTTTGTTATATAAATGAATATTCAGGAAAGGTGTAAACCTGACTTGTGAGGTCCCGTGTAACCTACTGGAGTGAGACCTGCCCTAATACGAAGTTCACATAACATGTTAATTAAGCTGTATCCTTAATCGTAGTTAAAAGACAATTTTAACATAACTGTATTATTAATCTCAGCTTTTTATGCTCTACAATTACTCTTGCTTCCATATTTTAATCGGTTTTCAAACAAGCAGAGAAATAACAATCATTTTTGTAACAAACAAAGTTTTCTTTCAAAAATAGAACTCATTATGCTATGACTCTCATCCGAACACCAAACTTTTTCCTTTTCAAGCCGCAAGCTGCATAAGAAACTTAGCGGAGCAGCTGCTAGCTTCGTGGCAAGTAATTATACGTATTTCGACTTTACTCTGCCTTCGGAATAAAAGAACGTTTTAATGTTTTGTTCGCTCTGACAGCTTCGTGAACTGCCCTATATCAAATGTTCTTTGTGGATCTGGACATTATTCTCAAGTAGATGGACAATAATCTCTGTAAATATTTTTCTGACCTAAATATTATGAGGATGGCGAACTTCTGTTTATAATTATTCTTTCTATACAATTTTGAAAATCATGATCCGAACTGGTGTAGACAAGTGTGTTTTATGGGATTCGTGGAATGTTGCGGATTTATGTTTTGTAGGTTTTATCAACAGATAAGCGTTAGGTTATTATTATGGATTGATACAAGCGTTTAGCTAGGTATATTTATAGCTCTTCTTCCGCGCCACAATTCAATAATTTTCTTGCTGTTGATATCTGAACCGAATAGCAAGCAACATATTTTCTTATATACACTCAGGAGTAATTAAAACAGTGGGGTTATTCCGTATGACGGTCGCACGACGGTCATTTCAGAAAAAGAAGATAATAAATTGTGACATTAGTAGTAACAAAAACCGCAATTTTCCATGTTCCTGCTACGTCGAAATGACACCAGAACGCTCGCAACCGTCATGCAACCATCATACGGAATAAATCCACCCAATACCAACAACATTTTTTTTATCTAATTCCGTTAAGTAGTTTTTGCGTGAAAGAGTAACAAACATCCATCCATCCATCCATCCATACTTACAAACTTTCGCATTTATAATATTAGTAGGCCTTAATACTACTTAATGCAAATTATTTATAACACAACAAGTTCTTTCTACTTTTTAATTGAATTGCCTTCACTATTCGTGTTTGAGATATTATAAAACTAGTTTGAGAGACATATTTTCATTTCTAGACGCAATACCTAGCTTTGATATGATCTAGAGATCAGTTTCCGCACTCTTCAGTCAGTGAGACAGGGTTTATCACGTAGGTTTAAAATACCCATTCAATATAACTATATTTATTTGAATATGAAGTGCAAATGACCGTGAGCTACGTTGGACAGTGAGAGGCTAAACTGGTCGTGCCTAGCTAATTGATTGATGCATTGATAATAAATCACATCGGTTCTTATTTTAGCACCTTTAAATGGTATGTAATTTAGATCAAACTATAATAAATAATATATATAATTTAAATCAAACATAAGTTTCTCATTTAATTTCTCAATAAAACAGTAATATTTATAAAACTCGCTTCTAAATTACCAGTATCTTTGTCGCAATATCTAATGGGCTTGAAAAAGCCTACATAAATCAAATTATTATCTTTCTTCGATGTTCACTGTCGTTTTCTTTTACTCCAGTATTAATTACGTATCCACCATATAGATATGATGTCGCGCTTATTCAACGAGATCAAACTATCTGAGAGAAAATTACTGATACGTAACAAAGATATCCGAAGCACAAATGTCCTAATTAACCACATTTCTTTTGTTCCTGCTGATATGAGATTCAGGGAACATTGGCGAAACGGGGCGCAAAAAGGATTCGGACGTAGTAAATTACACCGATCCTATTTATTGATAATGGTTACTCTTATCATGTAATCACCTTTTATAGGTTTATCTATGTGTAAAGTGGGACGGTCTACCCCTTCGGAGACCCGTATGGGAACGCGTGATTATATTATAGGTTTTCTTAAACCTGGGTCCTGAATTTGTTACATAGATTTTATCTTCCAATCGCGACATTATAGTCATACTGACTGATAGTAGATAGCGATAGCTCGATGAACAACCGTGGCTACCGGTTGCTGGAGCTGACAGCCCTTAAATCCTATAACACATGGCTCGAAGCAAGTCAAATTACACTAGGTACTCTGAAGTGCCTAATTTTGTTTTTGTGCATAAGTACCTAAGGTTACCAAAGATTCACCAGCAAACTTTGTGCATGCGGTAAAGATATGCTGATAGCACAGTGAAACCTATCAACAACTTTGTTAAAGTAAGTGTATACCTCTGGTACTCCAAGCGTCTTTACGTGACGGTGACCGCTTAACAACAGGTGTGCCGCACGCGTGCTTACTAACTTCGTAGTATATATAAAAAAACTTGTAAACCCCCCAAAAAATATGTCACTATGACAACCAGTCAATACCAGCAGGCTTAACAATGTTAAAGAAAACGAAGGAAATGTATGGGAAATAAAACTTGACCACGTGACATAACGTAAAAGTTTATTACATTTCTTTCGTTTTCTATACCGATTATAGATAGTAAACATGGCTACAGTTACAGATTGCATTAGTGGAGACTAATATATGATAGCTTCACATTAGAATGTAAAACACGTAGTCACAGCTGGCTCTCAGAGGGCTCGGGTCAATTTCCTTCAAAGAAATACTAGACCTCGCCAGATGATTACGAGAAGCAAACGTGAGAAATCTTTGGTTCAACAAACGGCGAGCAAAAACAAAGACGTGTTTAGCTTTGTTGTCATTTGCAGATGATTTGATTGCGATTACGTAGGGGAACGTTCACGTACACGCGGAATTGCGCTGGGTTTATTATTGTACTTCAACAAGGTTTCCGTGATAGGAATTCGAAAAGTCATTGGTTAATATCTTAACCAATCAGCATTTAATAATAGCAAAAGAATGGATTCTTGACTTTTTCGTCTATACTAAAGTGTGTTTATTTATTACTCAATCAATTCCAAAATTAAAAAGTATTTTTAGTACTACAAACTTTCTAACAAATGCAACTGTTTTTTTTTATATACTATGCTTCATCGTAAGTAGTCACTGTAGTCTATTTCACGATAGCCACCCCTATCACAGTGTCTTAGATTAGAATACGGTAATGTTTTCATGTTACAGCAACTGAAATCACTGAATAGCTACGGTATACAATGAAAGACATCACAAAATTATATCGATGACTAAAAAAATGCAACGAAAAATAATTTAAATTCAAATAAAGCCCAGCATCCTGGTTTCGATTTAATTTTCGCAAAATTATAGCGACGTAAATTTTGGCACAAATTAAAAAAACAACTTGGTCTAATCGCGGAATTATAAATTTGTAACAGAATGAGGGCACCGGGATGGCATATTCTGTATAAACCGAGTGTTCTTACAATTTGCGGACAAAAAGCGTTAGCGCGGCTCGAATATAAAGCGGGTCGTTTTAATTATTTTCCTTCTTTTTTTACTTAGCAAAAATATTCATATGTCCCCTGAGCTTATTTTTAATTGATACGTGTTTGTTGTTTATTTGCTACTCTATTTCAACTTATTAGTAAACATTAACTCTAAATTATGTTACTTAGCGCTTGTTTTAGAAAAAAAAGTAATCTAAAGACATAAATTGCTTCAATTTTAGCAAAAAAATCTAACTCAATTCTACTACAATACCCAGCCTATAATCGCACAAACATTTGCCTTGTTAGGAAACATCTTATTTTCGACTATAACCCAGAAAATAGCAGCGAAAAAGCCGTTCAAAATTCAAGATAAGCATCCATAATTACTGTTTAAACTTTATTCAGACTATAATTTTCAAATCGTTAGCACTACGCCGGTTATTGCCACTGAACGTTATTTCAGTTACATAAATAAGGATGAGAATAAGATTATATTTTAAAACCAGAAGGACGCTTTATTATTCAGTAGATTTGTTTTGTTTATTTCGAGGGCCCGCTAAAGGAAGGTAGGTAACATTGCTAACTTTTTCAACTATGTGAAAAATATAATGAATATTGTGTTAAATTTGAAATATTCATTTTACCTTTTACTAATGTTGATCTTATAATTGGGCTTTTTTGGGTCCAGGCTACCCCAGACGCACGTTGACCCTTGGGATCTTTTGTGCTGCCCGTCGCCCTTAACGCTCTATTGATTGCTCTGTGTTGATTATACTACCAGATATATTTTTTATTTCTCCAATTTACCTTTAGCATTTTTTTTATATTTATGATTAGTACCATACGCGTAAGCGTATGGGTATCCATACTCACAAACTGTAATACAAAATATGATATTTTGTGAAATTAAAATACGTGGACCCTGTTTTAAGCTCCATCTTAACGTGAATGGAAAGCTTGAACGAAACCATCCACAAAAATAAAACTGCTCTTTGAATGGATTTATTAGCAAAGATATTTGCGAAGTTTTGTGAAACCGGTTATTACGGTCGTTTGTAACGAGGGATACTCGAAACGCTTTTAGATTATATCCAATTATGAAATTTTTGTAAGAGAGAGTTAACATTGTCGATAACATTCTTTTGATGTTACTTTTTCAGACGGAAATTTATAGGTTGTAATTTTTTTTATAGTATCTTGGCTGAATTCCCGTTTATTATATAATCTTGAATGAATAATGAGATCGTTAGAGTCAATTAATAAATATATATGATTTTTATTTAATAGAAGGTTCGTTTTTTTATACCACTAAGATGGAAAATGACCATACGGCCTCAGCCCCGGCCCGCCTGATGGTAAGCGGTTGCACCCTATGGAAACTTGCAGCACCAGGTTTCACTCGCGGGTTGCCGATAGTTTTTAAACATATAAAAAACGGTGTTTCTCATTTATATACATTAATCTAGAACGTATTCAAATTCATGAGGAGATATTTTAAGCATCCCTGTCTTATCACTACCCCTGTCTGCTTCCCATCGTTTATCTTCACACTACGTGACGTGACATTGGACATTAAATGAAATATTTGTTGCGTTGCCTCAATTCTAAAATCAAGTTTTCTATTATTGTGTTATTCAATGAGTAGGTAATCATAGATACTTGAATTCGAATCTTGGACATTAGTAAAATTTAATTAAAATAATATATTGCATAAAAGAAACTCGTAACGGTCAGTTTAAATGATGATAAGCAAAACACAGAGGTAATATTATTTATAGTATTTCCTCGCCAAAGTCACAAAACACGTGCCGACTTTTAAACGGTATTTTCGTTATATATCTTAAGAGGTTCTGCAACAATCGTATTTAATTGTCGAATACACTACAGATGTTACCATCACGTACTCAAAACCGCTGTTGTGCAGTGCACGTTGGAAAGAGAAAATCACTTTGCAATGAAGTTAGCGGCGCGCAAATAGCACCACTGAACCGGGAAATTAGTTCCGAGTTTCCTTAGCCGAACAAACGTCGTATGAAATGTAAAATCAGTTGGCTTTTTGAATTTAGAATCGTTTTGAATGAGTTAATGTCGTTCGAGGTTATACGTTTATTAAATAAATATATATCGGTCGCTTATATTTTTTTATCGCTGCTTATCATTTGAGGTTAGGATATATTATATAGACTTCAAATTGACACAGTTATAATGGTTCCTCCTTACTCACATCCGCATCCGTTGTGTATTGATGTACCTTACATGACCCATAAAGGCTATTTAGGTAAATAATATAATTTAAAAACCACCGTAAGTTGAACACGTAAATTGAAGTTGATGTGTAGTTTACTACTGCAAAATTTTATGTTCGTTGACTTCGGAACCCTGCATACGCGTTATACGACGCGCACTTAACCATGTGTGTATTTTCACACACCATGACATGAAGTATTCTCAACTTCCTTATAAAAAAATACATATTATCCAGAAATACAATTCCATTTATTAATTTGTAAATTGAGGCAGATTTATTTGTACAGCTGCGAAATTTGAATTTCTCAATCTTATCATTCCGAAGCAGAGCGTACATATTTCTAAGGGCGACACGGCACGATAATTTTGAGAAGAAAAATTGTGTGAAAGTCTGTTGTGACAGGAATACAAGAATACAGGGACTATTACTCAAGGTGTCATCACGTTTTGGCCGAGGAGACTGAAGCGATGCTTGTTTTCCTCCTTCTCCAATGATATAGGCGTAAGGCATAAGCTGATGGACGTAGGTACCCTACCTACTTGCGTACTGGTGCGAAGTGATGCGAAATTTGTCTTTTTAATAATGCTCGGATATTATTACACAGCGCCAACTGGCCAAAACTAGGCAAAGCTTGTACTGTTGAAACCTTCAGCTGATATAATACTTATAAACTTTTTTTTGTAAATACATACTTATTGTACATATCAAACACCTGGATGCAAGGCAAACCATTTTTTTATCATATACATTTTTTTGCCTCGACTATACCAGCAGTCTCGTCGTTTAGGTCTCCGATAAAAATAATCCCCACTTATACACTCTTAGCAAGAACTCCGAGTTGAAGACGGTATGTCTTCATGTACTCTACACTATCCTTAATTAATTTACAATCAGTATTTTATTTTTATACGTCTGCAAGAGCACATCAACAGTTTTAGGCACCCTTGAAATCAGGCCAATACCTACATAAGATCAGAATAACACGCAAAACTTAGACATACACATCTCGAAAGTTTGGTTGGCTTTCTACATCCTGTAATTCCACTAGCTACTGTACATTATTTGTTTGGTGGCTATTATAAGAGTATCTCGCCGGTACCTACTATTTTCACTGAGTATAGGCTCTGCTTTAAGTTATATTTGCTCATTAAATCACTTTTATATTATGTAACAATTGTTTATAACATACATAACAGACGTGATTAATACGTAAGGTGCGACTCACTTGATATCGCTCCTGCTATAATTTAGACCAGTAATTTGTTTCCTCGGTATCTTTTAACTTCAATGTTACAAGTATCTGAAGGAAATTTTATGAGTAAGACACCTTTTATGATTATGATTTGAACGTAATTTTATGATTCAAAGGGACTAATGGATGTATCCGTATAAATGCGTCTTGTATAATCTATAGCTTGCATTTGTTTAGTTTACCTACAATGCGATTAGTTCGAGTATCAACTGTAGATTTGAAAGCGTCTACAGGCCACGAATTTTTTAACATCAGGTGGCTGTGTAGGTACCTACTTTTTGGCACACTTATCTAAAAAAAAAGCACCTGATGTATTTTCATGTAAGTTCATTGCAGCAAGCCCTTGGCAAAATATAGTAAAAGTAAGAGCACCCACATTTTTTAGCGAGGAATGAAATGTGAATTTTGTATATTAACCCAAAAGCTGGCAGACATAAACTGAGTTTGACGCAAGTTCTTACCTGACAAAGCAGGCAAAATATTCATATACGCAGTGTTGATTTTCGTGTTTTCACCTTCCATCTCTGAAACATCGTACTCGTCACACGTAGGCTTATAATAGAATATTCATAAAGAAAATTAGACCTTCTCGAGTTTTTCTAGTTCTCGCTATGTATGTATATCTGTGTTCCAGCGCAATGTTCATGTTTACTGAAAACTTGGCGCTAATGGAAGTTTGTACGTGCTTTGTCTACCTTATTTTTTTAATTTCTACTGACTAGTGTAAAATAGTATGAAAGCGAATAATAAAAAATATACACAGTTCCTCAGAAACTGAAAGGACTTATACGTATTATACTTTTGATAGATCTGTAACCATTACGAAATATATATGAAAACTAGCGGCCCGCCCCGGCTTCACTAAATAAAAACTTCTTCATTAAATAAAAACTTTCATTTTAAATATTTGTTTTCACAATATTGTTAGGTTTTCGACGTTAATTGGTAAATGTGCTGATTATACTATCTACTTGAACATAAAATGTTATGCTGTTTGAAAAATACGAGTTCTACTTAGCTTAATATAGTCTCCAGCAATCTAAGGGTTCCAATGAAGAATGACATTCTTTAAATTTTATTAGGAATGGAATTCCACGCGGAAAGCACGGTCTGGTAACTACAGACACGTATGTATATTTTAACAATATATATGACTGACGTTTTTCGCGAAATTATGTGATAAAAGCCTATAATCCTCTTCCATTAAGCACTTATTGTTCAGTTGAGGTCGCAGCTTTTTCCGAAGCATTTTTAATCATGCTGAGATTTTAATTCCATATTGCGAATTCGTTTTTTCGTATATTTCGACTGTACAATGCATTAAGCCGTTGCGATGTCCACATTAATATAAAATAAAACCAAAATTATTTACTTTATATTTGGTTGCTATTTGGTTGTGAGTGTTGGTAGGTATCAGTTTTTTTTTCAAATAGTAAAAGGGCATGAAATTGTATAATAAAATGTAAAATATTTTAATATCCTATTTTCATGACAATATTATTATGAGATAGTTATACGAGTGTCTATAAATGGTAAATTGTGCCATATCTGAGTTCTTAAGCATGCTGGATACATTTTACATGTTCAAATCTACAGGCTTAACACTAGCAAAATATATTTCCGTAGTAAAGAAGTTTACGACATACGCCCGCAACTTGCAACGATAAACCACATTGTGTAAATAAAAACATCTCCCACTTTACGTGTAGGAAAGGGAAGGTTAAAATTATAAGATTTATAGGGATTTTTACGTATCCACAGATTTTTACTTCCCATTGTAGTGTGTAGTAACAGCACATACCTATCAGCACATTACTTCCACAGTACATCCCTGTTCATAGTTATTGCATACCACGTAGTCTTAAATATATAAACCAAACACCTATGTACTATGAGAACGATTCATCACGTAGCCCATACACGACTACAACCTGCACGGGTGTGTTATTAGACCACCTTACCTGAACCCACTGCGTGACCACCATAATGCTAAAAAACTATTTAGAATGACCACAAATCACTATGAAACAAGTATTATTACGAAATAGGCAAAAAGGAACAACATTCAATGAACAATTAATTACACCCCGCATATTGTAACTGCGATAAATGCAAGTGGTCAAACCATAATCCCGATACAAAATGACATTTCCGATGTATCGAATAATCGAATGAATTTATTAAATGTGTGCACAGTAGCAAAGGAAGTGAACGGTGTATTTATGGGAGCCGTTATTGGCGATGTTAAAATTAAATTCTGGTGATCGTTATTTTATTTCGCCCGCAATCGAGCACCGATGAATCGAGTTTGAATAATCGATTATGTAAACAAGAGGTTACTCGTTTTTGTAACAGTTCTCAGAAATGTTATGTTTTTTGTAAAAATAATAATCGAATCAAACGTGAAATTGGCTTTAAATGGGTTTATACCTTGTGACTTTCGTGATATGTACGTAGGTATTATTTTATTTAGGCTATAATTAAAAAAAAATGACTTTATAACTATCGTAAGAAGGAACATGCCGAACGGTTTTCGAATAAATACGTAGGTATGCACATTGTAGGTATATTTAATGGTCATTTGTGTTTTTTTTAGTCATCGCTTTTGGCGTCCATTGTAATATTATTGCGCTTTTGATAAGCGACTATGGTAATGGAGACACACAATATCTAGGGCCACTGACCCCAATTGATACTTTAAATACGTACAGTTGTTACAATCTGCAGTTTTCTCAAGTACAAGTCGCCTCGTCGCTCATCTCGCTTGTTTCAACTGAGAAAAAACTACTTTTGCACGACCCGGAAACAAAAGGGATTCTTTCATTCCCACTTCTTATACGGTTGGGACAATGCAGCTTTGTCCCGTGAATATTAACAAGAAAAATAAGTGGTATTATACGTGGACGTTTTTGTTTATGGTTTTCAATTAATCATTGGTTTTATTTTATCGTTAATAAAGTATGACTTCTTAATTTAACGGCAAACTCAGGACTCAATTTTCACAAGTTTTATGTTTATCTACTAAAAAAATAGTGTATACTTTTACACTATTATTATAAAGAAAAAGCTTGTATACAAGTACAATGGAAAACCGCCCTGGGAACGCAGCAGAAATGAAAAAAAAACTAATTTAATTGTGTGGCATAGTAGTAAAAAACAAAACCGACTTATAGACTACTAGCGGCCCGCCCCGGCTTCGCACGGGTAGACATTTATCAAATATATTGTGTCTACCCATACGAAGCCGGGGCGGGCAGCTAGTTTAATATATAGCCTATGTTACTCAGTGATAAATTAGCTTTCTAACGGTGAAAGAATTTTTGAAATCGGTCCAGTTGTTTCGGAACCTATTCAATACAAACCCACAAAATTACAAAAATACAAATCTTTCCTCTTTATAATATTAGTGTAGAACTATAATTTACAAACTTAAACAAAAAATGCAGAAATGCAAATTTCGTTTACTTGGATGACATAATTTTGCGGTTAATTTGATTAAAAAACCAAAATATTGAACCTATGGTTATAAAAAAAAATGAGACGACGTCTGAAGTGTGACCTACCAAACGAAAAATCATACCATACAGTCGAATGAGGAGGAGGTTCTTACCTCCTCCTTTTTGAAGTCTGTCGATAATAGAAAGAATAAATAGTATTATCATCCATCTAGCACGTTTAATCAAGAATATGTTAATACCATATTTGCTATACCAAAAACTTTGCAACAACATTTCAAAATAATATCCATCTCATAAAATAGAACGAAAGGGTTGTTCACAGTTAAACAAACGCTTTCAACTTTTCTAAAAAAACAATAACGCAATTTGTTCTAAACTCCGACGATCCACTCAATTTTAAATTTATGTTTTGGAGGTCTCAAGGATTCTTTGTGACCCGGATAATGTAATTAAATGTGATGTTTAAACAATTATGCAAATGAAGGTACGTTGAAAGTTTGCAAAAAGGTCTCATTAACAAACTGGGGTTGAGACAGGTTTATACTATATGAATACCAAATTATATGCGTTCAATCTTTGTTTTATAATGTGTTTTGTTTTGTGTAATAGCTTTCGTTGTTGTATGCGGAACACGGTGGTAAATGGTTTAAATTTTATGCATAAATTATAAATTTAATTTAATTTTTGATATCAATTAATAAATACTTGTTTATCTCGAAACTCAAATTGTAACATAAAAGGAAAAATACTACTAAGATGGAAAACAAGCATACGGCCCGCAATCTTTTTCAATCCTTTCACGGATATCGTTGATGCATACTTACCAGAGGAAAATTCTGCTTTAGACTTCACAGACCGGAAATATTTCAACAAATACAGACGTTGATGTTAATAGAAGCACGCATGCGGTACTGGATAAAACAAATGATCCCAATGAATCAACAGCCTTGATCTTACACGCGGATGCCTTAATGTTGGATTTTTTCCATTTTGGCACTTGATTTATGATAGACATTATTATTATTTTTGACGTTTATATAAAAACGTTTCTCATGTTTCAAGGTTTTTAAATCAATTGGAAAGTCTTTGAATCTGTTATATTACCTACCTACTTCACTAGGTAAATATTTAGAATTCTATTACATAATTGTCTTTTTGTCTTAAATGTAATATGTAACCATTTAAATGACTACTATACAATGGGAAGTGGGTAAATTTTACTTGATAACTCACACCGGACAGGTGAAACTAAAAAAAGCTTGTAAAATTAATTTCATTGTAATTAAGTAATTTTGAGGAGGGGATTTTTTTTTTAAGTTGAGAGTTTGTCAATTTCTGGATTATGACAAATATTTAAAGGCGTTCAACAAAACAAGCCAGCAGTCTCAAGATGGTGAATACCGTAGTTTGTAAACTTTACACACTAGTCACAATCACACATTACTAACTCTGTAACGGTAACTTCAGTATCCGTATTCACGCCTTTATACCGGAAACACGATCCTTGTAAAACCTCCTCAATGATGTATCGAACCAGTAAACGTAATGCTATTTTTACTTCTAATTGGGAAAGTTTTAAGTTCCTTTTTTATTGTCTGTGCCCGGTGCCCATTGTTCACAGTAAAGTAAATTTTAGCATTCCCCATCTCGACAATTATAAAAGTTTTAATTGCTCTTACTTTTCTAATTACAAAAAATACAGTCTCATGAGCGGAGGAAATATTAAAGGGAGCAAACTTAAAAAAAAAACTTCAGCCATTTTACCATCATGTTCGGGAGCGCGGAACTTTGGCAATTTGTAGAGTAATAAAATAAACCTTTGACTCATTGAGGGTGATTTGAAATTAAATTAAGATTTATTTGATACAAGCTCTTGTCCCTGACTGCGTGGAAATAAGAAAAATAGTTTAGGACACGTTGAATTTTGTTACTCTAGGTCCTTAATACATGTGTTCCAATTTTCTTTAAGAATCAAACATAGAAGATTAAACTAAGCAAGCGCGTTTATAATATTACAAAGTACAACTCTCATTGTTTATAGAAAAGGTCTGTCAAGTCTAGCATCGTAAGCAATACGACATTATTATGTCACTATAAATGCTTTTGTCCTAAGTTTGATCTTCCCATTATCTCAATGTGTATCTTTACATCTGAACTGATAAATAAAATTTTATGAGTACCACGTAAAGAAAATACTTTAAAAAGTTAAGTGCTGCCATAAGCAAGGTGTCTCCGTAGTTACATAAGAAGGCATTTAGATTTATTACTTAACGTTCTTCATATTGTTGGCAACTTAAAACCCTCAAATTTTACTGAAAACATAAAATTACGTTTATATAAATTATTGACACGGGACGCATTTCAGTCATTAATTTCATATTTAACCGAAAATAAATAATAAAAGAGACCCAAAGACCCTTCTACCCTTCCTTTTTCATTTAAATCTGTCAGTTTGGTGCAACACATAAAAGAGCCGAGAAGATGGCGTGATGAGTTGGAGTACAAAGAACGTCAATTATTGTGTCGTCATTTGAAAGTGCACGGCTTTGAAACCGCTCCGCGTTGAGCCCATATTCACGGCCGTTGGGTGAGTCAACGTATGCCGAATAGCGAGAAATATAAAGATTTTATAAGGGAAGATAGTGAGAAACAATTGAGCGTATACATGTAGGTGGTAGCCATGTGTCCTTCTATCATTTGAAGTGGTCCATGTGCAAACTACGGACTGTACTGAGTGGTTTTAAACTGAAATAGGTACCGTGGTTAATCTCTTTACTAGCGTAGAATAAATGTAGGTTGTAATAAGATTTCCCTTAAAAAAATGATGCGATTTACTGTAAGCTACCGGCCCCAAACTATCTCTAGTCTAATGTAGACTGTATGTAAATCTGATGCCGACTTTGCGACTGAGGTAACTTTTCTAGATCTCCTTGGGGATGAGTAGGATACCATTAATTATGCTTCTAGGACAGAACCTTCAGGTGTGTGTGAACGGTCTCACCTTCAGTCACACAATAATGGTGGCAACACGCTCCAATTACAAAGTATACAGTTTTACTACACTGGTATTACAAAGTATACAGTTATATATTTCAATGACAGCTGAAAGTTTTCAACCTTACAAAAAATTGCGCTAAACATTATTATAGCACTTATTTATTGCTAAGAGAGCACTTGATCGCTTAAAGATAAACGCTGACAGGTAGACTAATAAACCTTAAGTTGTACGTGGTATATTATCTACTCTGAGCATAAGGTTCGCAAAGTGAAAGAAGGCTCAAAGTGTCACCAGTAACTTTGAGACCTTTTATGACTCAACGCTACTCGCAGCTTTCATTTGGAGTGACAAAGTAGCGTCCTCTAGCGGCGGCCGTTCCTAGCAAAGAGGTGCGTGAGTAGGGCGTTCTTCAAGTAGTCTGATTACATATATACGAAATAAAAATAGTATAGAATATATTTTTTTAAGAATTATTTTACTCAATCGCTATATTAAGTCAGTACCCACGCCCATATATATATATAATACATACTATAATATAATACAATGATTCGTATGTTTGTCTGTTCGGTGTCTCTGGGTTTTATATATTTATTATGTTTTTAATCTAATATAATATAAAATGTAATATATTTAAATGTATATACATGTTCCGTTGACATGTAGAGTCTGCGGATTTGAATTTCTATAAAGTTTTATCTAATTAAGACGTTTATCCTTGTACCTTCTATAAAACATAAATTACCTAAATCATTCATAAGTATCAAAGACGGGATGTTTTTTTTTGGATACTTAGTTTTTAAAACAAATATCGTCTGTTCTATGTGCTCTCAGATCAAATAAAAAAGGTACCTAGATACACCTTGCGAACAACAAAGTGAAGCCGGTTTTTTAAACAAGTAATCCATAGGCAAGGCGTAGTTTCAATGCATACGTTATAGGTGTGGGCTTGTAATTGTGTATATGGAGACAGCAAGGCGTAGTTTTAGCCGGCGTCACTTCGTTGTTCTCAAAGTTCCATCTACCTGTTATATATTATATGGGCTATAATTATGCCAAGTCATGTGTTCATTAAAAATATCACACCTTCATAGCCAGTCTTGCGGTGTATTAAAATGTTTTACATAGATTTATTATGGAATTACAGCGAGACCAAGTGTTTGATATTCGGTATGGCTTGCAAATAGGGATGTGTTCGCATTCTGAATTTAGACCACGTTCTAGCAGACAGAATTCCCTTAGGAGTCCATTTCCACCAATATTGCAATGCACTATTCCAGAAATTCCAATATATGTATATGTATAGGAAACAAGGACATTAAGCTTGTTTTTCATCTGACTGGTATAAAAAAACATTTCTTTGTAAACTGTATCCTGTCAAACGCCTTCATTGAAATTAAATGTTCTACATTTACAAAATCATTTTTAGGATCCTCCCCAACTCAGAATTAAAAAGATACTAATTTAGCGCTTATAAAGGGCTAAAAAATCAAGGCGGTATTATCCTTATTGTCCATCCTTAAGCAATAAAATTAATTCAATTATAATATCAGGACGGATTTAATCAAATTCAAGTGTATTAGAGTTAAATGATTCCATTCTAGATTAATGTTTTTAGCATTATAAGATTCGGGCAAAGAGAGAAAACTGTAAAATAAAGGAGAACAATAATAATTTTAATCAAAAACAATGAGATTGCGCTCGACGCAAATTGGTCTTCTTTTGCCATTAACATGATGATGAAACGCTGTGACGCTTGGTCGAGGGTGAAGTTAGTAGCTTGCGCTCACACCGTACCGAATATCTGATGAAAAATTATATTTACACCGTACCTCTTTATTATGTGAATACCTACTGCTAATTTAGCAATGCGAACGTCATTTTATCTGCACGTAATATGAACTCTGTGCATATTTTTTGATTTAATATTCTTAACGGTCTCTGAGTCCCTACCGAGTAGCACATGTATAATACGCATTATGTGTTAATTTTCTTTGCCAATTAACAGATAATTTTATTTTTAATCTATAATTTATATAATTTAATCTAGAATTTTATAATTAATAATATAATTGTAAATTGAATACTTAATATACCTTTCGCTTTATTGAGATTAATTCAGCTCATTTTTGCACAGTAATAAACATAAATTTGTTCAATTAATCAAATGTATAACGGTTTAAATATTCTTATTTCGAAAGATACGTGTCAAATCGGTAAAACTATAGAAATCTGATAAAAAATCGGGATAATAATCGGCTAACCATGGTGTAAATGCAGTTACTCAGAGATTACTGAAGCGGGTTTTTATCATAATTCTTCCTTTATTCCACCTGACATAAAAATCGTGCACTCGTTGAGTTGCGGATTTCTTTCATTATTTTTATTGAATCGTAAGGCTTATAACTATATGCTAAATTTGTTTATCAGGCGTTAAGTTTCCAGACCTATTTGGCTTGGTAAATAAGATATTTATTGATATTATACTCGTTACAAAATAACTCAACCTGAACTTTGTTACATTATATTTTGATCTAGAATTGTATTTTCAGATTACACTGAAGCACGCTTAGAACTTTAATAAAAAAGTTTCTTGTAAAGCAATATTGCGAAAATTTTATTTTATATTCCTTATATTTAGAGGTTCATTATTATTTAGCTGCTTTAAGCAAAAAAATATATACTGTATAAACGCATCATGAACTTAGTTTACTTAACTGTAGGTACTTAAAAATCAAAGACCCACTAGCGTTCCACCAGTAGCGTTAGAATTTTTGGGCGTTGACTACTCACATTAATCAATTTTGAAACGATGATATTAATTAAAAAAAAGTATTTGTTCTGCCACAAAACACATCCCGTTGAACTGACGTGTTGGACGCCTTCCATTTTTGTCGCTTAGCTAATAATAAAATGGACAATTTCCTACTTTTCAAAACGCGAATACAAAGGTTTGACACACAAAAGAGTTGCAGCAAAAACAAAACGTCATTGTCACTGAAGGTTGACCTTTCTAGTGTACTCGGAAACAGTCTGGAGAGGAAGTGCAAACTCCGTCAAAGGCCTATATCAATGTTGCTGTTCGACTGTCTAGCGTTTCTGTTGTTTGGTAATATGTTTATTTATTTACAGCTGTTGCCTACGTTTAGGCTGGTTCAATTACTTAAAGATTATATCGGTGTAAAAGAAAGATATTTTCAAGAGAAGATAAAATCAACTGACATTTAATAGAGAATTAAGAAAATATATAGACCAAAAAGTATTAAAACAATGTAGTTTGTAAGCCTGTCGCGGCTGACGCTTACAACAGCCATATATGGAAACAGAGGAAACGAAATGTCTGCTTATACTTACTACTTTTTAAACCGAAGGAACATTAATATTGTGCCAGACTATTTCATTTTTGGCACCGAATAGGATCTAAGAATATTATTTAGAAATAAAATTTACTTTTAATTACAGCTAAATATGAAATCAAAATATATTTAACTATCTTTAGTTTTGAAATGAAAACTTTTGCAAGTACATCATAACCTCAGAGTAGATAATTGTTATACCTAAAATTAAATATTGCCCATACAGTTTTGTTTTATCATGATAACACGGAAAACAGCAATACAAACGAAGATAATGAAAAAGCAACGCAATTGATCTCAGCGGTGTCATATTTTTATTATCTGGAACTCAGAAAGATATCTTATGATTTAAAAGTAACAAATACAGAATTTTCAATAATAACTACTACGTTATCTTATATACGTTTGAGCTGCAAACTGCAATCACCTGTCTGAGGTAATTATATTAATTTCAAACTGGCTGAATCAGTGATCGTTAAATACCTTATTAAAATATTACTTTTAGTTACATATACCTACGCTATTCTTAATTCAAATTAACATTTCCATGTCCATAATAATATAATCACTACAGTACCTATCAAAAAAACTTTTTTAGAATTTTTATCAGTTTACTTGGGTTAAGTTTCGAATTCTCGTAATTTATTTCGTCTTCACGAACCTCGGCGCTGTGTACGACTATTGCTTCGAATTATTGCCGTTTTTTCAACAATGTCAGGAATTCGAATTTGTCGTGCAGTTTTTCGTAATTTCCATTAACATTCCCGGAACAACAATCTGAATTCAATTTATCCGGTTGTGCGCTACGGTTTTCACATTTTATCCATGGGTAGCCTGTTTGCACTGTGTACGCTGCGATTTCAGTGTAAACTTTACATAGGCTGTAATGGAAAGGTTTTGTTTTAACGCTTTTGATCTTCGTCAACAAATTTTGTATTCTAGATTTTATGTTAGGTAGCACCCATATAATAGGGGTTAGGCCTTACAATGTACAGAACTTTGTGGAACGAAAAAAATACCACTCATTAGGTAATGCTGACAATTAAGCAGTCAGCATATGGCTACTCTTACGATTGTTTTTTGACACACGGGTCTGATAATGTTCCCTCCCTTTCAACATATAAATTACATTATTTAGTAATAAAATGTGATGAAAAAGCTTAAAATATATAAGAATAATTAATACGCGCCCGTATTTCACCACACGGGTCGGGTGTAGTCTGTAATAGTATTTTCAGGTATCTTAACATGATATTTGGCAAAATAATTTCATGGCCACCGTCTGTAGTTTTCAAATGTATTTATTAGTACTAAAGGGTGTTTGAAAGTTGTTGGATTTGTTGAATAAATCGAATAAAATCAAGACATGATAAGAAACCAATTTTACGAAATAAATTTAGAAACCGTAACAAAATCCATTATGTTATTTGGAAATGAAGAATCGAAATAATATTTATACCCTTTGAGAAAATATAACCGTTGCGAAGACAATAATTTCACAGAAGAATTTGAATACTCCAAGCAGAGCAAAGATGAGAATTATTGTATTTACAATGAATTACCGTTGAGCTTATTTTTTTATAATGGTAAGTTGTATACGGGCTCGTAGAATGGGAAATATTTTTTAAGTTATATAATATAATATATAATAAATAAGTTTGCTCACAAATACACAGACAGGCACAGGCACACATATAGTGAAAGTTTGATCTATAAACGACACAGCAGCTCGCTTGAAGTTGTATTTTTCTGTCCACATAACGTATTTCCAAGAAGATTATTTATCAAAGAGTCTATTAATAGTCAGTAAATTATTAGCTCGCTTAGTGATATGTATTTTGGGAATGGACTTATTTTATGTGGGTACAAAAATAATAAAAACAAAGGTCGTCTAAATGTACCCTAAAATCTTCAAGATGAATAACACTTGCATAGTCATTTTATCGTGTTGATATCCGCAATGTTTTAAGAAAATAATTTATGAAAAGGGGCGACGCGCCACGAATGTGTTACGAAACCCTAACGTCGCGGGCAGAGGGTGAAAACAAATTATAAATAATATTTTTTGAGCTACCAAATAAGATGATCTCGTGTAAGCCGACGTGAGCGATGTTGGGACAATTTCCTTAAGAGGAGAAAAGCTAACGGGGAAAATTATGAAAAGGTGTCTATAAATACCGAAATCCAAATACTCTCAAGCCTGGAAATCTGTTACATAATTGAATAAATCTGAATTATTTATTTTTTTATGTTAGGTTAGTTTTTTTTTCTTTTAGTTTTAGATTGGTACAATTAAAGTTGCACTATTGACAGCTTCAGATTATAAATCTGACAGATTTTCAGTGGATTTTTTTTAATGGATAGGATAGTTATATAAATATCATATATTATGTACAAATTATCAAAAAATATTAAAATTTCAAACACGCTGTAACAGGCAGAGCATCAGACAGGTAGAACTAGATGTTAGAGTCTAACAACTTTATAATTTAGTACATTGTACTTCATCCTCTTAGATATGGGCGGAAAAATAAAATTAAACCCACCCCATGCTGTGCTATTCAGGGGTAATCCAGCTTTTACTACTGAAATAAAGTACTGGTTAAACTGGTTCAGTAACTCAAGAGATGCTACCCCTTCACTAGGTGAGCCTGAGCATTATTTGTCTGTCGGAGACGGAACTGATTTATATGAAGACATAGTTTTGCGCGTAATAAATCATGTCGTAAAAAATCAATTAAAGTTTCAAAGATGTTTAAAGAAACAAACAGAACAACAAACTGTAGAAGAAATGTTTAATCATGAAGGCCTTTTGACCTTAATGTTTGATTAAATACGATAAATGCATCGCTTTATCATTGTACACTTCTATTTAATATTATATTGAAGGCATTCCAGGGACGCAAAAGAACAAATGCCGTCTTGAGAATGTTCCATGCCCGAAATTGCTTAACCTATTTATTTTTCAAGAATGGTAGAAATTACTGAATCCTTTCGTGGCAAAAAGTTTAAATGGGCTCTTAATGCGATTGGATTTTGGCAAGAATTCCGCGAATTTTAAACGGAATTTTCGCGATCTGATTGCTTCTATAAGTTTCCTTTCATGTTATAATACTTTGCAATCTGGATGGCGTGTTTTTGAAGAGCTTAGAGAAAATATTTATGCTTTAATTCGCCCGCAAATAGTTAACCAATGCAGTTTTTAGGAGCACTGTATTGATACAATATTTACATGATTATATTGTCCGTATTACGTTACCTTCCGATAAAAAAAATGTGAGATCTGAAATGGGTGTTTCAGCTCTGGCAAACTATAACTGTTTATAAATACTTGATGTCATAAATAGTACGTAGGCATGTTTTTTTGGCAAGCTATGAAATTATAGAAACTCATTTCAATATGCCACGTCAAATTCTTTCTCGACTGCATCCACGTTCGGGTTATTAAAGACTTACTGATTTGAATGTGTTTGACATAAAAAAGTAATATTTTTTGAAAGATTTCAGTTTCCCGGCAAAGATTTTATTTCATGAACTACATAGTTCTGATTTTACCCCCAATATTCCCAATATTCATTTTCGGTCGAAAATATTTATTATAATATTTCCTCCCCATTTTAACTAAGTAGGTACTTAAAGTACACACTTTATGTTAATTAATCTAATCTGATTTAATTAAAACGAATTAAATACCACTTAATGGTGAGCCCAAAGTTAATATGAAGGGGAATTTTCATACTAGAAAAACGTGATTAAGTATTTATAACGCTAACCATAATGTCTTATATTACAATTACACACAACTATAAGAAAATTGCTGAATGAGCTCTTTTCGTTTGTGTTTGGCCATTTTTGGTGAAACTTGGTAACTTGAGAAAGGATTGAAAAGGAAAGTCCATTTGGAATATGTCAATCTAACACCGGCGAAAGAATTTTTAGTCAAGTCGTAGTATGTTATGTTTGCGTGTATGTGTAAAGTGTATTCTAAAGCTAATGGAGGAACTAAACATAAAATAATTAATGAATTGTCGACATGGAAAAGGTGAAGTGTGTAAGACAAAGTAAAGTTCGCTCCATATTCCCTCCCAACCCTAAAATAGTCAATGGTCATCATTTCATCACCATTATCATCGTATTACCTGACAGCCATGATACTTTTAATTACATCCAACGCTTCATGTCCAGCGAATTCATGGAGGACATAATGTGAACGTATTAATAAATTACAGTTTAAGAAAAAAAAAACATGTTATCTTTTTATTTATTCTGTTGATCCTGGTCAAGGGAGAAAGTTATGAAATTATTGTATTGCCATTGATCTTAAATACGCATGCATTATTTTTAAATAATAAATCCAGACGTCTTGCGGTCGTTGAAAGATTCCGTTACATTATACCAACAAAGTCAAGCTAAAGAAAAGCGAGCTAAAATATTTAAATGTAAATATTATTCTCAGAAATAATAAATACAGGTGCGCTGTTTTAAAACAATCTGCGTAACAGTAAACAATAATGGTTCACTCATACTCCAGCACGGCTTGAATAGGTTCCACAGGATATATGTCGGTATTTGTTGGCTGAAAGAACATGTAATAAGATATTTCCCCAGACATTTTCACGCCATCTGGATCCAGCATTAATATAAGAACTAGAAATACTTTTGTTCGCATTCTTTCATACAAAACATACTATTTTCTCATTTATTCCGCGAAGGTGCTTAGCTTGACTCGTAGCAATTTATATAACTACGAGGTGAAATTTTATAAAATAAATATTGTGTTACTTGAATAGTCAACGAGTGGACTAAGATTATATTTTACTTGTAAATCTTATTTGTGCTTTTGATTGAATGAAACGCGCTTTTTTTCGGTTCAAATAGAGTATCTTACCGACGGCGACGTAACGAGTAACTGTTATGAAGTAACACTATGTATCAATAAAGTGATTTATTCACAACAAATCACGTAAATCAAATAGAATCGCTCGATGAAAATGAAACGCCTGACGCTATGAAGTGATCGTTTCATAAAGTAATACCGAATAAACAAGCTTCTTGATTAAGGAATTGGCTTCTAGTCGGTGTATAGCCATTTACTTATATTATCTAATTAACGCTCATATACACTCATTCCATCAGTTGAAACCCTGGAGAAATATACCTATAAATTAAAGCGACCAAAGTAAATGGTCGAAATGGTCCCACGAGGTTGCAAGACACATTCCTAGAGTCTGGTTGGGGCTAACGAATTGTGGTCATAAATCGTAGGTCCATTCTTGCGAGGCATTTGTCCAGTTGACTGGTGGAATTGTACCCACACTACTTACAGTTTGTCAGTGGTTACATAACTCGAACTTGTTATGTCCAGGGTGGTTTATTACGGGAGCTTTGTGCAGTCTGTGAAACGTTAGAGGTCTTCACTTTATGCTATCGATACCAGTCCTCAATTGTTACGCAAATAACACAATTCGGAACAAATATCAGCAGTGCAATACGCAGATATTTTTAAACTCTTAATTGAACGAGGCACAAGCTAATCGGTAAGGCATCTAGAGATTGGAATCTTGAAAATATTCCATTTCAGATTATTTTGGCTTCGATATTATTTTTAATACCACAAAGGAGGCGAACAAGTATATAAACGCATGCAATACCTCAGGATTATTCATCTCGTTTTGCTCCTCTTCAAAATATCGATTAGTAGTATTCAGCAAAATGAAATTTTATTATAGTCACTTTAATGATCCGTAGCCTTAATGGAGTGTAATTTTTGACTTTTGGAGTGTTAAAAGTGGTGTGGGTGAAAATATATTTCCATCTCCGACAATCATAGCTCTTTATTATAATTTCATAGACTAGGAAATCATTTAATCGACTAAATTAGGTATTCGATTACTACCAACTCTCTCCTCTTATTAATCGTCGTAATAGTTATGCATTTAAATTATAGTCACGTCCGACTATTCGATATGCAATTATGTACCTGCGTATTCCTTATCTATGTTACGATAGCGCATACATGGCAAATTGTGATACGTCCATTCAAATCTGTGTGTACGTGATCACAATTAATATTTTTCTTTATCAATTAAAGAGCACACATATTTTTACTAATAAAAAAAACGCAATAGAAAATTTAATTTTGCATTGAGTAGCAGGTAAAACATAATTGCTATCATTTATATTTTACTCAACCACACAGTGTCTCCTAAGTGTTTATTTCGCGAGAGGGTACCAAACAGTTTACTTAGAATGATCATTGACCTTTTAAGCATTCACATAATAATTATAAATATGGGACAAACCACGAAAATATATTTCTTCAGAAGTAAAATGAAACTTATGTATAGAGCTGTTTGAGCTTATATACTTTCACGAGACCCCTGGGTTGAGAAAAATTTTCTTGAATTAAAAATAACTCATACCTACCCATCTCCTATGGGGGTAAAAAGATATCACTGTTTGCCTCGCATTTATAACATGACATCTTTCGTATAGATCCTGAACTGAAACTAGAAATACAAAAATAAAAGATTAACAGTCTTTTTCGTTCAGACTGGGCACATACGCCAAGACTCCATTTTATAATGGTGTATTTGCAAAACTTATTTTCTCTCGTGAAACAGAGTGGCGGAAACAACGAAATAAACCTGTACAAATGTTTGTCGTGTATTACATTTTGTTACCTGAAATTGTATCGTTGATTTTCGGCCACACTGGCTTAGGTAATATTATTTTATTTATTATAAGGATCTCCAACAAAAGATACAATTTTAACAATCAATAGGTCCCAGTTCGACCACAGGGTCCAATTTAACAATGTTGTTAGCAACAGGTTTTATAATCTTTTTGGTTTTTTATACCACTATGGTGGCAAACAATTATTCGAGCCACTTGATGGTAAGCGGCCAGTGAAGTCTATGAACGCATGCAACATCAGGGGTATCACTCGCGCGTTGCCGAACCTATATTAAAAATGTATAAGATGATTTCAGCCCAACAGTGGATTATTAGTAAAACCTCAGAGTAGATAATACACATATTGGTAAAATCGATACTTGACTCATGTTATTCACCCTCTATTCAATGGACAAGTTGGTTCTACCGAATAAGAACTTAGCACCAAATTCAATAATAAAAACTAATTTTAGTGTTATTTTTATGGCATTTTATGTACCGGTAATGATGACAGTTGAATAATATTAGTGGAAGTTACGGTATAGGCTCGAATAGGGTGTGGCACGTACACTGGACTTGAGAGTCAAATTAATTTAAGCAGCTATGGTCACAGTGCCAACCATTAAGTATTATTTAAAAATGATCATGGCAAGCAACGCTTCTGCCGTCCAAAACAGCCGCGTCTTTATGTAGAAAGCAGGTCCTTCAAGAAAACGTCCTGTTTGGAAACGGCACGGCTCCTGCTAAATACTCCCAGTAGTTTATTGGCCCACGTGAGGCGAATTCAAGCAGTGGAAAATACGCTTCCCAATTAACGAGGCCCTGTTTTCCGGTTGTAAAGTCGAATGTTAATGTAATTAGAGGAGTTGTGAGTTATAATGGATTTTGGAAAGTTTTTTACGTTTAAAACAATAATTGTGAAACCGTTAGAATATGTGGGTATTGCTCGATGGGCACAGTTTGATCAATAATGTATGATCGTGTTTTCTAAAATTTGCTTTTGATATTTAAAACCATTTATAAAGCACGCCGTTAGATATAATTATCTATTTTGTCATTTAAACTATTTTATTGTTCATGGAAAAATAGGAATGATTACTATTTAGGGACCGGATTTTGTAAAAATATTGCATTCAATTCGAGGTCATTTTGAGGTTTTAGATAAATAGCGAAAGTATGGTGACCTTAGTAAGCTATACAGTTTTATGTTAATTTGTTTTTTGATTTAAAAAATCTTACAAAAATAAGGCCGCTGGAAATAGACTACGGGCTTGTCATCAAGTTTTAACGCACTGAGTCCAGCTGCGCTGTCACATACCTCATCATTTGTGCAATAAATCTGTACGTCGGATAGTAAATCAAATCGGTGTGTGATTCGCACGTCACGGCACATCGTAATGCGGACACAGTGACGTATCAGCTGGCGTAGACTGTTGCCACAATAGATTGTGTCAGACCGCTTTAATGTGATGGGATTTGAAGGGTGTTGATGTGTACTGAGCCTTAAGAGTAAATGTGATTGTAGGAAAATGTCAAATAAGACTAAGATAACTTTCATAATATGGAAAATTAATAATAAATTACACTATCAATAGGTACTCATTTAATATACTGCATATTATAGATAGACATCAGACAGTAGTGTATCCAGATCATTTTACTAGTACCTACTAGTACTACCTATTTAAATTGTCTATAAAATACCTACTTATAATTTTATTAAGACTTCACTGACAATTAAGAGTAATGAATTTGGGATACCAGAATAACATCTGAGATATTAAGTATTATTCAATTTATAAGTAGGTTATATTATAGATCTATATTTTTTCTATCATTTATCTTTAAAACCAATTACACCCAGACAAAGGAGAGCCACATGACATCGAAGCGGATACGTTACAATGATATGTCCTAAATATAATGATGTATCGATCGGAAATATACAAGCCGAGTTAATTATATTTATAAAGAGCTTAGGGAGCAGTAACATAATAAGAGGGAGGGTCTTTTTAACAATTTTCTCTAAGAACTTGTCAGAGGTATGACGGATGGAGTGTTCCGACGTGAGAAAACGAGACGGGAAGACCCAATTGCGTTATTAATATTTAACATCTGCGGCTTGTATTTTCACCAATTTATTTCTGTAATATAATCAGTGATTGATTTATTCCCAGAGTCCAGCTAGATATGTAGGTATACGCATTGTCGGCTATTACGTATGCGTAAATGTTATTATATTGCGTTCAGCATTCTCAGTTTGATGACGAATATTTTTTAACAAATCCTAATATAAACACGTTAAGTTAAAACTTTGTTCCCCTTTTCAAGATGATTGTAAGGACGGACTGTAAAATTAAGCACAGTTAAAGTTTATATGGAGGAGTACAGAACCACTTTATTTCTATAAAATATGTTTTAGAACTAAATAAACCAATAAAAATAAACATTACACACACGACCATGCGTTTGACACAAGTTTATATTTCGTATTGTGGTCGAATTAAGATCACTAGGCGGCCGCTAGTTTATTAAAACATATTTTACCTTCACGTACATGCACGTGCTTAGTGCATCAAAATAATGACACTTTTTCTGTAAAATAAGTTAGAACAGGCATAAATTAGCGTAACACGTTTGCAGCACACCTCTGTTAGACATACAAGAATTCCCTTTCCCGCAAAAACAAATAGAGTATACCGTAGGTGGAAGCTAACGCTGTTTCATTGTTTATCCATCCTGCGATAAAATTCTCCCTCGGAAAAATATTTTGTGAAAAATGTGAAGAGGCTAGAAAAGGCCCTATCTACACTAATATTATAAAGAGGAAAGATTTGTATTTTTGTATTTAACGAATAAACTCAAAAAGAACTGGACTGATTTTAATAATTCTTTTCTCATTAGAAAGCTACATCATCACTGAGTAACATAGGCTATATATTATACTAGCTGCCCGCCCCGGCTTCGCTCGGATAGACAAAATATTTGATAAATGTCTATAGGCTCCGAAACTACTGAACCGATTTCAAAAAATCTTTCACCGTTAGAAAGCTACACTATCACTGAGTAACATAGGCTAGCTGCCCGCCCCGGCTTTGCACGGGTAGACAAAATATTTGATATCAATGTCTACCCGTGCGAAGCCGGGGCGGGCCGCTTGTTCTATTATATACAATCTTATATTATCATCATTATAAAATCTCCCGAATTTGTTTCTATCATGAGCTAATCAATAAACGCCTACTAACTTACGCCAAAATCATCGCTAGAATGGACCTTTAACTTACAAGGACCACCTTGTTACATGTTGTAACCATCGTAAACTACGATAGTAGTTAACTTGCACGAAAAATAAACGTTGATGCCTCCCATAATAATTTAATTTCTATATTCACCAATCAGTCTGAATTGAAATAATATTTTAGAAAGAGAACAGAAACATTGCAGAAATTACTTATATTTGGAAAATAAAACGGCGAGATAAAACGGCAGAAAATGTTAAATATATCATAAAAACACTTATAAAAAGTACAAATTCCTTTATTGATAGATATTTATAGACATATTTTGTGGTTATAACAAATTTTATCCATTTCAATCAGTCCCCAATTCCACTTTCATTACATAAAAGTGCCACATGTTCGATTGAAACCTAATCGATTGTAGAAAAGGAATATGAGCTAATTTTGATACCTACGCTGAAGCTTTTCATATTTACCAAACTGATGAGCTTTTAATAGTATTAGTTGTAATCTGCTTAATGTGTTCAGTCATGTTCTGTTCAGTCAACTAATAGATTTGGCAGACGCCTTTGCTTAAAATGGGTACTGTCTCACATTGAATTTGGATACTATTAGGAAATGAGTTACAATACGACTACTTACCATCAGGTGGGCTGTATGCTTGTGTGCCACCCTAGTGGTATAAACAAATACGTTTAATCAGTGTTTTAAAAATGAAGCGAACTTTAAAGCTATGAATTACAAAACCGGCCTTAATAAAATGGGTGAAGATTTAAAACTGTGATTTATGTTTAAGCATACTTTTTCATCGCTCATAGTGATTTAAACACAGTGATGTGTGTAATTACATTGTCAATTCAATACATTTTTGAGATATTTTCTTTTTCTTTTTGCGATGTTTTTTTTTAAACGTATATAATCCTTAATCACTCGAATATAAATGACGATACATGAAAATAAACAATGGATAAAAAAAACCCTTAAGTAATCTTTGTTGAAGGCGTTTTTTGTAAAGTAGTAAATGCATTTGATTCGAAATTCGTTGCAGGGCAGGGCTTCACCTTATGTAGACGTAAATGGTCTCTTCTGAAAAACAAATGCGGTTAGTTTCGATCACATAACACGTTTCTGGTGATGAAAAATTTCAGAAAGTTGTATGTAGGTAATACTTTAAGCAGACGAAAAACACTGAAGATATTCATTGTCTTTTGAAGCTAATTTTAAAATTTATTTAATATTGTATGTTTCCAAAATAAATAAAAATATTTCAAAATAATTTAAGGAAAACTTTGAAGCATTACGTAATAAATAATGATAATGTAAAATAAGGCGATAAAATATAAACAGATCAATATTTACCGAAATTTCTTCCCATCCCGACTTAACCCTTAAAAGTAATATTCCCTCATTTGAAACAAAAGCCAATGTTCCCACAGGTACTTTCGATGTTTGCTGAAAAAGACCAATTCATAATTATTATTTGAAACTTTCGTTTATTTTTGGACCTGTTTCCCGATGAAAGTCCTAACATGTCGATAAGGATATAAGTAAGGTTCTTTACTAAATATCTAGAATAATTTGGTTGAACATTTATATTTTATATTATTAAAGTTAATAAATTATAAGAACAGATTTAATAATTAACATCAGATGCATTACGCCCATCTAATCTATACCAGTTTTTGAAGGAACCACTTGAAAAATCAACTGGTTAATGGTAATTGTTATAAGGTTAGGCTTACTTAAAAAAACTACTTGGTTTTCGTTACTCACCTTGAATAAGGCCTTAGTAGATGTGTAAACAAGAGTTTTCATCTCAACCCCCTCTTCATCATGTGTTTCTGAATAATAAGAATAAAAATAATATTATATAAAAATATCACGCTTTTACTATAGTGACCCGATGAATGTCGGTTTGTAAATAATTGTCATCAGGCTGACCAACTATCAAAGAATTAATACACAAAGCGTCTTTGCTCCCCATGTGCTTTCTCTCAGCATACGTTTGAACAAGCGCAAGTGATAATACTGGAATTGAAAGCGTATTTAGTCTGCAGTGAACGATTATTATTAGGCAGACCGTACGCTTGCTCACCACCGTTGTAGTTTAAAAAACTAAACCTGCATCTTCGTTGGAAATAGTGGTGCTCTCCGTGTTGCCTGTCTCATTCTTGGCACTACACGTGTCGCATGTTTCAAATGTTCCATGTCGTCCCGGTTCTTCATCCGAATCTGATAATGCTTTACCGATTTTGAGCTGTTAAACATAATTAAAGTTGTACAATACATGGATTTTTACGTACTTTCATTATATTAGTTTGACTATATTTGATGGATGTTAGGATATATTTCACATGGATTGAAGTATCAAATTTGAGCGAAGATTGCTACATTTATAAGTCGCTTTCTCAAATGAGCTTAAACCTATGATATAGCTATAATAACGCCTATACAATAAATACAACTGTCTTTGAATATGCTGCTTTGCGCCTGGATGTAGATAGTACTCTAAACTTCAATTTGTAATGGTGACAGCAGTCATTATATAATCTCTTTACTAATTAATTGTTCTGTTGCGATTAATTATATTATGTCATTAGAATATTTTCAAATGGAACTGAGAAAAGTGTATGTAATATAATATAGAACTGATAAAAAAGTTAAAATGTAATACACGGGTAAAATCTAAAAATTAAGACTATTTATTATTCCAACGCTACTTACATTAGGGCAGATTTCATCTATTATGGAGACATTAACATTTGGATATATTTTCAGTTCCTGTATCGCTCCCTGCAATCATACAAAATAGACATTTTTTTATCATAGAATTTTAAGAGCTTCATGATTAATGATAACGTTGTTTCATTTGGAAAATCGATTTGGCATATACATACACCAAACGCGCACTGTGATCGTCAAAAGTCACAGAAGATATAGCTTTTGTAGTAGCATATTGTATAGCAATGCTACAAGCAACTTAAGTAGGATATATATAGACAGATATACACTTTATGAAACAAATTTAGCTTTGACCTCGTGTCTCGATACACAAAGTCGATTTAAGCTTGCTAGTAACGTCCGTCCGGCGGTCACAAAAATCCAATCCAGGATATACCAAAATTATTTATTCAGTTCATTCACAAAATGTCCATATCCACCCAGGGTAATAGGTACTTATAAGAAAAGAAATATTTTTAAAACTTACATCAAACCCCTTCAAATTTCGAACGTTGTATCCTATTCGTACAGTAGAAGTCGGGCTAATGGTAACACCTTCACCAAAATTGCCTTTCGAGTTGAAACCAAGTTTTTCGGTGCAATTATGAAATACCCTTATCTTATCTTTTTCTACGTATATTTGAACTTTAGTCCATGTATTAAAGGACTTTTTTAGCCTGAATATCTTTCCAGTTTCGGGTAGCGATGTTAAAGACCATTTTAAAATATTGGTAGACACTGGGTATAAGCACAGCTTCAGAGAATCTGATAATTCATCGGCTATCGTGAATAAACATACGTATGTTAATTCGTCGTATTTAAATATAGTACTGATTAAGAATGGAACTGCCATGTTCTGGTTACTGATAGATAGCTTATCGGCGGGTCTGCTGATAAGAGGCTTGTTAGCAAGGTTGTAAGCCTGAGTTCCATCGATACTGTCATTAGCGTATGTGAATGAGTTTTCTGGCAAGTCTTCAAGCAAGTTGAATTGAGCTGGAACAAGAACAAAGTACAAGGTGTCAGAACATGTGTTTTTACATAGTTGGCAACTCGTTAGTGATACCCCTGGTATTGCTAGCGGTTATAGGCTACGGTGACTGCTTACCATCAGATGGGCCGTATGCTTGTGATATACATGCCCCCCGATTAGTAAGAAAAAATATACTTTTACCTACATTTAGGTACCAATAAACGCATTTTATATATAAATTGAATAAAGGTATCAGTTATGATTACTTACTTATAGAGTCTTCTATAGTTATAACTGTCCCTGCTAATGTGTATATTAAACCAATATATCTGAAAATTATTAAACAGTAAAAAAACATTTTCAATTACGAGCTTTTGCAGTATTTCTTGTCTGTCTGCTAACCATTGAGGATTTCTCTTGTCAGGACCCAATTCTGAGTGCAGTAACCATGTCATGGTGAGACTTAAAACCGGCTATCATAATAAAATGCGTACGTAGGTACACAGTATTTATTGTCTGTGCTTTAGAGTTCCTCTTTCTGGAGTTAATTCTGGATGCCGATTCAAATCATGCACAACATAAAAATGCATTATCATCAAAACCAACCAACTAGTAAAAAGAAGAAGCGGCTCTAATTCAGCTTGCAAGATTTGATCTTAGCAAAAATTGCAAGTTAATTACAAGCTTGAAAAAAGAGACTTGACTATTATTGAGTTGGAAACCCCTAAGCAATAGTCCATATTTATATGTTTTTTTCTTTTCATCTACATTTACTAAACAGCCCTCAACGCAACAAAATGCGTAAATCTAAATCAATAAGCATTCAATAATAAAATAATAGAATCTCTGCCCATGTCATTTAAACGATTTATTTTTACCGTGCCATCTTGGATAGAGTATGAGATATTGTGATTTTTGTAACAGATTGCATTAACAGTTGCTCATACAATAAAAAATAGTATAATTTTTTAAATGAACAAAACATTTGTACTCACAAAACACACTTTATTGTCGAAAACATCATTAGTTTAATATCTGATATAACAATTATTACACGTAACACTTCATGAAAACAGTTAAAAAAATCACTGACACGTGTGTATTTTTATAATCTGCGCAAGCGTTTAGTTTTGAGCGTTAAAACTGAATGCCTCAAGTAGAAATACAAGAAGCATGAATTTAATTAAGCGTAGATTGTTATTGTTGTTGTAAAATTATTACAGGGAGATAGTGGAGATCACGGTCACTTTAACAGATTTTTAACGTTTTTTTTGTGATGTTCTAATGAACATGATTTGTAAAACCATGTATGTGATTAAACGAAATAACTATTGGAAAAATACAAAGTTTTAGAAGCCCCGGCTTCGATCGAATAAAGATTTATACTTAATAGGAACCTTTCTCTGGATATATTTAACAGATAATCCTTTGACTGACTTATATTCCGACACCCTCTTTTTAACCTTTAGAGGTTGAATTTCAAAAATACTTTCTCAGCGTATTCTAGCTTCCTATAAAGAGTTTCATGTTCTTAGACCTTTTACTCCCATAAAATTAAGATTTAAGTAAGTGTTTCTTATGACGTATTAGGTACTTATTTTTCCAAAATTTTCCCTACAGTTTGACCAGTGTATGTATGTGGCACATGTTTTGATTTAACAATGCTAATCTCTTATAATATTGTACTTCGTAGTAAGCCACGAAACACAATAATAAAGAAGTGACAACCACTGTCTTGTTATAATTGTTTCGATATCTTCCAATCATATGTCACAGCACCAGTCTAGTGACATGACACATTAAATGTATTTTCAACTAGCTGTTTCCCCGCGACTTCGCCCGCGTTAAAATATAATATATAGCCTATGCTACTCAGTGATAATGTAGCTTTCTAACGGAGAAAGAATTTTTGAAATCGGTTATGTAGATTCGGAGCCTATTTAATACAAACATACACATATAAAAATACAAATCTGTCCTCGTAATAATATTATTAGTTTAGATAAATAAGTCGTTAATTAACACGCAGACAGGATACCGGCACACTAAAAAAAACTTTACAGAAGGCTTAGGCCAAAGGGATATACTATTTTAAAGAATCTAGGAGACTCCTTATCATTTTGACGATCAGTTTTTGAGATGGCTGAGTGACTGTTTCCTAGAATCTCGGGTTCTTTTTACAGGCGAAACAAATATTTGGGCTCTGGGCATGCTTATCTAATCTGTGTATTATATATAATAAACATTATGTATTAGTGAACTCAAAAAACTTATATTATCTCTACTAATAATATTATACAGAAAAATATTTGTATTATTGTTTTGTAATGAATAACTCAAAAACTACTGGACCCATTTGAAAAGTTCTTTCACCAGAAGAACGCTAGATTTTCATCTAGTATAAATTATACTGCTACTTGGGCGAAGTGATGGGGAAAAGGGTAGTATTAAATATTAAGAACCGGCGGGGAATTCATCCCCACACATTGGAACGAAAATGGTCCCGAACTGCGCGGTTCCAAAAGAGCTTCCTCCCGCGCACAATTAAACTGTTGAATGAACTCCCCGCCATGGTTTCCCAAAGGATTACAGCATGGGGTTCTTCAAGAAAGGTGTGAAGAGATTTTTGAAGGGTCGGCAACGCGCGAGTGGTACCCCTAGTGTTGCAAGCGTTCATAGGGTGCGGTAACCGCTTACCATCAGGCGGGCCGTATGCTTGTTTGCCACCTTAGTGGTATAAAAAATAAATAAGAAAAGACTACGCGGAACCGGGCATGTATGCAACGATTGATGATTGAAAAAGAAGCAAAAGTTGTGTGTAAGTCAAGAGTGAAATGATGATATATGTATATACTCTCTGCCTACCCCGTGAGGGATTTAGCGTGATGACAAATGTATGTCTTTTCAAGGAGGTCTCACATCGGCTGGTTGAGGCCGTGACAGGCGTGCTGGAACATATCTCGCTCAGAAAATCCGCATTGCTATCCAGCGTGGCAATGCTGCCAGCATTCTTGGCACGCTACCGCATGATTCCGGTTTGGGTCAGATCTTTTATCTATAAGTAGGTAGGTTATGATATGTTTTTGTAATAATAAATGTAATAGTTTAATCCGTTTGACACAAAACAATAAAGTGTTAAATCTATAAAAACTTGTACGTCTTATGTGTAAGTGGCACCCGAAATTAAAGGAACCGAGTAAAAAGATGTAGATATAGACCCTTTAGATTTTTTTAGATTTATTTATAGATATAAGCCTTTATACATTTTTATAAGCACTGAATATAGATCTGCTTAAAGTATTACGAGGCAGATAAACATTTTTTGGGTTTGTAAGTTGTTTATTTTTATGTGAGAATTATGAAACTGTTGCTTTTCCATATAATTCAAAGTATAACTAAGGTTTTTTTTAGATTGTATGTTTACCAAATATTTAAGACATAAATCTTTATATATAAATATAAATATTCAAATATAGTGGAATATTGAAATTATACCAGCAACAAACTTATAATATCTGTCTTCAAAGTAACAGTTGGCGGGTGAGTCTCTCATCGTACTCAAGGAACATTTATTTTATTCTTTATAATAATACGGTAAGACGTTTCACATGTCGGAAAATCAGCTTATGTGCTCTTTGAGTTGTTGGTAATATATAAACGTTTTCCTTTAAAATTAAACTCGCATCGTTAATCTCTGGCAAAGCACCGGTTTTTACAGGAAAAAGGAAAAAATATGAATATACGGGTTAAAATATATGAATATGTGATTGCCAATTGTCAAGAAAACTTAAAAAAAATATTGCCCTCTAATAAATTCAAAATATTATAGGTATTATAAACCGCAGACAAGTTTTAAAAGATTTTCTGGTAAAATAAAAGTGATTGTTGGTAATATTTTTATTTTTGACCTAGAAGTACCTGAATTTGCTGTAGTCTTCACGAAAACAAATAGATTTACTTTTTACAGCATGGAAAGATTCTTTATACCTATTATACTATGTATATAAATATAGTATGTTATTTGTTTCTCTATTTATTCATCTAGGAAACAATATAGTTTCAAAATAAAAATAAAATCCTTTCAATATATTATAAAGTAACAAAGTAAAGCCCTTTCTTGGCTTAGTTGTACTTAAGCATGTAGCATCAATTTTAAATTTCAGTTCTTATCTTGGGCCTCATTTCCCTTCTTCTTTGAACTGTGTTTCATATTTTCCAATATCTATGACGTGAGATGGATGTGGGTGAGATGGTAGAAAGGGCTTTTGGACCAAACTTCAGAGTGATAGGTTATGTAATACAGGAAATAAGCAAGTGTGACAGACAGATGGACACCGTTGTTTTTCGTATCTTTTGGTATGGAACCCTTATCTAATGTTTGTTTATAAAAGACGCGTATTCACATCGTTATTCAAATGATTAAAATATAGAAAATTAATTTGTCAAATTGATTGTTCCGCTAAAAATACAAACAAATTCATCAATATTTTCGTTAAAACTTAAACTAAGAAAATAAAAAATTGCAACATAAAACTTTTTAGGAAATATATTTTGTTGTTGCTGTTGAGGACATATTAGACATAAAATGAAAGATATTAAGAGACTAAGGCTTCTAATAAAAAGTACTAAGACTTTTAAGAGAAAAAAATATACAAAGCTTGATTTTTTTTTCAGTCCAGTTTCAGCTGTTTAGCCCAAGGCAGCAAAGAGATAACTTTTACGATCGTATTGTTTAACTACGGATTGAAATGAATTCGCGTTTATATTTTTATATTAAGCATTGATCTATGTTAGAATACAATATTAAAGTACGTATTCTTATAAGGGATGTAATATTATTATGTTACGATAGATAGCAATTTTCCTATTCTAAAACCAACTACGCCCTTACAAACCCAAGGGAAAAGGGAAAGGCTTTTGCTTACGACTGGACCCAAGTAAAGACGTATTATACCAGATGACTGAGTAAAGTTCTCGGAATTTATGTGAATGACATCGAATAAAGAAATAAAGCCTAAATTTGGAGAAAGGGGCGAAATATTTACAGTAGTTTTTATTTCTTGGACGTGTCCCTTAGCTAACAAAAGGTTAGCTTAGCTATCTGTAAGAAGAGTTTTATTACATCTAGAAAAGGGTGGGAATATATATTTAGGTACCTACATTACGTCACACTGTTTGGTTAGCTACATTGTTTTTAGAATCATGTGCCTACACAAAATGAAATCTTTTTTAGTTCGGTAACATTTTTGAACTTTATTCTTGTGACCTACATATTTCCTTTTCTATGAAATTTGGATTGGGATAACATGTATCCGCTTATAGTCATAGCTTGTTACCTTTTCGCGTCCAAAAAAATGGTTTAACATTTTCAATAGATGTTCCTTGGAACCAACAAAAAAGTATTATGTTTCTGCGATCGAATTTATACATGTGTAATAGTCGTTCGATTCTGTATTAAAAAAATCTGAGACTTTTTTTCCAATTACGAGTATTTAATTTTTATAACGTATACATCCACATAGATTTTAACATTTAGCAGTAATGTTTTGGATACATTATATTTGATAATAATATAATATTTTATACATAATATCTCTTCTAGCCTTCCAGTAAAATCTCTTAGTTAGAATATTCTAACTAAGGACTTTACATATGAGTTTCATGTGTAAATTTATTGGACTCGACGTCGAGCTAATTTCCAACATAAATCTCACTAGTTGCTAAGGTAATTTACGTTGCTAATATTATTTGTTGATATTTAGGAGTTGTAGAAGAAAGAAATAAAAAGAAAATATAATATAGCTACAAGAAATTTTTACAGTGCATTTTCAATTATTTTCTTTTATAAAAGCCATATTTTATTGGTATAACTTATAATTAAATTTAAAAGTCGCGACCCGTTCATCAAGTAAGGAGGAGTAAATAATTCCACCGTATCTTGTAAGGCAACATTAAAAAGGTGTGTTGAAAAAAACATATTTCTTTTCTTATCACAATATTTACCAAGATCATTGTAATAAATATGTGATAGTATGACAGTATTTGGAGGATTGTTTATAGAGAACTTATAACGGAAATTATCAAATAAGTGTATCTTCAGAGCCAATTCTAGAAATTATGTAAATCTTTGCTATGTTCATATACCTACATTAGTATATTATCTACTCTGAGCCTCCATTATATGCTTACCATATCAGCCGGCTACATTATTGCCATTTCTGTAATTTTTCTTGTCGGATACAAAATAATCTAATATTTTTATACATTATTTCTTATTAAATTAAAAGTTCAAATATTACAGTGCATTTTAATCGCCAGTTTGTAACACCATTCGGATTGATTGAGTAATTATAGCAACAGGAAGGCTTAAGTTATAAATAACAGGCATTTTTACGACATAATTGCGATGAAAAGTGTGCCTTTGGTAACGATTATGTTGTGTTGTTTACGCTCGTGCATGGAAGTAATGTAGGCGATCGGTATTCGTATTATTTGAAGGATTTGAAGTGAATGTAAAGTAAGGGAACAATATTCCATAGTTATAGTCAAATTTATACGAAGTAGTTCGTTCGCATTACATACAATTCTAAAGTCAACAAGGCTATAGCTTGCCTTGAGTATGGCTGAACAAATGCCTACAATTTCTTGTGATAATAGGCAGACATTTAATCTACAAGGAGCTACGGTTAACCTTAAAGGAACACAAGAGGCACTATTATGGTTAAACGATAAATATATAATAAATAGATAAACATATTTACGACGCGCGAGCAATGTTCATTTTCTTCTCTGATTAATTGACTGAAATCTGTGCATCTATACTTCGATATCTATACTAATATTATAAAGAGGAAAGATTTGTACTTTTGTCTGTATGTGTGTATTGAATGGGCTCCGAAACTACTGGACCGATTTCAAAAATTGTTTCACCGTTACAAATTTACATTATCACTGAGTACCTAGCATAGGCTATATATTATACCAGCTCCCCGCCCCGGCTTTGCACGGGTATAAACATTTTTTGATAAATGTCTACCCGTGCGAAGCCGGGGCGGACAGCTAGGGTTTTAATAAAAATAGGCAGATACACTACAACGTTTACTAGCCTTCTGAAAGCGACCGATACTCGATAGGTAACTTGTTCACATTAATCCTCGAGTGCACAGATGTGGTCAGTACAAGTTAAATAGCAAGATAAAGGTGGACGGAAACTTGTTAAAACTTTGTTTTTATTAGATAATTAGCGCTAAGACAATCAAAAAACGAGCGTGTTGCATTTTCAAACATCAGGTGGATTTCAATGTTGTTTGACAAAAGTGTGCTTAAAATAAAAATTAAGTAATTTAATTATTATTGTGAGTAAGTACCTCATGTTTATGAGACCTTTAATATTTCAACTGTGACTTTTATTTTGTCAGACGTTAGAGTTTTATTACGTTGATTTGATTACCTGGGTTTTACCAGTAACATAAGTAAAGTTCATGTAGAATGGATTTCCGTTTTAACCTTACCTTTTTCTCCTATTAAAATACAAGAATAAACCGATAACGCATAAGAAACAATATAAATAAATGAAAAATATTCAATTCTCTTTGAATCTTAAGCACTACAGGCAAGGTTTTACTTGGACACTATTGCAACTTTGTCGTATAAAGTTTGCCGCTGAAACAAATATATAATAATTTACTAGCAACCGTCTTCTTCAGAGTTTGCAGCGTAACTTTACTGGGGAATTAATTATTCTCACACGATTGCAGCGCTCTGTACCTACTCCATTGAGAGTTATTTATTTATTTCCTTGAATGTTGCGAGCTAAATTTAAAGTCCGAGCAAAAAATTTTTGTTTTAGTATAAACAAACAAGCCATAAATGTATTTCATTAATGGGTAATGTCTATCATTACAAATTGTTAGGAAAAGAAACGGCGTTTACCTAGACGTATGGACCTATAACTCTACAGGCTATTTGATTGGTATACAAAATCTGCGACGAAAAGTTTAATTCTAACGCTAATATATTTAATATAAGCAGTAAACCTGTAACATTAAGATACGTACATTAATAAAATAGACAAAAATAAGAAAAAAACTACCTACTATTCAAATTAACTTTGGTCAGTAAAACAATTTCAATAACACAATATCAATAAAGAATTGTTTATCTTCCACGATAAATGTCTGCGGCAAGAAGTTCAATCTCAGTTAAATAGATAATTTAAAAATATAAAACCCTTATTTATTATTTGCCTGTCTCACTCGCGTCCCGATTACACTCAGCTGCAAAGCCCCTAGATCCCCTAATTACATAATAAACCAACCGGACCAAGTTTAATCCAGGCTTTGTTCTGTAAACAGTGCAAGTTCCCCAGGAGCATGTATGCGGTCAGTTTCTTGAGTACCTATGTTGTTACTTAGTCTAGAACTCTTGTATGCAGCGTTGAAGTTTGTAGTTTTGTTGTGAGATTTATAATGCTTTACATTTTAATGTATTACAAGTACGGAGACGTTTTTATATTAAAATTTGATATCGAACTTATAACCTTATAGAGTTTTTTTTAAACTGTTTAGGTGCCAAACATAAATTACTGCAATATCTACCTATAAATGTATAAACATTGATGAGCTTAAAGAGAGGAATAATCAGTGTAAAAATCACCTATAAACTGACTTAAATAGGTTAAAGCAATGTTTGTGGAAACGGGCCATGAAATTAAACGCCCAACAAAGCATACAGTGGAGTCATCAAGTTTTGCGCTAACGTCCATAACTTGTGCTGTACATGGACTAATACTCTTGTCTGGGTAAGTTCCTTGGCCGAGACCGGAACTTGCACGAAGGTGCGGTGTAAGGCTGATATTGCATGCTTAATTAATTCTTGTCTTGGATATAACTCTATTGTTACTTATAATGGTTTAAACTGAGTTAACTTGAGTCAAGCATATTTAGGATACAACCCGTGCTGGGCATGCGTTGCAGTGTCACTTTTTCATGCTAATTAAAGGATGGAGTCGTTAGTTTGTAGCGACTTCACCGCTACATAAAAACCAACGCTAGAAAATTTACTAACTGGACAACATTCAACGAATGACAACTACAAACGTCACAATCCTGCCACGCGCGAGAGAAGTTTTCTACGCAATTCAACATATATACGTTTCCGACTAGAACAGTCGAAGCCGCGGTTCCCCAGGCACAACACCCGCCTGGCTGGAAAATCTTCCCTTTGCGGTGGCTGAGCATGATCACCTCGCTCGCCCCACAAGTTTTTATCATGACGTGTCATGCCCGTCGCCATATCAAGCGACTATTCCGCTCGCCAATATCGGAAACTTTAGCAGATCTTATAATTTCTGATTTCCTCTCGCAAACAAGCACCTAGCAAAGGTGCTTGTGGAGACTGAGCTCTCCAGGATCCCCATGGCTAGAGACCACGATTCGAAACGTGACACAATGCATTGACGGCAACAAATTCTACACATCACTGGCATTCACGTCGATATCAAATGTGAAGCCAAAATTCCTCTTGCAATTCAAAAGTGTCTATCACGGAATCCATAATTGACAGATGATTGAGAATAACTTTTATATATTGTATGCTGGACGCTACGTGGCAAATATTTATTATTTAGTATTTTCAATATTGCAGAACAGACAAATGCGTCAGAGTTTTTTATAGGAAAATGAAAAAATAATTGCTTTATATAATACGGCGGCTCTAATGAGATCACGACTTAATCATAGTTTCAAAATGCAGCTTTCTGAGAACTAATACGAATAAATACGTAAAGCAACCTGTTATAAAAAAAATGTGTTACGCTTTATTTTGTTCATAGGATTTTTATTTATTTATTTATTGCACCACCCTTTACATTTTAGATGTCCAGATGCTAATGTATAGATTTTTATACGACTAAGATGCCAAAATGGTACAGGCCACCAGATATATCAAACCATATGAGCTGGTTAATTGGTTTATGTTATGCTGAGACTGAAGTGAAAATGAAGCCTTTCCCGAGTAAGTTTGGTTGGACGCACACCGAACAATATCTCTCGTAAATCCTATGACTATTCTGGAAATTGGCTCCGTTTGGTCCACACATGTCACTAAGCGGATTCCGACTTCGTGGTTCATGCATGTACAGATGACGGTGAATTTTTCAAAAACTATTATTAACATTATATAGCTTTACGTAAATTATTTTATTTCTAGAACTATCACGTATACATAGATATTTATTCACGGGTCTTACTTATAAATGTTTACCTATTTGTTGTATGTATGCTCAGCCAATACTTGAAACGAATTTTGATGAAAAGTATTTTATTTGTTGTATATTATGCATGTGATTGTAATACATTTAATTTTAGTAAATAATGTCAATCTTCTCATACGGGATAATAAAAGTATATTGTGATATTTATAAATGAAAATATTGGGGTTGAAATAGAAAGTTTAAATAAATAAAATAATATAAAAGCATTAGGTTTCTTAGTCTGTACGTGCATTTGACTATCCTAACTGTTCTGATTAATTTATAGACCAATATTATTAGTCCCGATGAACAAGAACGTCCAGTAGTAGTTTATATATTTATAAAGCCTAAAATACTTTGACTTTTTATGCACTTAGGTTACAAACAAGCATACACCCTTCTAATGGTAAGCGGCTAGGTAGGCCTTTGGGTGCATGCCTAGAAAAAACAAGCGAAAAATTTGTGACATTAGTGACCAAACCGCGATTTTTATGTTGCTGTTATGTCGAAATGACGGTAGAATCTTACATAAACCAACTGGGCACTACTGTTAGAGATAACATTAGATGTATGTTACTAGCTTTTAAATAGAATATTGCATATTAAATGAATATAAAATAGGTCGGTGTAAAATCTGTTTTGGAAAGGATTTACTACTATTTTGTTGTTGTTGTGTTTACGTCGAGAAAGGAATATCTATGCCGTATTTTTAGTCAGTAAACATGCCGTGTAGTTTTAGAGATCTCGTGATGGATGCGTAATAAGTGGTGTATAAAATTGTATATACTTTACATATCTTCAAAAATATGCGTAAAGTTGCCCTAAAGTTTGTTATCTTTATACCTATTCAATAAAAGAACGTTGAATAGTTTTTGCTGAAAACAGTCTATATTGTTGAAGGCACCGTCATATATCTCCGTTGAACCAAAACTAATGTTTTTCCAATATCTATATAGTTGAAAGTGCATTTTCTAGTCTGGCATAAAGAGCGTCCCCGTTTTATTCAACGTTTATTGCATACCTACTGATTTGAAATAAAATTATACTAAGATACTAGCGGCCCGCCCCGGCTTCGCACGGGTAGACTTTTATATCAAATATTTTGTCTACCCGTGCAAAGCCGGGGCGGGAAGCTAGTATAATATATAGCCTATGTTACTCAGTGATGATGTAGCTTACTAACGGTGAAAGAATTTTTGAAATCGGTCTAAAAAAAAAAAAAATTAGGGGTGGACTACCCCTAACATTTAGGGGGATGAAAAATAGATGTTGGCCGATTCTCATAGATACCGGATAAGCACAAAAAATTTCATCAAAATCGGTCAAGCCGTTTCGGAGGAGTATGGCAACGAAAACTGTGACACGAGAATTTTATATATTAGGTCCTTACATATGAAATTGGCGTTTTGTATGGGAGGAACAAAAAGTCGAATATTTTTTAATATAATATATTTAATTAATCAAAGTATGAACCATTATTTTCTATGCACTTTTGCCATCTCATAGGTAGTTCATTGATCCCTTTACTAAAAAAAACAGTCGGACGGGAATCAATAAAATCTTTGAAGGCGATTTGGACTGCCCCATCGGAGTTGAATTTTTTCCCTTGCAAGAAGTTATCCAAATTTCGAAAAAAATTGTAATCTGTTGGAGCAAGGTCCGGGGAGTACGGAGGATGTCTTAGACTTTCCAATTGAAGCTCTTCTAATTTAGTAGCCGTCTGTAGCGCAGTGTGTGGTCTAGCGTTGTCGTGAAGCAGCAGTGGCGTGGAGCGATTGACCAGCCTAGGTTGTTTAGCCGCTAGCTTTTCCATCATGGTTTGCAATTCCTGACAATAGACATCAGCCGTAATAGTCTGGCCAGATTTGAAAAAACTGTAATGAACAATACCGGCACTAGTCCACCAAACGCTTACAAGTAACTTTTTTGGGGTTAATTTTCGCTTGGGGCAGAATTTGGCTGGCTGGCCAGGATCTAACCATTGCGCTGAGCGCTTCCGATTATCGTAAAGAACCCATTTTTCATCACAGGTAATGATTCGGTTTAAAATACCTTCATTATTGTGCCGGTTTAGTAATGTAACGCAGCAGTCGACGCGCGTTTGCCGGTTTGTTTCAGTCAATTCGTGAGGTACCCACCTTTCAAGCTTTTTAATCTTCCCAATTTGCTTCAAGTGAATTAAAACAGTTTTATCACTAACATTGCAGCCTGCAGCTAACTCGGACGTGGTTTGCGATGGATCCGCTTCCACAATAGCCTTCAACTCTTCATTATCAACTTGAGTCTCAGGCCGTCCACGGGGCTTGTTCTGCAGGTCGAAATTTCCAGAACGAAAACGTTGGAACCAAAAACGAACTGTGTTTTCTTTTGCAACACGACCGCCATACACATCATTCACCCTTCGAGTTGTTTCCGCAGCACTAGTGCCACGGCGGAACTCGTACTCGTAAATAATGCGATATTTTAGGTTTTCCATTTTGTAAAATGAGTGACGCAAACAGAAAAAAACAGAAGAAAAAAAACAAATGAATGACGATCATCGAAGCACAAATACATGAGTCTATAGCTGTACAAATTTGAATTTGGAATTCCTTACCAAAGAGGAGAAATTCGTGATTAAAGTGGCCAGTACGAAAAACGCCAATTTCATATGTAAGGACCTAATATTAGATTTCCTGTGTACGAAGCAAAAGTGGGTATATAAGGGCTGGTTATTAATACTTAACACCTTCCTTTATCTTCAAATTATCAAGTGAATGTTAAATCTCAAGTCATTTAGACTATAACTTGTGTGATTTATTGGCCGTAACATTTTGCTAAGTTAAATTAAGAAATCAAAGTATGTCTCCGTCAAAGAAAACAGCTTGGAATATATAATTTATCCAGTATCCTTAAGCATCCCGTTCGGGGAAGAAAATTTACAAAATGCTGAATCTACATTTTTGGCTATGGTAAAATCCTTTCTTAAACCATATACCTACCTACTATCCGATGAGGAAGTACTTTATGATTCGTGCCAGTTTGGGAAGTAAAATAACAGAGCCAGTTAGGTATTTCTTGGCAGAAATAGAATTTAGGAAATTAACTTTATTAATTATCTTAATTAGCTAACTTCAAACACGCAGTTCTCAGAAATGATAATAATATTGTAATTTTATCCCGATTTTTGTGAGCTAGCCAAATTTCTTTTTGAATATTGTAACAAATTAATTTATTTGATATGGGTGCTTCCACGAAAATAATTTCTTTGTATTCTTTTATTTACGTAAGGAAAATAATATTAATTCTCAATTTGTCTTGAAACTCATTTGATTAAAAATGATTTTCATTTTTCAAGTACCTTATATACCTGTATATTATATTGTTACTAGCTGCCCGCCCCGGCTTCGCTCGTGGGGACAATTTTTTTTTGCATTTATGGGGATGAAAAATAGATGTTGGCCGATTCTCATAGATACCGGATAAGCACAAAAAATTTCATCTAAATCGGTCAAGCCGTTTCGGAGGAGTATGGCAACGAAAATTGTGACACGAAAATTTTATATATTAAATATAAAATGAATAAAATATTTGGTTTTGCATCTGCTAAGAAACTTTGGTGAACAAAAAATTATATTTGGGGCAAAAAATATATTTGTTAGTTTTGCCTTTGGATACTCCTAATTGAAGCATTGCAACACTTAGTATTTAATATTTGTCGAATTATGTAATTTGTCTTACTATTTAATACTTAACTGTGTATTTTATAGTATACTATTTATATATATATATATTCTATAGTATGTACTTAATAATTACAGTAAACACAAATATTAGCATTTCAGTGACTTTATACACATTATTCTTCTTTTAAATCATATCATATTTTTGTTTGATTTACAGGTGTTATATCAGGATATGGTTCCGTTATTAAGCGCAGTGGCGACACCAGAGCTAAGTGAGTATTAGAGTTTGATTTATTTAAATGATGATTTTCAAAATAAAATACTGTTTTTTAAGCTTATTCAGGTACATGTTGGTAGCTTATTTACATAGTCGCTACCGTGACCGTCGCCATTAATACTCGATCAAGATTAGTTAAAACAGTTGCCGCTATAATAAAGGCGCGTCTTGATGCATCGTTTAGATGACAAAATACTGCAAAGAAATTTTGTACGCTGTGACAAGTTAACTGTCGCCTCGATCTCGTTCGTATTTTTAGTTTGACGTCATGCATAGATAAATATGTATGTATAATATATTAAATTAGGATCTAGTATTATTCAATTCATTTTATTAGTTTAATGTTAGCGAGCTTTAGTTTTTATTCGGATATTTAATGGCAACACAAGAAATACTTCGTTTCTTTTTCTTCTTCTTCCTAGCTATGACTAATCCTCTTCAAAGATTTGTTTATGTCAGTGTCGAGTGTAAGATATTTATCAAGTTTCATCATTTCGTATGTTAACAATATTGCCGAGGTCGCCGAGTCCTATCCTAATCCTCTTGGACACGGCGTACGATGGCAAGACCACCAATAAGCCCGCCGTTGAAGGTTTTCTTGGTGGAAGGAGAAAAAGCTTTATACATTTTTGTACGTAATATAATTAATTAAAAGCCACTGTATATCTCTTTTAATAATAACATCAAGAAATTTCATTGATTGTCAAATTTAATTTTAAAAAAGCCGTGGCGGCCATTTGCTTGAAGCAACGGCCTGTCATCTGATGGGCCCAGTTTCAAATCTAGGCCTGTATACCAATGAGTTGTTCTAAGCTTGAGTACAGTGATTTATCACACCATGAGCTAAAGAAGAGAGGTAGGGCGAATTGGGATCTACCGTGGGTTTTCCCATTAATATTGGAGCCGCCCTACTGGGGACTGTACCTACCTTACAGAAGACCGCAGTGAATAACACTACTTTGATGAAGTGTAGTGTTTCTGCGGTAAGTAAGGTTGCCAGTGCTCCACGGGGATACGCTGCGCTAGTATTAATGCTGCCAGCACAGTGTCTCCTCATCAATAACAGGGTTGGCAACTCGTTAGTGATATCCCTGGTAATGACTGCTTACCATCAGGTGGGCTGTATGCATGTGTGCCAACTTAGTATAATAATCTTGATCTTAACTTATCATGGAGTAAAATGTCATTAGAAAGATATCATTGGAACTGACGAAACATATGAGAGGCTTATTTTCGTGAATGTTAGTTCCCGATAATTTCCATGAATACCTTCCTTGACTCAACATTTTTTAATTATGTCACAGGTTTGCCTAGATGAAAATAAATGTCATGGTTATTGTTTCCATAAGCAATAACTTATAGATTAAAAAATCCAATGAATTCCGTATTGGTCAACTTGAACAGCTTATGAGAGTGAACGAGGCACAGCGGGTGGTTGGGATATTACTAATTCCACAATTTGTTTGCTTCCACTTTGACAAATAGCAATAGATAAGAAATTCGTGTTAATGGAGATATTTATGCCTCAAAAAGAACTTTGTTTTGGTTTTACACATAATATGGATACTATTTTTAAAAAAACTTAAGAGTGGAAAGAGATTGCCCTGTCGAGGTTTAATTAATTTAGCTAAAACAGAATGGTGCCAAATTGGAATTAAAAATCTTGCTTCACCGGAAAATATATTTAAATTAAATATAACATTTATTAACTTTACGTAAATCCAGCTGTCTTACTATTAGTGTCGTCTTTTATAATCAATTTTTTGTTGCAATTTACTAATAAACAGTTTACTGAGACGATTTATCGGATTCATCATCATCAACCTATAGACGTCCACTGCTAAACATAGGCCTCCCCCCTAGATTTCCAGAATGACCGATTCAATGCGGCCCGCATCCAACGCTTACCAGCGACTTTAATCAGGTCTGCGTTTTCCTGTGCGTGGTCTCCACTCTAGAACTTTACGGCCCCATCGGCCATCCGTTCTACGAGCTATGTGCCCCGCCCATTGCCACTTCAACTGGCTAATCCATTGAGCTATGTCGGTAACTTTAGTTCTTCTGTGAATCTCCTCATTTCTGATTTGATCTCGCAGAGAAACACCCAGCATAGCCCTCTCCATGGCTCGTTGAGTGACTCTGAGCTTTCTTATGAGGCCAATAGTGAGTGACCACGTTTCTGTTCCGTATGTCATCACTGGTAACACACACTGATTAAAGACTTTCGTCTTAAGGCATTGCGGTATGTTCGACGAAAAGACGTTGCGAAGCTTCCTGAACGCTGCCCAGCCGAGTCGGATTCGGATTGACCTCTTTCTCAAAATTGGACTTGCCTAATTGGACTGTTGGTCCCAGGTAGACATATTCGTCAACAACCTCAAGAACAGAGTTCCCAACGGATATCAAGGTGGGCGTGACATGGGCGTTCAACATGATTTTAGTTTTGTCCATGTTCATTTTTAGGCCTACCTGTTGGGAAACTCTGTTAAGGTCATTGAGCATAATTAATTTTTCAATTAATTATTGGATTGCGTATAATTAATCGTTTTATTTGAATCAAGCAACTCTGAACGTTTCATTACTTTATTTATTGACCAGAAGTTTACACTTATCTTTATTTAAACTAATTTCTGTGCTAGATTCAGGTAAACAATATAGTTTATTCAATGATAGCGTTTCTTTTTTTAATTCATGAAACAAAACGTCACATGAAGTTTATGCTGAACTATCACGGTAGAAAAGAAAAAAACTACTTATAACTAATTTGAAACCGTTGTTTTAATAAGATAGCGTTGACGGGAAAAGTTTTAGAGAAAATCTAACTTAAGCCTAGCTTCACTTGATAAGCTTCTTATTTTACTTTTAAATTCTGGTAAATCCGGGGTTTGGGTCTTTACCACCTTAGTGGTATACAAAAAAATATTCCAAAAGTGTCACTAAATTCTTACTAACAGACAATTTTTCAGTATACCTACCTTCTCCTGAGCTATCTCTTAGCAACCAGGGAATAACTGTTACATTCATAATGAATACATTCGTATGTTGATATTTTTTTGCTTGGTGTAAAGTCGTTGGAGTTATGCTTATATTTAGCCACCGAAGATTACTTATAATTTTACTAAACTTAATTTTATAGATATAAAAAAAAACTCACTTACTTATATATTTTTTTTCTTATATTTTGATACAAGTGTTTTTATTTAGTATTTTTTTAATTATTACTACTCACTTCCAAATATTTACTCTCTCTGTGTTAATACCCATTGTGTTTCCTTTTTTGGCTTTTTTAATTTTGCACTTAGTATCATATTATGTCCGCTGCAATACTTAGGTTAGCTGTGATTGCATATATTTAAGTGAGCCATAAACATTTTAATTTTTAAACAAGTTTTTTTTTCATACCACTGAGGCACTAATCATGCATGCGGCCCGCCTGATGGTAAGCGGTTACCGTTAGTTAAGACAAAGTCGTTTTAATGAATTATGTCGCCTGCGTGACTCAGTGCTACACGCTTGGATTGAGACGACAGAGTTTTGACTCCCACGACGATAAAGTAACTTGTATTTATTTCTAAGTATCATACTGATATATCATCACGCCAAGTCCCTTGCGGTTATGTGGTATAAATATCCATATATATATATCCGATATGCTGTCCAGTTTGGAGTACTCTATTCTAGCGCTGAGTTCTTTGGAAATTTACAGTCAGTCTGAATGACAAACAACTGATTTCATTCCACACAGTTAAGCCGAATAGAAAATAAAATCCACAATAAAATAAACGTGCGCATTCAACGCAACTGCAAAACGATCCAACAGTTCTTTTGAAAAACGCTTTTCAAACACCGACACGATGAAAATAGCCGGAACATAAACTTAGTTCTCAAACAACAAATAAAATAGTCGCCTGTTTTACCGTTGCGGTATTTTAAGTAGATTTTGTCGAGCAAATTTAATAGAGCGATGTGTTTGTTATATTTTGGCTCAATCCTTTTAATGGATACATTTTTATTTTATTACTAACGGCCCGCCCCGGCTTCGCACGGGTAGACATTTATCAAATATTTGTCTACCCGTTTTTAGACGTTTTCAGGCATTTTTAAAATTTTTGTCGCCGTTAGTACCATCTTCGTAATGAAGGAATATTCTAAAGAAAGAATGAGCGAAATAGGTTCAGCTGCTCTCGAGATTTTCGTTTAGCAACATATTCAGCGATTAATTTAAATTATAGATTTATTCATTCTGTACTACTGTGTGAAACAAAATAATGCATTAGTTCAGAAAAAAATGAAGAATTGATTTAATACGAGTCAGAAAGGTTTTTGGTCTCGTATTATATATCAGCACACAAAATACTAAAATCAACACCTTAATATATAAACCTAATGACATGACATTGTGTGTGACACAATTTGAAGCTTGTTTACATGATTTATAACAGCCCAATTGAGAATGTTTTTATACCACGACCTTAATTTTTTATTCTATATTGTTTAATTATTTGTTAGGATATCCGCCAAAATAAAAACAACTAGTATGGAAACGTATTATATAATAGGTAATTAATATTCATTGGATAAAGTAAGACGGACAGACAGACGGCGTAGAGTTACTGATAGGGTTCCGTGTAGATACTGAACCCTATAGGTAAGACATATTTTTCAAGATCTTAAAACATTGAAGCGCAAAATTAACAATGACAATTTTACGCTTCCACAAACAAGATAACAAGAATTCTTGAAATAGAAACGTGTTGTTGAAGTTGTTTTCTTGCTCCTTTACAGTCAATGGCACAAAGTGACCAATAGAGCGCGTAATTAAATTTATTGATCTGTTTGTAGAGGTATGAAATTCGATTCTGATTTATACTAAGGTATATATTTTATTTGGATAGAATTGGAGAGAATTTGAATAATTACTTATTTTAATTGTATTATTTTACCTAGAATTTTATTGATCGTATATGAATTTTATTATGGTTGAAGACCTGCGAAAATATGAATGGCGGAATTGGTCAGTTCCTATACAAATAAATTCATTAAAAAACCGTCGAAAACGATTTAGTGTTATGCTATAAAAAAACTATGATATGAGCTTTGGAAAGGCAAGTTGTTTCGCAGTTACTAGCAAATACGTTTGTGCAGTACAGTGTCATTGCTATGCCATGTAAAACACCCTTTGGGCACAATCACGTAATGTAATTCATGAAAACACGACGCGTTCACATACTGTACATTAATCTGGAAAATTTCATAAATCACAATAATAATCTTATTTCACATTCCTACAGGAATAAATCACACTTGACTGTTAAAGTACCATTAGTGTTAACGTGTTGAAAAAGTCGACGTTTAATTTCAAACAAACCCGCTTTAAACGTGATCTCATATGTAAAACATGAAGTCTTAATGTTACATGCAAAGGAGAAACGAACATGCACTTTTTTTTCATACGTGACGTTGATTCTAAACCTAGTAAATTTATTTATTTCTAGGTTTGAGGAATTTGCCGAGATGGCTGGCAACATTGATGAAAATGCTAGCTAGCTATTCTCTAAGCGAGATATGTTCTAGTGCTCCTTTCGCGAGTAGAAGCTTGCCGTGGCAGTCCTAGCCGACGAGAAAGTGCTTTAAAGACCTGGTAATCTCGGGGGTCCCAAAGACCCAGAATTTCAAGTGCAAACGACGCACCTTGAAAATCTTTACCACTAATTATATCATTGTCTGTTGGGTGTATTAATCGCGCAAGCGAATCTTAATCTAATTAGATTCCAGATACAAAGAACAAAAAATGAACATGACTTAAACAGCACAATTTAAGACCCAAATTGAAAATATCAGCATCACCTTCTACACCGTTTCATCGAAGGGATTAAAGAAACCGATTTCAATTTCGAAGCACGTAGGTACATAACAATTTGTACGTTAGCGAAGTAAAGGCTCACACGAGATCCTCCTTAAATTTGCCTCAGTTCTCAAGCGGAAAATCCAATGATTTAGTTAGCTAAAACCTTATCATAATCTTGCACGTCCCTCATATTTCGTGGTGAGTTACTACTCCACTCACTGTCGTTTCACTGTTCAAACTATTTTATAAAGTTTGAACTAATCACTTGGTAGTAGGATTTGTTATACGACGTATAATGTATTCTTTATTAAGATACCATATTTGTATAAATAGAAAAATGTGTACAGTAATGTTTAATTCCGTATCACAAATATTCCCGGCTCTTCGTCTGTATGATTAAAATCAAAACGCTTCAAGCCCCATACTTAATGCTAGTCAAGTCCTTTCAGCCGTTTCCATGTGACTGAGTAATAAATAAAATAAAATATCTCCATAAGGGTCCCCAAAGAGGTAGTCACCGAAAATAATTTGGTGCCAAAGGGGACGATGATGAGACCGTTGTAGTCTCTTAGGCACTCCATGCGTCCTTGAAATTATTCTCAGATGTATACAGGTTTCTGCAGACTTTTCTTCACCGTAAAACTCGTGCATTTCAGTTTTTTAGACAAACTCATACTGAGTATGAACCATAAAAACAAACTGATGATAAAACTAGGTTAATATAATAATTAAACTCTAATGAAACGTCTTTGTGTAATATGAAGTACTTCTTGTCCATTTGATAAAATAAAATGACCCAAATTAGGTATAGTTCACAGATTTATCAATAAGGAAATTTTCATAAAAGAATTCTACTTTCAATTCATGAAAATTTAATTTTAATAAAGCATTGTCATTAGTCGAGTCAAAGAAATGCTTAACAAAATTAACGCAAAGGAACCTTCCTCACCTATTTCATATACTTTTAGCATATAAAGTATGTTTATACAGGAATAAAAAAGGTCACATCAAAATCTTGTGTAACAGAATTATACTTTTGCTACATTATTTTAAACAGTTTTTTCACTATTCAGTCTTGGTTTTCGACTGAAGTACTTACCATCAGACAGGCCGTATGCTTGCTTGTTTTTCGCCTTAGTGGTATAAAAAAAGTTTGGGTACGTCTTTAATAATATCTCTATGCGTTTTGTTACGTTTACAACTTATTGCGGGTAGTTTTCTGTTGTCTTTGTGTATCTTTAGGTCCAATATTTATTTCGTTGCCTTATAATGAAAGTCGAAAATGAAAACAAGCTAATCCTCGCCCTAACATCAAAACCATGTAACAAAATGAAATTCACCAGAAATGTGGCTGCTGGCTTCTTACACATCATACAAAAATCTCCCCATTGAAATTTAAAGGTTTATAAGAAAAGCAAAAACCTTAGCCCGAGGGTATAAAGGCACCTGCAATCATAAAAAAATATACCTTTGTGAAAGCCAATGAAAATTATTTGCTCAGCCCACAAAGAATTTTTTAACAATAACAAGTTTTAATCTGCGCTTAATAACTTGTGTGAACCTACTCGAGCTGACCTTTAGAGCTGATATTATACGTTCGTTAACTTAAATTAAGCTTTGTTGAAGTTGTTACTTACTCTGGCTTAAATTTCACCCCAAATTAAGCATACTAGCTTAAATCTGCAACTTGTTCCGCGTATTCTGATAATTGTGATACAACAAATTCTATTAGATACATTCTTCCAACCAGTGGTAAAACGCAGTTTGGCACCGGTTTATGTCTTGTTAAAGCATGTCTTATTAAATTGAACATAAACTATATAAAAAACGCATACACAAAATAACAATATATTTTAAGAGAGGTAGGGCGATTTGGGATTTCCCGTGGGTTATCCCATTTAAATTGTAGCCGCCCGACTGGGGACTGTACCTCCGCCTTACAGAAGACCGCAGTGAAATAACACTACTTGATGTAGTGTTGTGTTTCTGCGGTAAGTAAGGTTGCCAGTGCTCCACGAGGATACGCTAGGCTAGTAGTATTGCTGCTAGCACAGTGAGTCCTGATCAGCAACATGGTTGGCACCCCGTAGTGATACCCCTGGTATTGCTAGCGGCTATAGGCTACGGTGACTGCTTACCATCAGGTGGGCCGTATGCTTGTGTGCCACCTTAGTGGTATAAAAAAAAAACAATAAAAATCTTTCTGACACTGGTTTGGTGGGAGGCTTCTTCGAAATCACAGTTAATGACATTATAGTATTTATTTGATGAGATTCAAAATGTAAATACATTATAACACGTGCATTTTGAAAAGATAGCACATGAACTGCAACATTAGTAGTGAGTCAGTATTTCATACACGGTCTCTTAACCCGGTGTCACCCGTGTCTGCCGAGATGAATGGACTGTCCTACAATTTGTACCGCGCCATCGCTTAGTTTGCTTTACTTCGCTATGAGAAAATGTCGCGGCATTTTATTTGACGTATGAGTGTATCATATCAGCCAAGGGTAATATTTAAAAATAACTTAACACTACATTTTCTTCTTACGAAATTAATACAGAAAAGTCAAATAAGATATTTTGTTAAAAGCTATAGTCAGGTGGTTTTAATACTATTTTAAATAACTTAATTAACAAACTAAATTTTAACATAGAATAAAACTTAAGATACTAATAACCTGAATAAAAAAGGTTTCGTAGTTGGTGCCAAAGAAATTTACAAAGCTACCTTAAAAAAGTTTTTACCTTCGGATTTCGGCCAAAAGTGGGAAGTGTAATGAACGTGGCAACACTTGAGACGAAGGTATTCAAACCGCGTCAGAGTGGGTGAAATATCTCGGAAATATATTGCAGTTCTTTTTCAGTTTACAACTTCAAGCGTGTAATTTACGGCCAGAGAGGCGCACCTTCTCACATAGATATTACTAATATGTATGTGGAGTATAAGGTGTATTCAATATGACGTTCTGCTGATACCAAAGATTTAACGTAACATTTCATTTGTTCATTCAACTTCCATAACAATGAATAGCGAAGGCTATAGCCAAAAAAATAGAAGAATATGAAGCTGGGTAGTGTTGATGTAAAGTACAAAATATTTCATATGTACTATGTCTAGCTCTGTACTAATATGCTAAACAACCGTTGCAGTGGCAAAGTTAAGATTTTACTTTGGAATTAAAGATTCAGTTGTTGATAATCGCATTTTGCCTAACGGAAATATAAATTGCTTTTAAATAAAACCAAGCGCACTAGTTTTCGTAAGTATAAATAGTGATGAGGCATACTTAACACTAGTAAAAGGAAAACTCGCTTTCTATTTTCGTGTACATCATTAAAATGAATATTTGTATGAGTTTTTTTAGGTTCCGCTTTATACAACCCCTTGTGGTTATGTAGGCGTTATTCAGTACAACTTGTACGTAGTATATTATCTACTCAGAGGTACAACGCGTGGAGCGCGCTCGTTTTTTCTTTCATGTTTTTCCTACTTAGCCCATCGTGAAAGGTTGTTGTGAACTCGATTCTGCTTATTTCAAAGCTAAAAAAAAATATGACTGTAAATGTTCTTTAAGATATAATGATACCCACACACTAAATACGTGGGTAACATTTTGTTGTTCACATAGTAATGATTGCACTTGAGTGTGGTAGGGACTCAATTTTTTGTCGTTATACCCAATCAGAAAAATTTGAATGAAATGTATACTGTTTGTAAAACGTTATCAACAGCGTTTGTATCGCGTATTACATTCATTAAATCCTCTAACCTGTCATCGTTCGTTAGTCCTTTACAAATGTGCGAAAAAAAACTGAGATGAATTTTTAGATATCTATCATTTGGGTTCTGTTTTATAAATGCTGCACCAATCTGGTTAGGCAATATCCGTCGTGTCATAACTTCACAGCTGTCTAGGATCAGCTTCCTGTTTCAACGTGAATTTACGAATGCAATGTTATGGATATCCCAGTTAAAATGTTTGCCATCGTCCACACTTATTAATTTCATTTTAGTTTTTTTTTATATCTTAATATGCCTTGCAATTATGAATGGTGTGAAGAAATCCGATCAAGATTTTTGCCTTCACAATAAAAGACTTTATTAAACCTTGTGTGAAATCAGACAGTTGTGATCGTATTTATTACATAAAAATTTATCAGTTTGTATCTATTAATAAGTAAGTATAGCATTTATCTATTCATTTAACGTATTAATTGTTTTACTAGTGAAGATGTTATCAGTAATGAACATATCTATTATTTTCACGTCCATTATAACTCCTGGACACAAAACACCCCTTGCTGAAGCGACGTAGCGTGATTCCGTTTGAAATCAGACTGCGGTGAACAGTTCAACAGAACAGTTCACTAGTGTTGCGAGTTTGTTGCTAATGTATTTACACCCTCAACTCTCACGTGTTGTGTCGTCAGAGTAAATACATACTCACGTACTTGAATTTGAACAGCTTAAATTAGTGCCAAGTTTGGCTTAACCTAACATATGATTTCAATTTGCATGTTCGAGAATTTCTCATTGTAACTATACGCGAATTTGATGGACTATTTCTTACGTATTTCAGTCTCGAAACGAATATATTATTTTCTTATGTACTTACTAACCAGTAACTGTATAGAAAAAAAAATGTACCTGCTACAAATTATATAGGCATGTAACCTACGTAGTACAGTCTTTTTTTAATTAGTTTGTTTGTATTATCTATCCAATGATGTTTCAAAGGTTGTCACCAGGTTATTAAATTTTTACAATATGGTTCAGTTCTCAATTTTAGTTATTAATATTAAAATAAGTTAGGACATGGTAAGCGCCAGTTATTTCGCAATCACAAAGCTCCACCTAAATAATAATCAAAAATACGAATGCAGTTTAGTTAAAAAATAGTTATAGCTAAAAATACTTAGTTAAAGGTAGTTCATAAGCGATGGGTTATTTTCTGTACTATCTTAAAGCATCTCTTTCTTTCAAAACCATATTGTCAGCACGCTTCAATAAAACGGCTTTAACAATTGCCTTTTACGCCTTAGTCGACGTAATTTGTCTTCGTAAGGCGGGCGTAATAGCGTGGGTGAATACGACAATATTTCGTACGGCGTATGACATATGACATAAATTAAGTAGGTTACAATTTGAACGAGCGGAGAATACCGAGTACTTGGTAAAATGGGTATTTGGATTCTTGCTGTACAGATATATTCAGGCACACTGCTAATGAGATGCACAATAAATATCTAGATTAATATTCCTTAGATTTGCTTATCAGGTGAAAACGGAAGACTTGACACTACAAAGGTCGGCAACGCACAAGTGATAATCCTCGCGTCACCCACATCCAACCGCTTACCATCAACAGATTCTTAAGCTAGTAATTATTGAAAACAATAGATAATTTAATTAATAGATGCGGTATTTAATGATTTTAAGAAAATCCTGCTCAGGATATGCAACCCCACTATGTTTTGTTCAAGTTTGTCCCGATCAAAACAAACATCGACAATATACAAACTCATGCACAACAAACAACATCAATTATTATAATCGCAGTTGATAATCCAGTTTGTTGACAGCATAAGCTATGTTTATAATAATGTTAAACTACTGAACACAATATTTAGATGGAAATTTATGCAGAAACAACGAAAGTAATAACTGGACAGTTTTAATTTGGAAAACTCATAAAGTTTAGGGTTTCTTAAAACTGTAGTCAAATCATTCGGGACTAATGAAGTTTGTTATATGTACCGCATCCTTATATGCTTAACGATCATAGTTTCTGATCGACTTCCGTTCCTAATAAATAAATAATACATAATAATAAATAAATAAATAATACATATAACGACAGTGAATGTCATGTCTCAGAAAAAAATATGAGTGCGGCAACATTTATTTTAAACCCTACGAAACTTGGAATCTTAGTGAGGTTATATAATGATAAGTCACGGAGGTGAGGCACCAGAACTTATAACTTGTATAGACAATTTGTGTCGATTCTGTTGTTCAAAATTGCTAAACTTAACTAATTTGACAGATCTAAAAGTCTTGCTATCCCTTTCGCATGTGCGGGGCTAAATAAGGATGGCAATATTTTTAGACCTGTCAAATTAGTTAAGTTTAGTAATTTGAACGACAGAATTGGCACCACTGTATATAATTTTATATAGCCTTCCGTGCAAACTGAGTTTACTGCTATATAATTATTTTGAACTTATAACCCGCAATCTTACCCTGCGTTCAAGTATAAAGGATTCCATCTTACGTAGTCGCTAGTGCCGATGACAAGCTTGAGCCAAAGTCAGTTTCATTTAAAATCCCGCTTCAACCCCTCACAAAAGACCAGTAGCTCCCGTCATATTTTTAATCTTCGACCGAACAATGCTCTGCGCGTATAAAGGAAGATAGCCTAGTTTGTTTCGTATCGTAACCCTATGATATTAAGTTTTTAGATACACGATTTATGTCTGGAGGATAATATTTACCAACATCCAGGGGATATTACAAAAATCAACAGAAGATAATCAAAATCACGAACGAGGAAGAGTTTCTCTTTACTTCCCCTTAGAGTTTATTTTAACGTCAGTCTTTGTAACTAAACAAAACGTGGAAACTTGGCAATATATTTTATGAAAATTTTGCGTATTTTTTAAGGCGCGATACAAGAACTGAAAATATTTTCAAATGCCGATGTATCTATGATTATGTATGTATGTATCTATGGTTGTGGTTGAATGATGAAACAATAAGTAGAAGTCATAGATAAAGTTCATCAAATGTATATGCGTAAGGTCGCCATGTCTGGGATTGTCCGCGTAATCCCGAGTTTTATTGTTATGTGAAAAATATGTAATTATTTTAATAGCACCTGATTCTACGCCCAAAGAAAACGCGATAGTAAATCACGGTCAATCTGAACCAAAGGAGAGAGAGAGGAGATTATCTCTAGCACAGTCAACATAGCGCAATGGACATAAATGGATTTTTTTTCCCATTCAAGGGAGAAGGACAATAATTAAGTTTACTAGCTACAAGATCAACGGTGTATCATCACAATAATGATTTTGTAAATTGGGTGAAAAGTTGTTTGTACCTTACACAACAATACAACACAATGTGTATGTTATACATAGTCAAGAAGATAAATGCCTGCCTTTTTTGCACTATAAAAGGTTTCATAGAAAGTTATTTGTGTTAGGTAGTCGAAATAGGTGGAAAATATGTACATAATTGTTTTTCCTTTCAACAGAAAACTTCGGGAATACCCGTGGGAGCATTACCTTCGTATTAAAAAAGAAAATATTGCTTTTAGGGGTTAACTCTTGGGAAAAAAATCGGTAAATATTAATTCACACCGTATTTGTTATAACTTCATTTTAAATAGTAGTCATTATCATTTCCAATTTATATTAATCTTGATTCCAAGAACAAAACTTTCATGTCCTTTTATACCTAATACAATACTGGTATGACGTTGGTGCCCTGGAGGCTGGGGCGGCCCTTGGTGTGGGACGCTACCTGCGTCGACACTCTGGCGCCGTCTCACCTCCCGGACACTTCAGTGGTGGCTGGTGCGGCAGCCGCTCGGCATGAGTGCCTCAAGCGCCGTAAATATGTATCTCTGAAGGACGGGTACATATTTATGGCGTTTGGGGTCGAAACTCTTGGGCCGTGGGGGCCAGAGGCTCATACCCTTTTTAAGGAGACCTCAAACAAATTATGCGAAGCCTCCTGTGACAAGAGGGCTGGCGAATATTTGGCCCAAAGTCTAAGCATTGCAATTCAGCGTGGCAATGCCGCCAGCCTTCTTGGCACACTTCCCCGTGACAGTGGTTCGGGACCTTTATTTTACGTGTAGTTAAGTTTTGTACTTCTTAGTTTAGTTTATTTTAAGTTTTTAATCCATAAAATCTATTAACGTATATTGTATTAAATATTAACCCTATATAATTACATATATTATATTGTTTTCAATTGAATGCATTAATCGAAGTAAGTCACCCTACCGACTCTGTGCGCATTATATAACCTGGAACCCAGGGTCCCAACAGACTGGTTCGATCAAGTCGGCCAGTGAGGAAATTGCCACCAAACAAAATATACAAAACCCTAGTACTTAATAATCTAACCTTATATTGTCCTAGCGATGGCGGTGATGCTTAAATCGTAAAAAAACGATTAGCGAAGGTATGTAAAATAAATTATCAATTTACTAACTGAAAAGTGCTTTAGAATGTATTTAGCCTGATGATCCTGGTCAGGATATTACGACTATATTATAGGTATATGAAATTTTTGTATTGTCATCGGTCCTTAATACAAGTGTTATTTTTCTAAATACTCAGACGTGTTGAAGTTGGTAAAAATTACATTAGTTGATTTCGTTACATAGATATAGAGACCTTTAGCTGATGCTATAGGGCGCAGCTTAAGCTACTTTTATTTTAGGAAAATAATTAGGATTCCACGCAAAAATACAACCCATGAAATTGTGAACAAAATCCGATTTCCCGCGTACGCAGTCGTGGAGACAGCTAGTGAGTAAACGAAACATGCACAGTGAAAGATCTCACCGTTTGATTCTTTTTAGATTTTACCTGTATTCAGAGCACACATAGATAAACTTTCAGACTTTATAAAATTACGAAGGTCAGATCATAGTGGGCTCCTGCTCTATTAGATTAAATAAGCCCGCTCCCGCTATGTCATTAATAAAATATATTACTAAGACTTGTTGACCTAGACTAAATTATTAAAAAATAATAACTTTATCGAGTGTTTCTCTCCCTTTGGCTGCCAACCTGAAGGAAATTCAATGCAAGCCCCAGGCATACCTACTTAAAATATATAGGAAACGTTCACCTAATACCACTCTATTAATACAACTTGCATGAAACTAAATGAATACACGAATAAATATGGCGCGTTCTAATAGAAAATGTTTCGTCAACTGTGTATGAACCGAAAACTTTTTTAATAACGAACAACATAATTTGACGATCATTCCAACTCACATGTTTTAACGAAATCCTTGTCTGAAATTCAGCGGATGTTTTTAAGGGTTCAATTTACACAAAATTAAACAAAATAGGTTGGTGAAATAATCCCCATTTAAATATTTATATACCACACGCTTTTTACCCAACTGAATCGGTCGGAGAGTTATGTTTTCAAGTGTACATACATACGTGCTGCTTTGGAACGGTATATAGTGAAGCAAGTTGCACTGGTTCTATTTACATTTTTTTTACATATTCTAAAGTGTCGTTAGATTAATCTTAATTAATAATAATAATAATAATTCTGGGGACATTATCACACAGCGCCATCTGGCCCCAAACTAAGCAAAGCTTGTACTATGGGAACCAGTAGCTGATAGAATACTTATATTCTTTTTTTTTTTTTGTAAATACATACTTATTATACATACCAAACACCCAGACGTAAGACAAACATATTTGTCACATAAATGTTTACCCCGGCGGGAATCGAACCCACGACCTCTAGCGTCAGGTATACTAACCACTAGACCAGCGGTCTCGTCATTTTGTGGGAGTGACATATTAATAGGGCATTTGGGGGCATCAAAAGCAATAATAGTTATCCAGATAATAGGAATCGAATGCTATATCAAATGTATGTATTTATTAGGCACAAAAGACAGAACACAATTATATAAAAACAGGTACCTACCAAGTAATATGGTTATAATCTGAACTGTGTCCCAGACATGCATGAAGATAAAAATTAAAAAAAGCCTTGTTCAATCTTTGCAAGCAAAATGGAGGATAGTAAGAAATAATTCTTCAACGTTTTGTATTAGCCACCGTGCGACTCGCGCCGTATGCACGTTGCACTACTGGCTGCCGGGTTTTTGTCAAATCTTCGTCGCGAGTCATCTAGTTGTGCGCAAAAAGTTTTGGAGAACTGTGACATTGACTGCGCATAACTAGCCGTACTTGGTCTGTGACCGATGCTGCTGCCCTAAGCGGGCGTGGATCAAAATGTTGGTGGAGTGTCCTTAATTATCTCCTAAGCTTGCATCGTTATCTGTTCCCTACCTAACTCTCTAGTCTCGACATACCGCATACACTTGTACGTACCTCATATAACACCCCGGAAGGTGTATGTGAATTTCATACATTCTTCAAGTTATTCCTTCGACTTTACCCGCATAGAAATATAATGTGTAGCCTATGTTACTTACTGATAATATAGTAGTTCAGTTAGTTTTTTTTCTAGTCTCGGTCTAGCAAGTTTTAAGTTTATTCATTGCTAACAATAATATGAATCTTTTCTATTTATAACATTAATATAGACACGTCTGGCGCTTGTCTGGCGTTCTTGGAATACATTTCAATGTGGTTGTTTACCAACCTTAAAAATGGAATCGCAACTTGGCAAAAAAATTGCTATGATGTGTACCTACAGTTTGTTTTATTAGAAAAACGTCTGTAAAAAAACTATTACCATATAATAGTAAAGTGACTAAGCCATAAGCAGAACACAATTTGATGAAAATTTTATTTTGCTGCTGACACCGTTGGCCTAATCACAAGAAAGACATAAAAGTCACCTTGACATTACCACTAACCTGTATCACTGTAAACTAGAAAAGACAACCGTGTCCCAGGACTCCGAGCTCCTGAATTTTATTATCATCTATTTTAATTCATTTAAAATTTAATTAATTCATTAAATTCTATTAAACTATGTGCGTTGACGGTCGTAGTCTATCTCACTATCCAGTTAGTGCCATTTGTGATGTGAGAAGCAAACATTGAGGGTAGTAAAATACGCCTGTCCTTAATTTTATCTTTAGTCACCGTGATCTTGATGGCTGGAATAATGCCTAAACTAGTATAGATAAGATGGAATATACAAGGTATCCTAAATATGGTAATAATCCGTCAAATTATTCTATAACAATAACCGTATAAGTTATTAAAAGTATAATATTTACTTACAACGAATTTATTTTTAATTTCAATACACATTAAAGGACACTATTTACGAACGAATACAGCGTATATAATATAATAGAGTAGAGATTTCACGGTGTCCGCCTCTTGAGAGTTGACATGGATAAATTGAACTCCCCCGCCTTTAGCCATTTTATGGTTCCTTGAGAATACAAAACAATTCTAAAAGATACTTGTACAGCAAATAAATATGATCAGAATTGTACAATCTAAGGTTCAAACAATTAGCACTTGATGACAAGTAATACTAAAAAGAATAAGTACACACCATCGTATCAGAATAAATCTTTATCATGAGTTTTTATGATGTGCATCTCCTAGCTACTTAATGTACTTATAATATACTACTACTATATAAATATATTAAGTTTTTAATGGTAGTACAGGCCTACCTTCAGTAGTTAAGGTTCGTTTCCAAATATGTCACCACAAATATATCACTAAATATCACGTCAGTTAATATTTCACTGAGGCGATCATTTATTGTCCCGCTGTTACAACTTGCTAGGATCAGCAGCTAGAAATTAGACTTATGGTAGAAACTCAAAACGTCAGTCAAAGCTAATGCCACATAAATGTTGAGTGGCCTTTAAATTTATACACGAAATTATAGTTTGAAGACGCTTCAAACAGTTATGTGGGCCTTCAAAATTGTGCGGTCTTCTATGCGATTTCTTCCTAGTGAAAAAATAAATACTAACGGACATAGACCCTTTTTTTTTTAAATCGGTTGAAGGATAAGATACTCATCGTCTCTTTAGTTTGTAGATGAGTATTTACATAATGTAAAGATAACCTTATTGTTTTACCGAGTCATACCTGAACGCTTCGTTAGTAAAAACATATCCAAATGAAGTGCCAAACACAGAATCTATACTAATCAACAGTTTAATGATTTCTGAAAGCAATATTATATTCTGAAAAAGAACAATGAAAGTTAATTGGAAGAGATGAAATTAAGAAATTTGCAAAATGGTACACGAAGACCGTTTCTACCAACACAGTCTTCGGAAACAAAACAGTCCATTATTAGCCAAACAGGCCTATAATGAAAAACAAAAACCCTTTCATTGTTATTAAAGGCGATTTCTTTTGGTAATATTTCACGGGCATTTTGTTTCGTATTCTTTGTTTCATGAATAAATCGACCATTCATTTTACGAGAGCTTTATGGAGTCCAAGAAAATTATTTTGTATGGGAAATATTGAACTCAATTGAATTTTCTTCTTGATTTGTTTCACTATTATTTGCTGTTCTTCTTTTGTATTTGTATTTGCATTAAAATAATAATTATTATATTGTGTCAATACGGTTCCAATTGCACATTTCCCAAATTATTATTTTTTTGCTGGCATTTTGGATAATATCAAATGAGGTTTTTTAGACAAAGACGTTTTATTGTTACTGTAAAATTATCTATTCTTTAAAATGCAATAGAGATAATTCTTAGATAAAGTAGAAATACGCTCAATTTTCAGCGTTTAATCTTACTTAATTAGTCTGAGCAATCTAGTGAATCTCCGATAGAAGTTAAAAAGTACAATTTCTCGTTGGTAAAGTACTGAGATTATTGGCGCCCAACGTGTGGCCGATGCCATCAAACACCTTCACGACTCTTTCCACTTAAGAGACCTACGTATTATATTAAATACGCGTTCCAAATAAAAGAAGTAGAGAATCAAATTAAATAAGATAAAGAAAACGGTATTGAAGAGATATCCCTTTAATGCTATGGCGGCTTACAGTCGGTTAAGTATGCTTTTAATAATAAAATTAAACTAGGTATTTATATTTTTCATACCACCAACGCAACGGGGCAAGCTAAATGAGGCCTGTGTGATAAAAATATGTTTTATTTTATTATACTAGCTTCAGCACACAACATAGCACGCGACTTCACACGCATGGTAATGTGAATAAGTCAACAAAAAACTTTCATCCCCTAATAAGGGTTACCCCGTTTAGGAAAAGAAAAAACCTGAACCATGTATATTTTATTTTTAACTGAAAGGCCAAATATCAAATAGAATACAAAATATATTATAATTTGCTTTGTCCGCTTAATGAGTGTGATACGGTCGAACGGCCTGCGCCCAGATGAGCTCAGCCGTGGTTTCTTCCGACACGTGTTTCAGGACTTCCACGTCCCATCATCAGGGTGCCGTCGCGTTGGTCGAGCAGCGTGATGTCACATCGAGGTCTGGATGCTGGAGCAGCGCCGCAGCACGATGGTCGGACGCTGGAGCAGCGTCACAGGATGCTGGACCAGCGTCGCAGGATGCTGGAGCAGCGTCACAGGATGCTGGAGCAGCGTCACAGCATGATGGTGGCGTGAGACGCCACGACAGCACGTAGACCCTTCTGTAACTAAAGCTGAGAAATGAGTGACTGTTTAGCGGTGCGTCACTCATTTCTCAGCTTTAGTTACAGAAGGGTCTACGTGCTGTCGTGGCGTCTCACGCCACCATCATGCTGTGACGCTGCTCCAGCGTCCGACCATCGTGCTGCGGCGCTGCTCCAGCATCCAGACCTCGATGTGACATCACGCTGCTCGACCAACGCGGCGGCACCCTGATGATGGGACGTGGAAGTCCTGAAACACGTGTCGGAAGAAACCACGGCTGAGCTCATCTGGGCGCAGGCCGTTCGACCGTATCACACTCATTAAGCGGACAAAGCAAATTATAATATATTTTGTATTCTATAAATATGAATTTCCGCAAAGTAAAACCTGAATCAATTCAATATATCCAAATATCAAATTTTATGCGTTGAGCTACAAAACTGACGGATTTTCATACAAACTTGCATCCCCATATTTTACACCTTTAGGAATGGAATTTACTATAAACCTTCCTCAGTGGATGCCTATGTTATAAAAGGTATTTACTGTAAAAATTTCAAGTCTCTAACCCCAGCCGTTTAGGCTGTACGTTGATATGTCAGTCAGGTTCTTCTTTTATATCTGTATGATTTACAGAATAATAAACTAGCTTCGTAGTTTAAGAATTTTACCTAAATATTTAAGTTATATATTAAAAATAAAATCAAATTAAAAATACATAAATTAGTACACAATTTCTTTCTTATAATTCGTACCACCAAATTGTTCAAGCACACACGATCATGTCCACTTAAGCGTGGTTTACCTGAGTAAAAAAATGGGATGAATGCGTTTCCCGAAACCACTTTGTGCGGTTCCTTTTTATGCTGCAATATATATTCCATACAGTTAAGTGACATCACGCAAAGATAATTAAAGGATATCATCATTTTTGGTCCAAATCTCAAAGCGGCGGCCAATGTTTTTTTTTTTAATATTCTGTTAGATCTAGCGCTTCTGAACATTTTATAGTGGCACAAAACATGTAGAACCCTTGTAGTTGATGTTATTTGAGTTCGAAATACAGAATTTTCATAATTTTTTTGTTGATAATAGGAATTCAAAAAACTAAAACAAAAGAAATGTCCTGTAATGTCCAACTTTGGTGCCATAGTAATAAATGCTCAAACGGACATGCTCTAAAAGAATATACAAAGAACATTCGTTTGCTGCCACTTTCAGATTTGAACCCAATGTCTATGAAACATGAATGATATCCTTTATTAACTCGTTTACATGTTCGTATGTCTATAACGGTCAATAAAATTGCAACAAGCATGTAGAAATAGAGGCTTTAAACTGGCTTTCATTATCTCATTGACCTGGTTGGCCGGGTAATGTTGTCACTGCGCTTAGTGTTACAACCCGCAAGGGTTACATTCGTGCTCTTAACAAATATGTGTTGGGCCTAAAGATATTAATTCCTTCTGTGAAACATTTCGTGAGCAAAACTCACGACAAGACTCCAAATGTGTAGCATGGAGTCACTAGCGGTGTTATACAATTTTTATTACAAGTGGTCTTCCCAATTGTCAGTTTAAACACTTGTTGGCCATTAGTCAAATAAAATTGAGATAGGTTCAACTGTCAAAGTCAGTAGCTGTTGTGACAACTATGAGCAATATTTCATTAATGTTTCCTTGTTGCGCAAGAATTCCCTTATAATTCAAATTACCTTTCAAAATTCCTTTTGGTATTTATTATTTCGATGAATAAAATAGTACCATATAGTACCATATAAAATAATAACCAATAATAGTACCATATAATAGTGCATCTGTCAGGTAGTGGATATACCAGCAGGGTTGAGCCTAAGACGGAAAATTGGATTTTTATTCCGTACACTGTTCTACATTATTGAGCTTTGATGAGGTCGTAAAAATATTCTAGGATCTGATAATTGTACAGGTAAGGGCAGCAGAATTAAAGGCCTATACTTTTCGGAATCATGCCACTAGGTATTTATATTTCATCAAAGACGTTCAAGTTTTATTTCCATGCAATGGCAATATCCAAGAACAGGATTTCATTCTTGAATCTCCTGTGCATATCATTACCCTGGGCTCGTCCTTGCGGATCTATCTGGCCAAAAAGACCCTTGGAAAGAACTTGTTGCCCCGCATACCGGCTCATCACAAGGTCTAGCCATAAAGAACTAAGTTGGCAGGCAATGAACTGAACACGTGGAGGTTTCCAGTGTAGGAACCCCCACTATACAACCTGGACTAACTACACCCACAAACAATTTATGCCGCTTCGAGAATGATACGCTGTGTAGCATACATTATATTAACCCTTGTTTACCTTATAATATTGTTTTACTTGGTAAGCCATACGAACTAATTTAATTAATTCAGTTTAACATAGAACCGCAGCCTGAACTAACTATTCAAATAAATGTCTATACCATACCTAATTATATTCCTATAAACAACAGTTATAATGTTACTTTTGAACATGTCTTCGGTCTACATTTTCAAACCTCTTGTGAACTGGTACCCAACATAAGGCGTGAATATCACTTTATAACAATAAACTGTAGCCTAATGGCTACAGTTTATTGAGGATACTAGCTAATGCTAGTGTGGCCAGAGTACAATATCAAGGTGGCATATTTACATTTCAGTGAATATTAATTTAATAAAAGGTTTGGCAGCTTCAGAACTTCCAAATTACAGGTGAGGTTTTTCAAACAAATAAAAGAAAATCAATCAATTAAATGGACGCAAAATGGATTTATTTTGTTAGTTATGTACATAAAAAAGCGTATTTTTGTGAAGTGAATTTTATGCTTACTAATATAGTATATACAATATAATACCTATATGTGGTTGCCTATATTTTTCAGGAACGAGAAAAAGCTTCCAAAATTCAATTTTACCATTTCCGAAGGTTGGATATGGTAATCGTGATTGCGTCCAATGAAAAGTGACCCAAACGATAGCGCAAAGCTCGAAGCTTAATAGTCTAAACATTAGCGGAGAAATTACAAGGGACCAACCCGCTAAACCATTAGCGCCCGGGTTTTGGTACCTAAAATGCTGCTATAAAACCTATGATTTTTAAGTATTGTTATTTCTTTGAAGATATTTGGAAGACATTTTGATGTTTTATTTGTCGAAAAAAGCAAGTATCATTTACACCATAGCTGCACTTTATTGGAATATCTCTGACTTATCAATTTACTGTACAAGACTCCAGTTTATATTTTGGGCTCTAAATTAATTTTGGTCTTAATTATTCGAGATCGGAATTCTTTGGCTCGGACGCGGAGGTGACAAAATTAAATAAATGTTTATTAATGACGAGACCGCTGGTCTAGTGGTTAGTATAACCTGGCTGCTAAGCTAGAGGTCGCGGGTTCTATTTCCGCCGGGGCAAACATTTATGTGACAAATATGGTTGCCTTGCGTTTGGTTGTTTGGTATGTATTATAAGTATGTATTTACAAAAAAATGTATATAAGTATTCTATTAGCTGCTGGTTCCCATAGTACATACATGCTTTGCTTATTTTGAAGCCAGATGGCACTGTGTGATAATGTCTAAGCATTATTATTACTATAATAAATCTGACTTTTACCTACGTTTACCTTACCAGCAGCATTTTATCAGTCTAACGCGGCACTAACTGCCATCGTCAGTTATACCCGTTCCGATCTTAATGATCTGTCCACATTGGATGGATGTCGATAGCTCTATCGGACAATTGCTATTTTCGACGTACAGGCTAATATATTAGTTTAGATATTGGGGAAATTTCCACTTGCTTGACTTTATTTAGGTGTGATCATTTGCCTACATAATACGTGTCCTTGAATGCATAGTTGCCGACACCCTCCCAAATAATCTTGATTACTTGAGCACCATAGTAATATGCCATAACATATTTTTTGTACCCACGATGGAAAGGTGACAGTATATGCGTTTGAAAAAAAAAAAGCTTTTAAACCGTCGTGGGTTTTTTAATTTTGCTTTTTGAAACTCCTGTTTTTGTCCAAACGATATATTCATCACGCGCCATGCTTTCTACGCGTAACCATCAGTTGCTATAATTGCATACATAGTTGTTCCAAATCTAGATCCCTAAATATATGGTAATTTAGACCTTCATAAGAGCCTTATTAGGGCCTAAACTGAATAAATGATTTTTGATTTTGATTTTGATTTTGATTTTGATTTTGATATACGCTCAGCATACTTCTAATTGTTTTATGTGAATCTTTCAATTAATATAATGATATAAATGATTTACTCTTGCTATAAGTATTTGTTTCGTGTTGTGTGTGTGTCTGTAGGTGCCTATTACAATTGAATATTTACACTAAACATTTATTTACATTACTATGAACAAATAAGCAAACAGCACATCTTAACTGTGCTTCTGATATTATTATATCCAGAGTGAACTGAATGTAGGTTATTCAGCATTTGATATAGCATCTACGGCGGTACATTCGATTATCATATTTTTTGTTTCCCCTTTTTTATATTACCCTTGCGATTTCTGGGTACGCCTATTTACATATTGAATTTCGATATTCTAGTCAAATTTATTACTTCTACGTATGTTATTGCGATGCATAATGTTAGTTTTGTGTTGTATATTTTATTTACCGTGCGTCCGAAGCAATAACATCTGGCGGAAATTATGGTTTGAATATATTCCCATCTGTTTGGCCATTTCTTGTAAATCGATTCAGTGCGGGAAAGGTTCCATTTATCACTTAAAGTACTAAATAGCATATGAAAAGAAGGCAAGAAAAGATTATTCCAATATTATTTGTTTTTTTTTAGGGTTCCGAATCTTAAAAGGAACCCTTATAGGATCATTGTGTTGTCCGTCTGTCTGTCTGTCTGTCTGTCTGTCAAGGTTTTTTATCTCAAGAACGCGTGGAGTTATCAAATTGAAATTAATATAAAATACGTGGATCTATGGTATCTTTCGGCTGTAAAATAATCAAACCTGTAAGAATGACCGTTGAGGTCATATCTTTTCTTCGTATTGTCGCAAATTTTCGCATATTTTGCGATTTTACAAGGGAATCAAAACGTATAGGGTACTTCCGTTGACCTAGATTCATGTTTGGCAAGAAGCAGTGTCTTGCAGCACAAGTAAAGGAAAAAATCTGAAAACCGTAAATATGTAGTATTTTTTTTAAATGCGAATTTCACAAAAAATATTCCTGATCGCGCTGTTGAGAGTCAGCGAAGAATAATGACCTCATTTGAAGTTCGCCTACTTTTAACCTTACCTACAAGTGTGTACGGATTCCTCGGGGCGCGAGTCCGACTCGCACTTGGCCGGTTTTTTTTTATACCCTGTATTGATTATATAAACACTGCATTCAAGCTAAATTAAAAGGTTGAGTTTAGTATTTTTGGTTAGAGAGTTATTAAATGTTCAAATTCCTTCGAAATTGAAATATCAAGAAGCCCGTGTCGTATTTCACTGCATTATAGGTTAAGAGATTCAGCAAGGAATCTGCATTCCAACTCCAGACTCGTATATCAAAGCACAGTGACAGGTCTGAGCGATACCCTAATATCCGCCATGGAATAGTCCCAGCTGAATAATGCTGCAACTGGAATGGATGCACGTTGAATTTAAGAAAGAAGAGGCAAGTCTCAATTTCGACGTTAGAGATATGAGAAAACGTTCAGCTTTCAAATTCATGATTCTATGTCGTCTGAAAATATAGATGTTCAAAATATTGATACTAACCGAGTAAACGTAATGCGTGCATGCAAACGCGTGAGATAGGTCTTTTATACCACTTAGGTGGCATACAAGCATACGGCCCATCTGATGGTAAGCAGCCACCGTAGCCTATAGCCGCAATACCAAGGGTATCTTTAAGGAGTTGCTAACCATGTTGTTGATAAGGACCCACTGTGCTAGCAAAATTACTACTAGCGCAGTGTACCCTCGTGTAGTACTGGCAAGCTTACTTAATGCAGAAACACAACACTACATCAAAGTAGTGTTATTTGACTGCGGTCTTCTGTAAGATGGAGGTACAGTCCCCAGTCGGGTGGCTCCAATTTTAACGGGAAAACCCACGGGAAATCCAAAATTGCCCTACCTCTCTTAAAAGGTAAATCGCAATTTATCATTCATATAAATTTGAAAAGTGGATATTTTAAGAATTGTAAACTGTCCAAGGCGATTGACGGGTGATTTTAGTTTTACTTCGAAGTACATGAGACACACTAAATTAGGATAATAAGAAGAGGTTATAAATTGCGTTCTTGAGAACTTATTCACCATATGCGTTTTTTTTAATTAAAAGCTGTACATTTTTTTAAATACTTACATATCCCTCCCTCACTGGATAGTCAGAGAGTATAGAGCGCCATAAAACTGACGTTTTACCATCATTAGATTTTAGATAAATTAATAGGCCTCAAAATGTATAAGAAACTAGTTATGCCTTATGACACTAAGAGGGTACAACGTATAAATTGTAACAAAGAATATAATAAGAATCACAGTTTGACTTTTCACAGACGACATTGCAATTAGCGCAGTTGTAGACTCAGAATTACTTAACTAGTCTTAGGATAAATGGGCGTAATAAATAACCGAGCCGAACGTTTGTCTCTGCCTCCACTATTTTTCGCAGCAAAAAAAGCAGCTAAAAATGAAATACACTGCTTATAAACACTGAAAAATTAAGAATTATGTTTTACATTCCATTGTAATATTTGAACCATGTTGCAATTTTATCACTTCGGGAAATATCAATTCAGGAAAATGTAAGTTAGTTTTAAAATATAAGTAGGTAGAGAGTATAGAATAGAGCGCAATTTTACAATTGATCCTAGAAGATATAAAAGTTTATCAAGCAAGTAGGTAATGAAGCGAGCCTGAATGTTGCACCAAAAAATGCACCACCAACATAAATCAGCCCAAATTTATATCTCGTACAACAGAAACACTCACAAAAAGCATAAGGTTTTTGTCCCTACCGCAGTTAAGTGTTAGTTGGGTGAATGCCAACCGCCGCAACCTCCTAACAGCTTATAACTGAAACTATAGTAAGCTGTATAAAATATCTGCTTTATAATTATAAGCACGTTTGTACTTCTAAGCGATTTTCTCATTAAGCTCTATGTTTTCTGCTGTGATATTATTTCCATTTTAAACTAGTTTATACGGTTTGTTTCTGTGTAGTTTGCAACGGTCGTTAGCAATTCTGTTAGCTGTTATTATTTTATATAACGCAATATAGAAAGAAAGAAAATAGGACGATCTTAGTGCACCTGAATATTTCAGTAAAATGTTAAGTTATTTATTTGAAACAATTCATCTACTTTTTTTTTAAATTTCATTTTAGAATTGCATTTAATAGGATTACAACAGAACGAATGATTTAATACCTGTAAATAAAAATTAAAATATCGGGCACCATTTAGATGACAACTTTTTAGAGATTAAACTAGTTGGTATAATTTCGGTTTCAGTCACACAGTATCAACGTGTTCAATTTGAGAAAATCTCCGCAGAGTCTCTCCAAGAGCTAGAAAATTTCAAGATGCGGCAATCAATGGCGTCGTTCTGCCGTCGCCGAATGCAAGCGAGGTAAGTTTGGCCAAGTCACATAATGCCTCTCATTACGGCTGCAATTATTACAAATGAGGCCTGCGCCACTTCCAGTCAGAAGGTGATCACTGAACTAGATTTTTGAACGGTGCTCACTGAAGTAGTAAGAGATTATTATAATGTTCTTTGGCGTCTGTTTATTATTTGCGGCAGTTTCGCTTAAACATATTATAGCAGTATTTTGGCATATAATCTAGAACCAATATCACTGATTTGCTTTACTATGTATCTACTAAAAGCACTCAATTATAAGGTTTTATGGCAATTGAAAGACATGTAAATAAGGAGTAATATTTATTGTCATTTATTCAATGATGTTAATTACTTGTAAATACAAAATAGTATGGCACAGACTTACTGGCTACCTACTAAGTTACATTAAAAATAAATTAAAACTTAACGTAATATAAACGTAATATTTTAATGGTTAATAATCATAATGCACATTGGTAATGTCTAGCAACATAACTAAAAGAGGCATCTATGTATTTTAGACTGAAGGCATAATTAATGAGACTAGTTCTTTTACGTACACGCGTGCAATAATTCTAGATGACAAAAGGAAATTTTACGACTTATCTTTAAATAATACTTGTCAACAAAAAAATGTATCAAGAAATACATAACTATAAGCGTGAATATTAAAATCTAATCTGTATAAAGTACATATATTAAAAACTTTACCCTTTAGATATTTTTTTATAAAACTAAACTGTTTATGGTCATATACAATAGTGTAGATGAATAGTTATATATTATAATAAGAAAGTATTCTTATTAGACTAAAAATCAATGTTGACGAATTTTAATGAAAAACGTGGAGCATTAGAATTATACTTTGAACGCCATAATTGCATACGTACTTTTACTTTTATAATATAAACATGCGTTATTTTGTTAAATAGCGTACGTACCGTCCAATAATGCTACTGACTGTCAGCCACAAAACACTCTAAGAAGCTGAAGCGAGCCGATTATTTTACTAAGTATACCCGAAGACGGTAACAAAATAAGATGTCATATTATCTCTTTGTATTTTTCTAAGGCTTACAGCGAGTACTGGACCTATGGCATCGTGATCATTACTCTCATATCCTCTCGTTTTAAGGTCAAGTATAATACGGGAACCTCAAATGACGCAAAGAGTGGAATATTCCATACTTTGTGTTCACTTACTGATACCAAATATGATACCTTAGATATCGTATCACTACTACACCAGTAGCAAAAGGACACTTCACCAGCCATTCTTAAGGAGATCCTGTATTGTTACATTAATTACAACAATAATTTGAATTTGCATGTAAAACTAACATTAATGACTTAATTGTAGGTACATTAATGATTATTATCTATTAGTTTACTTCAACTTAATCGATTATTTACAAATATATTGAATATACTAATTCTATCAAAGTATAAAAGTAGAAAACGCGTATATCTAATATTTTTTCATTCTTCATGAATTTGCCGTATAAATAGAGTATTTAATCTCATTCTTAAAGATATAATTTATAAAAAATGCATTTAAAAACATTATACTAAAATACAAAGTACCAAGTTAGTGCCTAATCGACCTGATAAAGGAACATTATACTATATTACTATCGATTAAAATAGTTTTATATCATTTTTACTGTTAACAAAAGTATAATGAATATAAACCTTATATTAATAGAACATTTATTGAATTCTTGTCATATACAATTTAATCCCCCCACAGTAATAATACACTACCAATCAAAACTTGCTATTTATTATGTATGTTTCAATCAAATCAGTCCCTATTAGGTGTGCCAATTTTTTCGCATGGGCAAAATGGGCTATGAACATTAAACAAATGAAAAAGAAATCTGTCAAACAGAAATGCTTTCTCGAGGTACCTTATACGAGCAAAAACTTATACGGACAAAACGACCATAAGCACTTGAGCTACAGTCACGTCCTTTAAATATAATAAAAGATGTGATTCTTCGTGATCCCAGTTAACTGCTTTAGAGCACATTGAATTCATAATCAGTTTATTCGGTTATAGTTTCGCCTTCTATAAGCTTCGTGTCGTCTGGAAAAAAGTAAAGATTATAATTAATGATATGTTTATAGTTAAAAAAACCTGTGTTCATGCTCATTGGAGACATGCGACTCAATATTTTTAACTAACACATTAGTGTTGTATTTAAAAATCAAAGTTAGTTTTTTACTAATTGAAAAATATTGATCAGAAACAACACAGGCTTAGTGGAGAAATGCCAGGAAACGTTGTCTGTGAGTAAAATGAAGAGACCTTGAAATATGGACGTGCAATTAAAAAGCTCTTAGAGTATTAAAATATCATTTACAGTATCGTTATAAGCATAACATAACAATTAAGCAATTCAGCACAAAAATCTATTTAAGAAGTTAGTTCTGCGATTCCAGACAGCAGAAAACCCAATTAATTTATCTGGTCTTGACGTACACTTGACGCCAGGGAAATGAAAAAAGTGCAATGAAATCTACGAATAATTATGTCTATTGCAGAATATGATATAGATAAACTACATAATGGTTAAATAGTGATATAGGATAAAAAATATGTTGTTAATAAAAAAGGAATAATTATAGCTTACTGAACCCATACAATAAATATAGCTGCTAATTACTGAAAGAAAAAACAATATTTGTATTAAATCCCACAGCCAACGTGTAATTAAATACAAATAAAGAAAAATGCTTCGATCATGTTAATAAATAAAGTTTGAATAATTCCTTCCCACCACCTTTCAAATAAAATTTAATAATAACAGTTGCTTACAAATGTCTTTCGGTGTCCATAGTTTGCTCGACGCAAAGTACTATTAATTGCAAATCACATGTATATCTGAAAAAAAACAGGCTTATTTACAATTACCGCGAAACATAGTTCTTTTTAATACCCCTTAGGTGGCACACAGGCACATGGCCCACCTGATGGTAAGCAGTCACCGTAGCCTATAGTCACTAGTAATACCAGGGATATGACTAACGAGTTACCATCCCTGTTGTTGATGAGGACTCACTGTGCTAGCAGCTTTACTAGTCCAACGTATCCCCGTGGAGAACTGGCAAGCTTCCTGACTTCATTAATATTAATAGGAAAACCCACGGGAGATCCCAATTCACCCTACCTCTCTTTGGTGTGATTAATCACTGTACTTAAGCTTAGAAAAACTCAGTACAGGCTGGGTTTTCAAACTGGGCCCATTAGATGACAGGCCGTTGCTTCAACCACAAGGCCACCACTTTATATCAGTTTTTAAAGTGTTTGTATCTGTTGGTAAAAAAACACTTACGTTTTCTGACTTAGTAACTTGGGTAACGGTGATCCTGCACCGACGTATCCACAGCATTCGTTTTCCGTCCAATTATTGCAGTATGCTTCCTTGGTAGAACGTACGCCATTTGATTCACCACCGTGCCACACTATTCGATAAGGCCTAGAATTTAAAATATTGGCTTTAGCAAACAATTACCTAAACGCAAATCACTCCTAGCCCAAGGTTCCAAAAAGACTCATATAAATAGTAAATACATGAGCATAAACAAAATATATTTATGAATATAAAAATACTGATCCCTCCTCAATATCATAATTTAGATAAATCCGATAACATCCATCCAGCTGTTTAGGCTACAAAGCTTGCCAAAGAAATGAAAGTACCATACATACATACACAAAAAAAAGATAATATTCCTTCTGGGCTAGTCGAATAAAAAGTGCTTTCCGTCTATTTAATATTAAAGTTTACTTTTGAACATACTATTATGCCACCGTATAATAAAGCAAAATATATATACCTAGTAGATAGATAAACAGTATAATCAAATTAATTGCAAAACCACTCACCAATGATCGTCGGTCATTATATTTCTCCCTTGAAAACTCAAGATATTATCACATTTACCTAATGTTGCTTCAGAACCGTTGAACATACTATCCCAAGAGTCAAATAAAATGTCATGTCTTAAATTCACTACTGGGAGCCTCCTGTTTGCACCTTTCACTAGAGTCCTTAAGTCTTGAATACTGAAATCATAGTAAATTGAGTTTTAGCTGAGGCTGTCTTCAAAAAAAGCTTAGTAAACACCAAAGCAAATATCATCCTCATCGAATCTACCTACCTTTTGGCAAGGAAAGGGACAAAGGTGCCACCGTGGTTTTTGGCTTGTTTGTGGCATTCATTAGCTGCGATGCGACCGATAGCTCCATCGTAAGGGTCGTTCAGTGCAGCTAAACGAATCTGCAATATGGAACTTGTCAATGTTGCTCTCAGATCAATTGAAGAATGTTGATGGAACTTTGGTACAACGAAGTGACGCCGGTCTTTAAACATGTTTGTTTTTATACCACTAAAGTAGCAAACAAGCATACGGCCCGCCTGATGGTAAGCGGTTACCGCAGCCTATGGATGCTTGCAACACCAGGGGTATCACTCGCGCGTTGCCGACCCTAAAAGTACCTATTGCGTGCGCAAGTCGTACTTTTCGTTGAAGGTGTGTGCTCGTAAGTGTGTTTATGTACATTGCAATGCGTAGTTTTAGCCGGCGTTATTTCGTTAATCGCAAAGTTCTATAGCTGTTTTTGGAACCGAGATGTTGCTATTATTAAAATGTAACCAAAAAATACTTAATAGTTGAGATCAAAAGAGCAGGTATCTTAACCGTTTTAGTTATAGGATAGCATTCTTGGAAGACTAACCTTAACTAACTTTCTACAAGATTATCGAAATTGAAAATATAGCGATTTCTGAAATTTTTAGTTCACTCAACACAGTTTTCTCTACTCCAAAGCAGTATTTTGCAAAAACAGTATTGATAGATTTGGTTTAAATTACTTATTTTAAATCTAGATTGTATTTTTTTGTGTGAAACTCTGTGTCATCGAAATATTAATGTTTGAAAGTCTTAAGAACGATTTCTGTAACTACAACAGATGCACTGTCCCAAAAATCTAACTTGTAATTTTATTTTATTGCAGGGGAAAGATAATCTAGGGCTTTCTCACAGAGCGTCCATTGTACGGAGAGATAGGAGGCGGACACCTGGTTACTGGATATTGTCTTCGTATAGGCGGGTAAGTTGAGACTTTTGGTTCCAAATCTGAAATTTCCTGAAATAAAAAAAAAGTTTTGTTAATTAGGTGGCCCAACTGACATTACGCATATCTATCGATTTGAGGCAATCTAAACTAGTAGTTGTTTTGGATGACCCAATCGTACCAAAGCCACACAAGTCCCTCTGTGGCTCAAAATCACAGTCTTCAGGCCCGGTTAAGTAATTGCATATCTTTGCATTCATTGTCAATGATATATCAGAAGCAGAATGTATGACAACCAGAGGTTATACACGGAATTATCCTTACAGAAGAAAATTCTGTCTTCTGAAAAAAAGTTTTTGATTTTTAATTTCCTTACATAAGGTGTGTTCCGAATTGATTGAATGGTCCTAGGAGGACGCTGCGTCGCAGGATGCTCAGTATGTGTAGTGTAGGTCTTTTCCTCTCTTAACGAACTCATCTGAAATTGCATAAGCTATTTATATAACAATTTAAAATTCTTTCTCACTTATTTCATAATTTATTATGAACAAAATTCCTGCAACATAAATCTGATTTTTACCATAACATCTTTCCATCCGGATCTAACCCTTAAAAATAATATTTCCTCTTTTATGACGAAGGCTATTGTTCCTACCGGCACTATCGAAGTTCTCTGCAATAAAATATACTATTATTGTACCATATATACCTATACAAAGTACAAATACCTGTATCATTGAGTAATATGAGAATTTAATATATTTTAAAGGTTATTAAGGTCCGTCTCTCCAAGAATTGGTAATAATTATAATGAGAAGTTATATAGCAACAAAAACATAACATTTAATGCAAAACTCACCTCGAAAAGTGCTTTAGTACTTGTGTAAATGAGCGTTTGCATTACGATTCCTTCATCGTCATTGATTACTGAAAAAAAAAATTTTTTTTTTTCGCACTAGATGGGGGGCCATTTTAGCTTTATGTGGGGGATGACCATAATAGTATATTTTTTGTTAAAACAATTGTTAAGCCGCTAAAACAATATTGACTTCGTTTTTCAGACAAAAACAAGGTCATAAAGCCTTCTCAATCCATGGCACTAAACTAATGGATTTTAAATAATTTAATTTTTTATTTAATTCCTCACACCACACAAGGATTGTTACCCAAAAAATCACGATTGTGTTATTTTAAATTATAAAAAATGCTGAATTTTATGAATTAAGAAAACACACTGTAATATTAACTCAGTGGTCTCGGAAGTATCAATATTGCAGATCATGAAGATAATTTAGTATTCTATGATCAATCATTTCGTAAACCATACCTGCATTTTCATCTCTTAAAGTTGGTCTCTCTGTGCTCACTTCTGGCTCCTTCTGAGGCCTACAGGTGTTCGGACATGTTCCAGGAGGACCCTGTGTCCCTGGAATTCCTGGTTTTCCATCCATCCCTGTATCTCCTTTGTCACCTTTGTCGCCTTTTATCTGTCAAAGGTTTTCAAAAACGCCATCAAGTATTTTCTTAATATCGATAAATACGATCACTTCTTTTGTTCTGTTTTTAAATGAGGTAATGGACAATATTGAGAGGTTAAAGTTTTGTCATTAATAATGGATACAATGGATATTAATAATGATGCATATATTTTATGTAATGTATATGCATCATTATTTATTTGTGTTTTTTTTTTATATTAGGTTAGTATTTTTTCTTTTAGTTTTAGATTGCATTATTGTTGTCCCATAAAATACATAACCTATTCAATTTTAAGAGTAGAAATCATATTAACAATCCATTAAATTATTTTATGCATACATATAATATTTCATTCCCTTGAAGAATTTATTGTCTGTTATTGGGTTAAACAAATTATTTATAAAAACTATACCTTATTCAAATCAATGACGGAAGAACTAGCTCCACTTTCGCCTTTTTCCCCTTTAGTTCCGTTTATTCCTGGAAGACCCCTGTCACCCTAAGATAGAAAAGCAAAATCAATTGTAGGTATATTACCTAAATTATTCCATACAAGTCAAGTAAAATAATTTAATATCTTAAAACCAGCGACATTGGGTTAGTTCTACTGCCGATGTCAGCAACGCCTATGGTATGCTCAATGCAATGACTATTGATTAAGCAATAATAACATGGAATTATACATAGAAATATCATACCAATGTTCCTGGGGGACCCATATCACCTTTTGCTCCAGCAGGTCCTGGTTTCCCAACTTCTCCTTTAAAACCTCTTGGACCAGGTGGTCCTTTTTTGCCAGAGTAGCCTCTATCTCCCCTGGGACCCTGTTTTGTAAATAAATACATCGAATTAGATCTTATATAATTATGATACCAATACTTGGCAAATACGAACTGTGTTTATTGGACAAAGCCTGCGTTTGGATCTTAATCTGTTTATATCGAATAATAAAATGTTAAATACAGTAAAATTCGTACTTTTCCCGGACGACCGGTGGCGCCTTGGTTTCCTTTATCTCCTTTTACTCCTGGAACGCCTAAATCTCCTTTTGCTCCTGGATCTCCTCGCGTTCCTTTAGAACCATCTTTGCCGTCTTGTCCTGGAGTACCCGGGGGGCCCACTGGACCAGTTTCACCTGCATCTCCCTAGAGATTAACAACAATTAAGTTTAGCAAAAACATCTCGTTCTAATATAGCATATTATGTAATACATATTATGCTATATTAGTACGTATTGTTTTTTTTTTTTATACCACTAAGGTGGCACACAAGCATACGGCCCACCTGATGGTAAGCAGTCACCGTTGCCTATAGCCGCTAGCAATACCAGGGGTATCGCTAACGGGGTTATAACCATGTTGTTGATGAGGACTCACTGTGCTAGCAGCAATACTACTAGCTCAGCGTATCCTCGTGGAGCACTGGCAACCTTACTTACCGCAGACACACAACACTACATCAAGTAGTGTTTTTTCACTGCGGTCTTCTGTAAGGCGGAGGTAGTCCCCAGTCGGGCGGCTCCAATTTAAATGGGATAACCCACGGGATATCCCAAATCGCCCAACCTCTCTTTTTAAAAGCTCATGGTGTGATTAATCACTGTACTTAAGCTTAGAAAAACTCATTGGTACAGGCTGGGATTCGAACCTGGGCCCATCAGATGACAGGCCTGTTGCTTCAACCACAAGGGCACCACGGCTTTTTAGTATGCTATGTATGTAAAGAAAACCTCTATACTCATATTCGAGTGTTCTATTTTTTATTGTCTTTGTCACATTATTGACAGAGCGTACGTAATAGACTAGGCGATACGTCAGACACTGGTTTTCATTTATAGAAAAAAATATATTGTGAGAATAGTCATTATTTTGCATTAGAAATTATGTTGCATTATAATTAGAATAAGGGTTTGAAAAAGGGCGTGTTTTTTGTTATTACAGGTGAGTGAAACTTTTGTTTAATGTAGGTACTTAAAATTTAATCAGTTTAATGTCTATAATATCTTCCATAAATCTTTGTTATTACAGAGATTTAATTTAATTATCTAGGTAAAAGTATAACATTATTATATGTATATTTTGTTTTACTACTTTCGATAGACATTTCATATTATCTTTAAAATTACCTTTTTGCCCAGCTCTCCTGGTTCTCCCTTATACCCTCTTAGTTTCTCAACAAGAGCTGCATCTGGGAACATAATTAGTTCGAAATATTTACATACAATTTTAGTCTACGTTGTATGTTTGAATTATTGTAATATCATAATATATAATATCAATACATATTTACTTTCAATTGAATGCAGCAAATTCACCTCAAGTAGGTAAAGATAATATAGTAATAATGAAATGAATAATGATAATTGTTATTAAATGAATACGTTTTTCAAAATCTAAATAAAGGATTTAGCTACATTATCCATATTGAGAGCCACTATTATAAACGTACATATACGCTGCTCAGGGCTAAGAGCAAGCACAACATTTGGACCTTTCTCAAAGATACAAAACAAGGGATAAGGTATCAATAGCCAATACCAAAAAGGGATTCAATCTACTTACGATAACCTATAAGGTAAATTTACGTGACTAAACTATCTGATACTTGCAGAAATTTATTCAGGCTTCTTATTCTGAGCTGGAATTGCTTTAAACTAAACAGTGAATTGTTTGATTGTTAATATTGATCCCTGTTGTTTTTATACTGGATGCGTTTGTGGATTTCTCTGCAAGTATTTCTTGATACCTCACAAGAAGGCTGTTTGATACAAAACATGGTTGCCATTATCAAAACGTGTCAATGTCAAACATATTAAATAAAAATCTAAAATCAAATCATTATAATTTGTTCAGTTTAGGCCCTCGTAAGGCACTTATGAAGGTCTACTTGAGATTTACCACATACTTCTACACTTTCTTATCAATAATACTGAATTAACATAGGTTAACTTATTTTAAATCCTCTATAAATAGGCCCAGTTATGATAAAACCACGAGATGTATGATAAATCACTATACACGAACAATGTGCATGTAACATTTTACTTATAGTTAAAGCGAGTCAGTGGGCTTACGTGACCGGGACCGCGGTCCCAAAAGCCATCGGGACCACGAAGCTTTAGTGGTGGGTGGTCCACCGTAAGTTGTACGTCAGAACCTATTTATGTGTCCAATGTTGATTTACTCACTATCAAGTGGATCCAGCTCGTCTGTCAATAGGGAGGTTAGGTTCGCCTGTAAGCCTCGTTCGCCTTTATCGCCTTTGTCGCCTATGAGAATTCACGTATTTTTAAAATAGTTTATATGCTTTTTTTGACTACGTTGAAATATCAAAGAAACATTAATTATTATCATTACAATTAGAATTATATATTTATTAGAATCTAAATAAATAATTACTTGTAATTAATCTAATGAAACTATTTTGTTAATTTAGGTTCAAATTAAGCATGGCATAATATTATGTATGTGAGTACCTGGAACAGATTTTTCAAAGACTAAACTCATTTCTTTTTTTGATACATCTTATGAGCAGGAATAAATGAAGTGAAATACGCATTTTATATTCATAATTTGATATCTTCTAGTTGCTTACCCTTTTCAGCCGTTTCTGCTGGTCTTCCATGGTTGCCGGGGGCACCTGGAATACCATCTTTTCCAGCCTCTCCTCTGTCGCCTTTCTCTCCTCTCGGACCTTCAGGGCCTATGTGACCCTAAGATATATATATATAATTTTACTGTTAATATTCGCTTTAGTAGCCGATTGCTTTTTTTTTCTGTGATTCAGATATTCTAGTACTTGATTATACACAATGGTTATGCAGCTTTGATATTATCAGTATTCAAACTACTGCTGAAAGTTATTATATTGACTGCAGTTGCTACCCCTGCTTTATTAATTCCATCCTGTCAGCTATTGTCAACACAATTTGTTTCATTCGCTTGACATGCACAGAAATATAGTTTCAATAATATGTTTATGTATCATACCGTTTCTCCCCTTTCTCCTTTCAAGCCCTCTGTTCCTTTGTCTCCCGTCTCACCCTTTTCACCTTTATGACCAGGAGGACCTTGAGGTCCAGGTGGCCCCTGAACACCCTGGGGTCCGGGTATCAAAGCTTGTGCTAACTTTTCCTGAAACATTTAGTTTATAAACTATTTTATTACATATACAAATATTTTGTTTCTAGAAAATAGGACTTAAATGAATGTCTTCTAATAACAATACTTATGTACCTATCCGTGGCATGAAACATAACATAAACGCCAACAATAATCAATATAGGTAAACATATCTTATCAACTAATTTTATGACTATTATTTTAGTTTTTGAACAATTCGTGAGTTTTCTGAAATATTTTTCATAATCTACAATATTTTGCAGCTTAGAAATAATTTGAACGTTTATATTTAATCTCGTCACATTATAAGAAAAAAATGTTATGAGAACAAGATCCCTCATTCAGTCATCAGACAGACCGACCGACAGAATATATTCAATACGAATGTGAGTGAGGAAGAAAAATCCGCGGAAGGTGTATCTCTAGAAAAAATTTAGAAAGTAATAGTCAATGATGGCAAGGCATGTATGTAAAGAGATTGATGATTGTACCTATAAGAAGCAACAAAGTTGGGCAAGCTAATTATACACGGCACTCTATACTCTGCCTACCGCGCAGGGAACTTGCGAGTGATTTATGTATGTGTAAATTATGATTTTTTTACCACATGTACTGGGCCGGGTGGTCCAGCTGGACCCATTGGCCCTTGAGGTCCAGGAGGTCCAGGTTCTCCGTCTTGCCCTGGTTCCCCTCTAGGACCAGGACTCCCATCAAGACCAGCTGTACCGTCGTCTCCCCTTTCACCCCTTTCACCTCTGGCTCCTTCAGGGCCTCTTGGACCTTGAAGGCCTATATTTCCCTTATTTTCAAATTAAATAAGAATTATGAGATTAACTTATCAAATCAAGCAGACCATGTAAATGGTATAAATAAAAAATGCTTAGTTATACATTATGGTGTCTTTTAAATGTTTTGTCATTGAATAATTACTAACAGTTAATCCCCGTGGGCCCGGTGATCCGTCATCTCCCCGAGGCCCAGGTGTTCCGGGAGGACCTCTCATCTTTGGCATTGACAGCAATAGACTTGACACCACATCGGCAGAACACTGGCATGTCTGAAAAATTACATTAATTCTTAAATCACACAAATAAATAGTATGTGCTATGAATGGAAAATATTTTTTGTAGAAAACTGCAGCGGCACTTAGGATCAACCTATAGGACGTGTGTCAAGTCAATGTAACAATAATCGTATTTATTAGAATTAAAAAAAAAAACTTACTCCATTATCACCCTTCGCTCCCAATTTACCAATTATTCCTTGTGGTCCTGGAGGGCCTTTTGGTCCTGGTCTACCAGTAATGGATTCTCCACGTTCACCCTGTAAATAACCAACCTCAAGACTTAACAGGATGAGCGCTAGATAAGTAATTTTCAATGAAATGAAATATTTTCATGAAATGCTTTAACTTTATCATCGGAAATGGCTTGAACATTTCCGATGATAAAGTTAAAGCATTTCATGGTTATATTTCTAGAACCAATATTAAAATCTTTTCGGGAAGAAAGAAATACTATCAATGAATATTTTTGAATACCAAAAACCAGTAGCGTTCCAGAATTATAGGCCAAAAAATTATATGCACTGTTGTCATCGAAGAATGATGCCCGCTGTCTAAAAATCGACGTTGAAGCTATATCGATGCTTACTTTTTGTCCACTATCACCTTTCTGGCCTTTTTCTCCTTTAGCACCCGGCATTCCATCTTCACCACCTACACCGGGTGGACCAATATCTCCTTTTGGACCTGGGTCACCTTTATCTCCTTTTTCTCCCTTTTCTGGTTTTGCTTTGGAAGCTGTAACAATATTTAGATAGTAAATGAGATCTTGTTGAAGATGAATGTGTCTGCACGTTTCTAAAATATACTTACTTAAATCATATAGATCGGGGTCAGTTTCATTAAACTGGAAATTGAAAGAAATATTCATATTAGTCCGTTGTTTTGTGTTTGTACTGACAACGAAACGTCAAATTACATTCAAGCTATATTAAAACTTATATAAAATTATAAAGCACGATTTTGTGTCGAAGTTGACGTCAAAAGTAGTATGATACACTTCTATATTCTAAGGTCCAGTTATAATTGACGTGTCATTGTCGTTATTAATTGATTATTTATCAATATATACAAAGTGTTAAATACACTGCAATAAGCATTAAAGCTAATCCGTTAAATACTACGAATGTATAAATATAAGGCAGAATCAAATTTAGTCAGAGAAGCATAAAAGTTAGTACCTATTTAAATAATTTGTGTGATGTGGATAAAAAAAATGTTCTATTATTCTTCTTTTAATTCTTATTTTTATGTTTAAGTTTGTTAAAAAATATAGCGATTCACTTACGTAGTCGTCATTGTAGTCAACATCAATCTACGGAAAAATATTAATCCGTGTTAACATAGAGATAGACACAGGTGCAAATAAGATATTTCCTATTGAACCCTTTATATTGTAGAACATTTTTCATCGGCTCATTTTAATATGCTTAGTCAAGTAGTAGGCAATAAGGTATAAAAATAACGATAAATATTTTACTGCAACAATTAAGAAAATTTATAAATATTATAGCTCAATAAATTAATATACATAATACATAATTATTCAATAAATACACTATAAAAGTATATACATTTTAAAGATTCCAAAGAAATGACTCTTTTATTTATTTTAAATTATTATGAAATCAAGTTTATTTTAAATACATTTTGGTGTTGAATCATTTCTTATAAACATTCAAATCACCTTCGATCAATAAATACACTGTGTATTATTGATCGAAGAAAGCACAGTTAAGATCGATACAATAATCACAATTAGCTGTAGCCCATTAGATCCCAACTATGTTGGGATCACACCATTGTCTAAAGGTGGAACAATATGCATCTTTTATCGGAATTATTATCACGCAATGCATCTATTATTATGCAACAAACAATGAAACAAAGGAACTGAAATATAGAGTAAGTAATGTATGTGATGCCCAATCTGCCCTTGGGTGACCACTCAATAATATAGGTTCCAACATTCTGAAATCAATTATGTTAATCACCTTGAAAAGGATTGACGACCTACTGAATCCTAATATCAAATGTTTTCATCGTTTTACTCAACCAACACCCTAAACATAATTTTGAATCCCCGGAGCAGAAGGTAAAACACAAAAACAATTGTGCCCCAATTATTATCGAAAGTTAGAACAGAGTGTCAACATTGACAGCTGCAAGAAGCATACGATTGTGTTTAATTAAGAAAAATATAATAATATTGTTATACTAACTATACTTTCTATAGTGGATTCCTGGAAAACATAAATAGAATTAAGTGAAGTTCATAAAGAAAAGATTTCTTTTCAAATAGACAATAAAACATATAACACCATAATTCATTACAAGATATTCCGAAGTCCATAAAAATGTTGCTTCATAACATTAATCAAAAATGTATTCACTCCCACAAAAATAACAGAAACAAATACTTGTACTACCTACTAGGCTGGAACATTTGTCTCATGGTGGGAGTCAGGAGCCGAAACTAGGTTTCTCTGTGTTAAGGGTCTCCCCCTCTTGGATTAAAACTGATGTGAAATCTAAAACAACAAAATGTTCATTGTGCTTTACTTTCTAAATTACTTACATTGTGGCAAAGTTCCTTAAGTAATGATTCATCAGCATTTGGATATATTTTCAATTCTTGTATCGCTCCCTGAAACAAAAACAATATAAACTTTGATGTAGGTAGTTTAATGTATGGTTTCTCTCATTAAATAATAACATAAAGATTACACATTTATTCTATCCCTTAATTTTTTTATTAGCATACCTAAATAACAAATGTCACTATTCTCTAACAAATGTAGAAAGAGAACCCGTAATTCTATGTAATTACGGTAATGCACATTAACGCAATTTTAGTATACATATTTTTCATTTTTGACTCAACCGCTAGCCTGGTTATTTACTAAAATTAGTGCGTCAGATCCACATTGATTTTACTGTTGTACCCATATTGTATTTTAGCATGTCACACGATGTTTGATGAAATTTGATTTATGTCTACAAAGCCGACATTTCCACGGGAATGATTCTTAATATCTCATTGCTGCTCGCCGTGTTATCTAAATGATTATGTTTATCCCTCGGTTTCAGACGCACCCTAGATTGTCGCTACTTTCACAAAACGATTTGCACGATTTTTAAAAAGAGAATATAATTTTTGAGTGAGACCTCACGTGAAGCGGCTATGAGGAGAGTGTTATTTGGTCGTTGAGATATTCCTCGCATTTTGGTTATTTCACTGGATACGTTACGAGAGTATGAATTTGAATAATTATTATGAGTAGAAGAAGAACAAACAAAAAATTGATGTAACATTTGGTGAGAAAAGAATATACGCAGTGGTGATAAACAGACAAAGAGATAATCATATAACACTTTACAATCGAACATATAAAGCTAATGGTGAAGATCATACAAAATTTCCCAAAGGAATTACTTTTCATTTCGCTTGAGAAAGACACATAATATAACAAAAATGTTAATGTCATGCTATAAGTAAATGTCATGAATTTTTAAAGTATCCCAATCATGTTAAAACGACTGATCAGGATTTATGTATTTGTATTGGATAGGACAGTCTGCACGAGAGGCAATCATCTGTAGCATGCTGTTGCGGCTGCCTCGCACACGCCGGAGTAAGGAAGCAACGTTTTTACGAATGATAGCTTGAAAGCCATCCGTCCGTGACTCTGTAAACATTCCAGAAGCGCTACAGAAGCGAGGCAGACCCATCATCATCCTGAAGATGTTATTATATTGGACACGCAGGGTACCAGCCGCACGCTGAGTGTAGTTCACCCATAAGCATATTACCTCGGACCGCCAGCGCCCTGCGTTCCCTTTCTAAATCCGCATCATCTTTGAGATCCTCTGTTACAATGTGCCCCAAATATTTAAAACTACTGACCACCTTTAAGGTCCAACGTCCCCGCTTTTTTCCTTTCAATTCCTACGGCTACTTTCGACTATCCCATATCCAATACACTGAGTACGTACTTGCATCATCATCATCAAACTAGCTTTATCCCAAACAGTTTCGGGTCGGCATTAGATCTACTACAATGTGTTTGAGTAACTACTTGCATATTTACATAAACTACGGTCGCCTAGTGATCGACATTCAGTGACCTGTGTCAAACGCATGGTAGCGTGCAAGATAGTGTGTGTAATGTCTACGGTGTAATGTTTAAATTTTATTAATATAGTTTTAAATTATATAATTTTAGCCATCTACATACCCTCCTTCTCCAACTACCAAAGGACATTATCCATTCTGGTCCAAATAATAATAAAATATCAATATGCCATCAGGTAACTCTCAAAAAAGAACATCAAATTGAAGATCTACAACACTGAATGAAATAAACTATTTTTTTAGGAAGCATTGCCATTTAACATTTTTTGTCAACACCAGCGGCAGCCTTCTTAGCACCGATTCGGGTCAAGTTTTTATCTTTCCCAAGTATTATCTCAAATAAGTTAAAAATATTTTTTTATGTAAAAGTATTTTTTTTGCGTAAAATATATGAATATATACTCAAAAAAATATATGCACCAAAATCTAATTTACTTTTCCTGGACAAACATTACAACGAAGAGTTAGCGCTTCCAAATTTACAGTAGTTATAGTAGAATTTCTATAAGATTTGACAATTATAGTGTTCAATCACTATACAAGGACCATTATGTTTGTTCCCTATGAATATTTTACACATTAAACCAACGAAAAATGTTATGAACAAAACATGGGTAGGTAATATAAAATGTTCCCTCTCAAAATAATCCAAAGCCGGTATTATATAACAAAGTAACACAGGCAGTGAACATTATAATAAACTCCGTTACAAATTAGTACAAGCACGGTCTCTCAGCAAAATTTAATCTCGTGTGTTTAGTTGAATCCCACAGCGCTCGCTAATTCAGTTTAGTAGCAGATGAACGCACGTTCATAATATACAAATCTTAAATTTCATTGGGAATTTAACTTTAATTGTAAACTTAAACGCGCTAAATTAAATTGTGTTGACGTTAAGTTTAGTGGGTTTAAAAAAAATTGTGCTAATAGTACTTGAAGAATTATAGCCAGTTTACGTTTAGGATTGCTTAGATTTATTGTGATTGATTTTCTTATTTAGCAAGGAGTTCTGTAACATGGGACCGGAACCGCGGCCCCGAACGCCATCGTAGATTTCTTTTTGTGGGATGACATTCGGTACGGGGAAAATGTTCGCGAACGCCGCTAAGAAATTTATTTTTATTTTGAGTAGTATAATGGGACCCAAATTTAGACACACTTTTCTTCATTGCTTATATCGTCAGTACAGTCAAATGATATTTTTTTTAATATAAGACATCCGGAGTAAGAATTAATATTTCCAAACAATGGCCGACAGTAATCTGGCAATCTATGTTGATGGCTGATTTTCAACCATTGCGATTACTTTCTGTGTTGACAAAAAATTCTCAAGGGACAACCTTTGATTATATTGGCGACAAATACCATACCAACCAAACCAAACAAATTTGAAACTTAATTATGACAAAAATTTTCCTTGAAGAGGATTGATTGTCATAGTTAGGTCAGGTTATGTAGGTATGACCCAATAAGCCAGGGTCGCTAAGAATTTGGCTATGGTATCCCCTGCCTGTCGTAAAAGGTGACTAAAAGGGGGCCGACGGGCCCGTGGGAAGCCAGAGTGGGGGCTCTGACTGCCCCTTTAAACGGGCCCGGGGCTGGTGGCAGCACGACGTGGCAATTGCTGTCAAGAGCACGCGAGGGTCCCAGGGGCGGCGACATGGCTGCCCCCGGGACGTGCTTAGGCAAAGTGCAGGAGGGCACCGGTGTGTTCCACTGGAGATCCCGGAGCCCTCCTATAGCACGGAGGATGGCCACCGGGGGGGTTTTAGTGAGTCAAAATCTCACATTCCCCGTCTGCTCCCTTTAAGCAGGCGGGTACCTTTTGAAGGTTTCCGTCAACAAAAAAAAAAAAAGTTATGTAGGTAATGACATCTATACGTAATGATTTGCATCATAATCTTACTACATAAAACTCTGTCAAGAGATGTCACACTTCTTAAGCAATTTTGTTTTTGTTAAAATAATGTCAATCTCAATTTAATTTTGATTCAAGTTTGTAAATATCGTAAGATTTGTATTCATTACGTATCAACGAGCTGTCTGTTCAGTCACGTCATTGTCACCTCTCGCACCGTCCCTCGGGAGCCTACTAAGTGCATAACCTGTAGCACACTTGTATCCTTATGTACAATACCTTTTACTTTTATATTAAAGTGCTTGTTGAAAAATGTGAGCTTTTTTAGTCACCTGTACTTTTAATAGAAAACTTCTTTCCTTATTCGTGGTCCCAATTGTCCCCTCAACAATCTTTATTAAAACGAAGGTGGCGTTTGGGACTGCGGTCTCGGTCCCAAAAGCAACTCACATAAATATGTGATGACTTAATAGCAGTATATCGTGCTCGAGATTTGTGTCTCTTTACTTGGAATGTATTAATTTTGGAGGAAAGATATATCTTGCTATGATATTTGTAGATTTATTCACGATTGGATGTTGCAGTTCAATTGGCCAAAGAGGAATCGCAGGTACTGTAATAATCTGACAATCCGAATAATCATTTTTTTTCCCATTCATACACAAAAGTGACAAATTGCACAGATGGATAGCTTACTTATAAAAAAGTTTACGGCAACTGAAATCGAAATTGCAAGCAGATGTTGTTAAACTATAGATCTTACCTTGATACTCAGTGAATCAGCCATATTATACCCTATTTTCACATCCGAAGATTCACCAATAATCACACCTTCGTTGAGAGCTTCCTCAAAATCGGGAGCCTCATATTCTGAGCAATTAACAAAAGCTCTTATTCTATGTTTCTCTACGTATACAAGTAGCTTGGTCCATGCGTTATTCAAATTCATGCTCAATGGAAAAGATTCTTTCATTTTAGGCAGCGATCCAAAATGTAGGGTGACTCTTGTAGTATCCATTCCAGCTGGGGCCAGGCATAGTCCTATGGTTGTCGAATTAGTCCTATCTACTATGGTGAACAAACATGATGATGAGAACTCGTAGAATTTAAATACTGCATTTATTATAAATGGCACAGGTACATTTTTATCGCTTATAGATAATTTATTGACAGGAGTTTTAATTTGATTTTGGCCAGTCAAGTTAAAGGATGAAAATCCATCTAAGCTATCGTCTGTGTACGTCTCTTCTGGCATTGATTCCATGTCAATCAAGTCAAAAGGAACTGAAACAAAGTAAACAAAAAAAAATTCAAGTTAAGAAGGTTGCAAGCAAGGGTACGGAGCCCGCCTGGGGCGATTTCAGGGTCATAACTAACGCGTTTCTAAGGATATTGAGAAGACTCGCCGTCAGTGTATAGCGAATCTTTGAGGAGCTCTGGAAACCTGATTGCAGAAATACAAATACTCAATCAGAGTAGCTTATTTGATTGTTTTGTTGTATAGGGCAAGTGCAGTCCCCAGTCGGGCGGCTCGAATCACACTCACATTACACCCTGGCCTGCCTGGTATTTTTGGTGCATTTGACACAGGCACAAACAATGATTTGTAAAATTGTCTGAAGCCAAAAACATTATAAAATGTTGTGACTGGCACCAGTCGCTGGTTCGTTCCCAGGTTTAAACAATTTTAATGTGAAATTGAAATTTCTTTTTATTTTTCTAAATCTGTCAGGAAGTTGATGCAGTGACACAATAATGTTAATAATCAATATTATTAACCTTCATTTGAACGTGGTGAATAATAACGAATACTCACTTGTTTCTTCAGTCGCCATTATCTTAAATAATGAATGCAATATGCTGATATATCTGAAAAGATAAAAACATCAAGTTATCTTAATATTTCCTAGAAATTCCATGGAGTTTATGGGGAACGGCTTTGTGCACATTTTTGTAAGTCGTCGATCAAAAAGGGTCCAACATTTCACGTATATAAAAAATATAACGCATAGTGCGATAGGAGTACCATCGATCAAGTGGGCCAAACTGTGCCCGACCATTCGAAGTGTTAACCTATACCACTCGAGTTGTCACTACTAAAGCCTCTGATCCCGGACGAATGAAAAATGGGGGTTGAAACTTTTGAAATTGGAATAGTTTTGCTGAACCGGCGATTGCAAGTTGTACAGTTATGTTAGTTTTACTTAGCGAAATATACTAATATCGTTTTTTTTGTGTTTGAATCTGTTTTGAGATTTTTATCTATTTCGTTTTTACAATCAGCTTTAAGGTAATCAAAAAGTGTATTTGATAACAATAGAAGTAGCTGAATTAATCGTTTTTATCTCCCAACATACTCCTTACGTGGGTAGCAATGCGTCAACCTGAGGCCCAAGCGTATATACGTATGTTTTGCGAAAAAGCATTCATATCGTTTACGTAAACATTTCCATGGTATGGTAAATTAGTTTCAATTTGTATGTTCGCTATTTTCATATGAAACCCCATATCGTGCGTGCAAGTAACTAAAGCTCGAAGTGTTATAATCTTGCGTAACGCAAAGGTGTCGTTCGGTGCGTTGGTACTTAACTTACGTTTTGTATTAAAATTTCAGGCATACTTAATAAAACAGGTGACCCTGACAATGTTTACGCTAACGATACTTTTTCGCAAATCATAGTTGCTTGGGACCCGTTGCGATTAATACTTATTATAAGGTATTTTTGTAATAATTGTATCTTTTTTAATAATCGTTTTAAACAACATTGAGTGCCATGTCATGTTAAACTATTACGCAATGCCAACAAATAGCAATAAATATGTTTCGTAATACAGGGACTATGCCTAGCAGAAGGGTTACAGTGACAGATCAAGACAAATGGCTTTATTTCGAGTCTAAGTTTAGAATTATTCTCTTGTTCAAAACTAGAACTATGTTAACATGAGCAGTACACACGTCGTGTTAAACAGTTTAATATATATAAATTATGTTGGGTGTGATACTGCAATACCCAATTTCCACCAAAGATAATTTGGTGCCAATATCATGATATGTTCTACAAAATAATTTCAATTGACTGTTGCAAATAAAAAATTGGCCTAGATCTTTAAGTTTGGACAATATTATTATTTAAAGGTTTTTATTCTTGTGCTTATATGTAAAGTGAATTACTGTCTTGTACTGAATTGAGTTATCAGCTAAGGGGATCTATGTTGTTAACTAATTTACTTTTTTTCTTGAATAAATGCTGCAAATTACTCTGTTTAAACAAAGTACCTACTCCTTACGTAATGTGCGTACCTATACGAAGAATTATGTGTTGGCTCATTAGTTTCTTCAGGCGCTAAACATTATTTAGTACTACTTGTTGTAGCTGTGGTATACTGTTGTCTGCGCATTCGATATGGATTATAACTATTTATTTACAAAAAAATACATACGTATTGTATGAGCTACTGGTTCCCATATATAGAAGCTTTGCTTAGTTTGGGGCCAGATATCCCGGTGTAATAATGTCCGAGTATTATTATTATTGCATTTGTGTATGATTTTCCAATATTGAGTACTTCTATTTCTAGTTACTACTTCTGTTATCTAGCAAGTTAGACCTTGCCCTTTGGTTTTCCTTCCTGAAAGGGAGCCTGACCGGTAAAATATAATATAATACCTATGTACGTATGCCTATGTAATATGTACATTTCCAATATATTATTTAGAAAGGTTACTGTGACTTATAAAAAGTTGAGGGCATATCAGTCACCGTATAGCCGACCTTAAAATAAGGTTGTTGCCGACCCTACTCACAAATATGCCAAAATATTTCGTACAATCTTGGGTCACGCCTGAGACTTTGTCCCGTTGTAATCCTTATAATCCCGACTCCTATTTTTAGCGGGATAAAAAGTAGTACAGTGCTTAAAATTATATAACATTTTCGCATTATTTATTTCCACGACTTAGCTCGTTTTGATTATTTATGGTAAGTATTGGGAGTATATGCTACCGGGGGATATATAGATAATTATGATATTGTATCTGTAGCCGACAGAACGGTGTTGAGCACAATCAGATAAAATAAATACCTGAAAAACTCTTGACATCTGTTGATACACTCAATTATTTTCATATAATCTGAGATCCGACCATACATCGACCTTCACCGAGCTGATAATAGAATAAAACTTATTGTATAATAAATTTAGGATATCCAAATGGGGTGCCCAAAAAAACCTGGACAGATTTTTTGGTTTTTTCTGCAAAATGATTTTTTTTATTAAATGTTGCAACATCAAGATAATAAGAAAATTGTATACTGGACATAAAGAATAAAAATATAGATTGTGCAGACGTATTATTATTTTAACGATCTTAGACTAATAGTTAATTATACTTATAATAATACACAACGTATAAAAAACACTACGTAAGTCGTACGTCGCCAAGAAAAGACGTCCGTTTAAGTGATTTTTGAAATTGATGTGAAATTCATCTTACCACTTTGTTTTTTTAAATACCATGAAATATTTGCAATAACATTAATAAGCTGCATGTATAGTTAGTTGACAGTTTATAAATTCAACAAACAGATGTTAACTTATCAAATTATGCTCTCCGAACATATTTGTTTACATTAAGACGTTGCTTCAAATGAATTGGACGGCATTGTCGAAGCAAACAAAACTACAAGGAAATTAACTCGCTAAGGTAAACTCAGTTGTTTTGACGGTCCCTTGGCGGTAATGACTTGGTTATAATTTTGAATGCTAATAGTAAAACATACGGCACCTATTTGCGTTTTGTGTCGCGGCAGTTTCCATAAAGATTAGGAATAAAGACAGGCCAGATATTTGATTGAAGATCAACATACCATTTTTAACCAAAAAATGTCGTGGAAAGATCTTGGCTATAAATGACTAGCAACCCGCCCCTGTTTCGCACGGGCTTATACAGACCTAAATGAATTATATGAAGAATTAATACAAGAGAATTATAACAAGAATTACTCCCTCTATTAGTGTAAACCGCATCAAAATCCGTTGCGTAGTTCAAGATATGTAAGGGTACAGACGGCGGGGAGCGACTTTATTTTATACTATGTTATAAAGATGCAAGCATTTCTTCTGTATGTCACTATTGTTAAATACATATAAAGAAATAAATCCTATCAACACAATAACTTTATTAACTTATCATCATTTGAATATTATATACGAGCTTTCGTTGAAATTTTGACGTAGCGTTTAGAACACCGAAAATTGTTCTGTGTTTTAACAAAATCTATTCTCAGTAAATTATTTAGTTTCCCTTGTTTCTCTAAGCTATTTGTTCTTATTGATTATATTGAGTTTATGAATTTGGTAACTGCAAATTAAATTTTGATTGTGAACTTAATTAACAGTGATAAGAGCGAATATTTCGTAGCGATTATCTTGAGTTGTTGAGATGTTGTTGTTACTTGTAGAAATGTTTAGCAAAACATTTTAATCAAGCTTTGTGGTTTTATTGAAAATAAACCGTATTTTAGTAAACAAAAGCTTTATTTTTGACGTCTTCATTTTGCTACGTTACTTGTATATTACGTACATTAAAATGTACTTTTTTTTTTAGTAGGGACGTGATTTCGTCTTATATTCATCGCTAGAAAATTCTGTGTATAAATAAGACACAGCCTTAAGAATGTAAGTAGGCTGTATGAATCAAGGCAGTTGCAGCTTCTTATAAGTACTAAAATATTTTGTCACCGGTTCAGTAGAAATATTGTCACACTATTTATAATAACCACTTTTGCAATTACATCATAGTGGGACCCTTTAATTATCCAATAAGAAGTTACGGCAATAAACTCTACGAATCCATAATTACACGAATAGGGTTTTGCGAAATCACTACCGCCCCGTAATCACGCTCTAATCCCGCCTACAAGACGTGTTACGAATGTCAAATATCACCGACTCTGTCAAAAGTCTTATCTCAAACCAAGTCGTTACGTCCCATTTATTCGGAGGCATCATTCTCATATTTTATGTCATAGAGTAAATGTTCCCCAGCTTCTTTGGTTTCTCAACTGGTATTGAATGGCTAAACCTCAACAATATTAACTCCATCTGTATTGTAAACGCTGTAAGCTTCTCGCAGACAGTCACCTATTGGAATGTAAATGAGATCGCGTTTGTGTTTATATTTTACTCGTACATGAAATTGCTTTCATGTTAAATTAAATTACATATTCGTATGAGGTTTGATGAAGGCAATGTTGGGCCAGGTAATTAAATTAATTTAGCTGCGTTCTCGCAGTCACACGGATGGCGTCATACAATGTTCATTTCGGTTCGTAATAATTACTGCAAATATTTCCTTGCGGGTGTCATTGTATTTGATTACTTTGGAGACTGGATACTTTGCAGTATTTGTACCTAGCAACTGTTGTTTGAAGAGATTCTATATGAAGCCATAGAGATGTGTGATGTGAGACAAGAATATGAGAGACTTCGTAAGGACTTGTGTTCCATTATTGTGAAGCAATACTAAAGTTAAAGATTATTAAATTAACTTTAAAATCCACAGTTGAAATAAAACGCGAAATGATAAAATGAGTTCGGGGTTAAGAAAATAATGTTAACAAATGCCGTGTCTGTATTTCTTCGAACAAACATTTTGAGTTAGTGCTAACCGGTACGTGTCCGTTATCGAATGAAAAATCTAGTGGTATGTTTGTACTTTTCCAAAGAAGAAAAACAGAAATATATAAATTATATTTGTGCATGGAAAGGAAATAGAGCCAAACAGTTTAACATTTTCGAAGCGTGTATTTTCTTAAATCGTATTGAAATTATAAACAAGTCCGATTTTGTTGCTTAGGTAAGTATCTAACTAGCTTTCTTCTCAAACAAACTCGCCTTAACTATATGCGTTTCCATATAAAACGATAAAAAGTTCACAAAAAAAACTGGGTTATGGGATTTAAATCAACTGAATTAAAATACAATGTTTTAGATCGTAATTAATGTTAAACTGAGATACAAAGACTTATAACTATCAAAAAACTTATAAATCTCATATTTATACTGTAGAAAATTGTTATCAACTCCATAAATGAATACACTAGTAATATCTCAGCCGTATAAGTCCACAGGTAGGGTGATATTTGTTTAAACAGGGCAGTAGGAGAGATAAGACACGTTTGATCGAAAAGTATTAATTGGCAATTGGCATATCCATATATTAGTTTGGTTAACAAGAAGTGACACACAAAAGAAGTACTGATATGTTGTTATAGCGTAATTCAAAATGACACACGAACATATAGGCAGTCATGAACACGGATACGCTTAATAAGTTTTCCTTAGAAACGACTAGATGCATGGCAAAGCTCACTCGATGAGCTGTATAATTAAATATATTCCTGGTCTCGGCAGGAAAGCTACGGTAAATTCAATATTTTCACACGTCAAAATTGTTAGGAACTTAGGAAGTAAAATACTTCCAATATTATTAATATTTAACAAATTTTAATGTTTTTAAATGAAAATTTGTAGCAATTTGGCTACCAGATGGCATTATGAAAACATATCTTTACCAGTTACACGGTTTGACATACATTAATAAAAAGTGACGGGCACCAGACATCCTATGAAAAGTCATATTCACAAAATAGATAAACTTAAATTATTATTCTAATCCATAAAGTTTATATTGACAGTAAAATGTGTTTTCCTCGGAGAATAGAAAAAATCATTCAACTTGATCTAGTTGATTTAATAATAACATAATATATCATCACGCCTTCCCACATCTCGGCAGTTGATTTGGTATAATTTTCTTACATTATTGTGTATCACCTTATGTTTAAAATTAATAGGAAGACAATTACCACAGGTTCATATGATTGGTTCGGAAAAATAACAAGTAATAAATAAATTGTGGGTGCGGTTTTGTTGCAAGGGAAACCATTTGTGAAATCAAAAAATATGCAGAAATTTGCGACATAAACGTTCATTTTCTTCACGTTGACCTTTGGTTTGGTGACTAGGTTTGATATTTTTACAGCTGAGAGAGACCTTGACCCAGGTATTTGATATTAATTTCAATGCAATAACTCCACGCGTTCTTGAGAAAAAACATCTTGACAGACAGACAGACGGAACACAAAGTGATCCTGTAAGGGTTCTCTTTTTCCTTTTGAGGTACGGAACCCTAAAAAACAGCAAATCACGTTATGTGTATGCACGTTAATTCTAGTTCCGACTTTCTGAGTGGCAACACAGCTAGATCATTTTGTAACTAGGTCAGTTATATTCGCGACCCAGAATAGTTCGCTGACAGAGCTACTCAAGTAGGTACTAGCAAACTAGCGACAAGTCGGCGACACCAATGAATGAATGGGCTGTATTTTAAGACCACTTTTTTTAAGTTTCGTTGATTAGTGACAAGTTTTTATTTATTGATCTCTTGTCAAATTCTGCGAGTTTTGGTACATTTTTGTTAAACTTTTAGTGCTAAAGCGAATATCTACTTTTTACAAACTGAAAATGACCTTCGACACCTTGATCTCACAGCTTGACATGTAACTGCTTGAGGCGTAAATTGTGTACATTTCTTTTTTATCGTATTCAATCTAGTTACCTACATAGATTAGCGTCATTCATTTTTCCAAACGAAATATAGTCGAAATTGATAAGAATTCGTAGTCGAAAGCTATTCTAGCAAAGGCTACAGAGCTGATGTGTTTAAGTATCTTACCTATTGATCTCTTTTTATCTGAGTTTACGTTGTCGGGTGTGCTACTACCGATGTACGTATTATATTATGTAATGTTATAAAATCTCGTGCCACAATACATTACAGAATGAGTAGGTGTAAGTTGGATACTATATTCTCGCATATTTAAACACTGTCTTAAAATACAATCGAAATTTCAAGAAATAGCACTTTCACACAACTACACAGCTGATGACAATAACAATCTCAGGTCAACGACTTTTTAATCAACTTGTAGGTATGTGCATGTTTATCTTAAATTCATTGCGCTTCAGATTTAAATGTACAAACGTGAGGTGACCTTAGCACTCGCAATGAACCCACTACACAGGCTTAAAGTCACTCAACCAAAAAGTTTACAGATCAAGCGACACCTATAAGGCAATTATGCACAAGACTTTCATCGATATCTCCTACGATCGTCAACAAGACTACTTAAGATCAGTAGCTGTTACGACCGCTGTTATTAAGTCAACCATTACTACCTATATTACCGATTCATTAAATTTCAAATTACGACAAGACATACTATTATAAAACACCTTTTATGTTAATAGCACTGCAGAACCTAGTTCGTATAATGATTACTTGTCAACGTCGCCGACATAATTAATCGACTTGAAATGTCGGGCATGCAATATCTGTAGACATGATTTGCCGTTACTATAAAAGCCTCATGTCTTCTCAAACAAGTCCTCGAAGGGTAGAGAGGATTAATATTATAATGATTTAAATATTTGTGGAGAGGCTTACATTTGTCCATCACCGTTCTTCGAGCACTTTGCCACCCTAGGTTAAAATGCCTTATATTTATAGAAGACCAATTGGAATACTAATAATTGAAGACCGACCTGGGAGTGACCTCAGTAGGTCAATCACAAAGAAATTACGTATTCGTATCGCAAATCGTATCCTATTCACGATTGATGACTGCCCACGATTTTGATACAAAGCGTCATTAATGTACCGACTACCAACGTAACGACGATACCTTTGCGATACGCAAGAAGCTTGTAACTTCTACGTACTGTAGATAAGGGCGTTATGTGTCCATTACTGCTTTCTTATCACCACCCAGGGGGTCACCTGTAGCATCTAGTGGGGTAAAGCATAAGTAAGCGACGCCTATTGACCTGTAATTTTATACAAATTTTATATAATAATCACTACATTGACTTTTCAACTAGAGTAACTAAAAAACTTCAAATAAGTTGTCCCTATGGTATGTTCTAAGCATTCATGATCACCAAAATTTTCCTTCTCTAGGCAAAAAAACATCCAAAGATACATAAATATTGACTATAATTTGGCATTTTCCTTACCACTCACGATGTCAATCTAGACGATAAGTATAGGTTGATAGGTATAGGTATAGGATAGGTTCTTTTGTCTAGTGATTTACATATTAGAGAGTTAAATCGTGTATGAATCGATGTTTCTGTTTTCATGATTTGTACCAAAAATTATGCGTGTTGAACGTAAAACATGTATAATATTTCAATAAGAAATTCATATGTGTAAAAGCCGTCGAGGTTATCTTGAAATCACATTCAGTTTATCTTTAATTTAGTCATTTCCTACAGATCAGTAATTCCCAACGTCGATAATTACAAAAAAAAACTTGTAATAGTGATAAGCTCGAGCAATTAAAGTATAATTATGCAGTTAAGCACATAACATCATACAGTGCCTACTTTATAAAGATAGGAATGCTTTAAGGAAATTGGGTTGCTCATGTAACTGTCTCAGCTTATGGGAATGAATGAACTTTGTATGTGCTCCACACGTGCACCTACTTATTGTGCAAGAACCTGTATAATTATAACGAGCATTAGTTTCAATTTAGTACGTGTATGACCATCTCTTATGAAGTCCATATTTTCGCCAATAACTACCAATCAACAAGTACATGTGCGCTTTTCTCAAATATCACCGGTCGAATTCGCTTCTGATTTATTATTAGAAATTTAAAATTTCAGCGACAAGTGAGATCGAGTTCTCATCGACCGCTAGTGCCTTTTTGACATGTAGTATCAAAAATCTGTAGTGAATTTGGGTAGGTTTTCTGGAATCGTACTGCTGCACCGAAAAGCTTTATTAGTTTTATGAAAATGTGTAGACATGTGATAGGTACACCTACAGGCGCTTGGCACAGTTTCAATGTTTAATTTGATACATCCCCAAGATCACTTTTGATCTCAACTTCGTTACACTGTCCATTGGGTTTTTCCTGATTTGTGAAATATTTTCCTTGTTATGCCAACACTTCGACCTCGGTATGATCTAATTACACAGCCTATTTTCGCAACATTGAAATCTGTTTACACTCAAAGCTTCAGAAAATATTTTTACTTTCACTAAGTGTTGTTATTGATACTTTATGATCAGATTATTGGCTTATAAAGACGAGAGTATCTTGACATTAAAAATATTTTTAGGGTCGGCAACACACGAGTGATACCTCTGATATAGATATACGCCTGGTATAAGCGTCCATAGTATGCGGTAGCCGCTTAACATCAGGCAGGCCGTAAGCTTGTGTACTACCATAGTGGTATAAAACGTTACCAAGCGAAGCATAAGGCTAGGACAAAAGTAAACTTAAGTATGACCTTAAAAAGAGAGGTAGGGCGAATTTTGCTTTGCCCTGGGTTTTTCCATGAAAATTGGAGCCGCAATAAAATAGCACTACTTTGATGAAGTAGTGTTACGTTCTGCGGTAACCCCTGGTAGTGCTAGCGGCTTTAGGCTACGGTCACTTCTAACTATCAGATGGGCCATATGCATCTGGGCCACCGTAGTCGTATTAAAAAAAAACCGATGAATATTATTAGCTATAGTATGCATACAAGTAATTTTTATATTAGTGTAACAAAGTGAACAAAGTACTGAACATTTTACGCTACTATTAACAGAACACTGCCATTGTTGCATTCAAATTTCACTTGTCAACGTAAATAGAACAAGGAAATCTATACACATTATAAATTTGTAGCGAGGCGAAAGCTGCATTTCAAATATTATTCCGAGCAAGGGATTATGATTTAGCATTTTCCCGCGACTTTGCCCGCTTAGGATTATGATAACGCATATCCTGAAGATCATTATTGTTACTCAGGGATAGTGTAGTTCCAGAGTTTAAACACAAACAATACTTAAAATATATACTTATATATAGCATACCAATATTATAAACATAATTGATTTTTATTTTTGTTTGTATTGAATAAACTCAAAAACCACAACACTGTACCCAATTTAAAAATTCTTTCACCGCCTATCAGAATGTTACATTATCACTGAGTAATATGTTAGTTAGTTGGTGATGAGGCTACGGGTGGGTAAATACAAACATATATAAGCATCATAACGGTCAGTGTTTTACGAATCAATTCCGACTTGAACTCGGACGAAGCAGAAGGCGAAAAATAGTTATACATTACTTAGAAAAATACTAGTTTGGATTAAAAATATTTATACTGACGGCATTTGATACCAATGCAGAAGAAAGCATAATTTTACGTAACATGTTCAGTGCCAAGAAAAAATAACTGGCTATGTTACCGGCCACGGTATTTAAAACTAGTCAGTATATTATCATCACCTTGTGCAGTTTGTTTGAGATTCACCCAACATTATTCAACCTCTAGTGTCAATCTTCCTTGACAGTATGACATGTGAGTCACTGTTTTAAGGACAGTCGTGACATGGCACTTACTACATCGTGAGTGAAGGAATTCTACACTCCGAATACTGCACATAGGGGACATTCCAAGGTGTTTTAGTCAGTCCAGGCGTCACTAGTTTGTTGCTAGAAAATAAATACGTTAGTCGAATCACAATATATTCTGTATGTCTTTCATTATTCAGTGATATAAGATACAAGAAGTTTATTTACGTGATGACAATCATTTTGACCGTCCAAAGTATATAGTTTCAAGTTCACTCTTTGAAGTTCTGTATCACGCTCATATCGGGTGTACAGTGTATGTGCCAATACAAAATTTGCACCTCTTGCAATCGTGAAGACTTTTCCGAAGGGTCAAAATAGCTGGTGTTAAGAAAATTACCATTTTATATACAGCAAAGTAGGGTTGCTGAATCGAAAATAGATGTGCTGAATCGATCGAGGGTAGGAAAAGTTCAAAGATGTTTAGTGCAAGGTATCCAGCTTCGTATAAACAAGAGTCAAATAGAATCCATTTGCTATCAAAGCATAGAAAACTTCCGAGGTGAACAGCATAGTAAAACCTTCGTCTCGTAATACACAGGTCCAATCTGCCCTTCTTATCTCAATTGCCATTGATATAGGATTGAGATATAAACTTTTATCACCGTAGGCAACATACAATGACAATGTATGTAACCCTAGCAAATTTATTTCAAAGTGAAGGCTACATTGTCCAAATCCAATTTCAGGAACAGTCCGTTTAGGAAGGTAATCGATTCAGAATTTATAGTTGAAGGTAAGGTAAGAATTTACAGGATTTGAAGAAATACTGGGGAGTCGAATTAAATTAATTGAATCGCATATAGCAGTTACGTTTTACAAAATCGATTATGTCTTAAATGAATCAAGCCTTATAAAATATTTCTAAATTTAGGGACGCTTAAATTTTTGAATCGCCTATAGATTGTGCTTAAAAACAAGAAAAAACAAAAACTATAGAACCGCTATGCTAAAAAAAATTAATAAATGTTTGGAATATTTATTAATGACAAAAGAGCGGGTCTTACACGCAATATTAAATTATTTATTTACATCGACGTTTCGTGTTAATATGTATGTGCTTAGAGTTATTTACGGAATATATATGATTGGGATTCGGTCAAATCGCGACGCGAGTGGAACACGCGGAGATCCCATAGACAAAACAACTTCCAACGCGACGGCGCTAACGTAAATAATTTATTTTTATACTTTAAGGACTAAATACGAATGTAACATACGTTATTTTAAATGGATACCTTTATGTGTTAATTTCATAAATTGAATACGGTATGTAACGACTTTGTGATGCACTAATGACGTCACATGTCACGTGCAATGCGTACAATTTTATTATGTCCATTTCTTTTGCTGACTCGACGGCAGTAATTTACAATGCAATGCATATTGTGGTCAGCTTGGTATGTGGGTATTATCTCGTATTATTAAGAATGTCTCAAGGTATTGTCATATTCCTCCGTGGCTGAGCGCTAAAGTTCGTAGCTTCATACTTTGAGGTCCTAGATTTCAATCCAGTTCGTTTTTTTTTGTTTAGGATGTTTCGTCTATTTTGATTTTTACAAATTGGTTGTAAACTCGCCTTCTCTCTTGTCCGTCGTATCTCATGCTGGTACCCGAATTATATTCGGTGAGAAGTTGGTGCTGACTAATGGCAGTAATGGCATACCTCTGCCTACCATTGAATGAACACGTTGGTTTTCAAAAACACTTTCTAACCATCGTACTAACCGCCGAATTATTTTAAGCTTTCGAAATTCATTTTTTGTTGTACCTAGATTATTATCTACTGAGAGGCTTTAGTGAGGTAACACAGTTTCAAAATATGATTCATTTTATTTTATCTATGTTTTCATAAGCACTGAATAAATAAGATTTTTTTATATACACATAAAATTATGGATGCTACGTGATTCCATTAAACTCAAATGGGTAATCATGTATTTAGCTACAATTGAAAAAGTTAGAACCTATATCACAGTAAGTAAATGACAAAATAAAGGTTTGATTTGAAAACCTCCTATTTGAAGTCGGCTCAATAATATACTCGGCGAGACCACATAAGGTTAATCCGAGTTATTGAATGGTAATTTTATGACCTTCCTCATGACATGTTTTATTTATTTCAGATTCATTAAAATATATATATTGACATGTAGGTATCAATAAAAGCATAAATCAACGTGTTTTTATGCCATTAAGGTGACAAACAAGCTTAGGGACTGGCTGTGGTCACTTACTGGGTTATACTTGTCACATGCGTATTGTAGAGTACATAGAAATCAATTATAACTTAAGATTAAGTGTTTTTATGGTTTCGAAGTTTACTTCACCAACTTAATTTTTATTTCAACGTATTTCAAAGTTTGTCTGCCTATTTGCCTGGCAGCTTGCTGCGACAGTGAACCTTTCATAACATCGCATCGGTTACACATAAAATTCCCTGTTACGTTCAAGTATCACGTACAAATAGATAAACATGTATCTTATCATAGAAAATTATAATTCACACCATCAGCTAAGTATAAGCTTACAGACAGCGAGACAACATAACCAGTACAACGAGTAGTAATATTGAAGTACTACATGAAACACACGTTAGACCAGAAAATTAATGGCTCCCAGCATAAAATAAGCTAGGTGATCGAACGAGAAAAACATTTGCTGGTGCTATTCGAAACACCACTTGCATTCGGTACAGATGGTATTTATAATTTAAGAAAAAAAAAGCTGTTTATCCCGACTTTTACTAATATGATAAAAAATACTTGATTCGTTAAGTATAATTCCTTATGGCCAGTAGTTGGGTGAGTGACCCATAGCTATACCACACGGAGTCCCTTTCGTAGCGTAGAGTGCAGGTTCGGCTATCGAAAAAACTTAAAATATTTCAGATTTTTTATACCACTACGGTGGCACACAAGCATACGGCCCACCTGATAATAAGCAGTAACCGTGGTCTATAGCCGCTTGCAGTACCAGATATATCACTAACTGGTTGCCAACCCTGTTGTTGATGAGGAGACACTGTGCTAGCAGCATTACTACTAGCGCAGCGTATCCCCCACCCCTGGTATTGCTAGCGGCTATAGGCTACGGCGACTGCTTACCATCAGGTGGGTCGTATGCTTCTGTGCCAACTTAGTGGTATAAAGAAAAAAAAAAGTTAATTCTCTTTAAAATTCTGAACTTGAAGTTGTAAAATACCACATGGGAATGCTAGTCTTTTACTATACGAGCTCAATGCTCAATACAAGCGAATGATCACAGTGTGAACGCACCTTAAAATGATTTTCTGTGTTTACGCGACACTAATTCGAGATCGATAGATATGCGTTACTGAATAAACTTAGCAAATATTACACCGCTGATTTTGTTCGCTGTTTTAGATTTCGTGGAATATTTTATGAAGCTCTAAATAGATTTACGTGTTCGCGTTATTTCATCGACTAATCTAGGATAGTAGATAAAATCTATAGAATAATCTATTATAATAATAATATATTATTATCGCCCTTCTTAGTAAAGAAAGTGTTGAAAGGTATAATCATGCTATGTTTGCAATACGTTTATCGATCCTTATCGGTTAATTGCCTTTTTATCTCCACCGGAACATAATTTTGGTTATGATAAAGATCTTCACCTAGATTGATACGTGAAAACTTTTTATTTTAGATATACAAAGTAAATTGACACTACTAATGTAGGTTGAAACGTTAAGGCGTGGAATTCATCTGTGATCATGTGCATTTTTGAATTGAATCGAAACATACGTGATGATATGTATAGTTCATATTCAATAATCACGCCACGTCCTTCACGGGGTAGGCAGAGAGTATGAAGTGCCATTTCACTCTTGACCTTCACATCTCTTTTACATTCATCAATCTCTTCATACATCGCCTTTTCCGAGTACTCTTCGCCTTTCCATCTTTAAGTAAGGTAAACATTTTATTTAATAGTTAACGATTGATTCACTAACATAACAAATCCTATAACAATGGGGCTCTTGCTTTGAATTAAAATTATTATATTTTTCGCCGCCAAATGGCAACTGCTGCGAACTGATATTTCGTCAAACGTCATAAAACGTAAATTTACTAACACAGCTGCTTTAGACATATTTCATTAAATGCCACTTTCGGCCAAATACCTCCCGTCTAGACTAGACTAGACCTTATCCTAAATGCTACAATCCGCCTTCATTATGTTATTAAATTTACATGGTTGTATCATGGCAGGATTCAAATTATTAAATTAATACATGAAAAAAAACCTCACAAACTGTTAAATAAATTTCATTTAATCCTTTAGTACTATGGAAATCAGTAGAGGAATGAATTCATATTGATTCACCTACATGCAAACTGTATAAATAGATAGGTACAGTATTATAAGCTGCTAACGGCAAACTTAATTTCATGTAGAATTTACATAAAACCAAAAGACCAAACCGGTCCTTTGGTAATTTTTACGTAAATATTTAACATACATACATTAAGTTTGCAAAAAAATACTACCGGCATCCAACTTGAAAACAGTCGCATAAACAAACAATCAGTTTGATTAAAATACTAGCGGGCCGCCCCGGTTTCGGACGGGTTTTTTATCAAATATTTTGTCTACCCGTAATTAGAGATTTTCAGACTATTTTAAAAAAATCTATCCGTAAGAACCATCCTCGTACTTCAAGGAATATTCAAAAAAAATAATTAGCGAAATCGGTTCAACTGCTCTCGAGATTTGCGCTTAGCAACACATTCAGCGATTCATTTTTATATTATAGATATGCACATACTATACTTACTAACTTTTTCCCACAGCTTCGCCCACATGGTGCTCGGTAACCACACAAATAAAAATATATATTTTTAAAAGTATCCTAAATTTTAATCCAGCCTGTAAGCTATGTTCCTTCCAAATTTCATACAAATCCTTTCAGCTTTCAGAGACGTGAAGAGAGTATAGATACACACACACAAACTTTCACATTTATAATATTAAGTGTGATATGATCGGCATAATTTAAACATTATTATTAATGTCTTATAAAATGTCTGATGCAGCATTTCCTAACGTGTCCACAGTCCAAACTGTGTTCCAAGAATTTCTTATAATATCGATGTCCTTACAAACATGAGTGAGCATAATAAGTATTTCTTAGTAGATGAGAGACTGATAGTTATGTGTATTGTGCCCTAGTGATTGATGTTGTAAAACATTATACTTCCTGACACTTTGAGTCGATGAGATATGCCCGTATCTAAGCTTAGTCATTAAGCGTCCGTTGCATTATTCGCTGTGCAGTAGCACGGATCCCTTATCAAATAAACGATATCCATAATAGAGAATACGCCACTAACATTCACAGAATAATAACTAGTCTAACATTTATCATAAGGTGGGTCACAAAGGAAATCATGGTATCAAGCCGGTTGGACTGGTGGTCAAGTGAAACGGCCGTGTTTAATTCACAAACAGATCCAAATATCTATACAGACAGGTTTTAAGATTTAATATTGCATACTCTGAGTTCAAATGAACGTATTCAATTAGGTAAACATGTGTTGAGTTGAGAGTAGACATGAGTTAGTGTACCTGACTGCTGCGCTAGGGGTCGCGGGTTCGATTCCCGCCGGGGCAAACATTTATGTGACAAATATGTTTGCCTTGCGTCTGGGTGTTTGGTATTTATTATAAGTATGTATTTACAAACAAAAAGTATTATAGTAAACAATAAGTATTATATCAGCTGCTGGTTCCCATAGAACAAGCTTTGCTTAGTTTGGGGCTAGATGGCGTTGTGTGATAATGTCCAAACATTATTTATTATTATTAGCGTAACTAATCTAATTTCTTAGATAGAATTAATAACGTTTGCAAGTGCTTACTAACTGTTTGGTTTTGTTCATCCCCAAATTGAATTCATTTTGAATCACAACAAGTGGATCGAACACTACAAAAAACTGCACAATGTCGAGTTAGAAGTGTATGGAACTAACTAAAATAACGACAAAATTGTCAGCTAAGTAATTATTTTCATTGCACACTCTTACTGTCTACTTTACCAAATGAGACACAAATTATAATATTATTTATTTGGTGTAATTGTGGCGTTGCTGCCCCCGGCGGCTCGGCGAGCACAAAACTTTTATCGTGAATACACGTAGATGAATTTAGGCTCCAGACTCACTTAATATTTTAAAACAGAGAATAAGCAATCCCCTCAATTTATGCTAATCTCCGTTTTGATATAAAAATCTTGTTTTTTTTACGTTTGACAGAAATTTATAGCATTTCTTTAAACGTTAAACAAAATTAAAAGTGGTTTAAAAGGTCATCTTATACTTTAAAAACGAGTAGGTATGCTCGTCGCATATTACAATACCTATATTCAAATTAAACATGTTAATTTATGTAATAATTCATCTACAAAAAAGAGTAAGAAAATAGGAATACGAATAAAAATCTGAATGGTTTAAAATTGTTACAAAATATCGGTAAATGAAATGAGAACTTGAAATTTTTAGGGTCACAGTAGCTGAACCCAAGCTTCTAAAAATGGTACTTTTTAAATATACGCGTCTGATATCGAAAAAAAATTTATGATGCGAAATGTCAAACTACAATAACAAAATACGAGTAGGCGAGCGGTCTTTTTAAGGGTCGGCAACGCGCGAGGGAATCCCTTGGTGTTGCAAGCGTCCATAGGCTGCGGTAACCGCTTACCATCACGCGGGCCGTATGCTTGTTTGCCTCCTTAGTGGTATAAAAAAAAGTCTTTGATAGCTTGCTCTCACTGAAATCTTGTCTAAATTATTTCGATATAAATTCAGTACAAGTTTTCCAATGTAGATTACCTGTGCGTTAAAATATGATATTTACGCGTTTACTATACGTAGGATATGTGTTTCTGTACTCTCGCCGACTATATATTTACAAGATTACTACCTCTGATCATAGTAACAAAGAAGTTATGAGTCGTGCAGTATGCTACAATCACAAACACATGATTGTTTGTTATAATCAAAGGTATAATGTAAATAAAAACAATGCAAGCAAACATCCATTCCATGCAATCGTAACTGTTTTATTGGCCTCTCACACAAACCAACACTATCATTCATATATTTTTATCACAATAAACATTATATTCGACGGTCACAAAATCACAAATGTTATCCCTACGAAAATTCTCCGTGGCAACTTCTTGTGCGCGGCTTAGTTTCGTGTGAATTAAATGGGTACCTACCTGCCTAAGTCATGAAGCTCTATTTGTTGATCCACATTTATCCTTATTTTCACTAATTAAGCACACATTTATATGATTCAGAAGCTAGGGTAAAGTTTATTTAGGAACTGATGAATGCCACCTGTTTAGAATAACGTAATTATTCGATAAACGTTTATGTATGAAGGAAATTGCGCTATAGTCTTGCCTACCCCGTGAGGAACTTGCCGTGATAATATCTATATATGTAAAACAAATATTTATGTTAAAACAGGACGATATGTTTCAAAATCTGTTAAGAGGCAGTCCCACAAACATCCAACTTCCAAGTATCTATGTAAATAGAATATTTCTTAAGGATAATGGATAAGCCGCCTATAGAATACAAATTACCTTGTATTAAAACTATTAATAATTTGTTTTCCAAGATAAAAATAGAGTGTTATAATAGTACGTGTCAATTAATTGGTATAGGTACTTTGTTTAACATCATGTGTTTTCCGTGTAAATAAGGTTGTAAAGTCTTTGGTGTAATTTAATATTATATATAATATCATAGTTTTGCAAAGACTTCTTTTATATAATTTAATGTGTTACCACGGAATTCATTATAGCTCCTTATATTCTATTAACCTCTTTTTACTTGTCACAAAAAAAGTGGTGGAAAACATGGCTACATACATTCGTGAGTAAGTGCATAAGTAATGGTAATAAATACCCTTTCTTAATTAAAACATTACTTAATAAATCATTTTTCAAACCATCTGTAACATCCGCACCAAATTATCTTCGGTGAGAAGTGGGTGTTGAAACACGTCCGCCTACCTCTTCGGGGACCCTTGCGGGAATGGCGTGAAGATATATACATATAAAATCTAATGCTGAAATAATATATATTTTATTTTTTATTAAGGTACTAAGGGTTCCTTGTATCATGACTGCCAGTTACACCACATATTTTATTTATTTATAACCACATAAAAAAATGTTGTCGGTACACATACGAATTACAATGTAGTCAAATAGCTACGAAAATTTAACATATACCCAAGGTTGTCATGCTATTAGCATCCAACTGTGTGAATTATATGAACTATAAATAGATGCTGGTTTATGTATATTTACAACAGGTAAAAGTCACGTAGTTTATCGATACCATAACATTCAATGACAATATTTATATTGTTAGAGCAACCTGCCGAAATATTGCTAAAACTTTTGAGATATAGTACGTTTAAGGACAGGACGCAATTGTCAGTAAATTTAAAAAAAACTCCACAACAAGCGTATTTTGGGTTTCTGTAGTAAGCTCTTAATTATGAATCAAACAAGTTTCGTTTGAATAAAATGATTAGCTTTGTTTAAAAATATTAACTTTAAATTGATGACGATAAATATTTCCTTTTCCATATTCGGTCATCCAAAAAACACAGCGTACCTATGTGTTAAAAACATATCTAAATTGATACGAATTCGATACTCTAAAATAAAAAAAACGTGATTAAGAATATCAGCGATATAAATATCGAGTACATAATATCGTATAATTTTATGTGAAAATATTTCGATATAATGACGTTTTTTCCGCAAGCATACTAGTTGCTAAGCCGCCAAAGGCTTTAAAATGAGGCCAGAAGAAGAATACTTTGCACATAATATTAGCAAACCCAGGCTAAGTAATTATCAATGAGCTACACCTGCAAAGGTGATTGAATAGCCTCAAATCTACGCGAAAAAAAGTGTGCCTCCCTTATGATTGCCTATGTTTTTGACGGTTTAAGATTAAATATCCAATTCGATCAGAAAGTTTTGTGTGAGTACGCAATCTTAGGGTTACATCGAGTGAATCCTTAGGCAAACTTTTTTAAATCTATTCTAAAGAAAAGTATATAGACGAAATTTATTCGCCCGAATATATAAACCGATTAGCCCCTTGACATAATAGTGTAACTTACCTTTATTGATCTCATCAAAACACAACGTAAGTAAAATGTAAAAATCCCAATGTTCTACGTAAAACATAGAAACTTAAAAGCTCCTGAAAAAGATTTCAGGAGCTTTTAATATCCAGGCTTTTTGGGTGGCAAAGACAAAAAGTAACTGTATGCTTTTTTATTAAGACTTAAATTCTTCGATAGCTACTAAATAAATAAAAACAAAACTAGATTACGTATATATTTACACATATTTAACAATAGTTACACATCAATTATATTATAAATGTTTTCGCGTAGTGAAAAACTGGTTTGCAGAATGAATTAGTGAAAGTTTATCACTGTTTACGAAACAAATTGAAGACTCCTCGTCAGTGACCTAATGAGAAGAATTGTGTTAATTATACCTCACAAATGTTTTAAGGTACACATTTTGCATTAGAAGTGTAAATTGTATGGACTGAAGTTTTCGATGGAAGTTGTATGAACTCTCTTGGCGTGTGTCTCGCGATAGTTTAACCCGTTACTGCTTAGAGCCTTCACATATTTAAGCGATATTTATGTTTATGGCAAATTCTGTAGCCTATTTAGGATTTTGCTCTACAAGCGTTTAGGTAGCTGCCATCTCTACCTGCAATTTTTATTAACCGTCTAGATTTAATACTACCTAATATTGTACAGTAAGCATATCCTCGTGATTTGGTGAATCTAAAAGTTGAGTAACTTAACAGAATATGAACGTTACCATATTTATTTGTGATGCCATTGCTCGTGAAATTACAAATGTAAATTAAATTAAAGTTTTGACGATCGTAGTGCCGTTGACGGACTAAAGTTTGTGATGAAGTAGTTTAACAATTGATAATTTGATAACCTTTGTTGTCAAGAGTGTTGTATGTACAAAATATCGTTGTTTTTTTTATTGAAATTTATTATAACCGTGTAAAGATCGATATAATATAAATTTTTCTTCGACATACATCTGTGGTTTAATATTTTATTGATGCCACAATAATATAAATTCTGCTCCATAGTACTTTTATGTTAGTATGACAGACGTACAAAAGAGTGTCTTTTTATGTTGCTCGTTCATCATTTCAAAAGATTTTGCGTAATAAAAATGTAAAGGCTGATTTTACGCCACTTTTTACTATGTTTTGTGCTAAACTGAAGTTTTTCGTATCGCAATTACTTACAGGCATGTATATTAGTCTGAGAACTAATACTGTTGAATAGGGCTATATCTTTGATTTATTAAGACCAGTGGATTCCTAAATGGCGGTGTTTATGTATATATATTATAACATATATATATTATATCTACCTACTTTCTGCTCATAATCGTATATTGCTTCTTTGTTATATATATATTCGATTGTCCAAAAGCAATCTAAGCATATGCTAAATATCTAATATTAGGAGTAAATAAAGGTCGGTTATAAAAAAATAGTTAATTATAAAAAAGCATTGATATTGATTATAACTTTCGCCCGCACTTCGTCTCAGCTGGCTGAAGATTTTTAAGTTAGCATAACTAAGACTTTTTAAAGATCGAATTCTATATTTCGTGTTAATAAATATATATGAACCTGAATCCAATAAATAAATCAATTTTCATAACTGTACTACTTACAAAATGATCTTCATTTTTGAAAACTTTAATCCACGCTCGTGAACAAATACAAAAATCACAACACGTTATTAACAATCATAATCACATTCCCTTAGTAATAACAAAAAAAAAAATTATCACATATTCACAGCAAGTTATAGTTACGCGTCGATTATTTCCGTCCGCGAATTAAGTGCGCGGGCATCTATGCGCGAGCGCATGTAATCTGTTACTGGCGCTAGCGTTGACCCTCCAACGATGGCGCCGGTAAATTCAGTATGAATGAATCACTTTTGGCGAATAGTAGGTAATAATATGATAAGAATTAATACCTATTATTCCACTCTGCCCGAGCTTAAGACAATTTTATTTTCAGTGATTGGCACATGACGTTGCTAGCACAACGTAGGAATAAATTACCGGATACAGTAGGATAACATTCTATCGGTGGCTACAAAGATACAGTAGGATTATTTATGAGCACCAGCCTTCTGACCCCGTGGCCCGTTGATGTCGGTACCCACTGGGTCTCATCAGCTTATGTCAATTCCATACGTATTGGTGTCCACTAGTGATTACGCGTTACCTTTTAGCTGGAGTCAATAGATACCTTTTTAAAATTACTAGCAACCGATCTCGAATAGATGGCTGTTTAAGTATTCAAATTGTCCACCTTAAATGTGCTTAACGGTAATCTTAGTACGTGTGTGTTCACAGACTCGAGTGCAAGTAATTTTTAAGAGACTACTTGACCTGAGCATTGTGTGTACTAACCATAACGTTTTGTTTATACCAATGGCAAAAAAGCACACAGCCCACCTGATGGTAAATGGTTACCGTATCCTATGGACGCTTGCAACACCACCCTTCTTGAGCTACTAAACTACTGGATATTAAGCTTCGAAAATTAGAAAGAAATTAATTATAAATAATTGAATAATCTGGGCATGCTAACCTCTCTATGCAGAAGAACTATTAAACAAGCTAGTTGCTCATTCATTTTCTGAGGAATAGCGACTATCTGAGAAAGCCAGAAGAAAATATGACGGAAAGTCGCCGTTTTCTTTATTGAATAGAATTAGGCGTTACCTACTGTGTGTACAACCTACTTTACGGAAATGCATTTTTATAAATTAACTATTTGAAGAAATCCGTATCTTATAAATTGGAGCGGAAATTATATAATATTTTGTTTCTCGGTAGAGATTATTGTATTTTTTACCTTTACTCAATACGATGTCAGTCTAAACTAGTTTTGTTAATATCATGTGTTGATCATTACAATGCTGGCACAAGGCCAGGGCTATGATTACGTGCTAATATCACAACTAATATTAAAAATAAACATACTATTAACTGTTTATTAATAAAGTAGGTAGTTATGTCTCCTATCAAAGCTTCTCAAGCAATTATAATTAAAGATCCCGCCTCCTACTCATTTTCCATTATGAAAAATCCATTGAACTAAATAAAATTAATTCTTCACAGTTTATTTCAGTCAATATCGTCACCAACTACTTTTCTAAGCATCTGCGAAATTTGTTATTTCAATCGGCGACGAACTAAAAATAGTATACAACTATTTTCTATATCGAACGAGTGGAGTGATTCGATAAGTCTTTGAATTAAGATGATACTTTATACATTCGGTAGTAGTTTGAGAATTAGCATTTTTACGATGTACTTTAAAAGGCAAAATGAAAAAAAAAGAATACGGGTAGAATTTCTGCTGTATAATATGGCCGGTTCTTGAATCAAATACTTTTGTAGAATTTAGGTGAGTCTTTAAACGATTTTGCTAATGATATTGATTTACCCTTTGATCAAATGAACGTTTTAATATTTAAAATTAGTCTCTTAGGTATTTAGGTTAGTTTAAGAAATTTAATAATAAACTCAATTCATTCATAGTATCGACTTATAAAAGTGCAACAATGTTGTTCGCCATAAGGTTAATGAGAAATCCGTATCTAACGAACATAAAGCAGGTTAAGTCCTACATCTTTGGGACGTAACGAACTTGTCAAAATCACAAGAAAATGTATATAAACCATTCCTGCCCATGGTATGGGCCTGATTCTCTAATATAATACAGAGTTCGCCACTGGAAATGTAACGTAGTGACGATAGACTCACGACCTTTCATTTTATTTTGTTAACTCGGGTCACAGGCCATTACAATATATACATATATTAAGAGTATAATTATGTATTGGAACAAGATAAAATGTTAACGATTAGTGAATACTTTACCTATGACATAATCAGCTGGGTTCTTAGTAATGATAAATTATCAGCCTCTCCTCAACCGTACGACGTAATTGGACCACTATAAATACCTTGTTGTTACTAGGCAATTATAATATATAATACGTATGTATACCTAGATATAACATAAATTTATTATAGTTTTATTTGTATTAACTAAGACAATTCTGGATACAAAATCAAAGACTGGTATAAAAATTGCGGTAACATCTATATATAAATAGTCATAAACAAAATAGACAAGTACTATTGTATTTTCGGTTTGTGAATTATATATTGTTTTTCTTTAGTGGCTATTGTACAGCTTTCAATTGATAATAAAAAAAGAATTGTTAGTTTTTTTCTCTGACGCGGTAAAACGTATGCGCGAGTAGCTAGTTATAATAAAAATATTACGTATTAGCACTACTGTTTCGCAGCTTTCCTAGTGCTCGAGGGTATTTGCTCGACGCAAGCCATAGGCGTACCCACTAACTGTCGCCTTTGTAACCATAATCCCATCAATAGACCGCATGTACATCATTATTATTGAAACATATTACACTAGCTAGTTTCAATAAAATACGAAACACGTCTTCCATCAATTCTGTTAAAAAAGGTTATGCTATATTTGAAGTAGATTCCAATATACTTGTTACGTTACTTGTAATGTTTGGGACAATTGATTTCTTGGTCCACCAAGGAATCACGTTGTCCCATACAAACTTTGCCATGAACACACCCCATCCCCATCCAAGTGTCAGGTCTCTATGATTTAGGCTGTGCGTTGATCCGTCAGTTAGTCATTCAGGACAAAGCCTTTTATGGGTGTAGAATAGTATAGATATACCCTTTTGTTAAATCAAATGCAATCAATTTATTAGTTCCAATCATAGACCAATAAAAAAATCCTAAACTCCTGTAAGCTGACAGACTTGCTGCTATAGCGTTTCGCTATCTTTTTTTATCGTCTATAATTTAAGGATTCAAAATGTCTGCAAAGCCTTAAAATCATTGACCCGAACCCATTTGTTTTTACTATAAAATCGCTTAAGAGTTTATGTAGCAGAGTCTTTAGGACACAATCAAATTGATCGATGTTATTTAAATTCTTCGGAGATAAATCCCCGAGGGTGTCATAAACTTCACTGCAGATTATTTATTTATTTATGTAGGAAATAAACAATAGATTGAACCTTATAAAATCACAAGTCGATAGACATACACTGTTGTGACCTTCATGCCCGCTAAAAAAATACGATAATTTTACGTAAATGTGTAAGAATGCTTTTACAAGTAGAATGGTCACTTTGGACCGAACATATACAATATAAAAAAGTTTTTACCATTTCATTTCGTTCGTCGTCATTCGTCGTCATTTCCGTTTATATCATTTCGTTGGTTCTAAAACTTTAATATTCCATATCGTATTATATTCGTTGCTTTGAAAGTGTATGAAAATGTTAATAATATCACACATCCCCGTCTACTAAGCTACTTTTATAATTTATAAACTACTTTTGTAATTGCCTACCTATTTGTAATACTGGTTTGTAATAGAGACGTACCGACACCCAGGCATAAAGTAAAAAAAAAAACATATTCGTCCCGGCGGGAATCAATCCCAGTCAGGTTTACTAAGCACTAGATGAATAAAATTAGTCTCGTTGATGATCAATCTGGGAGAACTTGAGTTCAACGTGGATATTGAGCCCAGGACTTCACGGCACGAACCAAACGTCACAGTACTTTGAGCTCGGAGGCGACTATAAATACCAATCAAAATAAATGCTGACTTTGATGAATATCAAGCAATCATAGCTAACTATTAATTAACATAAAATTAACAATACATTTATGGTTCCTCTACAATTACCTGACGATTTATCTCAGAAAATAATTACACAATACAAAATGATATTGAGACAATAAAGTAATATCCCACAAAATTATCCTCCTACGCGAAGTAATAGCGGTGACTTGACTGGGAATATATATATTAGGTCCTTACATATGAAATTGGCGTTTTGTATGGGAGGAACAAAAAGTCGAATATTTTTTAATATAATATATTTAATTAATCAAAGTATGAACCATTATTTTCTATGCACTTTTGCCATCTCATAGGTAGTTCATTGATCCCTTTACTAAAAAAACCAGTCGGACGGGAATCAATAAAATCTTTGAAGGCGATTTGGACTGCCCCATCGGAGTTGAATTTTTTCCCTTGCAAGAAGTTATCCAAATTTCGAAAAAAATGGTAATCTGTTGGAGCAAGGTCCGGGGAGTACGGAGGATGTCTTAGACTTTCCAATTGAAGCTCTTCTAATTTAGTAGCCGTCTGTAGCGCAGTGTGTGGTCTAGCGTTGTCGTGAAGCAGCAGTGGCGTGGAGCGATTGACCAGCCTAGGTTGTTTAGCCGCTAGCTTTTCCATCATGGTTTGCAATTCCTGACAATAGACATCAGCCGTAATAGTCTGGCCAGATTTGAAAAAACTGTAATGAACAATACCGGCACTAGTCCACCAAACGCTTACAAGTAACTTTTTTGGGGTTAATTTTCGCTTGGGGCAGGATTTGACTGGCTGGCCAGGATCTAACCATTGCGCTGAGCGCTTCCGATTATCGTAAAGAACCCATTTTTCATCACAGGTAATGATTCGGCTTAAAATACCTTCATTATTGTGCCGGTTTAGTAATGTAACGCAGCAGTCGACGCGCGTTTGCCGGTTTGTTTCAGTCAATTCGTGAGGTACCCACCTTTCAAGCTTTTTAATCTTCCCAATTTGCTTCAAGTGAATTAAAACAGTTTTATCACTAACATTGCAGCCTGCAGCTAACTCGGACGTGGTTTGCGATGGATCCGCTTCCACAATAGCCTTCAACTCTTCATTATCAACTTGAGTCTCAGGCCGTCCACGGGGCTTGTTCTGCAGGTCGAAATTTCCAGAACGAAAACGTTGGAACCAAAAACGAACTGTGTTTTCTTTTGCAACACGACCGCCATACACATCATTCACCCTTCGAGTTGTTTCCGCAGCACTAGTGCCACGGCGGAACTCGTACTCGTAAATAATGCGATATTTAAGGTTTTCCATTTTGTAAAATGAGTGACGCAAACAGAAAAAAACAGAAGAAAAAAAACAAATGAATGACGATCATCGAAGCACAAATACATGAGTCTATAGCTGTACAAATTTGAATTTGGAATTCCTTACCAAAGAGGAGAAATTCGTGATTAAAGTGGCCAGTACGAAAAACGCCAATTTCATATGTAAGGACCTAATATTTCGGCCATTCAACGCGCATTCACGAACCTAATGATTCTACAATCCGATGTCCATTGATTTGTACGCATCATCAGCAAATCATAACATTGCTGACCTGGTTCGGCTAGTAGTCAATTATGATTTTTCATTATTTTTGATGGTAGATAAAACTTAATTGAGGCATAAATCAATCAACAGGTTCGCTTACTTACTTGTACGCATGTTTACTTTTTTTTATGTGTAAGCGGCTGGCTCGTCATTTCACCGTAGCCTACAGACATTTGAACCAGCGAATTACCAACCTTATTGTTGAAAGGACCTTCTGTACAGTTAAAATTTGTTTCTACCGCCCGCACTACGTATAATCAAGGAGCTTTTTCACCTTGGGTACATAACCGGGTAGTTTTATTTGATTGTGATCTTTTTTAATGTAGAGTTACTGACTCCAGTCGAGCGGCTCCGTTTTTTTGTGTAGTAAAAACACATATAGCAAGAGCCTAATTATAAAAGGCTATAATTATTAATACATCATACATTACTGCTAACCTACATGCTGCATTAAAAAAATATCAAAATCCAAAAAGATCTTTATTTGACCAGACTTTACAGGCAAGCACTTTCAAATAGTCTGAATCTACCACCGGATTCGGAAGGTTGGTTTTGCTGAGAGGAATCCGGCAAGAAACTCAGCAATTACTCTTTTAAAAACCAAAAGAATTACATAAAGTTTACATTTCAAATACTAACTTAACATGGATACCTATTGCTCAAAATAATATATAAAAACAATTGATAACACTAAAAATAATATTAACACATAGACAAGTATATAACGCTTGAAATTAAGATGTAAGCTAGTAGTTAATCAAAAAAGGCTTGATGTCCAGCCTCCACAAGCAGCACCGGTTCACAAGTATGACGCGAATGCAGCCATCGCCCTCTTCAACCATTGTGAAGGGAAGTGAGCGACCCGTCTTCCGGACGCCGCCGCAAGCAAAGACATTATAGTGAGCATGACATTTTCAAGCACATTATAGCAAAATATATGAAAAGGTCATTCAAGCAGAAGTAAAGTTGTCTATGTGATAATTCACATAATTAGTTCATCGGAAGAGACTTAATATTCTAAAGCTAAGTTGGCTTACAATATGAATTATACAATATTGAAAACAAATTGTGTATATGCTATTTACACAGACCAAAATAAAACAATTGAACCTTTTGAACAACCCGACATGTTGGCCACGTCATTTATTTAGACGGAAGATACAAAAGCTTCTCATCATTGAGCAATAAAGTTACCACGGCGGTATTTGTTTCTTCATTTATGTTCCATATATCAATCGCTAGAGCCAATAACGTTGATTGCTAGTAAAATAAAATGTTTAATTGCCACCACTTTACAGTTAAAAAATATTGTAATGTATGTCATCAAACCATAAACCATATTACGCCTTGCTTACTATGGAACTTAGAATGTTGCAGATAAAAATATGCGAAATGAACAAAAAAAAAAAAAATGTTTTATATGTCGGGTTTTTTATGTTACTGATAAATAAGTTTAATCAATGTAATATATACACATTTCTATAACGCCATCCCGAAAGGTAGATAGAACGTTTTTACTTTTAACTTTTTTTGGTTTAGTTGGTAGACAAAGATATGAGATCATTCGCACCCACTTCTCACCAAAGATATTTTTAGGATCAATAAAATTGGATAGGAAGTTTAATCGATAAATAATTTTGAACAAAGATTTATCATTTATTCCTGACCCGGGACCTCACGTATCAAGTTAAACGTTCCTACATTATTCAGACAAGATTGCAAAAAGGAAAAAAAAATAAAAAAAATTAGGATTGTTTATTTTACGCCCAAGTTATATACACTTAAACAGCATAGTTTTTTTCTTTACCAGCACTTTACGCACACGGACGCACACATTGATAATTATCTCCATCACTTTATAGGGCAGGTGGTACCTACCTTCGTCTATAAGTTACTCAGTCTACGGTGCAGGAAAAATCTTTTTACAATGCTGACAAGAGCCTTACTGGAAGCAAATTGTAAGGGCCTTATATCAATACAAATTGCTTCATTACGCTCCCGTCTATTTTTGATCTCTTCTTGGTATCTGAATGCGGATAGCATTTTCAAAACAAAACTTATTTGAATAAATTGCGAAGTTAATTTATTTGAGCTACTTCACGGTAGTATGTAAATTGGTCATTTTTTATACCACTAAGGTGGCACACAAGCATACGACCCACCTGATAGTAAGCGGTCACCGTAGCCTATCTTCTTCTCGGCCTTTGCGTGTATGTTTAATAGAGCGCATAAAGATTTTTTTTTCAAATGAAACTATATTTATTATGCTCGTGACAGCCAGGCCAGGAAAATCGGCTTGATATTGGTCACCCATCCGAATCCTGGGCACAGTAAGCGCGCGCAATAGCAATTAAACCACGATCCCCACTTGCACTGATAAATGTACATTCAAATAAATACACATTTACTTTTGTACCTTTGTTTATATTTATACCATCTGCTTATAATAATATTTATTTCGAAGCAAGACATTGTCGAAGTGAGTCTGAGCATGGGAGGGTCATACTATTTAGATAATATGCTAATAAATGTATTGTGTTGAAAGAATCTAGGTGTGGTTTTAATTTAAACCTTGATAAGAATATCATAACATATGATATGACTCATTTTAAATTATGTGATTGATAGGTCATGGAGAATTATTGTCACTTTATTTATTACATTGATTAGAACGGCAGTGCCAAGCGCCCTTCAATCTACCAAACCATACCATAGCTGCTTCAACGAGATATCATTACCTACACATTAATGTATCCGGTAGTTTTAAAATGAACTTCAAAATAAAAAAGAATCGTGCCTTAATATGCTTATCTTATTATATAAATGATAAACAAGAGCCTAAGAGAAATAAAATTACTAGACAGAAATTTAAGTTTATATTTTGAAATACAAGCGCTGTGACTTTATCTCAGACCTAGTTGGCTTCAGCACTAGACCGAAATTTATGTGACAGGGTACCATTTTTTTATTTGAAATAAATTTACTTTGACAACTGTTGAAACAAATTAAAAAGGGAAGGTACCACCACACCTAGCGGTCTGTCGATCCGGCTGGCCTGATGGTTAGCTCAGTGTAAGAAAGAAACGAAAGGAGCCTTACAGTAGTCACAAATGATGTGTAACATCTGACATCTATTCACTTTCAAACAATCGCGTTGTATGTTTCTACAATTATAAAAACATAAGTGTGCCCGCGTCGTCGCCAAAATTGAAAGGTAAATTCGCGTTAATTCCCGTTTTTATAATTGTATCTGACATCTAAGGGCCAACTCTACCACCCCACTTCCTGTAACATACTTCCGTCCCATTTCCCGAAATCGCTCCAACATGTTGCAGAGAAGCGAGAGGAAGATATGATATACAAACAAATTAAAAAAAAAATTACCACAGGATTCTTAATGCATTCCATGTTCCGATACCACACTTATCATTAACTAGCTTCTGCCCGGAACTCCTTAAGCGCGTTGAGCTTAGAATCCCAGAGGAGCATAACATTTCCCAGGATAAAAAGTATGCTATATGTTAATCCAGGCTATAAACTATACGTGTGCCAAATATCATACAAATCCAATGAGCTGTTTTTATATGATTGAGCAACTAACATCCATACAGTAGGATTTTCAAGGACTAGATAATTATGTTATGCCACTCAACATCTGTCAAATGACCTATATATTTTTTGTAGAAAATAAACATCAATCACTCCCTATATTTAATCAGCCTTGACCTGATTCGGTGGTTGCAAATATATAATTGACTCGTTGTAATTAACAACGTCATCGACGTCAGGCGATTTGGGCCAAAGCGTTTAGAGTGTCATGTCTTCATTTTATTTTAACACTACTGAGTGATCGGCAATTAAGACGGATGTCACATTGACGTTAACTTTTTTAAGCCACAAACAATTATACCCACCAGTGTGCTGTTTGCAACCCACTATAAATTTGCCGAAAGAGACGTATAATTTCATTGGAATTATCCGATGGGGGCAGCTCTTTACAAATCGCAGCTAAATAACTCTGATAAAGTGTGTGTATTTCTGCGGTGATAAGGTTTCTAGAGATGCTCGAGGATGCGCTGTAGGTACAGTAAGAATGTTCGCACAATAAAGCATAGCGATTCCCAATAACATATTATGTTGGGCAAAGCACTAGTGACACCCCTGTCATTGCAAGGTTACCGCTTTCCATTAGGTGAGCCGTCGGTCCAGCCGTTGATCAGCGTAGACAAAATTTTGCACAAAAAGTAAAACCAGGGTAAGGCCTAATTTAAATGACATCAATACAGTCAGCTTTCAACTGAACTTGACCACCGCATTACGTCAGACAATGTATGTCATCCACAAAGATAATTTATATTCAATCTACTGGCAAATAAAAATTCTGGAAGTGTCTTGGTATTTACTACGTTATTTGTGCCAACCGCGGATCAAAGCGCCAATGTGCTTTGATTTGTGTTTCCGTGGCTATAAACTATGAAATAAATACTTCGATGCGTTGTCAGACTACGCATGTAAGTATTCGTATGCTAAGTAGTATATTATTCAGTGACAACGGTTTTCAACTACATGCAGACATTTATCACATATTTTGTCTACCCGTGCGAAGCCGGAGCGGGCAGCTAGTATAATATATAGCCTATGTTACTCATTGATAATGTAGCTTTCTAACGGTGAAATAATTATTGAAATCGGTCCAGTAGTTTCGGAGATTCAATACAAACATACACACAAAAATACAAATATTTCCTCTTTATAATATTAATAGAGATAAAACTTAATATTTCAAAGGCGTTTAAAAAAAAGGTTCTTTTTGTGCGGGTAGTAGATACATTTAAAGCAAGATGTACATTATGCATAGTGAAATGAATCATTCAGGAGGTAAGATGCACAGAGGAGCGTAAAGGTAAGCTTAAAATGCATAATTTCTAGAAATCTCTTAGAAAGCACCTACAAAAATACATTAATATTCTAATACTTTATCAAAAAGATGACTTTACATATTTATGTGATAAATTATTTTTGTGTCATTAAATATCTGACTTTATACTTCTTGCAAACGGTCATAAGTAAAATACGTCCGTGTAACTCAATAAGCCATCGGCTGCTACTAAAACTAGTCGGTATACTCGTATCATAATCAAATTACCGTAAAGTTTTTTAAAATAATCCACCGACAAAAACCTAGCTTTTAAATAAATGTTGATCATAAAATAATCACTGTCTATTTAACTAGAATTTACAACATACTTTTCTCTCCAAAAGTGAAAAAAATAATTCCAACCTCATAATATATTGAAAAGTTGAATGAAAGAATTAAGAAAATAATTTGAAATCCTTAGCTTAATTACATATTCCACAGATTAAGCGATAGCTTTAAGGCTGTTACTTTACTGCAGAATGCAGTTCAACCTACGCGCATTGAAAGCTTGTTAGTGAGATAGAACCTCAAGATTTGGATTTAATCTTTAAGTTATCATAAACTAGCGGCCCGCCCCGGCTTCGCACGGGAAGACATTTATAAAATATTTTATCTACCCGTTTTTAGACTTTTTCGGGCATATTTAATTTTTTTCTCTCCGTAAGAACCATCCTCGTACTTCAAGGAATATTCTAAAAGAATTTGCGAAATTGGTTCATCTGCTCTCGAGATTTGTGCTTAGCAACCACATTCAGCGATTCATTTTTATATTATAGATGTAAGGTATGCTAATATTTAGTGATTTACTATCTGTTTCGACATTATCTTCCGTTTCTAAAAAGTATTTATTAAGTGCCTCAATTCCTCTTTTTCAAAATTTCAAATGCAATTAATAAATATAATATAATTATTATTAATAATAGATATTACAGCGCTAATAATGTGCAAATGGACATGGAGACAGGTCATAATTAAAGGGTTTTGACATTTGACTACGAAACCCTAAATATATGTAATTTTAATAACAAACAGCATTTTTAAATTACACATTCACTGGTTACTTACTGGGCTTTCAAGCATATATAAATATGAAACTCACATTTTCCTTAAATGTATTAAATAGTCTGCACGACTCCTACTTTAAATTCAGCACATTGTGTGTCATAAACTACAATCCGATCGTATGAAAGAACGATTTGGAAGATAATTTAAGCTAAAATCGCCTTAACTGTAGATAAACAATGAGGTACGTAACAGTTATATTCGAATATTATTAAAACTTGTTTTACGACTGCGCTTCGCTACAGCTTCGCACGGGTAGACATTAAACAAATATTTTGTCTACCCGTGCCAATCCGGCTGATATAATGTATAAGTTATTTTACTCAGTGATAACGTAGCTTTCTAACTGTGAAAGAATTTTTGAAATCGGTCTAGTAGTTTCGGAGCATATTCAATACAAACATACACACAAAAATACAAAATCTCTCCTCTTTATAATATTAGAACTTATTGATAAAACTAAAGCTTGTTGCTACTAATCAAAGAAATACTAACTTGTCTCTGCTTATTGATATGGGACCTACAACTATATTTGGTGACAAGTGGGGCATCCATCAATCTACGACAATAAAGGGACCCTGGGATGATGTGTAAATATTACCTCATTCAAAATATTTAACCAAATTTTGTCTAGTTTTCAGTTTGCACGCAAACCAACGGCTTCTAGCTAGACAGTGGGTATAGGTTGTATTTCGCTACCATGTGGCGCGACTCTTATTGCAAAAGGGTGACTAGGTGGAAACTAATGCAGTATTATACATTTTTATACTAGGTTAGTTTAGTTTTTTTTAATTTCTTTTGTTTTATCTGTATATAGTAAAAAAATATAACTTTATATGATTCTATTCTATGTAACTAATTAAACAATTTTCTTTGCCGTCGTCAACTGTCAAGCAGTAGTAGGTATAATACGTATTACTATTTTAAGGTTTGAAGGAATCGGTAAAGTGATACCAAGTGATAAGTGAAATTACTAGACTAAGAAGACGTACCTATAAAGTTATGAACTAAAAGTGTAGGTTATTAGAGCTATACATTACCACGTGTGACTTTACGATTAAAAGGTGGAACAGCGCATATTATGTTGCATGAGTGATCTTACCATCAACCGGTCAATGTTTTTCTCGTCCTTCGTGTTTTATAGACCTTTTTCTTGTTAACCGAACACTTTATGTCTTCGGTTAACAAGAAGAAGGTCTTAGTGGCGATAATGATTGGCGATTGGTAATCCATTAGAAAAGTGATTTCCTTTAGTTAACAACATGTCTAGGCATGGTTTACGTCAATCGTACGATGTACGCCTGACAGTTGCGTGACCGCGTGCAAATAATAATTATAGGTACTTTTACCGTGGTGTGTGTGGTCGACGTGATCGATCGACCCTTACGTTATTACTTGCCTGCCCATTTGGCTTAGTTCAGTTGCCTCCCCTATCAAGACAAACATTTGTGTTTCTGGGTGTAATATTTTGATTTATTTATCTATATCTATACTAATCTATACTTATACTTATATACTTGTAATATTATAAAGAGGAAAGATTTGTATTTTTGTATGTATTGAATAGGCTCCGAAAATACTGGACCGATTTCAAAAATTATTTCACCGTTACAAAGCTACATCATCACTGAGTAACATAAACTATATATTATACTAGCTTCCCACCCCGGCTTCGCTCGGGTAGACAAAATATTTGATAAATGTCTATAGGCTCCGAAACTACTGGACCGATTTCAAAAATTCTTTCACCGTTAGAAAGCTACACTATCACTGATTAGCATAGGCTAGCTGCCCGCCCCGGCTTTGCACGGGTAGACAAAATATTTGATATAAATGTCTACCCGCTCGCTCGTGCTCGTGCTCGTGGTGTGATATATCACTGTACTTAAGCTTAGAAAAATTCATTGGTACAGGTTGCCGGAATTTGAACCTGGGTCAATCGGATAACAGGCCGTTGCTTCATCCACACGGCTGATGATATACAGTACCGATATACAGTGTTACTATATTGAGATACGGCTCCTATCTTTAAAAAATTCACTCCTTTACATGTGTACATACCCTGATCTGTTATATTTTATGGTTAGCGTAACATAAGTTAAAGAATACCTTTTGCTCGCTTCATAATTCACCAAAAAGAATCAGTTTAGTTAATATCCGTAGTCATTGAATTTAGTTAGTTAACGTGGCTCAATCCAATCTATATATATATCTCTATATATAAATCTATATATATAGGTGTTATGTAGTACACTTAATTAATGAGAGAGAAGCCAGTTAAGTAGAATAATATTGTTACTCACGCGAGTAATTAAGGGAACTAATATGTACTTGATTTGTTTGGTTTCATCATCATTATTGCTATTTGGATTCATTAATTTGGTCTTGCACACATGTACGAGGATACATATCCTGAGTACATAACTCGATCACTTTGCTAGCAGCATAATGTTATCCTTATTATACAGTTTAACCTCGAGGACTAATGGACACCATTCACCGCTGAAACTACACTAAATAAAAACAACTTTGCTCGAATTAAATTGCCATTAATTTATTTGGGCCGTTATAAAATAAGCCCTTATAAATTAATTTTATTTAAACAACGCTTCCACATTGCTATTTAGTTCTAAGTCTTGGTTCACATTACACCTGATATTGACGGCTTTAATTCTTTACTGTTTCAATAATACCTATATAATATTTATTTAATTTATTTATTCTTTTGTGAAATATTCATGTTATGTTAGTAATTGAAATATAAATTACATGCATTTCTTTTGGTTTTAAAAGAGTAATTGCTAAGTTTCTTGCCGGATTCTTCTCAGCAAAAAACGACCTTTTCAATCCGGTGGTAAATTCTGACGATTTGAAAGTGGTCGTCTCTAAATCTAGTCAAATAAAGATCATTTTGAGTTTGAGTTTGAATACTACATTTCATAACAATAGTGGCATATAATACGAATGAGATTGGCCAATCACTATAAAAGTTGACACATCTGAGTGTTGCTTCATGGATTTAATGATATCCATTTTACTAGCAATTTAAAAATTCATCCCCTAAAAGAGGTAAAAAGAGGTTATTTGGATGCGTGAGTGAAACGGGGCACCCAGTAAATACAGCAATAAACTCTAAATGTATTACATACTTTATTCAGTTGCATTTGGGCTTAGGATAGGAAATATAAACACGTATTTTAGCTTTTTTTTAGCTTAGTTTTAGGTTTTTAGAAAATCATTATTGAATTTACACGATCAAAGCCAGTTTTCCGGGTTCACTATAATGTATGATAACCTCTTGAATTATTTATACCCGATGATTAGGTACTATTTCCTGCTGAACAAATATTTACCAAATGATCTAAATATAATCATTGGGTTTTTTCATTATATTTATATAATAGGAATGTGTTATCATAGTATATACAGACATATACATACATACTTTTCCTTATGGCGATATGTACGGTACTAAAATATATTCCTTGAGTAGTTGCTGATTGTTATAAACACATGATTAAATATTACCAAAATTAGTGTATTTTGTTAGTTTATTTATCCAGATTGTCAATCCAGACTTGTGTTTTAGGCCCGAATATATACGCCATACTTAGATTTATCCAGATTGTCTTTCGGGAAATGTATTCCTCCTGATCTCGTGGCCCATTTCAATGGGACAACAAGGAAAACCATTATTCAATAGTGAAGTCATTGATTAAATTACGAGAAACCATTATCTAGAACAGTAGGGAATGACGTGCACGGTGATGACAGCGCATATTATATAAATAGTAAAACATAAGCAGACAAAGTTGCGGCAATTTCATAGCTACTATATAAACCGTCGTTTATGTTGACATCACTCACCCACATTTTAATTAACATCAAAGAAATAACTAATTGGCATTTCATGCTTCTCAAGAAGCTCTTGAAGAATCTACTAAAATATGTGTAAACACAGTTATATCGGTGGGTATGTGTTTTGTTTTGAAGAACTTTAAAAAAATCGATAATCGACATGGCATCCCTAAAGGACCTTAGAATATCCGTTCAGGAGTGTAAGAAAAGAACCATATCTTCCTAAGATTTTATATCCAGGACGTTAATATAGCTTTAAGTATTTTTTTTATTATATGTTTTTCTCAATACTGAATTTCAAGATAACGAAATTCTTCAATACCATTTATATTATACGATTTTTTTTTCACAAATTAAGGAGAAAAGTCATTGAGTTCTTGCTAAATATTTGTAAAAACAAACAAAGCCTACTCAAATATGGATGGCGTGTTGTTATCCACAAAGTGTGGTTGTTGAACGAATACAGAAAGTTTTTGTAGACATCTTAAACTTCAGAGCTCGTAAATCCCCGTCCTCTTATGAACAAAGTTGTTGGATACAAGCGATGCTATCCCTTCGAAATAAGAGACCATTGCTTGTATGTTTGAACATGATAAAGGTAAAAAGTGTTTCTTTTGTGTCTCTACTAACTGTCCTCTCGTCTTAAAACTTAAATGAACTTACTGATAATATCGATATAACCAATACTACCAATGCAAATGCAGAAAAAGTATATGATTTTTACAACATTAAAATTTCAGATTCTAACATAAAAGAGGCACTCTCCCGCATGGTTCTGGCTAGTTTCAGATCTTTTATATTTATGTAGATAGCTTAAGTTCTGTATAATGTAAATATTTTTATCAGTTTTATGAATACACATACTTATTTACCTCAAAACATCAACTGAACCTCTCTACTCTCTACTATGACATTTAACTCTCTGCCTACCTCGTGAGGGACTTGGCGGGATTATATGTATGTGTCAATCTGAACATAAATCTGTATATATAAAAGAAGAAACTGACTGACTGGCTGACATATCAACGCACGGCCTAAATGGCTGGAGTAAGAGACTTGAAATTTTCGCAGTAGGTACCTATTATGACGTAGGCATCCAGTAAGGAAGGTTTTTTGGAAATTCCACCCCTCAGGGGGTAAAATAGGGGATGAAAGTTTGTATGAAAATCCATAATTTCGAGGTTATAAGCATGAAATTTGGTATTTGACTTTTCAATTAAAATTAAATAAATACGTATTTCACGATTTTTAGCAATTCCACCACTCAGGGGGTAAGATAGGGGAAGAAAGTTTGTATGAAAATCCGTAATTTTTGAAGTTAAATCCATGAAAATAATTGCTGGTAACTATTTATATACATATGTTGACTTATTCACTTTACAACGCGTGCGAAGCCGCGGGCAAAAGCTAGCAAAAGATAAAATCAAACCCGGAACAACGGAGGATGAAACAGCTCTCCTCTTTTTCTCACATGCTCGGAAATGTCTTTTATCAAATAGATGTAGAGGTAATAACGTTTATCGGATACAGGGTAAGTTGTTGCAAATTTCCGAAACAGCTCAGTTTGAAAGTCGTATGTACGAGAATGCGGCGGTAATCGTCACGTACTCGCGTAAAATGTACAGAGTACGATTTTAAAGTCTCCGCTGTGATAGAATTTTACTCGATTTTCCTTTTATCGAAATGGAAAACGTTTCTAGGGGATTGTTTGCCGTAATTCCCATTTTACTAATTTCGTTAGCGGTTAGTTTCATTATTTGTCAAGATACTCTTATAACAGTTTTAAATAAATAAAATATTATTTGTTGAGGTTATGAGTACGAACGTAAATCTAAAATAACAATACAAGATAGCGGTATTTCAAATAAAATACTACAGCCTTTGAAAATAGGCCTTTTTTAGCTTCAATTAACCATCGAATGGTTTTTCTTGAGTCGAAGATTAAGCTCTCGCTTACTACGAAAGAGAAATAGGTCTTCTATTTGTGCAAATAGGATTAGTGCGATAAGTATCATGATTTGTTACCGGATTAAGAGGCATCGACGCGAACAAATGCGAGGAGTCCATTTCTACGCAAATGCCTTATTTGTTACGATTCCTTAGGACTTCATTTGTGTAAGGAAATCATTAATCATTATTATGAATTGAGGTGTGTAAGGCAAGAGTGAAATGGCGTATACTCCATGCCTACACCGTGAGGGCCTTAGTGTGATGTATGTATGTATGTATGATTCGTTATTTTATATATTATTAACTCTTCACGCTCTGCTGTGGCTCAGTTTGATAGTCATCTTTTGTTTTGATTAATTTTATCTAAGCCTTGCAAATCGTTTGTAATGTACCGTTTCTGTAGGGATTTCAGAAAAAAAGTATTTAAACACACTTCTATTAACATGTACCTAAGAACCAAAGTTGTGTCATTGTGTAATCATGTCAATCGATCGATTACATTGAAGCTGAGTTTATTTTATTATTTATATTTAGAGGAATACCTCTAAATTAGGAATACCTTCCAAATATGGAATAACAAATGAATCTATGACCAACCTCTGTCAGTGTTCGTAAATTAATTACTTTAAGTAGGGTCAACTTCCAAATAAAACATATAGTTATGAATGCCGAATGTATTTTGAGGAACTTTCGTTTTCAAACTTAATTAAAAATGAGTATAAACAAAAATTTATTTGCATTAATAACCAATTTGTAGTTAAGAAGATGATTTATGGTTATGATAGTGAGTTGAAATTATGAATTGTAATGAAAATACAATTTATTTTAGATGGTCAAAACAAGGTATTATTTAATTATCCTTGTATTTCTGGTAAATTATTTTGTTTTTATTTACCTATTGATGAAGATGCAAAAAGGGACCAACATCATTTCAAGCCGGTGCTGTTCAGTGCATAATTATAATAAACTAGTCGTGTATTTAATGCACCGTAGATAAACATAAAGGCATTCAAAATTGATTGTTTGAACATTGCCATGAACGCATGGCGGTAGAATATCTTGAAGAAGCGTTGCAATGCAGAAGGTCCCGGTCGCCCGGTCGGTTCTTCTTTGTTTCTAAAACAAATATTCCTCTGAAACAAAAGGTAAGCAATGTGCAACTTATACTTTGTTTTAATTAGCTGCAGTCCTGTAGTAGCACTTACCGTCACTGTTTTGTGCATAAAAACCGATAAAATATGTCAAAAAAAACCTACGTGTAATTGCAATCATGAAACGTTATTAGCCCTTTGCATTAAAAAAAGCGAATTGCCTAGATCGGGTACCGAACTTCTGACCCGATATAATAATAGAAGTAGTTTGCATATACATTCTATATGCTATTTAGAGCGTCTGAACTGCACCCAAATGTTTGAGGCATAATACGATTAACACGGCGATTATAATTATTTATACTCAAAGGTAAATTATATGTTTTATTTAAAGTAACAGCTTGATTCAAAAAACGATTTTATACCACTAAGGTGACAAAAGAAAAAGGTAAGTGCCCGCCTGGTGGTAAGCGGTTACCGTATCCTATGGACGTTTGCAAAACCAGGGGCATCACTCGCGCGTTGCCGACCCTCGACATAATATAGCATCTCGACTGGATATAAATAACATTATACATTTTCACATGGTTAAATTTACCTAAATTGTTATCTTAGAGAGAAACGCTAAAGGGAACTCCAGCGCACCGGAAGTGATAATACATTAATGGCGGAGGCTATTAGCAGAAGAGAAAGCCGGTGCAGATGATGATAAACGATAATTTTACGTTGCCGGTTTTTGTTTTATTCGACATGCAGTTGCCTGATAAGGACGAGGCTTATAAATTGCATGGCGACCACATGTTGCGACTCCGCATATTGATTGAGGTAAGCAACTTTATCGTGGTCAGTTGATGGATTAGTAACCACTTTCCCGAATAGAGTTAACGCATTTATTTATTTTAAGGACCATGGCATACATTTCTTGTGTACATTTCAATAAATAAGTTTTAACTTTGTATTTTTAATTGTTTTTTTTTACAAACTATATACTTTGAGCGTCACTAATGAGTTCACACCTGTCTTTCCCCACGACGCAAGAGCCTGGCAGCTTAGCCAAATAAAAATAAAAAGCTATATATATACAGTTTACTAGCTCACATTTATACACTACGTAGTATGAACATTGCTTAACAATCAATTGGGTGTGACATCACACTTGTCAGACTAATTATAAACACTAACTTCATAATTGATGACACCATCTACCAGTTCTGGGAAACAGTTCCTAAGACAAGCATTTGTATTAGTTTCAATTGATGGCTTTTCAATAATAGAATCATACATTCATATGGCCGAGTTGCTTTATAATCTACCCTGTTGGGGTACTGGGGTTTTATTCTCATGTACCCAAAGCTCTGCACTGCCCCCAACACTGTTGCAAATGCGTATAGATAATATGCTGACTATTGATAGCACTAAATATAATTAGAATCCTTGGCGTCAACATTTCTAGCGACGTCCAGTTCCAAAGTCATTTGGAAGACAAGGTTTTCTATCCAGCTTTGCTTGCTCAAGCTAGAGTGAAGCAGTACATCACATCTGATCTTCAGTAATGCGGAATGGTACAGCACTAAAACGTTAAAACCACCGTTACCGTCACTTCAAACGAATGCTTATCGATAGCCAAAAACATGTTATAATTTCTACACAATGGGTAATATTTTAAAATAACCTAATTTAAAATATTACACATTGTTTAAAGAGTGATACTTACATATTTCTTAATTTCTTAAGATCTTATGAGTATAAATTATCATCAAAAAATGTTATATGCAAATGGCTTGTGGTTTTGGAGAGGCATTGAGCGTGTAATGTATAAACCAGCTAGTTAAAAACTAAATGGTGATTGATCGATAAACGCCTTATTTAAAAACGAGACTCCGAGTATATTTTGATTGACCTATAAACATGTTTTCTCCGATAAAATACCGTATTTAGGGTTCCATACAGCAAGGAGTCTATTACTAAAGTATACTTAAACTACTACGACATACTGGTTGTCTTCACTACTAAGCCTGTTTGTTTATATATACATATTTCCGTTCGTCCAACCGCTAAGGGTTGTGTTTGAATTGTAATAGATTGGTAGTTAGTTGAAACTATCACAGTAAATAAAAATACAAATCTTTCCCCTTTTTATTATTATTATTAGTATATTAGTATATTAGTATAGAGTATAGATATAGATTGTGTTTTATAGCCAATATACTAACGATTATTAAATTAAATTTATTATAATAATACTCTCTCAGTCGAACAACTGGGACTGGATAATTGACTAGAGAATTGCTCACCGTTAAGTTCGACTCGCACTTTGTCGGCTTCTTATTACTTGAACAATTTACAATGAGGCTACCAGCCTTTAAGGATGTGTTTTTTAAATATTATGAACGAGCTTCTCTGTAATGACAGCTTATTTTAATGCATTTTTTATGGGCATGTAACTAAAGTTATAATAAGATGAGAAAACGGGATTACATAAATATAGGTACGCTCAGTACTGCATACAAATATTAGTTAGTAGCGTTCTGCTTCAATATTTATGCATTATTTGCTAAGCAATGCAGCACGGAATAAGAATTTAAAAGATTATCTATATTTATAACGATTTTATTCAAATATTTATCACAATATGGTTTTATAATATATGCCTTTCATGCACATAATTATTATATGATATCTTATCTTATTCCAGAATTGTCATAGATTTTTTTATACCTTTAAGGACGCAAATAAGCCTACGGCCCGCCTGATGGTAAACGGTTACCGCAGCTTATGGACGCTTACAACACCAGGGGTAACACACGCGCGTTGCGGACACTAAATAGAACGAATAAAACTTAATTGTATGAGAACAATGATTATTGAATTATTAAGGAATAGTGTGAAAAAAAAATTCCAACAATTTGTTTTTGCTTGTTAATTGAATAAATACAAGCTAATAATCCGTCGTGCTGCATTGCGGTGCTGCATTTAATGGGGACTTATGCGATGGACGATAATAAAAATATACCGCGATTAAAATATCTTCAAGCATGTTTCGTGTCTACGTGTTTTAACTAGCGAAATTGGAACAAGCCTGTAAAAAATTGCATTCGTTTTAAAAGAAAAAATATATATTAAATATTAGGTCCTTACATATGAAATTGGCGTTTTTCGTACTGGCCACTTTAATCACGAATTTCTCCTCTTTGGTAAGGAATTCCAAATTCAAATTTGTACAGCTATAGACTCATGTATTTGTGCTTCGATGATCGTCATTCATTTGTTTTTTTTCTTCTGTTTTTTTCTGTTTGCGTCACTCATTTTACAAAATGGAAAACCTTAAATATCGCATTATTTACGAGTACGAGTTCCGCCGTGGCACTAGTGCTGCGGAAACAACTCGAAGGGTGAATGATGTGTATGGCGGTCGTGTTGCAAAAGAAAACACAATTCGTTTTTGGTTCCAACGTTTTCGTTCTGGAAATTTCGACCTGCAGAACAAGCCCCGTGGACGGCCTGAGACTCAAGTTGATAATGAAGAGTTGAAGGCTATTGTGGAAGCGGATCCATCGCAAACCACGTCCGAGTTAGCTGCAGGCTGCAATGTTAGTGATAAAACTGTTTTAATTCACTTGAAGCAAATTGGGAAGATTAAAAAGCTTGAAAGGTGGGTACCTCACGAATTGACTGAAACAAACCGGCAAACGCGCGTCGACTGCTGCGTTACATTACTAAACCGGCACAATAATGAAGGTATTTTAAACCGAATCATTACCTGTGATGAAAAATGGGTTCTTTACGATAATCGGAAGCGCTCAGCGCAATGGTTAGATCCTGGCCAGCCAGCCAAATCCTGCCCCAAGCGAAAATTAACCCCAAAAAAGTTACTTGTAAGCGTTTGGTGGACTAGTGCCGGTATTGTTCATTACAGTTTTTTCAAATCTGGCCAGACTATTACGGCTGATGTCTATTGTCAGGAATTGCAAACCATGATGGAAAAGCTAGCGGCTAAACAACCTAGGCTGGTCAATCGCTCCACGCCACTGCTGCTTCACGACAACGCTAGACCACACACTGCGCTACAGACGGCTACTAAATTAGAAGAGCTTCAATTGGAAAGTCTAAGACATCCTCCGTACTCCCCGGACCTTGCTCCAACAGATTACCATTTTTTTCGAAATTTGGATAACTTCTTGCAAGGGAAAAAATTCAACTCCGATGGGGCAGTCCAAATCGCCTTCAAAGATTTTATTGATTCCCGTCCGACTGGTTTTTTTAGTAAAGGGATCAATGAACTACCTATGAGATGGCAAAAGTGCATAGAAAATAATGGTTCATACTTTGATTAATTAAATATATTATATTAAAAAATATTCGACTTTTTGTTCCTCCCATACAAAACGCCAATTTCATATGTAAGGACCTAATATTATAATAACAACTTCTTCGTTTTTCTTACAATATGAAAACGTATGTCGGCATTAGGGAAGACTACTTAAATCTCAAATAACGCTATTAGTACTATTTTTATAGTTTTAGTAATTTGTATCGGCAAGGAATGGCAATTAACATCGATATTAAATGAATATGTCAGATGAAGGTCTTTTTAACCAAAGTTGGTTTTGATTATTGAAGTTCCTCTAACAATTTTCATGATCATCCAATATACAAGTCTGTAAAATACACAGCTAAGCCGAAAACTTACCAGAGTTTTTTATTTATATATATTTTTCCTTTGAAGGTGCAAAGGTCTTTCGTTACCGAATCATTTCAATATCGTACCGGTTTAATATCGGTTAATTGTCGTCACTAGAGATCAAACACCTCGCTGCAGTCAGCAGGATTTGTGAATAAGCCTCCGCTCACCCAGTTCTATTCGTTGCCAGATATTCGCAGTTTCGCATTTCTCACAAGTGAATTTTGGTCTATTAAAAAGTAAAAGGTAACGATTTTCTTATAATTTGATTTCAAACTCTAACTCAAAATCATATTTATTTGATTAAACTTTACAAATAAGTACTTTCAAATCGTCAGAACCTACCAACGGATTCGCAAGGTATTTTTTTGCTCTCAGAAAGAAACGAAGCAATTACTCTTTTCAAATAAAATATATAATTTACATTTCAAAGATTTACGTGAAATGAGAATATCACAAAAAGACAGATAGTTAAAAAACAACGTTAAATAATTCTCAAAGTTTAAAAAGAGTCTTGTACATAATAATAAAGTAAATTGGAGGTGTCATTTTCTGCACTAAGCTTGCTTTGTGCTCGTGAAGAACTTACTCAAACTTATATTTCAGTCTAGACACTTTACTAACTATAATTAAATAGTACAACATCTGCTTTGGAATTAAGTTCAACTATAATAGTTATACTGAAATGATTATCCAACTCACTCGCACCATACCTCATTTAAGCTCTTGACGCGATTATTAACAGCAAGTATATAAATACTCATTGGTAGACGGGATTCGAATCCGGACCATCACAAATGGCACACGGATCATTACGGATGGTCTTCACGTTCAAGTATTATGTTTGTATATATTATATTTGGATGGTAAAGATGAAAAAGGGGTGCTACGTTTGTTTGGACATATAGAACGAATGAGTGATGAAATACTGACAAAGATATAGACAATGTGAATGAGAGTGGAAGAAGAAGCCTTGGAAGGCCAAGGTCCAACTTTTTAGATCAAATTACCAAAGTGCTCAATGATGGAAAGGTAAGTACTTGGTATCGGCGGGCATGTATGGAAAGATTGATGAATGTAAAAGAAGGAAAAGAGGTGTAAGTTAAGAGTGAAATGGCACTCTTTACTCTCTGCCTACCCCGCGTGGTGTGATATTATGAACCGATAATCACCGATAAAAGCTTAAGATCACCGATATGAATCACCAATAATAGCTTATGTGTTTTTTAACATGTTACTGGAGACCTCGTGAGAAGCCGGAGGGGGTCCATAGTGGTAAAATAAAAAAGTTGCCCTGCCTACCCACCTAGCCGGGCTTTTGCTGTAAGAAACAGCTAGGAAGTCAGTTAAGCACGATATACCAGACTATGGTCTTCGGTAGTAAAAATCTATTTAAGAAATTAAAAACGCATTAAATCTTTACTCGTGTTGCGTTCATCCGATGTTGAATATGTACTTTACTAGTGTTGAAGATAAACAAAACTATCCCAGCTTAACACAGTTCTGTTTGAATCATTTGAATGTGAACCGCACATCTAGTTCTTTTCTTTTCTTTCACGGAGATAAGTTGGTTTTTATTTTTATTCCCAGATATAACTACATTATTTTAAAAGGCGGAATAATATATCAAACTTTTTTGTCCAACCCCCTCCGCCGCCTCCCCAAATTCGCGGTTCATCTGCGACAGATGCGGTAGGAGGACTCGGGCTGCTATTGGGCTCCGTAGTCACAAAAGAAGCTGCAACATACCGAGATAATTACATAAATGTACTTCCGCCACACTACGCGCAAGCACTGCAACAATCATCTGTCAAGATGCTGTGGCCAATGATGATGATGATGATTGTCCCAGTTCTCTTAATAACAATGCAATATAATACGAAAGTAACCTGAATTTCCATCATAATAAGTTTCACAATATCTCAAATACTTACATACTACATACAAGGATGGAACGTTTAGTCGCTTCACGCTCAGTTGAACAATTTTGCAGACGATTTCATGAGTTAAATTCAGAAAATATCATCCTTTAAGCGTCTGCAGGTAGACATCATTTAACATGATACTAATACGAACAACCCTTATAATTTTACATTGTGTTTTACAGTGAAAAGTTTAATTTGTATTTCGATGCAATATTACTTCGTCGAAGAATGGTTTCAATTATTTTTATTTGTAGGCCCCTTTATGTTACCAACTTCTACAAAATGATCGTAGAGAACGGATAATGGTAACAAATGACATTCCGTACAAATGGTGAGATAAAACCGACCATAACAGCCTATCTTAGTAACGGTTCGGAAGTCGCCGCATTAATTCGGCGCCGAATCTAATCGATATCTATTATCTACCACAATACAAATACAAACGGAGCGCTCGTAACGTTGGCGAATAATACCAACATAAACTTTGTCGCGCGCTTTGAAGTGGTCTTGTTACGAGCGCACGGGCAATTTAATATACATTTTTTTATACCACTAACGTGGCAAACAAGCATACGGCCTGCCTGATGGTAAGCGGTTACCGTAGCCTATGGACGCTTGCAACACCCGGGGTATCACTCCCGCGTTGCCGACCCTGAGACATATACAGAAATAGTTTAATTAACTAACTTTTCTTCCTAGTCCATCAATCGTAACTCATGACTTGCGGAAACCACGACTTGAAAAGTTATCTTATGGCATTCGACATTCGGTATTTATTATGACAGCATAATAATAGCTCAGAGTAGATAATATACTACGTACAAATAATAGTATGTTTATAGAATACAAAATATATTATAATTTGCTTTGCTTTGCACATTAAGCGGACAAAGCAAATTATAATATATTTTGTATTCTATAAATATGAATTTCCGCAAAGTAAAACCTGAATCAATTCAATATAAATAGTATGTTTTTCCATGAATTGGTAGCTAGGTATATCCATACCAAATTTCATTCGATTCATTTAGCCGTACGAAATTAAGGAACAAACAAACATTCGTTGTATTTTATTTATTATATATACGCTAGATTTCCATGCTACTGTTATTCTTTAATTACGCTATTGCTACGGATCCAAAAGCAGCTAACATATTCAAAATCTTCTTCTCTAATTTCATTAGTCATACTTGTTATTTTGAAGGGCGAAAAATCATAGAAACTCCGAAACACAATATAGTAAATTTCAAATCAAATTTCAAATATACCAATTTTCAGTGTTTTAAGGACTCGAAAAAAATATAATATGTTTGTTCCTTCATATGATGGGGACCCATTTACTATTTATAATTATTTAAATAGCGCAAAGCAATGGATGAGCATAGCAGGAGGAAACACTCCGCAAAATGTCATGTTATTGTTAAGTAAGCTTGTAGGAAGAGCTGCTCTCGTTGTTACTATGATAGAGCATAACTTTAACTGGGATAATATCTAGAATATATTAAAACAAGAGTGTGGAGATAATAGAGAGTTACACACGTTATTAGTCGAGTTGTCTAATGTTAAGAAGAAAAGTTCTTACAGAGATTTAATATTTGAGTTAAAACAAAAAATATTTTTTATTAGAAGTAAGTTACATGATAAATACAGTAACGGTAATATAGTCGAAGAAGTAATGGAGCCGTATATAAGTACCGCCCAGAACACCTTAAAGAATAGTTTACCATTTCACGATCAAATATATGTTAGTAACTGTAGTTTTAGTGATACGGTTAATAAGATTATACAGTTAGAAGTAGAAGGAAGATTTGATAATATTAAACAGAAATTTTCTAATATCTTACCTGCGCCGCGAATAATCAATCAACAGAATTACGCGCCGCGACCTATGAATTACCCTTTACAAAATTCTAGTGGGAATTTTAGAAATGTAGTTTATAATCAGCCAAGACAAAATCAGGCATATCATGCACATAATCCGTGGACACCGAATGCAAATAATGTATTCTCTAAACCCCAACATAAATATTTCGAAAATAAAAATCAACCTAGACATTTTCCGCAACAGATAAAAAATGAAGATGTTAGTATGAGAACGGAACCACAATTAAGACCAGGTCAAATCAATTTAGGAAAAGGTAGGATAGCTGAGGAAGTATTCTATCACGAGGATGATAATTCGCAAAACCCCGATTATTTTGATATTCACGAGGAAAATAACTATGAAAATCAAGACCTTCAAAATGATAACGAAAAATTTTTATCGATGTCCCTCAGAACAATACACCACCATAGAATTCAATCACGTTAAATCGTTTTTACCGTATTTTGAAACAGACCACCTTAAGTTAAGAATTTTAATAGACACCGGTAGCCAGAGATCGTTTATAACAGACAATGCCTGTAGACGATATGTTAATGAGTATTGGAAACCAGAACCTTTTACAGTTAAGACCTGACATGATACCACCACACACAATGGAATCATTGAAACCCCATATTGGTGTAAATACTTCGGTAAAGACAATGGATCAATGAAATTTTATGTTTATAACTTTAGCGACAAATACGATATTTTAATGGGTACAGAAATGATAGAACAAATTAATGCGAAGATAGATCTTAAAGAAAGAAAGCTTTATATGCCAGATAGGGAATTATTAATTTTCCATATGACCACTGATGACAATTTAAACATAGAAAGTTTATGTGAGTCATATAAAGATTTATTTTCGGAAGATGTAACAAACAGTGCCACGACTAAAATAAAACATCATATAACTCTTAGTGACAGTGAACCAATATATCAAAAACCTTTTAGATTACCTCAAATTCAACAACAAGAAATTAGAAAACAAGTTGGAAAATTATTAAAAGAAAATATTATTAGACCATCAGAATCCCCTTGGTCATCAGCAGTACATATAGTCCCAAAAAAACTAGATCAGTCAGGTATACAAAAGTGGAGAATGGTAGTAGATTATAGGCGATTAAATGAAAAATCAAAGTCCGATAAATTCCCTTTACCTAACATCGAAGATTTATTTTCTAAATTACAAGGCAATAACTATTTTTCCACTTTAGATTTGACATCAGGATATCATCAAATATTAATGGATGATAATTCTATTGAAATGACAGCCTTCAGCACACCTGATGGACATTATGAATTTTTACGAATGCCATTTGGTTTAAAAAATGCGCCCGCAACTTTTCAAAGAATGATGAATAATATTCTTAAACAAGAGATAGAACAGAGCGTTTGCTTAGTTTATTTGGACGATATAATTATATATTCTAAAACTAAACAGGAACATATAAATAAATGGCAGCAAGTTTTTGAAGCGTTAAGAAGGGCTAATTTAAAAGTAAATATAAATAAATGCGTATTTATGAAAGAAGAAATTGAATTCTTAGGCCATATATTAAATAACAATGAATTAAAGCCTAATCAAAAAAAATTGAGGCAATTAAAAATTTTCCCATCCCGAAAACATTAAAAGGAGTCAGAGCATTCTTAGGATTAATTGGATATTATAGAAAGTTTGTACCGAACTTAAGTAAAATTACTAAACCTTTGACCGAAGCCACAAAAAAGAATTCTATAATAAATATAACCGACAAAAAATATATAGAGGCAGTAGAGAGGTGTAAACACTTACTGACCAATGCACCCATATTAGCAATCCCAGACTTCAATAAACCTTTTGTTATTACAACAGACGCGTCAGATATAGCGTTAGGAGCTGTATTGAGTCAAAACAATCACCCGATAGCTTATGCATCAAGAACATTATCCAAGACAGAGCAAAATTGTAATACTACTGAAAAGGAACTCTTAGGAATAATCTGGAAATTCTAGAAATTCATTACACTGACGGATCATCATCATCTGAAAGCGTTATAGCAGGACCTTCAAGGTTAAATACGGATAATAATGAACAGTCCATGAGAGTAAACGTTGACGAACAGTCGCATACATCCGATATAAGTGAATCAATGCAGGGAACCGTACACTCTAATCAAGAAAATAGTGATGAAGATATACCTATTATTCATGCATATCCACCTAAAAGATTAAGACGTGTTATATTTGAATTAGCACCATATAAACAAATAAAACATTTTGTAGTTAAATGCGAAACATGTAAAAAGGAATTTGCGAGTGAATTAAATAAAAATATTCATAATTTATTAAAATCTCAAAAGGACAAAAGAAATAAAAACTTAAATATATCAAAGAAACCTCCAAAGACGTTTAAAATTAATGATATAGTTTATTTAAAAAACAGTAAAGCTGAACGACGACACAAAACAAACGCGAGATTTTTAAGACCATTTAAAATAACAGAAGTATGTTCAAACAATAAATATAAATTAAATAACGGAAGGACTTATCACGTTGAGGAACTTATTGTTACAGAATCCTCAATAGCTTCGGATACCGATTCCAACCCTTAAATTCGAATGAACATGTAGTCATTGTGGACATGAAACCGACACGGATTATTGAAGGAAAGTGGACAATAATTCATAAATTAGATATTAAGCCTATTGTAGATCACAAAAACGCACTTGTAACAAATATTAACATAGCTATGGGAAAGTCAACTGTAAGTGAATTAAAATATATTTATGATAGAATCAATATTATTATAAATCATTTAGAAGAAATATGTAATCATTTAAATATTCAAAGTAGAGTCAAAAGAGGATTAATTAATGGATTAGGATCTGTTATTAAGTCAATTACTGGAAATTTAGATCAAGATGATTAAGATAGTATTCAAAAAGATTTGGAAACCCTTAAGGTAGCATATAATAAACAAATATCTGTTACGAATGATGTATTAGAAGAATATAATAAACAAATTCAGAAAATTACTTTGATACAAAAACAACTTGATGAAAAGATCAGAGATAGTGTAAGTGTTAAAACACAACAGAAAATTGCATTAAGTTTATTATTCCAAGCCGAAACTTTACAAGATCTAGCTGATAGATTAACGACTGCGATTACTTTTGCTGAACATCATATGTATCATTATAGCATTATACAATCACATATTTTACAAGACACGTTAAATTGTATTAATAAAGATTTTATGATTTCAAGTAATATAAATGATATTGAACCTTTTATAACTGTAGATAGCAGGATAGTAAATAATATTGTATACTTTATTTTATACATACCGTTAGTAAAGACTTAGGTATATAAGACAAGAAAAATTGTTCCTATCATACAAAAGTCCCTTACCTGTACCTATCCTATAATGCGAAAAGTAACTTTGGCATACATTGACTCCGAAATATATGACGTTGAAGATTGCATGGAACTCAACGAACTTATTTGTAAAGGAAGTATCTTACAAAAGAATACCTGTGAAACTAATATATTATTAGTAGGAAATACAACAAATTGTAGCATCATACCAATTCACTGCCCCAATGAGGAAATTCAAGAAATAACGCCAAAAGCAATTTATATGTATTTCAATATATTGACGGAAGTTAAAATTAAATGTGGGAAAGAGGAAGAAACTATTTGGTTAACAGGCTCACTTTTATTAAGAGGAAAAAATTGCGAAGTCAGTATCAATGGAATTAAAAGATTTCAAACTAAAGAAACTAGTGAGAAAATTATTATATCTAAATTGGAAATTAAAAATCAAGAAATAATCCCAGAAATAGAACTCAGTTATAATAAAGAGAAAATAACAAGCGAATTGAAACAGCTAAAGCAGATTCAGGAATTGCAGACGCAAACACATCATAATTACATACAATATGGTCTTATAATGTTTATAACACTATTATTTTTAGCCTGTTTCAGCTATAAATTCTTTCGCACCAAGGTTTGTTGTAAACCATGGGCTTCGAAACTGGAAGGGGTGAGTCAAGTAACCTTACCATTAGAGGCTCATATTAAAAACCACTTAAGACATTCCTTAGATGCCGCAGACACAATGGTAACCATTAAGGATCAATATCTGCCAGACGAGTCGATACCATTGGACACCGCCATTGTTCGAGTGATTGGCCATCCAACAATCGCACCTTGGACCACCAAGTACGAGCGACGTCAGCTGGAGTCTGCTATATAAGCTCATCGCAGCACCGCATCGTGGTCATTCTATCGTCATCCTTAGTCTTCAACATACGAACACGTGTACACGTGTTCTAATTAGTTAAGTTTATATTTAAATATTGTAATCAAAGTTTAATGGAATAAATTTGTATTTTTTTACAGTCGTCTGACTTTAACTCCCGAACGAATACCACAATGAAAATATTTAAACAACGTTCTTGTAATATACTTACCTACATTTTCTTATATAAGTTTTCATCTAAAAATGTAATCTAAATTCCCACTCTATTGTACGAGTGCTTACGCTTTGGTGAATTCAGAAAACGACGCCTCTAAATATCAAACACCCTCTTCAAGAGTTTTGTTCTTAAAATAAAGTCGACAATATTTCCATTTGCGGTTGAAATCCCATTTTCATGTCGTCTTTAACCCTGACGTTCTGGATTTAAAAGTCTGCTTAATATATTGAAGAGTACAAAAACAGTTTCAGAGTCAAAACGTAAAGGTGTATTTTGCTGAGCATCTTTTACAATTTCTACGGCAGACATCGCCGTAGACGTCTCGTAATCTCTACAAGTCTACAGCTATGATTTTGATCTTGTTTAGAAACAATAAAAAACATAGGAAACGTTGTTGGGTCTAATTAAGAATGTGATAATTTATTTAAATAGGTGTACTGATCTAGTTCTTAGGTGCAAGTGACGAGTATTGAACGATTTGAATGAATTGCAGTGTTGATTGCCTATTGACGTTGCCCGTAAAAAACGGTTGTATTTTTCAGTATCTATTTTACCAGTATGTACTTATGTCAAAGGTTGTTATTCCAATTAATGTACCTATAACAGAGAACGCAAAAGTAAAGTAAAGCTGGGGTAGTAAATGAGCTTGGTAGAGGAATGGGGTAACAAATTCTGAAGCCTTTGATTGTAACAATTCGCAACATGACGTCGTCGTATGCTCGTGCTAATATACAACTAGAGTAGGAGATGTAGTGGATAAGAAATACTAGAATCGACAAATATTAATTGAAATACCGGATACTCATGCTTTTTCATTAATTATTATAGCTTAGAATATTTCTATTAATGACCTAGACGATTCTACGATTAGACGACCGCTTCCCGTTACAAATGATTTGGGTCCATCGCCTGTACCAATGAGTGTTGCTTGCTTACAGTGGTTAGGTACTGGTGAACGACAATGGTGCTAATTCTGTTGTGAACGAAATCATTAAACTGTGTGTGCAAGTAAGGTTTCTTATTAATATGTGAGCGTACCAAAATAATTTAGTGAAAATGACATTACTACAACTTTTAATTCTGAAAACGAATACTCTCTCTTCTCCTTCACAAATTACATAACACAATACTTACACACAAAACTGATTTTCGAAATGAACAAGATAGTATTCTACTATAATTATGGTTTGAGCTGATCTGAACTACAATAAACGACCTTCCAGCACCTCTAAATCTGCAACAAGCATGTAGTGCTCATTTCACACTTACCCTTTGGCGGCCCTAAAAAGGTTGGCTTCATTTGCCGCCTCGACTGTATGGCCTGAAATGAGAACCGTTTGACGTACCACCCTACGTAGGTACGCCTTTCCTTGTATGTTGATTACTGATTGCTCAGATCCTTTGGGACCTCCTGCCACGTGCACATTGATTATTTTTGGATTAAATTTACCTTTCCTGAAATCATGATAGTGATGTCATTGTGATATTTTACGTCTATGCGTTGGAATTTGCATTTTTTTCTTGCAAAAACCTTACTATTAGAACAAATAGGTATTAAAGAAGAATTCCGAAGTACGGCTCATGTTTTCTTAAATGTAAAATAAAAGTAATAAGTATTATTATAAAAGAAATACGAATATACGTATTTTCCAGGATGGCTACATTGAAAGAGGACAGCCTAGCAGAAATAGATGAATAGTGTGAAAATTTATATGGCTAGATTATGATTATCTACATTTGTCATTACATTACAATTCTACAATATCAAAGGGAAATTTACTTTAATTCAAAAAGAACTTCGTAATCCAATCAGAAACAAGTTAAAATTATAAAAATGGACGGCTTGTATATTAAAATTGCTTGAGGGAATATTCAATGATCCTCGGGCAAGACAACAGTTAAGTACACAGACGCAGTTCCTGCCGTAAACAAAATATACATAATGAAAAATGCAGTTTTAGAGCTTCTCTTTATGCTTCCTCTCCTATCCTTTTGAATGAAACTATTATTTCCAGTTTCCACTACAGTCATTCTGATATCTTTCATGTTGAGACAAATATTAATATGACATACAAGATGTTAAATGAAAAGTTTTGCTGGTTGTCGCAGCGTACAAATTGAGGGGCATGGAGCATACGACTGAAAAAATAACAGGAAATTAAAAAAGTATAAAATACCTGAACTACGAGAACAGTGGAAGTAGTCAAGTATTTTAAAAGCTCGTTAAGTACCTAGAAAAGAAACAAACTAATGTTGTGAAAAACTTAAGTACGAAATTTCGGCTTTAGTGGCAGATGTTGAAAGGTAATTCGTTAACAGCTTACGCTTTACTTTATCCATCAGCCGCTGTATAATTGGACGATTTTATTCTTAAAACTAACTTCATATTTTGCAATGCTAATATAGCTAAGCATAAGACCATAGGGTCTTAAATTAAATCGTTAGCTATGTCTCTTACGAGTATTACACTTTAAAACGATGTAGCTTTAGAATTCTAAATTGAATAAATAATATACTACTCTATATTGGCAAATCATGACATTTTACTCGTTTTGTTCAATTACACTATATGTCATTACATAAATAAATAGGTAATAATTTTAACTCAAGTAATAAGCGCTATATACTATCTGCCTACCCCTATTGATATGTATTGTATATATTGCCAAAGGATCACTTTCTCCCAACCTCGGAACCTCATTAACATTATAATATTCTTAAATCCCGAAACAGGCACATCAATAATTAGTCGAGTAACTCTAAACGGGATTAGAGCAAACAACTTCAGAAACCGGGATTGTTGGGGATTACCGTGATACTGGAGACAACATTACAGCATTATCAGTGTAATACGATTAACGGACTTGCAAATCGATAATTCCAACGTTAGTTTTAATTGAACTGATCTAGTTCTGAGACGTGATTAGGACTGCTACAATTTTTGAGCTACCCGCCGGGGAATTGTTATCTCTACTTCACAGACCATTGCTAATTAAATGACTGGTAATACCAACCACGGTCTGTGGAGTAGAAGTACCAAGTTACTTTTTTTTAAATAATAAACCGATTGTTGAGTACGAATCCATTGGCCTAGTCTAGTGGTAAGTGTAACAGACTGCTAAGCTGGGTGTCGATTCCCGAAATGGTAAATATTTATAGATTAGCATTTGCCATTACCTTTGTGTCTGAGATTTTGGCATGTAGCTTTATTTATTTTTTTACAAAATATTATTTAAGTAGGTAGTCCATAGTAGTGGGCATCCAAAGCAGAAACTTTGTTTAGGTCCAAACATAACGCATTACATTTGTTCGTTTATAAATAATCACTAAGCACTGAGTTAGGTGTATTTGATTTGGATTGTTTGGTGATTAAAACTGACTTATGTTTCGGAAGAGTCACGTTGCTACTACTTAAAGAGTAGGCGCTAGTTGAATGAATCAATGGAAAGTATATGAAATGCCCTGTACATCATACAGCATGCGAAATATTAACAATAATGTTAGAAATTTCAATTTTATTACACACTTCCAGAAAAAAAACATATTAATCCAATTTTCATATCAGTATGGCTGTTAAAGAATATTATTATGATGTAACGATTGCTTGTAAGTTCCAATTGAGAACGGGGACTGAAGACTTAGCATGCTTTCTGCTCAATCCTTGTTGTGTATTGGTGGGCATCCATCCAATAGCTGACGGTGAGCAAAAGTAAACTTTTCTTCGCAAATTATTAGCGCATCGTCTAATGACAAACTTATGATATTATGTCTAGAAGTTAAATACAGCGAAGCATTAAAATAAATGCATTATAGGGTAGCCGCGAGTGATACCCCTGGAGTTGCAAGCGTCCATAGGCTACGGCAACCCTTTACCATCAGGCGGGCCGTATGCTTGTTTGCCAGTGGCCACCTTAGTGTATGAGAAAAAATAATTAATACGATTTTTGGATAAGTTTCATGATATTTATGTTTCAAGTATTATGCGCATAAATTTTTTACGAAGATAGATATTATTTGCAAACGTTAAGTTTTTAACAAAGCATTCTATCTCGAATATATTCTGGACGGGAATTGGGGAAAAAACTCATCATGAAAAATAAAATAAGTACCAAAGTGCTTCGTGCTCAAGCTCCACAATTTAATTACAATAGGTAACTAAGTGACTACGTGGTCCACTTTTACTCAGGAAAGGACGAAAATTACGTTTATCTTAAAATTTCGAGTCATTAACATTTTATTGCATTTTAGGCCCCGTTTGGCAGTTTTGCAGGTATTTTTCAGAAAAAAGGGAAGGGCTATTTTTAGGCCATATCAGTATAACCTTTGCTTGACCTTAATATAGCAGAATTTGTTCAATCGAGCAGTGATGTTATGGAATCTTGAAACATTTATTGGATCACGTATAAGTGACCGCTCTCATTCCGTACTTACTTCAAGAACATAAGCCGATAAAATAAAAGAGTGTTTTGTATTTCAATGCAAAAATTAAATAATTTTGACAACAGCCTATCTTAAGACATAAAACTAAGAATACGTCATTAAACTGAAATGTACGTTATAAAAACCTATTAGTACCTAAGTGCTCGTAAAATCTATCGCGGTAGCTCTTAGCTCCTAAGAATAGCGGCAGCCGCACAATAGCTTGGTGCGATGAATCTCTTGCAGTCCAGTAAAAACCGCTCTGTTTTACTACCCACTTGGGTTTAATTAAAGAAAAATAATGTATGGCGTTAAACTCAAAATTGTTTCTGATCTTGTTTTGGATTACCTGGATTTCCATACAGGTAATATACCAAATAATTTTTATTCCTAACCCAAAAAATTTTTGAGGGAGGCGTTGCAAATATTTTGGGCAAATATGTTAGAGGTCTCATGTCACCAATATTCATAAAATGACATGAAAATTATTCAGTAATGTAAACACTCACACAGTCCTTTCTAACACAAGAAATGTGACGACACAAACACATATTTGTTTATTGGGTACTCAGTCACACTAAGACTGGTCATTGGAGAGACCATATTATTTGGGTTTGCTACATACGATTATTACATTTCAAAATCTACCCCTGAAAAGTTGGACTAGTGAAAGTAACCGAAAACCTTGGAGCACAATTCAGATCAGATTTTTGATTTTACTTCGTACTTGTTTTTTAATAAAATTGTGTTCTGTTGTTTGTGCTTAATAAATAAATAAACCGCTTAGTTGTGAATAAGAAATAGTCCAACCCTAATCACTCACTAAAACAAGTGTAATTGTTCAGTAATTCGAATTCATAGGTACATACACGCTTGTTTAATTAAATACGACAAACAACTGGGTATTACTAACGTAGGCCCTACTTATAAAAACTGTCAAAGTTACCTCGTTATCTGTCACTTTCTCCAACTTGCAAATTAATGAGACAACCACACAACTAAATATGGCTTACAAGTTGCTGAGCTTATTAAAGGTTAAGCGTGGCCTATATAAATTACATACATACATGTCATCACGGCAAGTCCCTGACGGGGTATAGAACGCCGTTTTACTCTTTACTTGCACACCGCTTTTGCTTCTTTTACATTCATCAATCTATTTATACACTTTTTTTTACCACTAAGGTGGCACTCAAGCCTACGTCCCACCTGATGGTAAGCAGACACCGTAGCCTATAGCCGCTAGCAATACCAGGGATATCACTAACGAGTAGCCATCCTTGTTGTTGATGAGGACTCACTGTGCTAGCAGCATTACTAACTACTAGCACAGCGTATCCTCGTGGAGCATTGGCAACTTTACTTACCGCAAAAACACAACACTACATCAAAGTAGTGTTATTTGACTGCGATCTTCTGTAAGGTGGAGATACAGTCCCCAGTCGGGCGGCTGCAATTTTAATAGGAAAACCACTGCAATTAAGTTACAATATCTCAGACCACTGGGATTTGAACTTGCGTCGCCATAATTTGCAGGCAACGCTTCATACCACAAGGCCACCACGGCTATAAGTACTGATTTCAGGATACCTTATGGTTAATTTTACCGATTATACAAATGTATTGCAATACTTAAATATGTATTTTGTGTTTTTTTTTTCTTCTACACATTTTATCGACACAAAATAGATTAAACTATTTACAAAAACATATCTTAACCTACCTACTTATAGATAAAAGATCAGACCTAAACCGGAATCACGCGGGAGCGTGCCAAGAATGCTGGCAGCATTGCCACGCTGGATAGCAATGCTGATTTTGTGTTATAGTTTTTTAGCGCGACACGGTAAAATTTAGACTTATAAGAATGAAATTGCATGTCGTTTCGAAGTCTAGAGCTCCCGTATAGATGGACCTGTAAGTAAACACTTTGCTCAGAAGGATTGTTATTCAGCAAAGATATTGAACTAACTCGAACAATCCAACTAATTTGCATGCATATCAAATTGTTATCTTTAAGTTTGCAACGTGCTAGGGTACTCGAGCGTACTTCGACTCATCGGAAATACCTTTAATGAAATTTACTTTACCTACGTTATTAGGTCTTGCTAACCATTTGCAAAGGAGTCAGGTACCTACACTCTACAGACACTTGCAATACCAAGCGTACTATTATTATAGTACGTTACCAACGACTGTTGTGGGTTAATATTGCAAACTGTTACTGTTTTATTGGTATATTCTATTATTAATAATGGAATAGTCAAAGTGCGGTCTCGTACCTATGATATAAATAAATATGCGATTCATATGAGTATAAAGTTATTTCTGCGTGTTGAGCAGATGATAATACGCTATTATAGGCAGCGTAATTTCAGTGCTACATTGTATAGAGCAAGTTTTTTAGTGAATACAATGGAAGTTTCCAGTTTTCTAAATAATTAAGTGGATACGCTAAGGAACTGATATTATTTTAATGTTTGCTTTGAATTTGTGTTGGAAACTCTCGAAGTAACACGTTGGTTTACCTTCTGGGGAATTTCTGTTTAGTTATCAAAGTTATGTTTAATTTATGTATGGTTGGTTTTATAACAACCTACATACTCAAAACCTTACACAAACGTTATAACTTTTAGCTGAGAGACTGTGAGTTATTGTAAAAGAATCCATTTAATTCTGTCGTTAGCAGGAGTTATATTTTCTAGATGATCAGTGCCGGTAGCAGGAACATTGTCGACAACGTATTCGAAAACGTAACACACGAAATGTCAAAATTGTCATACTCATTTTTATTTCCACTTTTCACCGCCGCAGCGCTGTTCATTTTTCAATACAAAAATAGTCGAAGGCGATACGAAAACGTTGTCGAAAAAGTTCATGCTACCGGCACTGATGATGATTCTCAGAGTTAGCCATTGATAAATTAGCTATTTCCAGTCTCTCTTAAAAATTTAAATGAAAATAAAAATATTTTTATCCTGCAAAAACATCATTGGCATATTAAACAGAAGAATATATCAACCTTTAATTAAGTACTTATTCATAAACACAGGTAATGTATTTAGATTTCCTCATTAGGCAAAGCCTGTATCGAAAAAACCTAAACAACATTTATCTATATATTTTTTATTACTAATTAAAGCTGGTAGTTACTTTCATAAGCCGAAGAGTCATTCCTCAGCTACCCGCACCAATCAAGCAGCAACTTGTCATATCAATAAGGTTTCCGTCACATCCTTCCTCGTAACATTTCTTCATATTAATAATGGAATCATACAGTCGCCCTTTATTGCTTGCCATGACATTTGAGGAAGCATCGTGCACAAAGAAAGATCGCAATAAGTGAGGTTCGTATCTCACGAGACGTGGCAGTGACGGTATTTGTCAAATAAAATAATTACAGCTTATTAAATCTTTAAAACACGCTTAAAGTGACTGTGCAGTGCAGACAGTTCAGTGTCATAACGTTTACAGCTAAAAGATTTAGTATTGTAATTTTCTGGAACTAAAATTCAAAAGCCTTTCAAACACTAATCGAATACATTTGTGTATGGTTACAACGGAAGAGGCAGACCTAAGCGAAGTGATGGTTGGAATGTCTGAAATGGCTAGGAAGGGATTGAATAAAGAGATGATATTATAATGACAGGATAGGAACAGAAATATTACGAAGGTGATGAAATGCTATTTGATAGAGACGGATATCGAAATTAAAGAGGTTGACAAAAACTACAAATTTGTTTATCCTGATGAGAACTACTGATCAGAACTTTTGCGAAGAACGAAATGACGCCTATTTTTTAAACATGTAGTGCGTGGGCAAGGATAAGTTTCATTGTATTCGTTGTAGGTGTGTGTGTGTGTGTGTGTAATTGTGTATAGGTACACTGCGTTTCCTGTCGGTTCTTCTCAGGTGTTTTTTTTCGAAACGGTGGTAATTTAGACCTTCATAAGTGCTTTATTGCCTAAACTGAATACATTATTTTTGATTTGATTTGACTGCGAGGCGTCACTTTGTTGCTAACAAAGTCCCATCCACCTTCTTTATGTGATCTGAAACTAGGACAAAGCTATGACATTAATGAACTGTCACCGTTTCTTAATACGTGAGCAAATAAAAAAATATATCATTGTCTCGAAGTTGGTGGAAATTAAAGCTACATGGATATTTTACAGTAACAATTTTACACGAGACTTTAACATGTCTGCCTAGTATCGTCACTAACATTTTTATTTGGAAATGTTAATTAGGTTAGACAGGTATATTCTATTAGTAGAATGACAATGGCAGGTACACAGTGAAGTCTTCATACCAAATAAACAGTTTAAAAATCTTCAGTTCCAATTTCTGCAGTCGTCGAAATATCGTTTAGTGTGCAGACGCCCGCGTCAGTTGGGAAAAGATGTAATAATTATATCGTTATTTGCCCGCCGCTCGGGAATGTTCAGGATATGAACTGTATGCTGTATTACATTTCATCTGAAGAGCAGTTTCATATCCAACCTAATAATATTCTGTTTACGCTTACATAATACGACGTATGTAATAAAGTAACGTTTAATTTTGAGGTCCTATGTTGTGTGCGAGGATGTCGGGGAATAGGCAATAAGCCTAGCACATGGATGGTGAACAAAGATTACATCTAGGTGCATTTAAAAAAAAAATATGCTGAGCTTACAAAGATAATTTAATCCGAGTTTCGTACTGTCATAATTTTTGGGCCTATTTACTCGTATTGTCTGTAGGAAGGCCAATGCAATGTAAGGCAATATGTTTTGACCTTCCATAACATATTTTCGATGTATACTATGGATTGTTGCTTATAGCTTCGCGACATAGTATCACAAACGGAGACTAATGGCAAGCACCTTTTGCTGCAGTTGAGTCACGTGGTCCTGATCACATTTAGTGCAGAGTTAAAGGAAGAAAAAACGGCAAATAGTGAAAAGCTGGTGTAAGAGAGATATTCAGCAGGTATAATTTCTACTAATAGGTACGCCTGAATACTTTTCAATTATTCTTTTTCATGTTTCTTTTTTCACACGTTGGGCGCCCGTATAGCCAAAATCTGTACTTAGGTTTTTAGCCTCTTGGCACAGCTTCTCGACATCTAAATAAATAAAGTATTTTTTGTAAGCAAGCTTTGAATGTTAAATAAAATTAAAACCATTAAATTGAATTTATTTATTTCCTGTCCTCTCAACTAAGTACAATAACAAAATAAAATTGTATCCCAAGGCGAAAACATTTTATCGAATGCTAAAGTTTACAAAAAAAAACTAAAATAATAGTTACATACAATAAATATACAATAAGATAAGTATAGGTATAGAGCTTTATTTCCTTAAATAAATATATATTTATACTATTTTTATACATTAATCCCTTAAGACTAGTCAGGAAGTAAACATTAGTAGATTTGAATAAAGTTTTTTTTTAAATTACAAAGAAACTGTTACAAATACAAAGCAAGTTTTTTTAATATATTTTTCATTTCAACAAAGTACAGTATATCACAGCTATTATTATTAAATTATTTACAATAAGCAAGAATTTCATAAACTACTTTTGTTAGAACGACTTATAATAGGGCACGTAAACAAGTTAAAATGAACTATATTTTGGTGTAAAGCTAATTAGAACTAGTGGCAAACTTCCCAAAGAACTTATTTACAAAAATCATTTCATTATTTACCTACCTTTTAACCTTTTTGAAGTCGGTAAAATACATAAATATATAAAAATTACGAATTTTGAAATACAATTTAAAATAACTTATAAGAAAATACCAATTTAAAAATGCAGTAATATTATTTTAGTATCTAAATTCTAAAGTTAAAATTTTCCTATTAGCTAGAGTATAAAATAGTTTGTTTCATTTAATTTATTTGCACTTATGATCTAACTTGAAATTAGGAATTATTTTCAAAAATAGAAAAATTCTGAAGTCTTATTTTTTTATCGTTTCTTAATTATGTATAAATAAGTATATAATAATTTCAGTAATATGTGTGTTGAATTGTAACCATATATATGTATGCAACTTGATGTTCGGTCGTACGTATTTGGTGTGAAGGTGTTGACTGTAGGACGTAGGTACCTACTACATATTTGAGCACTTCCAATACTCAACCGCAAATATATACCCGAATGGCGCACTGTCTATTTTGTTACAACTGCCTAACCAGAGACAGAGTCACTCGGGTTTACTAACGATGTGCAATATTTACGGTGTTCTGTAAACGAATTTAAGAATCAACTAACTCAAAGGGAGAAAAAACGCAATCAAATATGTGGTCCATAAAAAACAAACCCTAATATACTCCAACTAATACCCACGTGAACAAAATGGCGGCACCAAACTCAATTTCTAGTGAGCATGGGATTGATCATGATATTCGCGAGCGCGTTGCGACGCTTGCGCCACGCACCGGCCCCTTGCGCGTGGTACTGCAGCTGGCGATACCATGTACGCGTGCGCGCACTCTCTTCTGCCTGTGGGATAAAAATAAGAACCTCTAATATTTTATCAAAATATATAATATTATTTAAGAAATTGTAACTATTCGTGCGTTGCAATGCCTGCCAAATTTCTTTTACTAGAAGCTCTTTCGGGCGCGCGCACAATCATTCGCCAGTTTCTTTGTGATCTATGGTACAGGGATGCAGCGAAGACGAGCAAACTGCATCCATGTGGAACAGCAGATAAAACTCTTTTAAAAAATCCTGGGGGGATCTTTCCTTCTTAAAGGATATAACGTATCCTGTGTTCGACTTCCGGTCATAATCTATGTCAATGATAAATTTTAACAATTAGGTGTGGCACTCGGAGACTGCCGCGGTAAAGCTATTGCATAGCATTTTTTATCAATTTATGCAATTATAATTATTTATTTATTTTATTAATGCAGTATTTTTTTATATACCTATATACTTTCTCACAAACAGCTGATTACGGTAGTTTTCCAATACAACCAATGCCACCTAAAGGCGGGTTGCTGAACTAAAGAGACAAGCGTGATATTTCAAAAAGTCATTAAAAGTTCTGGTATTTATCGATAGATGGAACTAAAAAGTATCACCGCTGTGCCGGTCGGAGTGGGCGGTGTTAGATTTTTTTCGTTACGGAATTTCTGGATTCGGTCCCCACGCTCAAGGCCCGCGATAAAAGCTATGCAATAGCTTAAAAATCGTTAAATTTCAAGAAACAAACAATCATCCAACCTCGAACCGTTTGTTTTAGAATTAAAGTAGAATTAGAGGTAGCCTTAGGGACAAGATTAGTTTGGCTGAGCGGCTGGAAGGAAGGATTATAGCTGAACAATGCACATAGCAGTTGCATCTCACTTACCTTGAAAATATAAGAATCCTTAGTAGTAATCTCGTGTACTTCAAAGAAGTGTTCAGGCTCGTGATCTGCAGCAACCACACAGCGGTCTAAGAAGAGTGGTTCTCTTTGCAAAGTGTATCTTCCAGCCTTCTCCCTGACGAGAAGTAGTGCCGCCTCACGTACTCCACTCCTGGCGAATAGAGCATCACCTTCTCGTTCCCTGGCTTCCCTGTCTCTTGCCTCTCTCGTCTCGCGGATCTCGTTCGTTTTATGACTGATCGTTGGCTGAGGAAGAAATTTAAAGTTTATACTACATGCATTGCACTTTATATATTACGAAGGTGGCGAGCAAACGTAAACCTGATGGTATGCGGTCACGTAGCCTATGGACGCTTGCAATACCCTGCTAATAGCTTGAGCTAGTAATCATTTTAGATTTTTCTTATCCATACTAAATTTCGTTCTTACCTTTCCATTAGTTACCAAAAGAGCATTGATGGGCGTTATCTTGATAGTCCTGCCCTTACGCCAGTTGTTGTCATTGGGCTGGGTGAAAAGCAGCTTGCCCTCCATTGCGAACCTTGAACAGAGCCAAGTTAAATGTTATTGAATAAACATTTTCATATACGGAATAATCTCCATTTTTGATTGCCAGGGAATCTAGTCTAGTCTAAAAAGGAGTAATAAACCACAGCACTTCAATATAACAATCGTAGTGAAATATTCAAAATTATCTGGGCTTAATTAGCATATTTATTGTTACTTATCAAAATGAAAACATTTTGAATTCTCAAACTCTGGTACGTCGTAATTAATGGATAACTACACTTTACAATTATACCGAAGAACAGATCAATTTAACTATGAAACAATAACATTGATTACGCCCATGGCCATCTCCAAAGGCTAACTCAAAGTCAACAAAAACAGACGTGGAATAAACCCAATTAACGGAAAAGATGTTACGACCATTTCAATTAAAGGCTCTCTTTGAAGCAAATTAGAAGATTACTTTGCAGCACTAGCGTTGTTTCATAAATCAAAAGGACTAACTTCTACTGTTGTTCATTAGCTGTTAGCGGTAACTGTTATATAACGGTAAATCTTTTAAGCGAATCATTTTAGATAAAGAAAAGAAGTGCCAGGCTCTTAGAGATACAATAAAGAGTACCTACTTAGTCTTAAGGATAAAATATACATTAATTTTAATCAAAACAGTAGGTAAAACGTTTCTAATTACAAAGAACATTAAAAAATAATAATTTATAAGAAACAACACACTGTTCATAAAACAAAACAATCCTGCGAATTAGATCTGCGTTTGTAATTAAGTTAGGGTTTGATGTAGGAATGAAATGCGTTCTTGTCACAAGCGGCACACACATTGCCTGTCATAACTCAACGTTCATATGTGTGAAATATACAATTTGCAACACAGATTACCAGACTTAGTAATAAGTACTCAACGGCTAAGTATAATTAACACGAATGTGCATTTTTAATATAATTAAATGAAAATTAATATTAAGTTTGAGCAAATGTATTTTCTTTGTGTAAAAGCACTTCAAGGGTTTTCTTTAAGTTTTGTAATAGTGGTTTTATTTTTTAATTAACTTTAAGAGACATATAATGTAGGTATTCCGTTAGATTGCTGAGATCCATAGGACAAGTTTTGCATAGTTTGCCTTGAAATATCCTGAGTAGTCTGCGGTACTTATGTGTACTCTAAGTTAAATACATTAATCTAATATACTTAAGTAAATATCAACTTTACTACATACAAAAAAGTAGTGTATTCTATATTAAATTTAGTCTAATCAAGCTCCAGAATAGGCCACCGGAATAAATGTGAAAACTCAATCGGAATTGCCTTGGAAGACATTTCTATGGTACTTTTATCGTTTCAATAACAAATTTTTGGACAAACAATATAGAAGTGTCTTCAAAAGTTATTTCCTGTTACCGGGTATAACTGAAGTCATAAACAGCCCCGAATAGCCACTTGGTGATGTTAGTGCCACTAAAGTAGCGATTATCAGCGTAATGGTTCAATTGATAAGAGTTGGCGATAAAATGTCTAACCACCAAGTTGAGCAAATGGGTTAGCTGAGCAATGGACTTAAATTCAAAATTAAAATCATATAATGTTTATTCAGTTTATGCTCTAATAAGGGACTTATGACGGTATAAAATACAAATTACGATTCCATTGAGTGAAAAAACTCAAAATATAAGTATTAAAAAAAGCATTTGGAACATTCAACTAACCTAACCAGGAATGGAATTTGAGAAGAAGAAATTCGAGAATTTTGAGAGAAAGAAGATAATACTGGTATTTTATTAATATTTGATCGTTATTTGACTCTCTTCATGTTATCATAAAAACGAATGAGACAAAATGTATTTTTGGACGCTTAGATTATATTTTAATGCTTTCAGTTTATATTTTGCATCAAATCTAATACGAGGATCTACATTGGCTCTAAATGGAACCATCTCATCCGCCATTGGTACGTTGTAACATTTAATTGAAAGATACAAACATTCAAATAGCCAAAACAAGAATTTTAATGTCGTTTTGAATTGATTCCATATTTCCTTGGGTTGTGGGCTATGTTCAGTAAAAGGTTTAAGGAAACATTTAACTGTAAAGAGTTTAATTTGTGTTCACTCATATTAAAGTGAGCTAGAAGTTTTTTAATCAGCTTATTTAAAAACTCTTTCGTTTTCTTTTGATTTTTCACAACACACTTTGGAATAAAAAATAAGTTTGATGAATACAGATACCACCCACCTGGCATCATCGTGATTCCAGTCCAAGACGTCAACGGCCATTTTTCTGAGTCTTATATCAGCTACATGGAGATCATGAGCTGTTCTTCGAGCGACCGCTAACCTTCGCCACAAAGGAACGTCTCTAGCCGCAGCAGCAGCGGCTGCGGCTGCGGCGTTTATCTCTTCCAGTCTGCATTCGACGCAACGTTGAGCTCCCTTGACGTCTTCACGCTCTGTTGCACATGCAGCCGTAGCTCGGTAGAGACGTGAAAGAAGGAGGGGATATTTTGTCACGCGCTGTACTGGCACCTGACGATAGGATCAAATTTAAGAATAAATAATATAAATAGACCTAAGATCCTAAAATTGTAAAATAACTTATCCTCACCGTGTAAAAAACAAAAAAACCCTCTTAAAGTACCATAGATAGATAAGGCATTGTGATGTATGTATAATGTATATCTTACCATAAGAAATGAGTTCAGATTCATTCTCCTCAAAACGGCGTTTTCCATCTGCGAGACGCGCAAGAATATCCTCAGGAGTTCCTTCTCCTTCTCTAGACCAGCCAGTAGTAATGCAGCGCCAGCTTGCTTCACGCAATATGACTGGAATGCAGTCAACATGCCTGAACACTCCAGCAGTATTTTCCCGACATTTACTGTCAATAAGTCCTGGAAAATTTACAGAACATTGAATGTTGGTTGAGGTTGGAAAGAAAAATTTGGATATAAAATGAAAGCAATAAAAATAGCAATGTATCTATTAAAAATAAATAAATAGAAGAAATGTCAAATTAATAGAAATAGCTTTTTTTATCTTTTGACTGTATGTGACACTCACCTCATCGCCTTGATCCAATGCGATTTCGAGACCATCTCTCAATTTCTCCGACAAAACTTGATTATTCTCAATAAGCTCTTCTACGTTCAAGAAAATAGCACTTAGTTGCTCTTGATTTAAAAGACCAGCTACAAGCATTGGCTTGTAGAACTCTTCAAGAATTATCTGCAAGTCTCTTCCATATTTCTCTTCGGTCTCAACTATTTCAGTGATAATTTCTTTTCTTTCAGATCTTTTTTTGGCACATTTTCGACATACGAGTGGAGCATATAGTGTACCTACAAAATTACAAAATATACGTATAACATAAAAGTAAAATAAAATTAAAAAAAATAAAGCAAGAACAAAGCTTACGCTAAAAAAATACCTTGTTCTGTTGCTTGGGTTTCCACTGTAGTATCACAATCCTCACAAAGATGTATAGGAGTATCCTTGTCACTACTCGCGTTACAGGGCGATATTTTTCCTTGCAATCTACTCCTTGATGACTTGCTGGTCTCTGAACCAACCCCCGAGTCATTTCTTTCTATTTCAGCTGACGTCTTTTTGCAAACGACAGCCTTTTCTAAATTCTCAGGATTTATTATTAGAGAATTGTCTTCACTAGAATCAGAAACATTCGATAGTTGACTCGTATTACTGCTTAAATGATTAGCTAGGTTTTCAGGATTAATATTTTTTTCTTTTGATGTATCTAATAACGCTGACGAGTCATTGTCTGTTGAATAATTAGTGATGTAAGTTTCTTCATCATCAATGCCTCTTTCTTTAGCGTCAACTAAGTATGACAAAATATCATATTTTGATGCACCTTCAAATATCGATCGAGATCCACTTCGTTTTTCATCATCCAGTAGCATTAAAGAATTCGGTGGTGGATTTGTAGGTAGGGGCGGTGGCATATCTCCTATTTCTTCATATATTGGATCACTATTAAGCCGAATTGATTCATAATGATGATCATCATCTGTGTTATTTGCTATTTCAATGTCGCATAACGCTGCGTCTACCAGCATTTGGTAAAATTTCGATCTCGTAGAATTTGTGTCGTCTTCTGTGGACAGCTCACTAGCTGAAGCATTGTAGCAGTCCGACATTGGCTCGAGATCAGAAAACACTCCCATAGCACCGCTCTCATACTCCATACTTTCATAGGGAGCAGAGCAGCCATTTTCATCGGCTTCTTGACAAACTGCCGTGTCGATAATATTTTTATTTTTCGACACGGCGTCATCCGTCGCATTATCTGGATTCTTTGGTTTTTCTTGTTCACTATTTAGAATTTTAATCTTACTCACTTTATCGCCGTCTTTTAAATTCTTTAAGGAGCTTTCTATTAATTTCTCAATAGTCATTTCGTTGCTGTCCGTCCCTTCAAGGTTTTTTGTTTCCTGGAGTTTTATCAGAGAGTTTTCTATTAACTTCTTTACTAGATCAGAGTCTAAGCCTTCCGCTAAATGACCAAAGAAAGGATCATCAAACAATTTTGTAACAAAACTACCTTTATCATCTTGACTGATATGTGAAGATTTATTCGAGTCATTTTCTTTTTTACCACAGACATGTGGGATCAAGTTACGCCTGACTGCTTCCACGGGATCATTTAGAATAGAAGAAATATCATTAGATGTGTCATTGCAGAAAGAGTTGGTTGAGTTATTGTTAGAACTTTCATTATAATATTCCTCGTACATATTTGACTCTTCCTTGTTTTCACTTCTTCCAGATAAACCAGCTCCAATATAAATTTGGCTTTTAGATTTTTTTACTTCTTTCTCAGGGGTTCCAACACTTATTGTAACAGTTGTCCCGGTTTGATACGTATTACATGTATTTCCAAAATCTTCATTGACCACTACCGAGGATAAGTAAATGGGTGTATCACTACTTACATTCATAGTAGAATAGCATTCGTTTCCGTTAATTTGAATAGAAGTTTTCCGAGGTTCATTTTCAGATGACCTCATTACACCCAATCCTTTTGAATCGTCAGCATCATCTGAATCAAATTGTTTAACCCGAAGAATAGTTTTTTGTTCATATTCATTTGCATCTGACCACTCATCACTTGTTGAACTGGCAGAGTTATTGCGAACAAAACGGGTCTTAACGTAATTGTGCTTTTTAGATTTCAAACGATCCTTAACTTTCATTCTTGGTGGTGGTTCTGGTGATTCAGATATACCACGACGTAAGTTGTTCAAAATATTCCGTGTTATATCACTACTGTCACTTAAATTTCCAGATTCTACATTATCCTTGTATGTTTCTTTTGGTCCAACGCCTGACGTTTCAGTAGAATCGTACTGAATTTGATTAGACCCTATTTCAGTAACAGTGGATAAAAATACTTGACTTGTATGACCATGTCTTGTTTTGGGTCTTAATGCCATTGTATCCCAAAATTTTGGTGGCTCTATTGTCACACTAGATGTTAAGCGCTCAGATTCAGAGCGACGTAAGACGGGAATCTTAGGAATGTTGTTATCTGAAAAATAAACACATGAAATAAATCGATTACCTCTTATATCATGTATCGTGGATGCCACGGGACATAATTATACACATATGTAATTCACATACGACAATAGTCAAACCAAAAAAAATATCATTACCTTCAACTGTTATTGTTTTATCTTCCTTGGTTATAATTATTTGTTGATCTTCAACCACCAACTGCATCTTTTCTTCTACAACAGGTTCCAGTTTATTACATATTTGCAACACTTCGTAAGCTTCATGATTTGCAGGTAGTTCTGATTTAGGCTCTATTAGTTGATCAATAACTGTCTCATCTAAACCGCGACTTACAACATCACCTTCAGCCTGTATGTCTTGTTCGTTGTCGACTTGGGGATTTGCAGGCACTTTTTTAACAAAACAAGGTTCCAAATTAAGCTCTGCTGTGTATATGACTTTAGTTTCTTCTTTTTCTACCATAAACTGAACACGTTTTCTTTGATACATATTTTGTGAGATCATTTTATCTTTAGGCTTAGGGATATAAAATTGTGAAGACTGTATACGTTTGCTCTCAAACGAATCATCTGTAGTTTCTAATGTCATCGATGAATCATTCAGCTCGTAGTTCCTCGGCTTTTTCAGTATTGATTTAATTGTGTCTGTATTCGGATTTTTGTATTTACGTTGAATATCGTAAGTAGATTTCCTATTAAATCCTCTATCAGGCAAACGTTGATTATCACTTTCGCTGTCGTCATCCGTTTTAATATTCCTTATTCTTCTCGGTGGTCGTTTAGGCGATACACTTTTTTGTTTTGTACGATTTGCGGTGGATAAAGTTAATACTTTCTTACTAGTATTCTTACTCAACGACATAGGTTTCTTGCTTTCACTTTTAATATTTGGTAAGGAGACACTTGGAGATATTTCTTGAGTTTTTAAATCGTAGTGTTTGAGATCAAAGTTCACAGGATCATACACCGATGCATCGTCAACAGCGCATGATTTAGATCCATCTGACACGCGTATTCTCTGCCCACTAATAGCTTTTACATTTGTGTCTGATTTAGATTTGTTTAATGGTCTTAGTGTATTGTTTTTTAACGATTCTTGAAATATATCTCCATAGTCATCATCAAATTCAATTTCTGACATAGACTTAGAATTTGTGGTTGATTTCACTAAGTCATAAGGATTGATATCACAAGATAGTATTGATTTTTTTGAGTCGTTAGCGTTGCTATCCTCTTCTACCCATATCTCGTTTACACGACTTACAGACTTACTTCTACTTTTGTGAAGTGTTTCAGGACTCGTAGGCTTTTTCGTTTTTATCCTACAGGGACTTATGCTTTTAGCCCTAGATCTAGTCGTTGAAAACTGACTTCCAATACGAGCTTCATGAGGAGGAGCTAACCTACTCCTTCTCATCAAATCATATGGGTCTGCTTCTCCATTAGCTTTTAGAATACTTGGTCTCGATTTTGTTCCTTGGACCCGTACAGTCCCTGCTCTCAGTAAGCCGGTGTCACGACTTACTTGGGGCCCTCTGACCGTTCCTCCGACCAGTAATCGTGGACTGTCAGCTAAAGCTAGTGGCAAACGAGATCCCTTGCATTTCTTACATATACTGACTTTGGTAGAACTGGTTTTCTTCGTACCGTTAAGGTACTCAGGACAGGAACATAGTATTACAGCGTAGTTGTGGGGTGTAGGTTTTTGCGGAGTACTTATAAGAACAGGACCGGAGACTTCAGGGTACGCTGAGAAAACACTGGGTCTCATAGTGGGTGTTTGAGTCCGTACAGACCCGTAGAGCCATGTCTCAGCGTACTTCATTGACTTTGATAAGGCGGAGCCTCCCGGTCCGCTGATGGTCCCATACATATACGGACTCTCTGGTGATTTCTCTGAAGACTTCGTGCTTCCTGAAGTATTCAGCTTTAACTTTGATGACCATTTCTTCGGCCGCGTGCCCTCTGGCGTGTCATAGATCTGCAAAAGTAAAACAGGAAAACTGTTAGTCTCATTATTATTTTAAGTTACACACACATTTAAAAGTTTTTAAGATACGAAAATAACCTTACTTATTAAAAAAGAACTCCCTGTTAATAAAGCGAAGAGACAGATTTCATTGAATTTACAATAGCCAAGACTAACAATCTGAACTTAAGTCACTATGAAGTTTGTACGTGAGACCGGAGAGCCAATCCGTGATACTCAGTGGAAAAGGTGAATTTTAGTAAGCTCGACACGTGTTCCATTTCTAAACGAACCATCTCCTAGGTATACTCGAACAAAACATAAGTGAACTGAGCAATTATTTATTTAAAGTTTAAGTTGAATGGCTCTTGTGCTTAAAAATTTTAAATTCAATTAGTTTAATTGAATGTAAACGATTATTAATTAGAAAAATAATTGAGTTAGGTATTTGTTTTTGTCTTAAATCAATAGACTGGACAAAGTATAATTAAATTTCTTATTTTTATGTTATAAAAAGCAAAGTTATAATTATAATAATAATATTTATTTAAATATAATAATATATATATATTTTTTGTGTCATAATGATTTCAATGAAAACACTTAGATACCTACTTCAATATACATTGTTGTAGTTTATTATTTTATTTTCAATTATGTATTTATTTGTAGTTAGATATTTAATATGTTACTACTTCAGTAAAGGTACCAACGGGTATCTTGTTCGTATAGTATTGTGTACACCGTCAACTACCCTGTCTCAAACTCCATTCTCTAGTCACTACCCAGGTTGTCTGGAAGAGATCACATGTTGTGATAAGGCCGCCAATTGTACCGATTTATAATGTATTTTATGTTCTTCAGTTATTGATTTTGGTGTACAATAAAGAGTTATCTATCTATCTATCTACATTAAGCGTTACTGGCGAGGCTTTTTATTCCTAGCCCATAATGTAAAAAAGTCTAATAATTTTGCAAAAAATACGTCTTCAACATCATTAACTTCTGAAAGCTAAAAAGCTTTTCCGTGCCTTCAGTTTAGTCATTGTATTAACTTTTGTTGATACAACAATGTCAAAGGCTGTTGCTTATAATTTAGGTTCCAACAGATATGATGTAATGGCCGAATTGTAAACGAAAAATTACGTTACTGGGTGTTCATGCGGCAACAAAAGCAAAACTGCACATCATTTTATGATATACGTGTGATTAAGTTTTATGAAACAATTGTCATTATAATATTTTTTAATTTCAACAACAACAATGTATTTATTAGATATTTTTATAATTAATTCCACCATTGATTCAGTGCGTGCATGGGTAATAACTGATTCCGTACACCCACCAGTGGGTGAAGCCAGTATGTGCACGGGTTACGACCCAATCATACGTACCTAAGTGATGTTGTTGAAGTAAAAATCGCCAAGTGCGAGTTGGACTTACACATCGACAGTTTCGTATTGAAAACAAACTAGGTTAAATGACAAACTCAACTTTGCCGTTCGATTCCTAAACACAATTCTAGTTGGGGTAGACAAATATTAAATAAAGTATTAAAGGGGCCCAATATTTTTTTAAATTTAATATTTGTTGTTAAAGTGACAACAGAAATACACATTCTGTGAAAATTTCAACTGTTCAAGATCATGAGATACAGCCCGCGGATAGGCAGTCGGACGCACGGACGGACAGACTTAGTAATAGTTTTTACGGTTCCGTTCCCGTTAGTTACCCTTCGGGTGCGGAGCCCTAAAAATTGTGCTATAATATCGATATAACAAACCAGCAGGTTTAACATATAGATGTGATGGCAATCTTTACTACTCTAATATGATGTTCTAAATATATTTTTTACTATTGGATACTTCATTTCTTGTACTTGGGTGCTAATCACTGCAAGCGCTGAATCGATTTACTAATTTTAAGTATCATTAATTAAACAGTTAAAACAATTTTTACTTGCGCTATTACAGGCAAATTATGATGATTCATTCACGTGCCGCATATTCACACAATTAAGCCTATGCTAAGCAACGCTGTTCACTTCAGTTATTATAGGTAATCCTTGTTTGCTTATAAATTAAACTGGCTTTATACATATAATCTAATCAATTACGACATCATATAAAAATAAAAGCTGCGAAGATATTCACCTTCAAATTAGGAACTAATTACCGGAAAAAAATGATTCGGAAACATTTTCATTTAGGTCGAAATGACCCAAGGCGTTGGAAGGTTAATTGCTCACTTAAAGTTGAAATAGGCATTAGCTTGATGTTATAATTGCTCGTTCCGTTTGTTAACTTTGTTGTTGACACAAGAAGAAGGATTTTTTACCCTTTATAAGATCCACGCAGGAGAAGTTTCTTTGCATATTTTGTACTGGAAATATCAAGTACATCATTTGAATACATAATGTGGTTTGAAAATTTTGTTTTATTCCTTGTAATGTCCACTCGTGCTTTAATGAAATATTTTATGTTCCCGTTTAATTTATCACAGTAAATTTTGATTAATTTATCACAGTATTGAGCGGTTAATCGAATGACAACATAAAATGTATTCCAAAGAAAAAGCATTCAAATATTCCCGACAGTCCTAGCGGGATATCCAAAGCATAGCACCGCTGCCCTCTTGCACTTCTCCAGGGATGTCCCAGGACGTCAATGACCTCTTTGATTAAAACGCAAGTCAAAAAAGTTCCTTCAGTTATATCACTTTTATGTAGCTCGATTCCTGAATCCAATAGACACCGCGTACTATCGCTTATACCCGACTAACTTCCGAAGGCACACGATAAGCACATCAGTTAACGGAAACAAGAACCCTTGTAAGTGGTATCATGTTCGATATAACGTTGTTTTCAATTTACTCGAACAACAGTTTACACGGCTAATGCCTTGATTTGGATCCTGGATGGAATTTGAAGTAGTGAAAAGGGGAAATAGTATATCTAGTCGTTACAATTTCATTGCCACGTATCTAGGCTATTTATTTTACCTACGTTTCAGTTGGTGGATCATTTTGATGACTTTTGAACCATAAGATCTATTAAGCTCAAAAATTCACCAGCGATATAATAAATGCACGTAGGTAATATGTGTCCATTATGGAAATTCTCATTGCCAAAATAAGTACCGTAATCTTTTAAGGCTCTCTAAGTACCATTTATATTATTATTATACTACTTAAGTTCGCAAAGCCTGGTCCATCGGAGCCTATAGACGCAAGCTACTGGAGCAACACAGGTTTTTGATCCTGCAATAACTTCACAGTCTGCTTAAAGAATATGCTGTACTCTCTTGGAGAAACAATAACGAAGAACCCATTTCACAACGCCTTCGGAAGTGCGAGATCATTTTGGTTCTAACGTGTGAGAATGAACTCTCTCTACAGCGAGAGGTGCGATGGTGTAAAGTAGCTTTGCACCTCATGTCAATGTCCTGAGAAAACTGTCTGTTGTATAAACAGAGAGGCAAATCTTCCTTCAGACTTAGGGGTTCTAAACCGTTTTTTCTTATTTTACTATGTACTTAACACCGAGTTGCACCTATTTGGCTCACTACCTAAACTACCGTCTTGTAGCTATCGTGCGAAAGCCCACTAGTCTTATTGCGTGGTTGGGATTTTTTTTAAAGAGAACTGCATTAAAGCGTTGAATGGGAACAATCGTGTCTAACTCCAGTAAGATAACCGCAGGGGCGCTAAAATGAAATATTTCGGAAATTTAAGTGAAGCATGCTATCAAATAATTTTGGTATCTCAGCATGTTGTATTAAGATATATTATGTCGTACTATTTTATTTCACTACCCCGTATGCGTCGTTTTTAACGTGAGATTTTTTCTTAATTTTCAAACGAGTACTATATAAGTAAGTTATGAGCGATATTAAAAAAATAGTATGGCGAAATTTTGCAATCACGTACCTAACATAAATTACAAAAGCAGCATTTTATCGGCACGATTTTATTATCAAACCAACTTTGGTTAAGAAACAGTCACGACCAATTATAATTTATTATTCACACAACAAAACGTTATGAAACGCAGTTTTCTATTGCATTGGGAATAATGTGAAGGGATTTGTTATATATCTAGCAATATTTTGTCCGCATGATTGGTTTAGATATATTAATTGGTTACTAACGCTTTTTTTATTGACTTCAAAACAAAAATTACAGCTTTAAGATGTATTATGAGTACTAGCTTGTTTATGTGGCAGACAATATACATACATTTTATCACGCCGAGTCCATTTTGAGGTAGACAGAGAGTATCCTTGTGTAGGTACATATTGAATGTAGTAGGTTCCTACTCGTATTTATTTCAGATATATATAAAAGAGGAACATAAATAGCAATAGGATATATAAGCTTACTTTACTCAAGTAATGTATCTAGTACCTACCTAGCAAAAGTGTAGCGTTCCATTAATACAATATTGTTTAACCCGTGCAGTAGTTCAGATTAATCTACCCACACATATAAAAAAAAATAGTCAATGAAATAGGTACTATAGTAGGTACATAGTATAGATACAAGCAACAAAATAAAAGGATCATCCGCCAATATATTACAATTTACCTACTGCCCTATAGAATATCCGACAACATTTTTACAAATGTGGTTTGAAATTCAACCCTTCAGTACTCGTGTGACTGGGACATTTGATATCCCTGCCCTTAACGCGTGACCTACTTAAATATAATAGGTATAATGGATATCAAACCAGAGACCTGTAGTATTGAATTGCAGAATGGATAACATTCCATCTTTATGTGTGCACAAACGATTGATAGAATTGTATTATAGTTCAGGCTGCCAAGAAATTGTCAGAAGTTACCACTGGAAAAAATATTCGGTAGATTGTTTTACTGAGTAGAGCGCGCCAAAAAACTTCACAATTTTGTTAATCTCTTCAAGATTTAATTAAAGGCTTACACAATAACATATTTAAATTAAAATGTAAGTGTTCGGTTCCTGCATTACTAGCTGCATATATTTGACATCTCGTTCTCTGAAAAACACGAACGTCGAATTTATACAGCTTTTTTTATAGAGGGCTACATCACCTTCGTCTTTTCCTCTCCTCCAGTACATTTATTGTGAATCCAGTTTTTTTTAACCACGCTGGTTGCTAGATTTCCGTCTAGTGGTGAGTATTTGGGCACTTAAAATAATTGACATGCAAATATTGCTTGCCTTTGAGTTACAATTTCCAGACGTTATTTATTACCTATTATAATTTTACTCTAGTTCAACTACCAAGACCTTGGTCTTCCTTTCTCGTCTTGTTAGATATGTATGTACATATGTATAAGTTTGTTAATTTAACCATTTTATTTGATAACGATATATTTTGAAACACATTTTTTATCGTAAATTCGTTTTGGCATGAAGGCTGGGCGAACGTGCCAACTAAAAATGTTTGCATGAAGGGCTTTATAGGTCGGTGTAAAATAGTGATCACTGTCTATATATATTATGAGTACTAGCTGCGTCCCGCGGTATTTATTACCCGCAGTTTTTGATACATAAAAGGAAATTTTAACAGAATTTTCCATTGTGTAATTTAAAGCCTAGCATGTTAAAATTTAACTACGTGTCAAAGTGGTTCTAATTCAGCTTGCAAGGTTTGGCCTACACACACATTGCAAGTTTAAATTAAATAAATAAAAGCTTGTAAAAAAGAGGAAAAGTGGCATCACGGTTTAATAAAAAAAAATGGTTCCTCTGAGATTCTAAGCTCAACACGGTCGTAATCGCGGGCAGAAGCTAGTGTAAGTATATTTATGTTAACGTTTATTTAAGGAGAAGAAATTATTGGAGCTATCAGGTTAGGATCAAACTCTCCTGATGTCACCTATAGTATTATAAGGTTTATGTAAACTATATAATAATTAATTTTCCAACTAGGGGGATGCACAGATAGCGCCCGATCTATGCTCCCACGTCGGATAACTTGTAACTTCAACAACTAGTCGACTGTTATCGAGTTTCCCAACAAAAATACCGATACATTCTCTTTCACCACGATGAATGGGGAACGTTCCCGGGGGATTCGTAAATAGAACCCGGATAATACATCCATGTTTCACTTAGATAATGTTATAATTGATATTTCGGTAGGATGCCATAAATCGAAGCCTTACGCACGTACAAGTGAAAATGTATTTTTCCTTATATTACCTGCTATTGTTAGGACATATTATCAGCTAAACATTCGAACCCAAGGCTTGATAATAGATACAAGTTCATGACAGCTTGTGAGTGATGTGGGTATAAAAAATAAAGCCGATTCGGCAAATAAAAAACTAACTTTTCATTTTTTTTTATTTATAGCCCTATAACTCATAATAGCTACTAAACAAACATTAAATATGTAAATGTTTAGAAACAGAAGAGAAAATGGTACCTATTGTACCTATGTTTGAAAATGGTTTTCATATTATTAATACCATTTTACGAAGTAGGCAACCGTCAAATTTCCTCTATGCCTTCGACGTACACAAGCGGAAAGTCTTAATGTATGAACCATACAGTACTGTAGGCAAACTCGCTCGGGTCAAATGGACTCACAAACGATTCCACCGTTAAGCCGGTGCAGACAATGCAATGAGTTTCCAGTCTCATTCCTCTACTTTCTGGTTTAATTTCCCGGCATCAAGTTACGGTAACCCTATAGAGAGGGTTAAGTTATCCGAACCGGTATTATGTGCAACGTTTCGTGTTCTCAGACATTTTATCGGTAGTGCTTTAATTATGTATACAAAATATATATACTCGTATCATTGAATTTTCGCGTTTACATACATACGTATTATAAATATATAAATGATTACTAAAAACATACTTAGTATATAATATATGTAAGTATCTATGCATAAACTACTCTCTTTTTCGTTTTAATACTTCATATTATAGTAATGGATAGTTTATATGACAGCTAGAAAATTGATGTTCTTGCTAAGAAATTTAAAACGTTTCACTGTAAGACAAGTAAGTGAAATATCAACCCAAACGTAACCAGTTTGAATCTCAGGAGTGGTTGTAAAGGTAAAAGGCAACTTCAAAACGTTATTACCTGTACACTGAAGTGCTAACAAAATCTCAAAGCGAGCTCAAATCCTGAAAAATATTTAATCCACTCGCCGACGTGCCTAGGTGACGTAGACTGAGTAAGCCGGTCCTCATGGGTTTCAGCAGCCGTATTCAATCTCACTACCCGAGATTAGTGAGCGAAATATTTTAATGGAACCGTGCTTCGTACGACCTCGACGCCTGATGGAAGCGAAATGCTTGATGGATTGATGAAATGTTATTTTGGTTGGGATTTTAAGAATGTTCGTTGTTTATACTACAATGGTAAACAACATCTTAACATAGTATAAAACAAAGTCGCACCCGCCGTCTGTACGCCTTTTAAACCACGCAACGGATTTTAATGCGGTTTTAACTAATAGACGCAGTGATTCCTGAGAAAGGTTTGTATGTAATTAAAAATAATTCATTTAGGTTACCCGAGATGCACCCGTGCGAAGCCGGGGCGGGTCGCTAGTAATAAATACCTTAAGATGTATACTAAGACATACGAGTATACTATCGGGTACCATAGATACGAAATGCGCATTACCGTTGGTAATAGATACGATGTGTCTACTTTGGAACTACCGACTGGGATAGTACCTTCACTAGAGAATCGCAACTATACACAATTCAAATATTGTGCTCCTGTGGTGTGAATGTTTTCCAAATATCATCGAGGAGCGTAATGTTGCAGTTAGGAGTAAGAGTAATAGTTAATCCCTTACACCTCATAATAAATAATAGTGCCTTATACAACAGGAGTGCGTCAAACGCCGGAACTCTGCCTGTCTTGGTTCAGGGCACATATTTTCTGCATTTGCGGTTGAAAATCTGGGTCCTTGGGCCCCGGAAGCTCTTCAGCTTTTAAAGGAGGTCTCACGTCGGCTGGTTGAGGCCTCTCGTGACAGGCGCTCTGGAATATATCTCGCTCAGAGAATCAGCATTGCTATCTAGCGTGGCAATGCTGCCAGCATGCTTGGCACGCTTCCGCGTGATTCTCGCTTGGGTCGGATCTTTGATCTATAACCAGGTAGTTTACGTTCAGTTTTATGTAAATATTGTAATCTGTTTTATGTTAATAAATACACCTGTGCCTCATAGCACAACATTTTTCTATAGGCTAGCGAACCAGTTTTTACCAAGATTGCCACCTACTTAGTATAAAAATTGACATAAAAAAATACACCAATTTCGCTAAAAGTTATGTTACGAAGTACAACATACATTCAAATATCGTAAAAGCTTTAGTACAGATAGTACCACCAAGTCACGTGCCACATATTTCATTTCAGTTGGCATCATTCACGGAATTTATCGTATTATATTATGCGTTATGAAACGTTTCGGAATAGACCCAGTATGCTGCAAGGAATTTAAGACTGAATTTTTGGTATTACACACAGTTTGCTTATTTTGTAAACCATTTCCGGTGTGGTGTTTTCAGGTGTGCACTAGTATCGAAACTTAAGATTCAGATCATAAAAAAACTAACAATTTAAATACGCCCTAAAACGGTCTACAAACAATCAAGCTGTATAAGCGTATATTGAAACAATTGATCAAATAAACGGGATCGGGATCGGGGATATAATTAATTATCACAGCCAAAAATTTTGTCAACCCTAGTAAGCTGTATCAAGGAACCAGATTAGAGACACTTACGTACCTACCTATTTTACCTGATAATTGTTTACTTTAATAGTTTTTCATTCATACATGTTTGCTACCTCAATACAAGGATGTCATTAAAAATTATACTCAAGTATTGGCTTCAAAAAATGTCAAGTTGGAAAAAAAACATTTTGACGTTCCGCGAATAAGGTAGAAATGTAGGTAAGTTCTGCGTAGTTTACTCTTTAATTTCATTGAAATAGGGTATGCACACTAGTGAAAATAATAATATGTTTTTTATTTTTTTGGGATGTTATACAGCGTTACTACGGTCCTTAAATATTGTGAATGGACTCGTTATAAAGCCCCATTTAACCTCCTTTCGGCTTTACGGGTAGTTTTGTAACATCCTGTATATTTAAGAATAATTTTCTCTCGAACAATTTCATAATATTTTTCTACATATGTAGGTTAATACTTTTATATATATTACTTTCTTAAGACAACTTAAGCAGTTCAAAGGAATAGAAAGATTTAAGCCCGACGACTTGACGACACTTGATTATATTTATATAGCAATTTATTATAATCACCGTGGATATAAATCTGTCTATATTCATTTTTGTAAAATAAAATAATGATTACCAAAAAAAGAAAACTCGCAAATGCGTTAGCATCAATCCAATATCATAATAACCTTACCTATCCATCCAATTTCAGGAAACTGATGAAATTCACTCTGGCCCTATTCTTTTGAGATCAGAATAAAGAAATGCGGAAAGAGCGATCATTGAAATGTATTATGTGAAAACTCATTGGGTTTGTAACTCATCAACAAATGGATGCGGGTGAAGAGCCCGGTTTCAAGAGTCAAAAAATCCAAGCGTATACAATCTTTTTACGGATTAGCGAATACCTGCGCTTGACTGTCTGTTTCCCTTTCGTAATTGAGGTTTCACTTAGAACAAAAATGGAAGGAAAATGTGAATTTAAATCTTATTATCACCTTCAAAGTTTTTGCTTGTATATAACATGTTTTCAAACTTTTCAATAGTACCAACATTGTGCAAACAAACACTGAGTACCTCACACATTCATTCCTTTTAAGACTGATTTGACACATGAATAAAATTAATTATTATTCCGATGCTAAAGTTGTTACTCAGATATTCAAATTGTATTGGATCCAATATTAATAATAAATACTACACAGCATACCGAATGGAAAGATATTTATGTATCTTTTTATTTTAAATCTAAGCTAATCAGAAAAAAATACGATTTTCATAACCAATACATAATTAAATACTAATAAAGTTTAAGTCTATGAACAAATAACAGTATTCGATCAGTCTCTCAAATATCGTATTATAAATTAAATAATGTTTATCTTCAAAGAAAAACAAAGAAACGAAGTTAGAAGGGACTACAAACAAGAACTAAGCGGTGAAGTTTGTTACCATGCTACCTTATACGTGTCTCTTTTGGTAAGCAGCTAAGGAGATTAGTTTCGAAGCCTAAATATTTTTGCAAGTTTTATTATTGCGATTACGAAATGAAAAAGGGCGATAATTGGTATATTGGCCCTGTTTTATTTCCTGGACGACGTCGCAATTTTTATGCAATATGTTGGTACATATATTGCATAAAAATCAGACTTAAATTAATGACAGGTTTATATTGCAAATTATTCATTTAACTAAGTGAATTGGAATATTACCAGATCATGCTGATCCAACTGGTCAACTGTCAAGTTTGGTCCTAAAATATCTTTGTTCAAAAATGGGTGAATAATAGCTAAAGACTGCCTTCCCCTTTAAACATTTTGCAGGTACCTATAAAGGTAAGGGGTCGGCAACGCGCGATATCCCTGGTGTTGCAAGCGTCCATAGGCTACGGTAGCCGCTTACCATCAGGTGGGTCGTATGCTGGTTGGCCACCTTATTAACAGTAATTAAAGAAAGAAAAAGGTTTTTAATGCTCCGCTGTGCGCCTTCAATCTGAATCACAAATGTCAAGATGAATCCGTCGATCTCCGGTTATTAAAATTTTATTGAACACCGATTTTATTCCTGCATATAAAATCGCACGCCCTTGTGGGGTGTCAAATCGGTCTACGTTTATAGGCGTCAATGTCGAAAGTGCCTAGTAGATTTTTTATTCACCCGTCCAATTTTCCAACTGTATACGAATCTTTGCGCAGTTTTGGAACACTTTTTACGTTTCTCATAAAAATTCAGTAGCTACTTTGTACGTAACGAATTTTGCCCATTTTATATTTATTCCTACTTATTTAGACATTGATAGGAGCATAAAGTGCTGGGAAAACGCTGAACTGAGTCCATGGTGTTAATGTCGATTTTTTATTATTTATTGCTCTTGCCTTCGGGGTATAAAAAGGCTTTTATTGGGAAGTCAAAATAAGCGTTAAAGTAATATTCCTAACGTGAAGTGTATTCTCATTCGCAAAGAATGTTGACAACAATAAAATGTGTTTATTAGACTTTCCTTACTCTTTTCCCCAAAAATACGACACACTAGATTATTTTATACGTAGCGTAAGTACATAAACGTTTCACCTCCTTTTTTATTCATTTGAATCTGACAGACGTTACCAACTTCATCATCGTTGCGTGATATAATGAAAGAATACCTTATGCCAAATATCAATGTTTGTGATTGTTAAAAACTTTAACATTATCCGTGACGTAGTTCGCTATTATTAGTTTAATGGGTACCTAAATTATGACCCCGTGCAGTTGATTTAGGGTTTCTTATCGCACGTTCACAATTCAATGTCTTTAAGCTAACTGAATAGAAAGTAATGTATGTATACTTATGTGATAGAATTATTTATAGAAGAAACATGTTAAGTATATTGATATAAATTAACGTTGACACATCGTATTCAAAAAGCATTTCTCTAGCAATTTTTTTTTTATATGTATCTCTTAGGGAATATATACCACCTATATGAGAACAATGTAGACATTTAAGCTCATTTTGTGATTAAACGACTCTTAGCAACGTTCGAGAGCACTCCGCCCGTAATGGTACTTATTAAAGCGGGGACAAAATATAACTTTATTTTCAAGGAAAATGTTGCAGGTGAATTATAAACATTAAACATATATTAAATATATGTATAAAAAAGTTAAAATTCCTATGATACGTTTATATTATTCATTCAAGGAATATACCCAAACATAAACTGAATAATTTATACAGACGTACCTGCGTTTATATTAGGTCCTTACATATGAAATTGGCGTTTTTCGTACTGGCCACTTTAATCACGAATTTCTCCTCTTTGGTAAGGAATTCCAAATTCAAATTTGTACAGCTATAGACTCATGTATTTGTGCTTCGATGATCGTCATTCATTTGTTTTTTTTCTTCTGTTTTTTTCTGTTTGCGTCACTCATTTTACAAAATGGAAAACCTTAAATATCGCATTATTTACGAGTACGAGTTCCGCCGTGGCACTAGTGCTGCGGAAACAACTCGAAGGGTGAATGATGTGTATGGCGGTCGTGTTGCAAAAGAAAACACAGTTCGTTTTTGGTTCCAACGTTTTCGTTCTGGAAATTTCGACCTGCAGAACAAGCCCCGTGGACGGCCTGAGACTCAAGTTGATAATGAAGAGTTGAAGGCTATTGTGGAAGCGGATCCATCGCAAACCACGTCCGAGTTAGCTGCAGGCTGCAATGTTAGTGATAAAACTGTTTTAATTCACTTGAAGCAAATTGGGAAGATTAAAAAGCTTGAAAGGTGGGTACCTCACGAATTGACTGAAACAAACCGGCAAACGCGCGTCGACTGCTGCGTTACATTACTAAACCGGCACAATAATGAAGGTATTTTAAACCGAATCATTACCTGTGATGAAAAATGGGTTCTTTACGATAATCGGAAGCGCTCAGCGCAATGGTTAGATCCTGGCCAGCCAGCCAAATCCTGCCCCAAGCGAAAATTAACCCCAAAAAAGTTACTTGTAAGCGTTTGGTGGACTAGTGCCGGTATTGTTCATTACAGTTTTTTCAAATCTGGCCAGACTATTACGGCTGATGTCTATTGTCAGGAATTGCAAACCATGATGGAAAAGCTAGCGGCTAAACAACCTAGGCTGGTCAATCGCTCCACGCCACTGCTGCTTCACGACAACGCTAGACCACACACTGCGCTACAGACGGCTACTAAATTAGAAGAGCTTCAATTGGAAAGTCTAAGACATCCTCCGTACTCCCCGGACCTTGCTCCAACAGATTACCATTTTTTTCGAAATTTGGATAACTTCTTGCAAGGGAAAAAATTCAACTCCGATGGGGCAGTCCAAATCGCCTTCAAAGATTTTATTGATTCCCGTCCGACTGGTTTTTTTAGTAAAGGGATCAATGAACTACCTATGAGATGGCAAAAGTGCATAGAAAATAATGGTTCATACTTTGATTAATTAAATATATTATATTAAAAAATATTCGACTTTTTGTTCCTCCCATACAAAACGCCAATTTCATATGTAAGGACCTAATATATCAAGAGCTCAAAAAAGTTTTTGAAACGTTTTTTTTTATTTATTATTAAAAAAGTTTGTTATTAAATACCTACGCGTAGATATTACCTCAGAGTAGATAATATACCTACTTTACGTATCACATAGCTACGTTAACTTATCAAAAGGACGAACTAATTTGAAGGTACTTGAATAATAGTTGTCTTGTTGTAGAAAAATATTTCCAAAAATAATCCCTATACTGTTGCAGTTTGTTCGGGAATAAGACAACAGCTCAAATACCCACTTCTAAACATACCTATAGGTACCTACCTTTTACTTCCATAATAAGGCTTTTAGCTTAAAATATGGAGTGATGAACTTACCTGTAACAAATAAAAAAAATATCAACGACATGGACGGAACAATTAAATTTATACAATAATACACAAAATAAATACTAGATACTTTATCCAAATACATAGAATCACGATTAATATACTTTGATACTGTTCGGAGATATTTCGCTAGATGGCGTTACTAGTCATCTATTTAATAAGACAGTGCAGCTGTCACCGACCTGAAGTAGGAGCGATTGTTTCGCTTCTACAGAATGAACTAGAAAAAAAAATCAGTCTGCTACTAACATCTGTCAAGTGAGTTTTTGTTAGCGCGTTAAGTTGGCGTTATGTGAAAATCTATTTTTTATTGCAAAAAGTTATCAGAAGTGTATATAGCGGCCGTTAGTACAAAAGTGTTTGAAAACTTTTAGAACCTTATAAATTTATGTGTTAGACTGTTGGATTCATTAATAATACGTGTATTTAAAACAAATAAGTGCTTAGAAACTGTTATTTATCATAAATTGGTAATACAAATTATTTTTATCCACCCGCCAAAAATATCAAAGTGAAATTTGTTTATTGTAAAATACATTCGCTCGATGCTTGAAAAGTATTGAAAACAACGTTTTCGTGAAATATTGATCAATACATACGCGATTACACAATAATTTGCGTAATTTTAGTAATATTTCCCCAAACGGATAGAACGGTTTCGTGACCTACCTACCTGTAGCCAGAACATCCAACTTCCAAGGAAACTTTACAAGATGGATGCGGACAAAATCATAGCTTGCCAGTTCGACAGGTATGAGAAAATCCAGAAATCACAAATTAATTTCAATAAATCCCCTAAAAGTAGGTTGACATTAAACTATATTGAAACTCGTTTAGAAAACATAGAACTTATTTGGAAATCGTTCACCAGTGCTCATGAGGACATTATAGGTAGCATCGAGATGGACAAGAGGAAGAATATAGCATATTTTACGAAAGATATTTATTATGAGTGTGAAGAGGTTTACATAAACTCTAAATGTGAATTGAAAACAAAGGTTAGTGAACTCACACCAACACCAATGGTAGCACCACAACAGACATCACAATCTAATTCATCGCATACTGAACTAAAACTTCCAAGTATCAACATTCCTACATTCTCTGGGAAATATACAGAGTGGCAGTCATTTCATGATATTTATGAATCTTTAATTCACAAAAATACAAGGCTGGATGATGTGCAAAAGTTACACTATTTAAAAACAAATTTGAGTGGAGAGGCCGAACAACTTTTAAGAAGTATTCCAATTACAGGACAAAACTATACTCAAGCATGGGGGACACTTACAAAACGATTTAACAACAAGAGGTATATTGCCAACTGCATATTCAAGAAATTATTTAGTTTAAAAAACTTAACAATTGAATCGGATCACAACATTTAGCAACTTTTGGACATAACTTCAGAATGTTTGAGTTCCTTGAAAACTTAGGTTTACCAACTAAATCATGGGATGCTATCATAGTCTACCTCACTGTCTCAAAACTGGATACTGAAAGTCACAGGCTCTGGGAACAACACATCTCTGACTCAAATGATTTTCCAGCATTAGAAGCATTATTTAAGTTTTTAGAAAACAGATTCAGATCTTTGGAAATGATGGAGTATGCCAGTAAAACAACAAGAACAAGGTCTTTTCATGCCTCTGTTGCCAGTACTGAAAGGACAATTAGTTGCTCATTTTGTAAGGGCGAACACTATATATATCAGTGCAAAGAGTTTGCAAAAAAGGATTATAAGGATAGGTATACATTTGTTCAAAACAATAACCTTTGCTTCAACTTTTTAATCCCAAAACACTCTGCTTTTCAGTGCAAGAGAAACACATGTTGTAAGGTGTGTCAAAGGAAACACCACTCACTATTACATCCTGATAGAAGAGATTCAAATGAAACCAAACAGATGTTAGGAGAGGAAACTAAACAAGCAGACCAACCCAAGGCAGTGTCGCATTTTACAAACAACCCTGGTCAAGTTTTATTAGCTACAGCACTAGTAGATATTACTTCGAGTAGCGGACAAAAACAAGTCTACCGTGCACTCATTGACCAGGGCTCACAAAGCTCGTTTGTGTCCGAGCACTTCGCTCAAGCTACGGGCTTGAAGCGTTGTAGAAACAGCAACGAGTTTCACCTAAGTGAAGAAAAAACAATACATTCAAGGTATACAATTGAATTTGAATTGAGGTCCAGATACAAAACAAACTTCACTCTAAGGGTACAGGCATATGTAATTAGCCACATCACAACATACCTACCACAGAAGCATATCACATTGTTGGAATGGCCAGAACTAGAAACAATGACACTAGCAGACCCTAGTTTTAATAAACCAGGTAGAATTGACATGCTGCTAGGGGCCAGTGTTACCAGCAAGATCATGGAACAAGGTTTGTCGAGAAGTCCTGTTGGCACTTTAGCACAAAATACACAACTAGGATGGATTATTTCAGGTGACACAAATACAACAATAGAAAACAACAGAATTATAAGCATGCACTCTTGTGTAAATGTAAACAACATGCTTAAGCAGTTCTGGGAAATAGAGAATGAATTTCTTACATCTGACAGGAAAAAGACAAAGGAAGAGGAAAGATGTGAAGAAATTTACAAAACAACTACAGCTAAGACAGAATCAGGGAGATACAAGGTGAATTTGCCTTTTAAAGAAAGTATACAGACCCCTGTAGAGAAATGTGGAAAAACAAAGGAGATAGCTACAGCCAGGTTTCTACAGTTAGAGAGAAGATTCAAATATGATCAAAAATTGAAAGATGAATATAAAAGGGTGATACAGGAGTATCAGGAATTAGGACACATGACATTGGCTAACGAAGACAATAATAATGCAGTGTACTTACCTCACCACCCAGTAGTCCGAGAAGACAAGGATACGACCAAGGTCAGGGTAGTATTTGATGCATCCTGCAAGGGTACTGGTGGCTCTTCGCTGAATGATACATTACTCATAGGACCTACACTACAAAGTGATTTACGTATTCTGCTGATGAAGTGGAGAAAACACAGAATTGTCTTGGTCAGTGACATAGTTAAGATGTATAGATAGGTGCTTGTGGCTGATGAACATACTGAATACCAACGCATCATATGGAGAGATAGTCCAGAAGAAAGCTGCCGAGCATACAAACTATTGACTGTTACATTTGGGACGGCATCAGCTCCATATCTTGCAGTGCGTACACTACTACAAATAGCTGAAGATGAAGGTCACAAGTTTCCCATTGCAGCTGAAATAGTAAAAGAAGCATTTTATATGGATGATCTTATGTATGGCTGTTATAGTCTTCCTGAAGCCGTAGAAGCCTACAGGCAACTTACACAACTTCTAAAATATGGAGGATTTGAATTACAAAAGTGGTCCAGTAATTCTGATGAAGTTTTAGATATCATTGCGGAAAATAAAACACAATCCCATGGATTTGAAATCAAGTTTGATCAAATCATCAAAATTCTTGGACTCTCATGGGACAGACATGATGACAAATTTAAGTTTTCTGTGAACCTACCTGATGTACCCTCTGAAGTAACCAAACGAACTGTATTGTCGGATGTGGCACGCCTGTTTGATCCATTTGGATGGTTATCACCAATTATAATACTTGCCAAGATATTAATACAGAAGCTCTGGTTATGCAGCACAGGATGGGATGACCAGTTGCCTCAAGAGTTAACAGAAGAGTGGTTGACTTACAGGAGACAGCTTCAGCATCTGGAAGATATCAAAATTAGTAGATGGATAAACACACAGCCTGACAACTCACAAGTAGAACTTCATGGATTTGCTGATGCATCAACGGCAGCTTATGCCGCAGTACTGTACATCAGGGTGGTGAATGAAGATGGTGTTACTATTACTATCCTGGAAAGCAAAACTAAAGTGGCACCTCTAAAACAAGTGTCTGTCGCCCGCTTGGAGTTGTGTGCTGCAGTGTTGGTTGCCAGATTACTTTCTGAGGCAAGTGAAGTCCTGAAAATACCTAAACACAATGTATTTGCATACACGGATTCGATGGTGGTATTAGCTTGGATTCAATCACCATCAATTAGGTGGCAAACATTTGTGGCCAACAGAGTTGCAGAGATACAAGGACGGTTAGATAATGACAGATGGAGCCATGTAAAATCAGAAGCTAATCCTGCGGATTTAGCTTTAAGGGGGGTAGGCCCTTCGGAATTGATAAACAAAACATTGCCGTGGCAAGGCCCACAGTGGCTGAGCCAAAGAATGGTAAAACAAAACAAACCACATGTTCCTAAAACAGAATTAGAACAAAGAAAACAGAAACTTAAAGTATTCCATTGCAACACAGAAGACAACATCTGGGATAAATTCTCATCACTAAACAAAATGTTACGAGTACTCGCCTACTGTAGGAGATTTCTCCATATCAAACAAACTAATGAAAATACAAAACAACAAGCAAATTATTTAACAGCTGCAGAATTACAAGAAACATTAAACCAGTTGATAAAGGTTGAACAAGAAAAACAATTTTCAGAAGAAATAAATGATTTAACAAGTAAGAATCAAGTAAAACAAAGAAGCAGTTTGAAAACATTGTCTCCTTATCTGGAAAACAACCTTTTGAGAGTTGGTGGACGTTTACAAGGTGCCAAGGTACCTCAAGAAATAAAACACCCCATTATTTTGCCCAAGAAATCGCACCTTACAAAACTTATAATAAAGGATGCCCACTTAAAGCTTCTTCATGGGGGCAATCTACTGACTGCAAACTACATCAGATCTAGATACTGGGTTGTAGGTTTGAAATCTCTGGTTACGAAGTGTATCCATGACTGCGTCATTTGTGTAAAACATAGAGCCAATACAGCACAACCACTCATGGGAGGTTTACCAATGCAACGAGTGCACCCAGGGAGACCATTTGAGACAAGTGGTGTAGACTATGCCGGACCAATCAATATTAGAACATCAAAGGGACGGGGTCACAAATCCTACAAGAGTTATATCTGCCTGTTTATATGTTTTGCAACCAAGGCAATCCACCTGGAAGCAGTGAGTGATCTATCAACTCAGGGATTTATAGCAGCATTTAGACGATTTGTGGCTAGACGCGGTCGCTGGTCTAACTTATGGAGTGACAACGGCACCAATTTTGTTGGTGCTGCTAAGGAATTAGAGATCTTATTCAAGCAATGTCTAGGGAATTTACATACTGAAATAGCTGAAATTATAGCCAATGATGGAACAACTTGGCACTTCATTCCTCCAAGGGCTCCTAATTTTGGTGGCCTCTGGGAAGCAGGGGTGAAGTCGGCAAAGACTCACCTGATAAAGGTATTAGGCGATTCAACCCTCACATTTGAAGAAATTACAACACTACTCACACAGATAGAAGCTTGTTTAAACTCACGGCCTATCTGTGGATTGAATGATCATCCAGATGATGTTGGTGCACTAACTCCCTCACATTTTTTGATTGGAGAACCTTTAGTTGCTATACCTGATACACCACAAAACAATCTACCTATTGCACCATTGGATAGATGGAAATTAGTCCAACGGATGACAGCTCATTTCTGGCAACGGTGGAGCGCTGAGTACTTGCACACCCTACAACAACGCCATAAGTGGCAAACCAACACAAGATCTCCAGATATAAGTGACATTGTTCTAATTAAGGAAGCAGCACTTCCTCCAACAAAATGGGTTATGGCACAGGTAGTAGGTCACATCCGGGTCCGGATGGGGTAGTTAGGGTAGTGAGCCTGAGAACTAAGAACGGTATACTCAAGCGACCAGTTTCGAAGCTGGTGGCTTTACCAACATCCAACTAAAACAAACAACTACGGTGGGCGGCTGCAGGAAGAACGAAGTTCTTGGTGGGCGCATTCCGCCCAGATTTTTCGGACATTTCGGAGATATTTCGCTAGATGGCGTTACTAGTCATCTATTTAATAAGACAGCTGCAGCTGTCACCGACCTGAAGTAGGAGCGATTGTTTCGCTTCTACAGAATTAACTAGAAAAAAAAATCAGTCTGCTACTAACATCTGTCAAGTGAGTTTTTAAATAATTTGTATTCTCTTAATTTAGTTATTTTACCAACAGATACATTTATTTTATGGTTATTTCATAATATGGCTAATATTTATGCGAAAATCATCGCTTTATGTCTTGTCCCCATATCAAACATTGATAGTGACCCCGATATTATTCGAACTAGTATCCAGATTTTATATACAAAGCGCGTCGGCCATCTGACTTTTTAAGCCTTATTTAGACGAAAGAAGTTTTACCAATTGCAAATGTTCTAAGACCACTCAATGACCGATTTAAATTTTCAAAAATATGGCACAATTGACGCTGTTTGACTTCGCAGATCAATGAATTTGCGCAGTACCTATACTCTGGTATAAGGTAAGGGATTTTGTAGCAGCGAGGACACGCAAAAGTACATTTATTATAATATAATTAATATGAAAAATTTACCTACGGAAGCGTATATCATCATCAAATTTCTCATTATAGAAGTAGGTTATCCTCAGAGTAGTAAATATACTACGTACAAGTATAGCTCTATTGACACCATTTCCATTGAAATTGGGCTGTCAATTTTTCCCTCTTTATTTTTCTCAGTTCGAAGAGTAGCATTGTAAATCGCCAAATTAACTTACATAAATTTATGTTCCAACGAAATGTTTTGATCAGAGTATTTCTTGACCCGTGATTGATCCGACACAGATGGCGTGATGACCTTTGGATGACAGCAAATATTTTTTCTTTAATCATTTTCATAGGCTGGGTTTTCCCACAGACTGAAGAAGCTAAATCAAAATGTTCATTACCGGCTATTTATAATTGATTTTCTTTATAGCTGAAGCTGATGGCACTGTTACCTTTTAGATTGACATAGCACATACTTTCAAGCCAACAAAATTTTGGTCATCGAACAAAACACGGAAACAGTAAAAATTTTAAAAATAAATAAAAGTTTTGTATTTGACGGAGACGAGCTTAAAATCCCACAACTTTGTCAATAATATCTATATTTTCAACATTATTACGAATTCGTTACAAAGCTGTCAAATTGAAGACGTCGGCAGACGCATGTGTGCAATGTGAGAAAATCCGTGTAATGCAGGTCAAGAGTGTGCCGACCATAATCCGCTTGATTTATGTGCGCGGCAGGTGTGTTAAAATCAGGCTACTTATTTTTAAGCACATATTTTATGACTTGACATTTATTTTACGGCCTATCTCAAGTTTAGTGCAGCAAATAAAACTGAATTAGGGTAGGTTTTTAAGTTTCTTTTAGGTAAAATGACCGTACTTAAAACAATATACCCTGTACCCACATTATATACCATGCCACTACCAGAAAGTGGATATATTTTCTTGATCCTTGTTTCTAAGTAATATGCAAAAAGACTACCTATGAAGATAAAATTATAACAACAAAGAAAAATAAAATTGTGTTATGGTACTAGTAACGTTCTCAGTTGTCTAGCAAATACATATATTGTAAATATTCTCTCGTGAAAATATGCATTTTATTGAACAAACTAATATCGTTATTTCATTTCCAAATTCGTTCAAGAACTGCAATAATGTAAAAGAAACAAAAGAGGGTAAACAAACACAAAAAAAAACAAATACAATGGAAATTTCTGTAGTCCGTGCTTGTACGTGATTTCGCCCGCACAAAAATGAAATAAAATATTTGTTATATCAATGTTTTAAATTGTTTATATTACTCAGGGCATAATTATTGCTGAAATAATTCCTATAATCGGTTTAATACTTTACAAACAACAAATTGGACCAAATGGATTGGAAATGGATGGAATCAGTAGAGATAGATTAGATATACCCTTAGACTTAGAATGAATTTTTAGCATGAACAGAAAGCTAGAAACAACGTAATAAAAGATGTTTATTGTTAGACTTAAAGCTTCTACAGTCTTCAATGCGAACAGTATTTTACAATGCAAGAAAATACGACGCAATAAGCAAGTCTTACACGAATGCATCTACAAAAGTAATGTGCATTTGTTTCCCATTCTTCCGGCAATTTTCAACGTTGCAGAAAACTCATAAGTTCCACTTCACAATATCGAAGTTGGGCTCAATAACATCTGTGCTCTCTTGTTTTTCCTATTGAGCAATAAGTGCAATTTAAAGGAAGTTTCTTATAAGTAATGAGTAATTGAAATAATAGTTTTTGTATTGTGCATGGAAATTTACTAGCCAAAGACAATTTGTGGCTTAGTAAAGATCTTGGAGAATATTTATTCGAATAGTCTGTAGTAGTTTTTATTATTCTACTAAGTTAGTTATCACGCAAGCGTATGGCCCACCTTATGGTAAGCCGGCATTGTAACCTATAAATGCTAATGATACCAGGGGTATCACTAACGCATTTGATTTATATCTAAACGCAGAAATTGCCGAAAACACATACTGGATTCATATTATTAATTTTATGTAATAATGTATTAATTATAAAAAATAAAACCTTATATTATGTTATCCATCATTACGGTGAAATATACCTAAGATTTTTATTTCCGAAATATATTAAGAAAGAAATTAAGCCCGTGATGTTTTGTTTACGCGCTTATTAAAGGCTTGTTATCGTTCAATTAATTTTAATTATTAAAAGAGAATGGCTGCTTAAAATTTTAGGAGCTCAATACCTGCGGTGTGGGTTACTGAAATAAAAATATTTAATGAGTTCACAGCTCGGCGATATGGCAATATAAATAATAAATACATAAACCCATTTTTCAGGTAGAAAATAAAGTTTTCTGAATTTTAACATAATAATATACATATACGCGTTATGTTCCTAAGGGAAGTATATTTTGCACGAAAGCTTTCTAGCATCATTTCTTTAGGGGCATTGCGTCATGGACTTGATTTGTCATCTTTAAAATGGGGTGTAGTTTCGTCATTACTAAACAAAATATGTTTTTCTTAAATAATAATAATCTACCTTACCACATGGGTCCCCGAGGAGGGGACAGATGTTTTATGTACCACGTACGAGTATATAATTTTGAATAGTAAATAATTTCATCCCTCAATCATTCAATACATAGTCTTTTCATTTCATTTCAATTTCATTTCATTTTCACTTTCATTTTTATTTCATTTAATTCAACAAATATTATACACCTTGTTATATAGTTTATAGGTGCTATTTCTAAAGCCTTATAGTGAATTGTTATTATATTTCACGCGAGCCGGTGCTAACATTAATCAAACGATATCACAAACTGTCCACGCTACGGGGAGTTTTAAAATGAAATAATACGTTTTAAACCTAATGAGGCTTTTCTTTGTAAGCTTTAAGCCGACTCGGTTTTCTTTCATAAATAATAAGGAACCTTTTATAAATGTTATTTAAGTGATTTGGCTCGCCCCTAATAAAAGTTGAAGAGATCTGTCAACAGAGTATATCAACGCTTTATTAGAAAAATAACTAAGGTATTACAAATTTATACGAACTAATTATCGATAAAAAAAAAAAACGAAGTAGGCGTCTATCTATGATTTTCAACTATGTGATGCTCTTACCCGTATGCTTTAAAACAAAAACCGTTCTTTGTGTCTGTCTGTCTTTTTATCAAGACTATCCCCAACACTGCTGAACAAATGTTTACTTTCTTCAACTAGTTGTCTTTTCAGTTCTTCAAAAGTCAGTTCAGTTCTTTAAAATTATTTAATTTCCTCAATTAAAAAGACAAGTTTAGATGAGCCAAATCTCTTCAAAGTCTTAATTATACTTAGACTTCTCTGATAATATTATTGACGACTAGCAAGTAAATAATCAAGTGAATTTAATAAGTAGATAAGGAGCAGTTACTTAAGTAGTGGAACTGAAGTATAAATTTCAATGCAACCACACAATTACTTCACCAACCAATTATCATTAGGAGCTCTCTACAGAAAACTTTCCTCATAACTATTACATTTCCTTATGAACTTTCACTAGCTATTCACGCGACGTGTGAACTCTTGATCGTTAGGTATAGATTTCCCAATCATTACCAATCCAATTTAAGTTCTTGTGCCATCCCTAATTATTTATTCTAAAATATTATGCGGCAGTACATTTGTCTGTTTTGTAAATCATAACCTTTTGATGTTTAAGTCAGCTCAAACTGCTGTTGCAAATAAAGACTTATTTAAGCCACCCACATCATAGTTTTAAAATATGTATCTTAGTTACGTTCGCTTAGCCCAATTAGTGAACTATAATTAACATTATTTATTTCTCATGTAAATGAATAATAAGAATAAAATGATCTTAAAATAAAATAGTTACCGGCCCAACTGATTTCGATGAAATTTTATGAAATTCGTTATTTTAACACGAAGAACTGAGTTCTATTACGCGTTGGCAAACCTTGAGCTTGGACTTTTGAGCGTCCGTCAAAGACCAGGTCTAAGGTCCATAGGTAAGGATAGGGAGGATTTACATGTCCGTGAGTTTCCGCTTTAGTGTCAATAAAAAGGTAAGAGCTTTCATAGACCAGTAGCATGTCCACTGTCCAGGCGTCCTCTCTTTAATTATTAATTTTTAACTATTAATCCTCTTCTTTATCTTGACTGGTTTGAAAAGATACTATCTGACCTAAATAGATATGCCCATGGGCATATTGCATTTCCTCAACGATATACAATTTTTATGTAATAAATGCCTAGAAACATATATTTTTCAAACACAGTACTTATTCAGGTTTTTTAAAATCTAGAAACTTAAGTTTTGTAAACAGGAGTTAATCAGATATACTGTGCGATTGCCGTCTATCATTCGAAACATAATATTAGAAACGAAACAGACGCATCTCTACAGAATTTTACCAAGTTCACATTTTGAATGTAGTTTAACTAACTGTAGACTTAACACAAAGTTGTAAGCAAGGGTCGGACAGGTAACGGTTTGTTCAAGAGGAAATAGAGGAGCCATTGATTATTGCCCGGTAAATAGGAAAGCAATTAGCTAATTGCGATTGTTTTGCTAAACTCTCCGTTTCAACTCCAATAAAAGAATGTATTTGTTGTTCATTAGGTTGCGTGGTCAAGTTTGTTTCAAGAGAAAGGTTACTGTTGTTTAAACGTGGAAAGACTTTTTTGTATGCAGGTTATCAAAACAGAAAAAAGCGTTTTTTTTCGTCTTCCTATGTTACTTTATCCCCGAACAGTAAGGGGTTCCCACAATAATCCATTCTGGAAAACGTAGTGAACAGGATTTTTTTTCTAATTGCACATAGACCAAGGATATATAAAGTGCATTTAACATTCGTGTCCAAGCCTCATTGCAGAGTAACTGATGGATGGTTACGTCACATGCCTATGCATTTAACAAAGCTCACTTCTATTATTTCATTTGTAATCGGCATGTTACATTTACTTACGATTTCACTGAAACAACAACTTTGCTTTGTTTACTTTGCTGTTTTAAACATATTTTATGAATAAAGATGGCTTATCGGCGTTTATTACGACTTCGCAACGTCAATGCTGACTCAATAACTAGACATTATCAACTATTTCATGCATAAAGAATAGCAGTAGGAACTACGACAAAATTTACTTGTACTACATTTTGACGCATTTGCATTACGGTGAACACACAGGAAGAGCGGGAGAGAGTCACAACAGACTCCGAATGCCTTATGGGGTTCTGGTACGGGATTCTAAAAATAGTACATGACACTAAAATATGTATCCCCAAACTCGTATGCTTGAGATTTGTTGAGTCGAGGTGCTTTCGGGACCGGGACCGCGGTCCCAATAGCCACCTTGGATTTATTTGGTATTGTTTTTATTATAATAATATTTTATGCATGATTCATAATACATATATACAAATACTATTAGATACTATATCATATTCAATGATTTTCAAGCTATCATCACACTCACGGAAGAATTATGTGTCTTTTTAAATAATCTAAGAAAGAAAATCCAGCAATTTTTTCTTTATTCCGTACTTAAAACAGAGACTGTCTAAATTAGAGTAGAATGTTGCAGATAAAAGGTGTATTTATTTGTAATTACAACGAAGAAGAGCTGGACAATGCACCGCCAGGTTATCTTGTGCAGACGTGATCTTTGTACTAATTCCTACTAGTATAATCGCATCTGTGTCTCGCTGGTGTAAGGATATTTTTAGTATTTTGTACATTTAACAATTTATATTGATTTTTGGTAAACCCTTACTATAGAAGTAACAGGGGATGGATTTATATGCTATGATTATAATATTTTTAATTATAAAATAAATTTGTATACCTACTACGTACTACCTACTTGTTATTGCAATATAACATGATAAAATGATACTCATTGAAGGAAAATTAATTGAGTCGGTTATCTTCCTAAGAAAATTTGCATTAATTTCATATAACACAACAAGTCCCAACACATTAACATACAAATGCCGATTGTGCACGAAGATTGGATGAGTATTCTCGTACTTAGAACACAATAAAAGAGTTTATACATTTGCATAGTATAAAATATGCTTAAGCCTCGCCAGGAACAAAGCTACGAGAAATGGGCTCATATATGAAGTTATATAAAATTATCTGCATTTTAATTCGCTACTTAATTGTCGTGAAGAGTCCGTTTAATGTTATGTACACCAAATTCAAGACGTCTGATCATATCGAAAATTCGCACACGTATCAAGGGTCGTTTCACAACTTTCAGTACTTTCACAACTTTGTCGTAGTGTCGTGACTATTATCACTAGAATAAACATATTTCAAGCGTGATTTTTATTTTTTAAGCTGTATTTTTCGTATAATATCTTTGTTGCTATCTATATTCCTATGTCTGAAATTGGTATTGCAGTGTGCGATGCAAATGTGACGGCTATATCAGACTTCTTTCTCTCAGCCGTAATGGACGGCATGCCCTGCTCGTAACACTCTTGACGTCACGATAAAATTACACACGAAAAAAGTAAAAAATATATACATAGCAAACAACAAAGAAATGCCGGCAGTTAATTTCGAACTTGGAAGTGTTATTAACAAGGTTCCTACGAGTGGAGTTAAGTCACATTAAGACTTGTATACGGTCCTGAGTTAACTTAACGTGTGAGTTGGTTAAACTTGGAGTACCTACTCGGTAAGTTATTAAATTTCGCTTGGATGTAGCGCCGATGCGGTATATTGTCTTGCTGGTGAATTACCGTAATCCATATCAAATACTGTAACTTGTGTTAATTACAAGCTATTCTTTAATTACACCTGTCGTTGTTTGTGTGTGTGTATAATCAAAACTTGAAGGTTCAATTTGATTTGTTACACAACATGTACGCAAATATCAGAGGTGTACGACCTTCCTTCTTCCTCCTGTACGAAGTTATGCCCTTTCGAATTTCCTTATGAAAACCTTGTCTTTACAGCCCTAAGTTCTTATAAATAACCCTAGTGATAATTATACTATACTCTCATACCTACTACGTACGGATAAATGAAAGCTTATTATATCTATTATCAATTTAACAAAATGATTCTCGACAATATTAGATGTTTTGTTTATAGAAAAAAAAAAACAAAAGCAGTGCAGACGGCAAGTAGGCTTAGAGTTTGTCTGATGGTAAGCGATCACCGTAGCATATATATACTTGCAATACCATGAGTATCACTAACGCGTTACCAACGTTTTCGTTGTTGAGAGGAGTTACTGTAGTAGCAACATAACCTTACTGCCAGCACAGAGTAACTTACGTATTACTTACCTTATATAATGATAATAAATTCAATGGCATTAACTAAATACAGCCTTGGCATACACGTTACCAATTCAGGCTTTCTGTATTATATAAGTATCTAGTGTAGAACAGATTTACGCAAAGCGCAAACCTAACAATAATATTTTCGGCCATATTGTCGACGTTGGAACAAGCAACCTCTGTTCAAACATTTTATCCTAAGCATTTCGGATTTTCAACACTTGTCGTCATTGTAGAATATTTGCTGCAGCTTAAACAAACAGCGTTTATATAAATAATAGAAATTTAAGCAGTAATTTCTGCTCTTATCGCTGCGAAAACAGAGAAATATTTTGTAAAGTTGCATTCTTACAACGCTGGTAATTCGCTTCAGAAGATTTATACAATTCTAAAATATTTCAAACCTACAACACAGTAAACGTACTCTTTGTTCTAAGCAAATCAACAACTTTATCATAATTAAGCGTATTCAACTATGACAAAATATAAAACTAATTATTACAAAGATCTTACATCTGTAATAATTCGATTTAATTACTTGTATGTATGTTTTATTCACTGTGCTATTAAGTCATCATCTACACAAAAATATTATATCGAGATACACATTTAAATACAATAAAATGACCTGGTATGTATATGGTATGGACCATAATATATGCATATTTATACAAAAGTGTCAATTATTAACAGATAGATTATAATGATAATAAATTATCTGTGAATGTAATGATTACGGGCCAAGTAACACACTAATGCTTAGCGCTTGAAGACCCTGACGTTAGTTTATTGTAGGTAATAGAACCGCCAAGGAATAATTTAAGCACAGATAATTTTTTTTTTCATATATATTACGTATTACGTATATTTCGACCATTTGGTTCGGCCGTTTTATCCCGGGAAAACACCGGGTACCTACGGGATTCAATAAAATGGGTTCTTATTTAAGCTAGATGTTTATAATATTTCTGGTTATTTTTTAATAGAACTAAGGGAGCTAACAGGCATACGGCCGGCCTGATGGTAAGCGGTTACCGTAGCTTATGGACGTTTGCAACTCCAGGGGAATCAATGGCGCGTTGGCGACCCTAAAAATATATGAAAATTAGTTTAGGTATAGCTTAAACATTTATAAATTAAACACAACTTTAAATCGAAAAATTGTTGGCATACACTTATAACTTCGTTCTGTATTTGCTGATACTCATACATCTTGAAAAGCATGTAAATTTCGTTCCAACTTTAAGACTAACTTCGAAGGGAAATATTTTCTTGCAACTTTTACATTTCTTTTACAAATATAAATATGTTAAGCTTAATGTATGTTGAACAGAAATTTATTACCATAAATTATACTTAATAGTATAATTTTATTGTAATGTGTGTTTGTCGGCCTATCTGATTATCATTTTGGTAAATTAAACAAATCAATCTTACGCTGGAATCATGATCTGGAAACCAATATGCACGCATACAACTTATTATTAAACAATCTGCATTGTAAATAAGCTCGAGGTGTCAAAAGGTTGTCGCTATAGTGGCTATAGTTAGTATCTCTAATCACAAATTTAGCTACGAGTTCAAAAGCTGATATTTAGAAATTATAGCATAGACGAGTAAAAAAATATGGCAAAATTTTATAAATAAATCAGGAAAATCAGAGCGTAACTTTCCGAAAATTTATATTTATTAAATACAAAATATTCTTTCTATTAATGTTATTTTTAGACATATTTTATTTTATTTTGAATAAAGCAAAAACAGCATATAAAGCACATTTAATAAAATTGCTATATGAAAATATTTTTAAACAAATAGTAATAGCGTTCCGTCGTGACGACATGCTCATAATCAGCAGATGTGACAATAAGCATAAGCTCAGCACACACAGAACGCCATTTGAAGCTATAAAAATAAATAGTCTGAACTTCAAAAATATGAACCAACGTTTAAATTTGTGGCATTTTTGGTAGTTCTTATTTTCACATGAATGTTTAATCTGCAAAGAGCTTTTCGGCAGCATTCGGTTTGATGGAAAGTGTATCAATCAGACAAAGATGAACTTATATTATTATCGTGGATTGAAAATGTCAATCTAGATCATCCTCTCAGAATGAAGCTGGGTTAGGATTTTGGATTGACAATGATGATAATAAAATATATGCAGTTCAATCGGTAAAAGAAAATGTCTGCAATATAAACATCTAAAATGGCCTGTAAATTAGTGTTAAATATATTAAGCAATGGCATTTTACAATATATATTAATAATTGCATAAGGAATTAAATAAAAACAATCAACAAAAAAACAACTTACTACTTCATGCACTAAACTACCATTAGTGTATGGTTCGTGGCTCGATTATATTGTGTCTGTAAATTTTCTACATCTCCTGAAATATTTGTATATGTCTCCATAAATTCAAGGCGTACACCGAGCGATACATCTTTAAAATTACCGTTACAAATTCTTATTACTACGCCAACAAGCCGCATCTAATCCGAGCAAAATAATAAAGAAATATAAGACTCAAACGTACCAACACCCTTTCATGGAGTAAAAATCTACAGGCAATCTCGGCAGCTATAGCGGACGTAAAATTTATAGCAACAATAAAATGTGGGAAGCTTCCTTCCCCGGGCTAAGAGCACGAACCGGGAATGTTTGAGGTAACACACCTATACAGAAGGACCGTTTATAAGTTACCTACAAGATTGAGAAGATTACAGCTACACTACACATACATACATACATACAAGACTCGTAAGTACGAGAGAGTAAGAGATACTTTTTATCGGGTACGAGGAAAACTTGACAGAGTCTGAAGGTAGACCCAAAACCACAGTCAACGTTAAAAGTTACGTTATTTGAGCAACTGTATAAGGGACTGCATAATAATATAAGGGGCAACTGAGTTCACTCTTTGAGTTCTAGAAATTAACTTGTAAATAAATGTTTTTTTTTTATTCAGATGTTGCAGACCATGCGAAAATCCTAGGTCTGCGTTGCAAACCAAGCTAACGGGCCACCTGATTGTAAGCTGTCACAGTAGCCTAATAGAATAATAATAATATGCAAGCAGCTAATTGGACTTCAGCGCTTTGAAATGTAATAGCTCAGGAAATTATTATACGAGTAGATAGCTTTTGTAATCATTTATAGCGGTACTTTAAATTTTATTTGTATTTAAAAATTAAAAATGGGCACCGCTAACCGGGTGTTCAAGTTCAAATTATTACATTTCATAAGCAAGAAAATTAAATTGTGAGAAATGACATTCACCGTGATATCTTTTAAAGGATAATTCAGAGCTTTTGCAGTAACGTCCAGCAATAGTCACTTTTTTAAAATACACCTGCAGTTGGCTGACAACAACTGTCCTGCTGACAGCGGCTGCTCCTACAACCCGCCTGAAAGTACACAATACCTCTAGCTTATTTACAGCTAATTCTCTATTTAAGGAAGTCAAGTGGAATTTGCGAGCTCTGTTATGAAACGTGGCTACACTGTTCACTGGGACGGTTACGGTATACGTGTACGTTCCGGCAACTTTGTTAGAATTGAGGTGTTGCATTTCTTTATTCAGAAACTCATTTACTTTTGCAAGTCAGTGGAGCATTGTGAATTCCTGATGAGTAAAGTTGCGCGATACATGTTTCACAAAGGAAGTTTGTGGAAAAGGGATTGTTTTGTTTTCAGTAGGCATGTATGTTGAATGGAGTTTAAAGTTATAGTCCTTTTCTGAGTCAATGAAGCTCAAACATTTGCTCGCCCTTAGGGCGATATATACCAATCCACTCGCTCCTCAATTTAAACGTTGTTTTAGTGTTTGATTAATGGATGGTAGAAAATTTAAGTTCGCCAAGTTCTCTCACTCAAAAATGGAGACGCGTCTTTAAGTCATGATGGTCACAACTAGGAATAAGATTTTATATTTAGAGCCGCGAGTTAGTTTTTTTTATACCACTAAGGTGGCAAACAAGCATGCGGCCCGCCTGATGGTAAGCGGTTACCGCAGCCTATGAACGCTTGCAACACCAGGGGTATCACTCGCGCGTTGCCGACCCTCATATTTCTGGAACTCATTTATTATTGTTTCTTTTTCTTGTGTATTGGAAATAATGTTGCCAGTTAATAACACCAGGATGTTAAGATACCTTCATAATTCTAATTGTAGCGGTCGGAGTGTTCCCAAGCAAGTTCAACGCATATTAAAGCGTGAACCGACTCACACTTGCCCAGTTCTTAAAAGATTTAGGCACTTTATACGTCACCTTTTTACAGCATTCTACGAATAAAAAGTAAAGTAGTGAAACATGGCTTTGATGTACAAGATTTTGATAAATCCTGGACTTAGCCTTCAAATACTTTTTCTTTGATGTATTTCGTGAAGTTCTTTTATTCATCGTGCACCTTTTAAACGCGTTCTTTGAAATAGTTTGCTGAAAATCAAGTTAATATTGAACCACTTGTGAAATTTTGTAAGAATTTACCTTTTTCAGAATCTTTTTGTTCGAACTTAATTGCGTTTGCACAGACCACTAAGCCTTTGTAAGGTCTCGGACAGATGTCATTTATTGAGCCTTGAAATTATTCAAGAAAAGCATTTTCTATGAACATAAAATTTTGAGAAAACCTATCGCGTAGCACAGTATGAAAGCAAGCCACTTTAAAAAAAGTTTTATAACTTTATTATTGTGTACCTACTAGTAATCACAAATTCAGTATATATATTTAGATAGTCGAGCTATTGAAGTTGATTTCTGCGAAGTCTTGTAAAGTCGTATGTTACAATTTGATTATCGAATTCAGATTTTGATTCTAAACTCGATGTTAAACTTACAATATGAAGCGAGATCGAGATGTCAAAGGGTGCTTGTTGACATCTCGCATAAAAAAATACTGTAAATTTGACACAAATTTTGTTTCATTGTTAACACGTACTCGTGTATGTTTCATTGTTAACACGTACTCGTGTGTGTATGGCCTCACAGCAGATAGATGTGACAGCGCAATCCTCTATTTCGCGTAGGTAAAACAAATGACACTGATTACTTACGAATAATCCCTTAGAAATAAGAGATATATGTGCTAAATGAAATCTTAACATTATATTAATTATATTATTTACATATCCATTTAATTAATTTATTTAAGTCTATTATTATAAAATTATTAATATAATATTCAGCCTATATAACTCCTTATCCATGGTAAGGTAACTGTTTGAGTGTTTTTATTTAATCTCTATAATACCATGGTGTTGTCCTAACCCATAAAATACGCTTATATATTCTATGTTATTCAGCTCAAGTACTGATTACAAAAGTACACTGAAGAGTTGTCATTGGGATACCGTCAAGAAAGCATTCATTACACATTTACTCGTCGACCGCAAAATAACTGGCGCGTTGTTGGTTTCCCGGCTAACAGCACCCTCTATCGGTAAGTAGTGTCATTATGCATCGTGTTTATTATATGTATTTTACCTAAAACACTTATTTAAATTTATACTGCGTTTGAAGCCATCTTATCTACAGCTAACTGACCCCGAACCAGAGGTGGATCAAGGCGGAGCGGAGAGACGGTGTGAACCAAACTGGGAAACAAATGAGAACGTTTTCGTCACAAGTGTTTAAAAATAGCACGAGTTGCAAAACACAATAAGACGAGAAGTCGTATAAATTGTAGGAATCGAGTACCGAACTCTGTACAACCCAACATCAGTCATGTCATACAAAAGATAGGTTATTTCTATTTTTTTAAGAATACTATAAACAAATATTTAAACTAAGAAACTAAATAATTATAATAACAATAATTTGTTGTATAGTAGAAAAAAAAATGTATTGAGGTGTATTTTGCGTAGGATTGAATAAATAACATCTTTTGTTAAATTGATATTTCCATATGTAAGTCAGGGGACTTACGGCGTTTCCGAAGCAATTACAGCAGTCCCCTGCCATACATATGGAAATATCAATTTAACAAAAGATGTTATTTATTCAATCCTACGCAAAATACACCTCAATACAATTTTTTTCTACTATACAACAAATTATTGTTATTATAATTATTTAGTTTCTTAGTTTAAATATTTGTTTATAGTATTCTTAAAAAAACAGAAATATATTGTTCTTAATACTATTATTAGCGGAAATATATAATTGAATCATTAAGTATAAAATGTACACCATAGCGTGCCTTTAAGTATGCATTATTCCGCAGCACAACCAATAAATAGCTTAAGGTAAATATTTGCTGTAAGGTGGTGAGGAGTTGGGTATCCTATAGCTTCCAGATAATTCTGCAGCATCAGGTCAAGGCTACCATGTCATTGTATTCATTTTGCCTGCCATGCCTTTGCAATGAAGCCAAACATGATATATTTGCTGTAAGTTGGTAAGGAGTTAAAAATAATTATTATTTCGTAATAATATATTTCATTCACGATATAATATTGAATTTGATTTCTATATTATATAACCTGCCTATCTACCACTGAAGCACTCTCCATGATGATGTATATGAATTTATGTATGTATATCTGAATAAACATCTCTCGTAGACAATATTCTCTTCACCCGTCTGGTGACACATTTTTCATTCTACGGTGGCTCGAGGTACCACGGCAATACATTTATCACTCTGTGGACATTTTCTAGCGTTCAGTTGTTAATACTACAATAATATTATTACGTGGTTACTATACTGGCAGTAAGGGTAACATAATGTTAATAGTGAGCCCTCCTTACTATAAGGTTGACAACGCGCTCGCGATACCCCTGGCATTTCAAGTCTCTATAAGCTACGGTGACCGCTACACAACAGGTGAGCCGTATACACTTGCACGCCATACTTCGTAGTACGAAAGATTAAGCATCTAATCCCAAGTTGGAGTGATTGTAAAATGCTCTAGAGAGGCCTTAATTTAGCCGTGTCAACTGATGTGATGATGAGTTGTTTGAAATTCCAAGGTTTAAAAAATCGTATTCAATAGTTCAGCATTGAGATTGGTTTGTTCAATTTCGTGATAAAATACTCATCTGGGCACGCAAGCGTGTCAGCATGTACAATACACAACTCGTCTATAACATTATGTAAAATAGATACTCATTCATCGAGGCTTGGAGTAACTTAAGATTAAACATTCAACCACGGCCTCCTTAAATTTTTTCAACACATAACAGCCTTTGTTTTCCTAATATTTGCTTACCTTCTTGACCCATTTTTTGTAACAGTTCTCTAAGGTGTTAGTTACGGCATCGTATGCCTGAACAAACGTAAGCAGTATTTGAACAATACGCTCTTAATGTAAATACAAAAAGACAGACATACCTCCATTGCGTAACGTGGATAGAAAGGTGCAGGTGCGGGCGGATAGGCTAGTATTTGCCGTTATTGTCCGCTTATGCTAGCTTTCCAATTTTTAACGATATTTCGATTGGTCTAACTTTTTCTGATTGTCTAACCAAACGTTTCTTAAATTTTGATTTGCACTGATATTTTATACTGTTTATATTCTTTTCCGTGATGATATGTATGCATATACTTTAACTTTTTATTATTTATTTATGTATAGTGTGACTGATCTTTGTATATGATGATTGTCTTTTAATCATAGCTCAGGTCTTTTTAAATTACGTGCATTATTCAAAATGTATCTGCGGATGTCCTATAACTTACCCGATTATACTGTACAGAACAATTTTAAGCTTCTATGCGTTAAGACGATAGTCATAGTTTGGGTCACGCCTTCTTCCCACAAGGCTCCCTGCAAAGGTAGGCAGCGGTGTTACAACTCCCACTTTTCACCAAGACCATTAATTGGTGCAAACGAGACAGGGTGAGTCTGTCGCCGTCTCTAAGGCACTACATACGTCCTTGAATTTCTTATCAGACCTATGCAGGTTTCCTTCACCATACAGATCGTGGTGTGACTAATGTTTTTAGAAAACTATATATTTTTTCTGGTGTGATTCGCACTTGCATCGCTAGAAAAGCAGGCAACGCTTCATACCACACGGCTACCTCGGCGTTTTCTTATACGAGACTATATTTAGTAACAACCTTTATCAAAAGACCAATTTCTAAACGCCTGCTAAACTTTTGGTCCAGACGATAAACAATAGCTTGCGATAGGGATCAATTTACTTAATTGCCGATTCGCTACGTTCTCGCACCAATACTAAAATAGTTATTTACTTTAACGAAGTGCGGATAATTGCTTTACACTATAATGTAGTTTACTATTGAAATCGAGTTTGTGACTGGGGATTAGTTATTAGGTATGTGTATTTTATTAAACAAATAAAATCGATAATATCGAAATAACACATGTACAACCCAGCCTATAAACATATCCACCGACATGTTACGTGATGATACCATAAAAAAATCCTAGGTCTATGGATGATACAATACTTACAGATCACGTCAAGTCGCTTTTGAGGTAGGCGACACGTCCAGCTAAATTTATTAGCACTCAATAAACTACTATATGCCCTTAGACCTATAGTATAATTTAGCTAATGACAGTGTCTGCGCCATTCATTTAATAAGGTCTTAAGAGTACAGCCTCTGACTTCATTAAATGGAATCATGTCGTGATGTCAAAATAAAAGCTACATTCCAGGCTCAGTATTGAAGCCTTCTCAGAGTAAGGCCACTTGAATGACAATAGAAACTAGAAATGCTTTGAGATATCGTACTATGATCTCATAAAGTTATTGAAATAGTATATAAAAGCTACAAAGGTTTTGAGACTTAAGTTATTGATACATGCACACAATTTGTTCATATATATATAGTTTTTAAGTATATAAGCACGTAGGTGAATTTCAATGAAAACTCTTACGAATCATTTTTAGGATTCCGTCTCGAAATGTCTCGAAGCCTTTCTAACTTCGACCTGCCTACCTTTTACTTAGCAAGATTTCAGAAAGTCTTATATAAATTAAACTACTATTAAATTAAGAAAATAACCGGTCAGGTTCCGAAGGCAATCTTAACACCGGGAGCAGTCAATAATTCAGAAATTTTATCGACAGCGAAAATACTTTTCGTATTGACAGGGCGAAATCGCAAGGGCTATATTTGCCGTTTGGCTATGGAATCCTCAAAATAAGTCTACAAAGAGATATATTCACTATTACGAGCTTGTACTGTCACGTACAAACAATATTTTTGTTGTCAGTAATTACATACCTGATTAATTAATGCACGACACGTAATTTATAACGGACTGTTAATCATTTAACATCAATATAATACGTGAGAGCAATAAAAAATCGCAAACCACGTCATGTAATCGACTACGAGCGTTATATATTAAACATGGGAACGTTTTTAAGGCTGCCGAAAATGTTGTGAACATTAAACATTCAATGCCAATAAAACTTTAAAGGAAATAAAAAAAATGTTGTAATAAATTGAACAAACAATTTTCGTTAATTTACCCGTGTTTATAAAAAAGTTATAAATGTATGGGATAAGCCTTGAATAAGCCATAAAACTTGTTATAATTATATCCAAATTCAAATATATGTATAATCATCGTGTTTTTTTTGTAAAGTAATGTTTGCGGTGAGTAGGTGGATGCGATGTACCAGCATTAAGGAGAGCTGTTCGCTCCTTAATAGCAATTCACTTCATGTCACTCAACATAAGATTAACATTAGTGATATTTTGCAGGCGTCCATAGCCTACGGTGATCACTTACCATCAGGCAGTAATGCAGTATGCATATTTTCCACTTATGAAGGTAAAGAATAAGCAACAACACACTTTGCAAAATAATTCAATGTAGGTATTTTATTTGAGATCTGAATATTTCTTATCGTTGACAACCCTGGCAGTTGACCGAATTACGCGAGTTAATTAATTAAAAGCCTTTAAATATGCCGCCACCGTCATAATAACAATGAGGGTAGTTCAGTCTAACAGCTGCATTACAACTATTATTAACTTTCCATTGTAAATTGGTACTGCATTGTGGTGAACTGAGATGAAATATAATGCTTTTAAAACTTATAATGAAAAACTAAATTACATCAGATCACGATATACATGGGAATGTAGGCACATTCCCTTAAAAATGCTAACAAGTGTGCTAGTCAGCTTTAGTTAAATATTTTGGTAGAAGGTAACACTAGCTGTAAAGTGTCTTTAGTTATCAATAACTAAGCGAGTTTTTGGTGGAAGAACCCTAAGCATATGTTTAAAATCGTTTATTTTTTAATATTTTATTTTTGCCAAAATTACATTATTAAATTTGCGGAATCATTTTTTCTATATCTTTATAATTGAGTCAAGAATATTATAGTTAGGTACCTACTTAGTGACGCAACCTTTGTGTTAATTTAATTAGTAGAAGGTATTAAGTTTACCTTCCATGAAACCGATAGGAGAAGCGCTCTAGAAAGTTAGAAACTTGTAAGAAAATAATTAGAGCTGGCTAGGTATATGAGCTATCCATTGAATGTGTTAGAAAATTTCACTTTTCTTTAATTTCATCACTTTAGCAGATATTGTAATGAAAAAAGTTCATATCATAACTGATCTTCTCACGGTATTATGGTTCTCACTTTTACGAGAAGTCTGTATCAAAGCGACGCGGAGTTTATCGAAGAGTTTGTACATAACATTTAAAACAAAGATATTTAAGTGCTTACCGCTTATTACATTTACTTTTTTATTTATTATAAAATAGCTCACCATGCAATGCAAATTACTGAAATATGATTTATCCCCGACTGGCAATATGCAATGTGAGCTCAATAGCGGTGCTCTATGGGATATATTTTTCTAATATACATATGTATTACAATAATTTCGGAGACTAGTGTCTCCGTACGATCCACCCCCTTCCTCTCTTCCTTTTTACGTCCCCTTCGTACGGTCTAAAAATGAATTGTAATTCTTCTAAATCGCTTACTTAATTGCCTTGAAATGGAAGCAGTTGATAACTAAATCTACACAACATATCTAATTTGCGTACAGATACGACAGACTTATTACCATAATTAACAGCAATTTCTTAGACAAACAATTTATTGATTGAGCTATAATAATGTAATAAAATAAACCTAGAAATAAAGTGCTGTGCTCCGATTTCAGTTTGATTTCACAAAAATTGTTTTACAACTGCAAATAAGGTAGATAAATGCAGTAGCTTACTTAACATATTTCTAGTCCAACTTTATAGTGAACTAGAAATAGATAAGCTAGGGCTATTAAAATAAGGTAACCATGTTGGTAAAACACAACGCGATTAGTTTTATAGCGTGTCCACTTAGTGTTACTATAAATTATATTATTATTCCGTGAACTCGGTACAGGGAGTATCGGTATTTTTGTATAATTTGACAAACAAGCATAAGGCTCGCCTGGTGGTAAGCGGTTACCTATGGACGCTTGCAACGCCAGGGATATGTATCACTATGGGGTCGACTCTTACCGTACCGTTGCCTAGATAGGGAAACTTAAATAAAATACAATTTCTTAATAATGGCATCAAAGCCACACTCCATTAGTACCTGCCATGAAAACTTTAATTTAGTTAGACAGTGTAGACGTGACTAAAATATAATATCCGTCAATTTTAATGTCAAAATGTAACCTACTCCAAAAAGCGTTGTCAGAAAGTTATCGCATATTAAATGTTCACACACAACGAAAAGAAAGTAAACGCTGTGATAAATGCGTTAATATTTGAAATATTCTCTGCGTAAACGCATCTTCATTAAATATTGGTAGGGTAACAACAACAACCTTTTTAATTAATGGAATATTAGTAATTGAAGACTAAATTTATTGTAATGTAAGTATATTTATCTATTTATTTATCGATATTTATATGAATGTTCAACCTTTATATAAACCCTCAAACTGATATATTGTGCGATTGGCGAATGTATTCCTTTATGGATTTTTTTTCGTGTCTTGTAGGTCGATATTCATATATTTTTAATTAAGACTAGGTAATCTCAGTGGTTTCATTCGCAGATACAAACTTGTAATCCACTTTATACCCCTTTTGTTTCCTATCGCTTCTTGTGATAAAGAGCTTACCTGCCAGATTTCACGTTTTAACATTTTAAACTTTAAATAGTGTTTTTTGTACTTGTACTTTAAGTGCTTGCTTTATGACCATGTTCTATTCTACGATGCGTCTGGGGGTAGTTATTATTCTTGAAAGCTAACAGTGCCTTTATTTACGCACTGCAAATAGAACTCATTACATGTCTTAGGACTAGGACAAACAGTGTTTTGTTTTCTGACGTCACGGGTCACTTTCTATTCTTGTCTCTTTTAACAATTCAAAAGACTGGCAAAATAAAATAAGTTTAAGTCCAGTAAATACTACAAGACTGTCATTTGGGAAGCCTTAACATACATACGTAATTTAAATTCAAGTTCTTTGATTCTCATTGTCCTCTTTAAACTAATAGAACGCCATGTACTATTGTCAACTCTCACACAAGTACATAGGTATCTTCTTACTTAATTTTTCAATAGATACATAACATCGATAAATGAATAAGCTACTACAGGGTAAAGTGTATAGAAATTGACGAGTAGAAATTGTATTTTTTATGTGAGTAGTGAAAGTATTCGCTTCTAGATGTTCATAAGTTATATAACATTTTTAAAAGTTGAGTTTTATGTAAGTAAGCATTTTTACATCACTGTTTAGGCTGAAGGTCAAATAATATTGACATTCGACTGACGTTGATTGTCAGAAGACAACGGCACTACGACACGCAACAAACAGTAAGTACTCAACGTAGTGCAAATTGTATTTCTTTAACAATATTTTAATTTCACCAAAAAAATATCTATCACTACATAGTATAAAACAAAGACGCTTCCCGCTTTCTGTCCGTCCCTATGTATGCTTAGATCTTTAAAACTACACAACGGATTTTGATGCAGTTTTTTTAATAGATAGTGATTTAAGAGGAAGGTTTTTATGTATAATTAATTTATGTTTTGAAGTATTCAACTTACATGGCTAACGCTAACCGTGCGAAGCCGAGGCGGGTCGTTAGTTATACTTATAAACAAGAGAAATTCACGACCATAACTGCAAACATTACATTTGGTAGATTGATTCTTCGCAGCGTGTGTGCCTTATTGACTGTCAATGGTCTTGAAACGAGTATTCGAACTTTGAAGTTTGGACACGCGTGGTCAACTACGATGACAAAAGACTTATATTATGAGGAATAAATACATAAACTCATCCATTGGGGAATTCTAATTATATTACTCAACCAAACTTAAAAACTATTGCGCAGATTAAAAATTAATGCAATTAATTTATCTGGTTATAAATCTATTATCAAATAATATCTTTTGATCCCATAAAAATGTGTAGATCCAGTCGTTTGAAAGCCATCAGTTGTAAAGAACAAATAATTCTAGTTCAAACATACTATTCAATAAAACTAAAGAAAACCCCTTCCCTTATCGTTAACATTAATAAAGGAAGTAGAGGGGTTAATTAAGGGTAGAGAAGTATTCTATCCATATAACGATGTTAATATTTAAAAACAAGGGTAACTATCTTTAAGAACACAAAAGTTGGATGGTATGGTGGTGATGATACATATCAATTGACATTCGTCTATCCATATTCTTTTTTTATAAATTTTGTGGGTACCTCATTTAATTGTACATTAAATGTTCAAGTTTTTCATTACTACTGCTACTACAGCCTTCAGTCAGATCAACCATTTTACGATTTTTGTGTGTAACTTTAATTAAACTGTGGTAACCTATTTGTTACTTCGTTTACTTGATCCAAGCGTAGGTACTTTCAAGTTGCTGGTATTTAGAAATAAGTACTAATCTTCATATATTATTAGGCTTGCATTAATAGGCGTATTACACCCTCAAAATATTTCGTAGCAAGCTCACACTTTGGTTTCCATGGAAAGTGATAATTAATACGAAAAAGCTTTTCCATTTTGATCCTCATTATTGAAGTATCTTATTCTTAAGAGCTACCTCATAAGAATCGACAACAACATTTTTTCCTGAAAAAATACCTTATTTGGTTATTTTCAGTCATTTTAGGAATATTTCACGTTTTTGCTGACATCAAAATAGGATATTTTTACCTTGAATCTCATTTAGAATGATCAAAGTCAAACTTATACGGAGGCGTATATTCATCAAAGAGAAATCATATAAGACATATTGTATACCAAATAAATTATTTGCATAATTATGTCTGTCAAATACGATACCTTCACCAAAATATATTTTAAAATTTGCTGGTTTTTTACGAGGAAACTACCTATACGGTTATATATATTATTATGTAATAAATTGTATCACTCTTATATGTATTACGATGACGAGAAACATTTACTATTCAGTATAACAAATACTAGTTAACAATCAAATACACTATTATTAAGTATTTGTATCAAGCCCATCAAAAAAGCACTCTTCCATTCCTTTAATTAAAAACGAACAAGTTGAACAAAAGCAAAAAATTAGACGCAATAAAACAACACCAGCGTAAGCAGGTCTATCCCAAGACGCCACTGAAGCATGGATGCCCGAGTAACTCCCACCGGCGAAATTAAGTAGCCGCGCCATTTGCTATTCATGTATTCGGCGATTCATGTTACAAATGGGAGTGTGAAGGAAAATGGTATTTTATCCCCAAGTTAGATGGAAGGATGGTTTTACTACTCGTTTGTACGGGATTTGATGAGTCAGGTGCATAAAGGAGAAATAGAAGTTTATATAAGTACTTAACGTGAACAAAGCGAAAGATGTAGAAATAATGCATTCATTAAATCTACAGGAATGTTTCAAAATACTAATAAGAAACGTTTTTACGACATCTCTTTTGTTTTAATTATAATTTCTAATTTAAAGACAAATTTTGTTGGTTATTGCAATGAAATTGTAACTCATGAAATATCAACGAAAAGTATTTTTGCGGTTATCTTTGATATATTGGTCAATATAGTGAGAAGGAAGGAGCCTATTACTTGTAGTAGTAGATAATATACTATTTGTACGTAGTATATTATCTACTCTGAGATGCCTACGTACAACTTGTACGCAGTAAATTATCAACTCTGAACTATTATTAAAACATATAGCTTCGAGCGCCATCTATACTGTAACGACTGAACTACATACCCTTTGCGTGGCGTAGCAGGAGGGGTCCAATCCGCCCCCAGGCCGAAACATCGCCGCGCTGACTGCTGCCATCTGCCGGCTACCTCAGTTTACCCTTCCACCGCGACATCGCTCTGCAAAAATAAATAAATAATGCTTAAAATATCTTGAATCTAAGAATTACATAAAGAACTTCTATGGATTGAATGTAATCGGGTAGATGGCACTATCTTAAAATTATAGTTGGTAAGGAGACATCGGAATTTAACGGTACTTTAACAAATTCTGTTTGAGGTACTTAAGCGAAACAATTTATAGAATTTCTTCGATGCCAAATCGGACCGAGAACTTATTTGAACAAATTACATCTTCTAATAATATTTATAATTATTAATAACATCTTATCTCTCAAATCCACTGGCTTTATATAGCGGTGTATGTTTAGGGTACAGCTTAGGTTGGTTTAGTAATGCGAATTTAAGGCAGACCCACAGAAAATACTTATTTATCACCACCGCCACTACATTATAAGGTGCTGAACATATACTCCAAAATTTACTTCCACAGTGAAATAATTATAGTTTACATCTCCAGTATGTACATCTACAATACTGTTTCTCCAAGCCTTCACTCATTAATTTTACAAGTATATTATCTACTCTGAGCTTTTACCTAATACAGATATAGTACCTTTCAGCCGAGTAGTCTTTCCAATAATACATGGAGACAAACGTAATTCAAATCCAACAAAGCCACTACCATACGAATCCATAAATCAAAAACTTGATTTATGCGCTAGAATAACAACAGCGAAGGTAATTCATAATGAGGAAATATTGCGCTTCCTCTGGTGTTCTGAACTAAAGACAACCCGGTCACGTGAAATAGTACAACGGTAACGTGAATCATAGTCATGTTTAATGAATGTTTGCCACATAGCATTAGATAATATAAGAGCCAGTGAGAATAACATATAAGAAATAAATTAAAACTAAACATCAGGAATTAAAATTAATATCACACTTAGAATCCTACTTAATATTATAAATGCGAAAGTTTTTCAGTATGGATGGATGGATGTTTGTTACTCTTTCACGCAAAAACTATACATCGGATTTGGATAAAATTTTGAACACAGATAATTCATAACCTGGATTAGCACATAGGACTTTTTATCTCGGGATAAAAGCTAAGCGGGCAGAAACTAGTCTTCCATAAGTTGGTAGGTCAGAGGGCTTTTCAAGATACTAATAATGACATTTGGACGTAAGTAATGCAAGTTCATAACTAATTTGAGCATGTCCCTATCTAAAAAAACCATTGCAGATCTTATAATGCATTTACTAAGATTAATAAAAATAGAGAATTAAAAACATGTTAACATCGGCAGCTTGAGCACAATTTTTTTTCGTAACGAAAACTACTGGTAAAACAGTAAATTATTTATAGTTTGTTAAAATACTCAGTACCAGTACTTGTTTTCATTTTTCGTCTGGCACACTGCAATTTTCGATTTCGAACCGTCCAAATGGCAGACTATAAAACATAATGACTTTATGCAATACAAGCCTGAAGATGCTTCAGACCGTAACTGATGAAAATAGTAAACACAAATGGAAACAGACTTAATTGTACGTTATTACAACCGGTAATATCACCCTCCGTAAGTGGGTAAACGTTTCTTAGGGAACCAACTGCACTGAGAGTGCAAATAGCATAAAAACGCAATAATAATAGCAAGAAAACTTTTACGAGCTCTCACAATATTTCTGAGAAAGACAGTTGCTATTTTCTTCAAATATGGGCAAGAATTTCATTATGCCTTTATATTCATCAGTATTATTAAAATAAGGAAATTTTTAAAGGAACAGAATTCGTTTGTATCTCAGAATAATAACTATAGCTAGCTAAGTTATTGTTCTGAGGGTTGTGACATGTCAAATTGAAGTATCCGAATAAGGACATCGCTTCGGTTGCGCAAGCGGAGCTGTAGTCCTTATTCTGAGTATCTGACTATCTTGTCTGGTTAATGACAAGTTTTACGGTAAATTTCCACAATTGACGACACCTGTACTGCACAAAAACAATGTGCTTAACAAAATAGCTGTGCAATTATACCTGCCACCTAATGGAACCAGTGATCCTTCGTGATCATCACATTCAACCTTTACATGTAATGATTCTATTTGGGTAGTTTTTATGCGTCATGGATGCCTCACATTTTATAGTAGGTACAGAGAGATCACAAATGACTTTCAATTGATGTAAATTTATTCCTTTGATATGTAAATGCATACTACAAACAAAGTACATACACACATTAGAATTATCAATCATAGAAATCCTGCATTTCAGGAATGACAATTTGTGGGAGATGTGGTTACACGTTTCTATTACTGCAATATTATCAAAAATGTATGATTACCATTAGGAATTTAGTAGGAAACTAAGATAATTCTTAGCCTATAAAAGACGGAAACAATATACGAAAGTTGGTAAAGCAAAGAGCGGAATGTTAAGAGACAGTAATTGAGGAGTTGTATATTGGTAAATTCTGATGAACGATTACAGCTTAGGCTAATTGTGACAGATAGTTAACAAATAAATTATCTTGAATCCGTTAGAGGTTAAACTAAGGTTATTTATAAATCAAACTACATGTTCAGCTAGGCTACGTTTACTATCTCAGGGTTTATACCCCTGAGATAGTAAGCGTAGCCTAAGGATGGAAATTTATAATGCAACACTTCAAATCGCTTTTAAAGTACCCCATGTCAACGTTTATGACCCATTGCTTGAGGAAATACAACTTAAGGTTACAGATTAGAGAGTTTATGGAAAACGTCAAGACGTCTTCAGCATCAATAAAAGTCAAACAAAACCTCCCACTACATTTAACGTATTTACAAACAGTGTACATACATACGTCATCTCTGTACAATTACTATGACCTGTGTGGGAATAGAGTACGATGGGAAGCGGGGTCAATGGCATCGAGTGCGCTGACGCCGTCAGACGGATGCGCTTGCGTTGCACAATAATGGCCGCCTACTTTTATTTATCGAGAAAAAAGTAAGTGAAAAAGAGCGAACTCAAAGTGACGCACGATTGGTAAATTCAATTTCTTACTTAAAAATTGAACTGCAGCTGGTATTGCTGGAGTCGTATACTGAAATAGTCGTAAGTTAAGGAGCAGTAACTTCAAACGAAGCAGCTTTCGTAGGGGACATACTAGATAAATGCAAATCATTGAAGGGCTATTTATTGCTGTATCAAGTCTCAAAGCAAGTCTCCTATGACGCCGCACTTCCAAGTATTGCAACAATCCTTCAAATTCCTCGGTAAACGATCCAAGAAAATTTAAGAATTTCCTTTTCCCCCAACCCACGATTCCATCAATATTCTAGCAAACGTGAAAAATCGTGCTTTTGCACGAATATTTGCAAAACTCATTAAAAAGGGACCTACATGACGATGTTATGTTATAATTAAACAACTAGCAATATCGTTATATTAAAGACATCCGAATTTAGCTGGTCTAAAGCATGTTTCAAAACAATATAAGATAACATTACATTTATTATATTCTCATAATCATCATCATAATTTATTCGTTGTTTTGCAAGTACAAAAACAATGTCGAGTAATCCAGTACTGGGACATCAATACAATTCGTCAGTATAATATAATGACATAATGACGTCCCAAATACTCAGCGCAGTGACATAAAGACATTCAGAGAAAGTACAAAGAGTCATTACAACCCGTAGAGTTACAACCACAAGAATCTAATGACATACAGGAATAATGATGTGAGAAAATAGATAGCGAAATTTGTTATTTCCTTTTTCGTTTATTTTCAAGTACTTTAACTTGTCTAGGCGACAGCAATTTGTTTGAAGTGGGTTAGTAGGATTAGTAATTTCACTAAGCATAGTTAACTGTGACTTGATGATACTTCTAGATTAGCTTAATTTATTATAACTGTGTAATTTCAAAAACTTTTTTAAAAATCCATTCAAATTGTAGCGTGTTTTACGAATATTTTTTTATCCCATGCCATGATTAATCAAAGATCCTAAAATATACAAGTAAGAATAGCGTAAGGCAATTTCCTATAAAATTGGAGCCCCTTGACTTGGGACAATACTTCCACCTTAGGTAACTCAAGAGAGAGAAATATCTCAGTCAAATAAAACTTCTCCGATATAGTGTTGTGTATCTGTGGACTAAGGTTTCCAGAATTCCTCTGGGATACACTAGAATTAAGGAACCATATACTGTGCTAGCACAGTGAGTCCTTTGTTTTTCCGTATAAAAATTCCGTATTTTTGGTATAAAAAGTAGCCTAGGTACTCTCTGAAAAGTCATCTTCTTGTCAATGTGTCAGTTCCTTCAAAATTTGATCAGCTGTTTCATAAATTAGTATGAACAAGCAAACATAGACAGTTATAAATTAATTATAAGTGAAATATAAAGTGTACCTACTCGCAATCTCGGAACCGCAAAAGTATGTAGTAAGAGATTTATCAATGTAAAAGAATCAAAAGAGGTTTGCAAGTCAAGAGTGAAATGGCGCGCTTTGCACACCCCGAAATGGACTGTGCGTTATGATACGTACCTATGTATAAAGAATAATATATAGAAGTGATGTCTTAGTTACTGTATTATATTAATTAACCTATGTATGTTTGTTCAAATACTTAAGTATGATTAGATCCTTCAACTTGGCTTATTCGCAATGCCGTTTACTTATTTAGCGGTTATTGAGGCAATGTATAACTCAAAGTCTAGCGTAGCGGTTGTATTCTCTTGGACTCAAAGCATTTATCTCCAATGTCACTGTGTCACTTGAAGTACGTAGTGTATGGAATGTTATTTGTCTAACAATACGTTTTCATAATCTGTTCGCATGATTTATCATACAATCAGACGGCAATTCACGGACACCTTAAACGTACAAATACACAATTCTCAACATTCATTATGTATCTTACTTACCACTTATGTAAGGTTTCTTAGGCTAGGTTATTTCCTCTAGTATAATAAGGTATTATAGTCTTCCTACCTGTGGCACTAAAAAAATACCTGCAATAATATATTCCTTTATGGCTTCTTGAAAGGATTTCCATAGCACTGAATTATAACTTAGCTCACCGAATATACTTCAAGTCATAAAATTTTAGCTGGACTCTTTATACATATAAGTGCCAAAAAAAAACAAAAAAAACTGCATATTTTCAACATTTGCAACCATAATTGGTATTGATAGGCATCATCTCAGAAACTCATAAAAATATTCAGGGATACAGAAATCTTGTAACATTATTAACATCTACAGAACCCACTACAAGATTACGTCATACAAATAAAGGGTACTTTTGGAAGGAGGCGATTTAAAATAAACGGTAAATACTGTATTATTAATGGCGCTCCTAAAGTAAGGCAAGCGTAGGCCTGCGGCAATGCAAACTTTCATGTAACCTACATTATTTTATCTCGTGCAATATCTGCGCACGCGCCGTTAAAACGGACCATATTTAACACGGAATGATATTCAAACATGATCCTTACCGATATATTTTTTATATTATAAGTGGGAAAATCTAAAATACTATTTTGTAGATATTCGCAAAACCCTGCTAATAGAAACAAAATTAATAAAGGACGGAAAAAATAAACGGTTTAAAAGGTTTTCATTATTTATTGCATTATGTATATGTGTGATTTGTATTGACTTTTCGTTCCTTATTTTGAGTTATCAGAGGATTACTGCCACAAGCTTAAAATCATGTTATTTATTGATTGACTACACTATTTTACATTGTTCCTGTAAGGTAGCAAAGAAGTCGCTAAATTACGTTATCTTTACATTTTATTGTAAAAAAACATTTGTACCAAGTTCGAGCTGCGCAATTTTCCCTCCGTATGTTTGCTCAACATTGGCCCAATCTCAGTCAATCAGTAGGCGCGCCTACAAGTGAAATGCACAAAGACTTTAAGCTACGTTTACTTTATATGCGCGTGCAGATGTATCACGTGATACCTAGATTTCTTTGTAGGATTAGGACAAGGAGGATTTTATAGTCTTTGGATTAGGATTAGGAAAGTGGTTTAGTAAAACAGATGCCTTCCATGTCATTTATAAACTGGACAAATGTTCTTACGTAGTCTAATCATCTATTTTAATCTTAAATATTGATATTATTTTCAATGTTTATATCTGCCTACTCGAAATATCTCAATATCTGAACGATTTAATCTATTTCAATTTCAATGATGCACTGTGACTCGATATTTAGTATACCTTGTTGAAAGAATCTAGCAACTTAATGCAGGTAATAAATAAGTACATGTGACCACTTTCAAAATCCGTATTATACCAATATTATCTTTCACCGTAAGTTACCTGTTTTCAACAAAGTTGCAAGTGGTTTGAAATGTAGACTATCATCCTCGTTAAGTTTTAAGCCATGTGATCGCGACCTTATAGGAGAGTTGTGTTCAATACCGATGGGTATATTGCTCTGATCCAGCTTGACCCTACTAAATATTACTATTATTTATACTGTGTTAGTAATATGTATAATTTGGTTTATTAAAATGTCACGTTATCAAGTTCAGGCGTTTCGTAAGCGTTTGAAGAGCTGATCCATTATTTTGAAGAACAGTTGCGTATGTTCTTCACTGAGCACTTAAATTATAAAAGCATACGACTTTTTTATCTTACTAAGAAAACTCAATTGTACTTTTCGACTAGAATATATTCAAAAGGTACTAGTGGTATCTACATAAACAAATAAATAAACTCAATTCAAACTAAACCGCCCACAACAAGTCCGTTTCAAGAAAACGATCGCCAAGTCCTTGTTAGTAAATGTCCACTACCCACTGCACACAATTAGAAAACATCATTTAAATGGTAATGTTTTCTAATTGTCTTATTGTGTGATATTTAAATATCTACCTTAACTCAATAAATTGAAGTCCAATTTACTAAGTAACGATTTATATTTTACTTTACAGAAGATGCTTATCTTAGTTATTAAAAACATAGTCTTATTATGTCCACTTTAAAGTGCAGTATCGGATGCAAAGGCAATATTTCGGAGGATGGATTTGCACATCAGACACGTACTTCAGTAAATATGCAAGCTGACCGCACAAGCACCCGATATCTAAGGATTAGGTCAATCTATTTGATCGAAATCGCCGTGGCCTTAATCCCAAACGATGTTAGAGTCGGTAGTCCGTACCCATTCTAAGCCGCTATAGATATATATCAGACTACCAACGACTCTGCAAACGGACTAGCGTTTTCTTGACACCTTGATAACTGCTCAGATCAACATTGACATCAACAGAGGAACTCTCCTAATAACAATGTGACGCCCGTAAAAACTACGCTTTGCATTGTACATATACACAATTACACGCACACAGTACAGTACACACGTACAAAGAATACAATGTAACTACGCCTTGCCCATGCACTACATGTAAAAAAAGGCGTCACTTAATTGTTCGCGAAGTTTCATCAACCTTTTTTATTTGAACTGAGGTTAACTGTAGCCCAGTTCCTTAGCATTAGAAGCAAGTACCACCCACCCGAGATTTGGGTTGAATACATTTATGCCCTATGAGTTCCGTAACCCAGTTTACTGGTTATATTATGGAGTTGGTTTTGACCAACTATTCGTTCCTTCAGACCTATATTCTCCAAGGCAGAGAAAAGACTAAACCGGCTCACTACTAGATACTACTACTGCAGTGCAGATTGATATGTTTAGTAAGTGTGTCACGTTCTCCTTGAAGTGATATAGTAAGTAGAACATTACAATTATCTCAACGGTCCAATTCTATCAATATTCATAGCAAAACGTAAATCAGTGGAACTTAAGGGTTTGCCAATAGATAACGCACATCGGTACTACGACATTGACAATTATTTTCACTAAAAACTGCATTAGCAGTCGCTATACAACAGGTGCTACTTTCTATTCCGTCGGAGAAACGTACCGTGATGTCGCGAACATGGTAATGTTGACGTGTAGTGGCATATGCCTATTAGGCAATATTGGACACGCTTGCAGCCTCGTTTGGTGTGGGCAAGCTGACTGCGAAGCGTTTAGCACAATTTAGACTAAGCTTAGTGATATGAAAGCGCTTTTGTGCATAAAGGAATTACTACCAATTTTAATATAATGTATTAAAATTGGTTGGGTAATTTAATGTGCAATAATTAATCTCAGTACTCTACAAACAACACACCTAGATTCAGAACAAATGCATATATAAACTGACTATTTTTCTCCGTTTAATAAAACCCGTGACTTGGAAAAATAAAAGTGATGCGTATTAAGACTATCTATGTAAATATAACATATGAACTAATATTATCGCTACAATTGCTTTTCTTTCTTCTTCTTGTATTCATTTGTGTGTTTTGCGAAAATGCAACTGACAAATGTCAACTGTATTGACATGTGTCAATAACTGTTTTTCCATATATTGTAGATTGGTAGGTAAGTAGGTAGAGACAAGAACAAGTTTCGGGAAGGTTCCCGAATGTAGGTAGAGGTATGACATCATATTGGCTTTGTATTGGTATTTTTATGTAATGGTTTGACAGTTAGTTCAATCAAAACGCACCTTATGTACACCCACAGTGCACCTTCTATGATCTTGAACAACTGCGATCTTTGCGACCATAAAACAGAAGTTTATAGCGCCAATCGCCGTAAATGATGTTGCATGTTAAGTTATAAGCGAATGTTCCGCCCGCGACAGTCCGCCTGGGAATAAAAATAAGTAGGTACGTTTAATTAACTTAATTCCAATTAAAAGTAATTTGCGTAGGAATAAAAAAAGGATTGCTTTTTACATTAAACCATAATGCGCTTTTGACGCATTGAAACATAGATTTTTGTTTGGTTAATGTGCTTATTTTTTTTATTATTTTACGTATATGTAATTTATTTAATTCTTACTTCTTTTTCCGTGTAATCACAATCATATTGAAAATAAAAAGCTTGCAAATTAATTTAGCGCCTATACATTTCGAATTAAAAGTACCCACATCCACGCCGTCGCAAATTAATTCAATTTGTAAATAAATAAAAAAAACTAAAAGCAATTTACATCAACTAACTGAGGCAACACACGGAAGTAATTTTACATCCACTATTATTTAGTAACATAACAAAAACTGACAAATCAAGCACTAACACTTGAACACTTACTGAGATTGCCAGTACTTACAAAACTACGCTATTGTGTTCCAACTAAATTTGCATGATGCAAAAAAACTATTGGTACTATTTATAGTTCAATAAACTACTTAATAAACAATGTATGTAATATTGTATTTATTTTAACTTTAGAGTTTTGACATAATGACTATTATACAATAATATGATAACACAAGTGTCTTACTATCAATATTTAGAAAAGTATAACAATAAAAGCGTTGCACGTAAATATATAACGTTATTAAACTAAATATTATCACCAAGGCACAAAAGTTTAAAATAATTTAAAAATAAGTGCTCTAAAAACTCATAACACATAAGCAAGGGTACTAGTGTTTCTCGTAAAATTGATTGCGAAAGCAATTGCACTCGCTACTGCTATAAACAACCGTTAACCAGCCATTTTGTGTTTTATTGCTTAATAAAATCATAGCTAACTCGGCGACAAATTCAAAGATGAGACCAACGTGCTGATGTTGACTTAATTTAAAATCGTTTTTCATTATATTCAGGAAGTCATTTAACGCTGTGGTCGTACCTGTAGCGAATTAAATTTACTCGTATGTGATTCTTATTAGGGCTGCCAACTCTGTGTAAAAGTTTAATAGTTTTCAACTCAAAATATGTTGTACAAAATGTACAATACCGACGCATATACTTTTAGCTAAAAAATATATTACGCTCGTCACTTATTTAAGTCTTATAGTGGATAATAATTAATTTAATTAGGCTACTAAATAATAGAAAACACGAATTACATGATTAATAATGAAACAAAATCATTTAGGGTCGGTATTACGAATGACACTACAAGGTTGCAATAGTCTAGACTATGGAAACCACTAACCATCAGATGGGCGGTGGGCCGTATGCTTGAACAATAAAATTAAATATCGACCTCAAATATTGTTTAAGGTTTAGTTTTTACTTTCCACCAATAAAATACCACCAGCCCTTACTAATAATATACTTTTCCTCCATCACTTATATAGACTACGATCTTGTAATTGAAAAATACCAGTTTTCGATTGGATATAAACGTGGAGGCTTTCCCACATCTCTATCTCAGAGATGATAAGTGATGCTTTAAACTTGTTTCGACTGATCGTGAAGATTAATCTCTGAGATTTTGCCATAAGAGTCAACGGGTTAGGAAAATGTGTTATAATATAAATAGCTAACGTTCGGGTAGTCAGCCTGTTTGAGGTTAAGTTATTGGCTCGCTAGGGGTTTCACGTTCGTAGACCACAATTGTTATCAAGTACCCAATTTGTCCTTGTGTTTTTCATAAATATTATTACCGACTTGCTGGTTAAGAACCATTATCAGTTATTATATATTTATTGACACAAAACAGATTAAACTATTTACAAAAACATATCTTAACCTACCTACTTATAGATAAAAGATCTGACCCAAACCGGAATCATGCGGTAGCGTGCCAAGAATGCTGGCAGCATTGCCACGCTGGATAGCAATGCTGATTTTCTGAGCGAGATATGTTCCAGCACGCCTGTCACGGGAGGCCTCAACCAGCCGACGTGAGACCTCCTTGAAAAGCTGAAGAGCATCCGGGCCCCAGGGACCCAGAGTTTCAACCGCAAATGCAGAAAATACGTGCCCTGGACCAAGACATGCATATTTCCGGCGCTTGAGGCACTCCTGCTGAGCAGCAGCGGCGCCGGCCGCCACCGAGGTGCCAGGGAGATGAGACGGAGCCAGGGTATCGACACAAGTTGCATCCCACACCAGGGGCCGACCCAATCTCCATGGCACCAACGACATGCCATCCGGCCTCCGGCCATCGCCTCGCGCCAAGCCGACTGGTTCCAGTACAGCAGGTACTCCGGCGGTGACCAGAGCCCCGCGTAGCAGGTCATTTAGGGTCGAATGACGTGACAGACGACCGGCGCTACCGATACATGAAAGGCCATGGTGCCCAAACACGTCAACATTATCCCCGCAATGACAGTTATTTAATTTATGAGTTCTAAGTAGACTACGTATAGTCCATATTACAAAACTATTCGTAATGCGTGAAGAAAATTAACGAACCATCACCATATCAATAATTGGGTGTTTAATAAGCGCATTAATGCTGACTGATTGGCGTTTAATACTAGTTGGGGACCAGTCGAGCAAATCTAACGGAATATCAAGCTGCGTACTTTGTGAATTATTAAGGAATAAAAACCTGCACTAACCGGGATACCGATTGGCAATCCCACCTCTAGCAAGGACTAACGTTTAGAGCAAGTTTAAGCAGACATGTCAGAAATCTTAAAACTTCTGACAACTAATCTTAAGTTAAGAAAGTTTTTTTAGTTAAATAAGTTATCATGGCATGCTTCGTAAAAAACCGGTACCCTGCTTCTCGGCATAAGTCTTACTCGGAGAAAATTACATACAGTGTGTTTGGGTTAAGTGATTATTTTCCGTTTCAATATGCTAAGTGACCATTAAACATATTTATTAATTTGTTAGTTTGTTTAAAGTTTTCGTGGTAATCCAATAAAACTAAATAAAATAAAAATAAGATATCGGACATCAATCTTCGCCACCCACCTCACCTTTAAATAAAACGAGGTGGTTGTTTGTGCTTATTAATGTCAGAGAAGCATGAGAATGATCGATGATAAAATCGATTCATTCAGATGCAGTTGCGACTCGAATGACCGATACTGGAAATGAAGAAATCGAGTTGATTGCTCAAAACGTGCTACAGTTTCAAATTGAAAACGAATTGAATTAGCACTACCATATAGTATTCTACGTTCGACATCAAATACCGGAGTTGATTCCTTTAATTTCTGGCCATAGAACTAAGAGTGTTTCTTGTCCGTTTTGTAAACGGTAGTGCCAAATAGTTAGTAAGTTCTTGATGAAATCAATTATTAAGACATGTATCATCATGTATACAATCAATAGCAAGGTGAAAACAACTTATTACTAAAACATTTCTGCCGCCACGTTGCTTTCACAATCTATGGATAGCGTCTTTTTGGACCGCAAATAGGTTTTGAAATATGGTTTAGTCACTTTAGCCTACGTCACAAAAACCAGCACTCACCTCCGCTTCTTTGCCAATCTTGTAGTATAAAAAAACAAATCAAGTAAATGCATTGCAACAATTTGTGCAAAAGCAGTTTAATAAAACATGATGGGTTAAATATTATATTTAAGGTACCTAATCATTTCTGTGTCATAAGCATGTGCACATAATATGTGGTTAACTTAGGAACAATTTAAGAGCGATTTCACAGAGATAATGTCTAACATGAAACGTTTACATTGCGAAAGGTGTTTGTATAATTTGAATACGTACAAAAATACACCTCGTTATATTTAGAGGTCAGTAAAAAACACAATCGCGGGTTGACCGCGACCTAAAACCTTAAAAAAACTTGTATTGTCGGCGCGGCTAGAGTCAAAACAGAGAATCGTGACTGCAGTTGAATAAATTTAATATTTTGACGAATGTGCAATTGGGCCAGTTACATATATATAGAGCGACCAACCGGTCAACATCTGTTGAGCTCCGTTACAAAATATTTATGTATTACATTATTAATATTTATATGTATTTTGTGTAATATACATTGAGAAGGGAATTGCACCATCTGTACAAAAGTAAAACGTGTCATCTCAAACATCGTTCAATTATTTATTAAATTAATCGGTCCCAAATGTATACATCATATTAGTTGTTTACCTTTGGAACTTTTTCTATATACATAGTCATAGTCACCACTACTAGTCAATTCACCATTTCAACAAATTCGCAATATTTCAAAATAATATTTCACTAGCTTCTGCCCGCGACTACGTCCACGTTGAGCTTAGAATCTGAGAGGAACCTAAAATTTCCCCGGGATAAAAAAGTATCCTATGTGTTAATCCAGGTTATAAATTATCTGTGTTCCAAATTTCAGTCAAATCTGTTGAGTAGTTTTTGCGTGAAGGAGTAACAAACATCCATCCATTCATCCATACTTACAAACTTTCGCATTTATAATATTAGTAGGATAAATATGTACGTGCTATTGCAATGCTTGTTGATATAACTTTTTGACCAACGCGCCCGGCTATCCGGCTTTGCATACAAATATAAAATGTTCTAAAACCAATTATCTACGATTACTAAGCTTCACGGATCCTTTAGTGACTTATACGACATTAAAGTAAAGTTTCCTAAGATTTTCTTAAACTCTGTATATGAATGACGTCAATAGATATTTAAATCTTCGCTTAAATTTTATAAACACAACCTTTAAAATTGTTCATATAGCTTCAAAAATAAGTAATTATATAACTATAGTCTGACAACAAATTAACATCAGTAATTATTTATAAGAAATATAAAATATAAAGAAAATGAAAAATATAATTAAAAAAAGAAATAGAAATAAATTAAATTAAATTGAAATCTAATATACATCCTATTTTCACCAAAAACAAGTCAAGATACAATTTTAATTTCATAAATTTCATCAAATCATTATCGAACAACTAGAAGATTTCCCTTATGTTTTGGGGGCCTGCTACTATATGACAAAGGGCGTACTCACAAATTTTCTAGCAATTAGTTTACTTCGGGGTAAAAATTGTAAACTTAAAAAAAGTTGGTTCTAAACAGCTCCTTAAAATATGGCTGAATAATACATCTTGCAAATAAAATCATAAAACAACTAATAATTAATCGATACAGATAATTAAAGCGAATTCGTAATTCGACACAATATCTTTACGTAAGTTCTAATTACCGGCACAACTAGACTGTAACGTTCACACACTACGGATTCTCGTATACTGAGTCATACATAAATAACAATACTGATAAATTTATGCGAATAATATAACATTTAGGACCATTTGAATTAAGGAGTCGGTCCAAAAATTCCACACCGCGACAGCGATAATCTGTGAGCGTCATTTAGCGTATCCTATTAGAATTGTTACGATATTACTGACGATAAATATTGAATGAATACCTCAACAACTCTCGTTATATTGAAGGTGGAAAGACTATGTATATGAGATTGACAGTTTATAACTGTTTAAGAATAACTTCATATGAATATGTGGTAAATATAAATAAATATTGAAGTAGCTGAAAATATAAAGAAAGGAATATGTGACAATGAGCATACGTACCTTGATTAAAAATAGTTTACCCTTTTTACTATATCTCTTGTAGTCTGAATTCTGAGAACTTTTTCCACTACCAGGACCAAAAAGAATAGGCCGTCTAAAGTAAACATCATATACCTAAGTAGGTACTTAGGTATACTCTCTCTCTCATTGTCTCCAAAGAAGAACATGAGAGAACTAGATTGAGGTCAATCTAGTTCGCTCATATTCTTTGGAGAAATAATAAAATAAATTAAATGTGGTACCTCTGTTACAGTGACGATTAAAGTAATTAATAAATAAATATTTACCGAAAATACGTATTATATACGGCTATGCTAATGTGGCATGACCAAATCGTAAACGCAAATTACTCATGATGAGTGACGTAATAATAATTACAGATTGACTTCCGCTGAATAAATGGAAAGAACAAATCAATTGTTTGTAAAGACGTATTTAATCGATAGCTAATACCATTAATGAGCACCGTTCAAACAAAAGTTCTCGATTAAATCGTGTATTCGTTAACCGGTTTCTGTCTTATTGTTTATGGTTAATCAATCAATCACTTTGAATTTATGTTACGAAGCTAAACCGGTCGAATAACGGTGTTCGTGAAACCTCGTCGTTAACCTGAAATTGACTGCGTTACATTATGTATCTGAGTGTAAATAACTGCTTAGAATGTGCGGTTTTCTTATTAATTATTACTTGCAATAGGAACATAAGTTAGTTAATGCAAGAGGTGACACTAAAAATTACTTTAGATTTTAAGATTTTAACACGTAAACGGTAACAATGTTACCGTTAACGTTGCAATATGTCATATTATTATCTATTACATACAAATTTATTAGATATTATATCATAAAATCAACACATTCAGAACAGCAGTGTTAAAATTAGACAATCATCTTTTCAAAATTAAAAACATATTCATCAAAATATGTTGGCAGCACATATCAGATAAATATATGGTTTTAAACTTTATTCAAAAATATCATATTTATTGTTCCCAAATGCCAAATTTCATACAAGTATATTTTATCGTATAGGTCGCTTTGGCGTGATCGAGCAAAAATCCCAATAAAATTGTTTATGTAAATCACAAACTGTTATGTAAAACGGTAGTACCACTTTCTTTACGTAGCAGGTACATGACCTGTTATCATCAACTCAAATCTCAAAAAAGGTGAAGTGCGGTGTCAATCAGGTATTCTGAGTTCTCTCCAAGTTATAAGGCAGTGTGGTCAATGTTCACGATGCAGTGGCAAAGCAGAGCCATTAGCGACGGATAACTGTTAACGGGACCGGTAGTCGCACATAAAAAATTAACGGGTGGTACAAGACGGAAAAAATATGTATTTATTTTATTTTCATCTGATTTGCATGCTGTCAAGCACTCACAACAATCTATAGACTTGCAACGTCATGCATACCAATCATCACACTATGAGTATGTCTCTGTAATTTTTTGTAGAAACTCTACCTATTTCATTCAAAGTACACCAGTACACACAGCAAACAGGTAAGGTAAATTAGTATATTTCTGAATGTTCTGACAGCTAGGCTTTCATTAGCTGTAAATAATTATTTGTAATTCTTAAATAGACAATGGAAAGATAAAGTGTGCAACGAATCGAAACAGATTACAAGCAATAGCTCTGACATTTAAATTGCAGAGGAAGAGAATAGGATGGTATGAAATTGGGAAGAAAGCAGGGCTTCTATCCGGTCGTCTTTAAATGTATGTACAAGTGTACATCGACGATAATATTGATGATCAATCCTGTAACACCTACTCCAACGTAGATTTCGCCTCTAACTTGTTCCATAGTATAAGATACGTTACACACTGTCCATAATTAAAATGACTGTGCGGTGCAGACAGTTCAGTGTCATAACGTTTACGACTTAAAGCTTTTATATTATAATTTTCTGGAACTAAAATATAGGATACATACAAGCCTAAGACTAATCAAATATATGTGTGTATGGGGTACAACGGAAGAGGCAGACCTAAGCGAAGATGGTTGAACTGTCCGAAATGGCTAGAAAGGGATTGAATAAAGAGATGATACAATGACAGGATAGGAACAGAAATATTACGAAGGTGATGAAATGCTATTTGATAGAAGCGGATATCGAAATGAAAGAGGTTGACAAAAACTACCGACCATAGCTTACCTGTCTATGACATAAACTGACGCAGTCACGTGATACCGAAGAACGAACTGCGATTGCATCTTGTTAAGGGCTAACCTGATGTAGCATATCACGTAATGGCAGATAATGGGAACGTTGCCGTTCTATAAAAATAGCGTGCAAATTCACTTTATGCGTGGTCTTAAAATGGGTATCGATACGCAATTTTTCGGTACATCGATTTTAATAACAGTTAGGCATTCTCGATATTTATAACTGTAATGTTTGAGGTTAAAACGAACAAAGGGTTAGAGTGACGTTAAGGTATGTCCTATAATATGATCCGAACGGACAACACGAGAAAAGCAATTAATTGCGTAACAATTACTGTGCTTCACTGCCTGAAGCAAAAAGAACCCGTGATAGTTGCCTTAAAAATAAATGAGGGAAGAGTTTTTTGTAGACAGCTCAAGTAAAAATTGAAGATCAATAAAAACATACAGAAAGATACGAATTGTCTAGAAGACTTAGAAAGATTGCCATTGCATTGTTACTGAATGAATAATACTTTAAATAAGGTATATCCTTAGATTTGACTGGCGTATCCAACTCTTAACCAACAATGAGCATCCTATATCATGTGCCGTAACGTAACTCAATGCACATTGCATACGTATTATAATTGACTATTGTTTCTCTACTCACTCCACTTACTAAACAGAGCGCAGAGATATTCATTATGTGTTTATATTAGCTCACATTGCTGTCCGTTAAATGAGATATAATGTTATTTAATCTAATCAACAATTAGGTAATAAGCGTTTACTTTGGAGGTTTACTAATATATCCTATTACACAGTAGGGGCGTATTCTTGATGGATGTGTTGCGTTGGACAGAGATGATAATCTCAATGATATCTATAATTATTTGAAGAAATTAGTTCATTAAGTTTATTCGCAAGTATTTTTCTACAAAGATCGAAAACCATTCCGCCTGATTACCATTGGCTACGTAAACACAGTGCTCTTCTTCAAGGAGAAGCTGCAGAAAAACAACACTAAATAACGAATACAAGTTAATTTGCACTTTTTTTATACCACTAAGCTGAAGCTGACGAGCTTACGGCCCACCTGAAGGTAAGCAGTCACCGTAGCCTATAGCCGCAATATTATGCCTATAGCATATATGCCTATAGCAATACTAGGGGTATTACTAACGGGTTGCCAACCATGTTGTTGATGAGGACTCACTGTGCTCGCAGCATTACTACTAACCCAGCGTATCCTCGTGGAGCACTTTACTTACCGCAGAAACACAACACTACATCAAGTAGTGTTATTTCACTGCGGTCTTCTGTAAGGGAGATACAGTCCCAAGTCGGGCGGCTCCAATTTAAATGGGAAAACCCACGGGAAATCCCAAATCGCCTTACCTCGCTTTATTAAACGTGGCGAAGCAGGAAAAAATAATATAGTATTACGAAAGCGTTTTTCCTGTCGCGTAGTTTTAGCAGTAAAGGTAATAGCTGCTAACCGCGATTTCATCTGCATTTATATACAGACAAAACCTTATGTCCTTCCCCAGGATTTATATCCTGGGAGATAGATTATTCTATGCAAGCAAGATTATTCTATCTAAGCAACTTAGAACAAAGAAACAAAGTTACTTTCGCATTTATAAAATTAGTATGGATGGATTCGTGGCATTTTGTCGAATCACAAATAGAGTTATAAGGCTTCAAGCATGGGTTCATAACTCGAAGTTACACTTGCTATTTCGTCGACTCAACAGAGGTTTTTGAGTGAGGCAAACCAGATAGTGAAACTTTAAGTAAATCTTTTTTTTCGCATTTGCCAATCGCAATGGGAACAGAAAATATTAGGATAAACGATCTCAGTATATTATGTAGATGTTAATGTCTTGTATGTGTCTACTTTACTTGCTTAGTGACCATAATGTTTTAGTTGTTTGTCAATAAAATACTAGGCATATGAGCACATAAATAATAACCAGGCTTCACTGACAGTGCTAAATTAAACTTAGCCACAGAATCCTTACTAGTGAGCTTCAAGCTTAGCTGCCACCACTTTCACTCGCAATTGGCACCACCTCTCAGTTGCATACCTGTAACAAAATATAGCCTTTGATGAAATATATACTTTAGTTCGCCAGCTTAAAATTCATAAATTAACGCTCTTTATTAAACTAATGAACCAATTAAACACAGAAACGAATCTGCGCATAATCGGAAATAATTATTTTTAAACGAAACACTTATTCAAAAGCACGCGTCTAGTCTACCTGCGGGCTATCTATGCATTTAATTACAAATAGCTAGTGAGATAACTTGCAACACTTACAATTTTACGTAACAGTAATAATGGACTGGTGTGTAATATTTTCATGACAAGAATATGACTCTGTGAACGAAAGTGTTATATTTGTCATGTTGATTGCGAGTCTCTTTAAATGGCCACAAATAAATAACATGTCGTATTTGCTTAATTGCAATGTATAATGAATATGCATTGGTCAAACTATTATATTTAAAATTAATCTCCTTCTTTGCTCAGCGGTAATGCTTGCCCATATCTTCAACATACGGGATATTTTAGGGCTTATAAATCCAATAATTGCAGATTACATTATGATCCATCTCCCATATCTTTGCTTTAAATATAAACATTACAGGCTAGTACCGATTATACGAGTAATATAATCACTCAATTATATTATGGGGTAGGCAGAGAGTATAGAGCGCCAATACACTCTTGAACTGTACACTTCTTTTGTTTTTTTTACATTTATTAATATCTTCATCAATATAGATCAATTATGCACATACCAGCCGCCACTTTTTCATCATTTAGTACATTGGTAATTTAATCTAGAAAGTTAGACCTCAAGATATTTTAAAGAATTATATCGTATGTTCTTGGTTTATTGCCTCCAAAATATGAAGGCATACGAAACGTAAGAGACTGTATGTATAGGAACAAAGATGGTAAGTTTAACCAATAAGACCTTTTTTTTTTTTAGGATATGGTCTCTCGCAGTTAGTTCGAGGGAACTTTTACTGCTTAACCGGACTAAAGTGGCGAGGCCATTTAAGGCCTCCAGCCAGGAGGGGGACTTAATCTAAGCAACAGAACTAAGGGCGTTGCTGGGAGATGGGCTACGGAGCCGTGACTGGCTTTGGGGACGAAGAAGACGGGATGAGTGCGACACCAATAAGATCAATTCATCTTTCAGGATCTCATGCAATGTAGATACACTTGCTCGTCCATTCGTCGATTTTATACTGAGATTACAAGAATGCAATTACCTACATGCCTACTCATAAATGTTTCATACAATCGAGATTACTTCCGCGTCTTAGAAGCTATAATATCACTCTACACTTCCGCTGTGAATACCTACTTGGGCTGAAATCTCTAACTTCGACACCTAACCGAAAACAGCGGTTACACAATCGTGATTGCAAGAGAATTCGTTATGCACCCCATTATTTTGATTGCAGCCATAAACACTATAATATTAAGTTATCAATTTTGGTAACTATAATTGATCTAATGAGAGTTAGCACTTAGACTTGACAAGCTGTGTTGTAACTGTAACACTGATGAAAGTGCACGTATTTAAGTAGCATAAAATACTATAGTTTAGGTATGTAATTGTGTACTATTTTAGATGTCTCTGAGCCCCCTCTTTTCTCGTAAATGTGGAGCAAAAACAAAGGTTTTTGCCGGTTTATTTCAATAGAACTTTATATTTTTATAATCAGCTTTCATGGATTTAAGAATAAAGTCAGTGGAGTTACGAATTGAACACAAGATTAAATTATTCCATTTTAGAATAAAGGTCTTATTCAATTTTAAATAGAACTAAAGTTCAATTCCATTTAAACGGTGTTATTCCAAATTCATTGAAACCGCGAGGCGTGCTCGAGCACGGGTTATGCAAGTAATATGTAGGTCGCTTCCAAGTCGCGGCTGCGAGCAATTTTATCTTGATGGTAGTAACTTAATGGAGGTAAACAAACCGAATAACTGTGGTTTGTGTGAGTGTAGGCGGCGTTTGAATAAAAGTAAAATTGTTCATCATAGTTAATGGAATGTCAATTATCAAGTGGGTGAGTGAGTTATTACTTGTCTTGTATATATTGCTCCCTTTCATAAATTTCCCATTTACTTAAAATACAACTACATATTTATTATATTAAATTATTTATTATATTAAATATACATTTATCTAGGTTTTTGACACGGAAAAGGTTCTTTCCATAAAGTCCAAAAGTTTAAAATAGTTTTAGGACTACCTAAACAAAACAAAATTAAATTTATCCACAACGCATAATTATTTATTTTGTAATATCACAAAATTTTCAACACAAAGACCAAATTCTAACTCTACTAAACGTAGCATATAAGAAAAACAACAGACACTCAAATACTTCTCATGTGAATGGAATATATCAGCTTTCTCCAAATCAATCACTTACAACAGTCATATTTTATTTATGAGGCAAATGCAAAATTCGGGTAACATCATATCGATACCTCCAAGGTTGAGTGTTACATGGTGTTTACTCATAACTTGCTTATACTCTCTCCCACCCCGAGAGGGACTTCGCGTGATTATATGTATGTGTACGTGGATTATTATTTCTGTTAAGTTATATTCTTCCTCTTAAAGGTAGCCCTTCCTTCCTTTCTCTCCTCGACTTCCAGCCATAAAAATCCATACACATAAAAGCGAAAGTTCCTTTATGAGAATTGATAATGGCAGCAAGCTAATATTATATACCATATTATATTAACTTTCTTATTTTGCCATAAACATCGGCCACATGTGTATTGTAGACCTTATAAGCAAATGACAATGTAAAAGTCAAGAAGCAATAAGCCACAGCCAAAGTACATTCTCAATTTAACATGGACTATAATTTTCTCTAGTAAGAGTCCATAAAGTTATTCAAAGTAAAAGCCATCAAAATCTTGCCATACTCATCAAGAAGAAGATAAATGATAGATTTAATAACATGTAATGCCATAAATCGATATTATTAAGTACATCTAAAATGAGTTATTGATATCAGTATCAATAATCAGTAATAATTATGAGAATTTTATTAAGAAAATAGTATTTCTTTTACTAAATAAGCAACATTTAAATATACATTTAATTAAATAAGCGTGACTCTTTGTAGCAATAAGTTCTTCAGGCGGTTAAAATTACTTAGTTCTTATCATAACTGGCAGAGGTGTAGTGAAAGTAAGACTTGTTCTAACACTTAGAACTGCAGAAAACAACTTAGGATTTGCATTCTGATTACCACTTTCGCGTGTCGTGACCAAAACGTTCACTTCTAAAGCAGCCAGTAAAAAGGATTTAAAACTCAGAATTCGTTGACAGAATAAACCTGCAAACTTAAAATCATAAAATTATTTTAAAGAAAATTATACATCACGAAAGATCAGCGCTGGTTGTCCTTCACAAGACAACCAGCACATGCTGAGTTGGGACCGTTTCATAATGACACGATGTTCTTCTACACTTGTATTCCTTTTGTATACGTTTGTGTTGTTATGAATAAATGTTTTTCTTTCTTTCTTTCACGGGTGGAAGACTTGCGTGGATAGAAATATGCGCTACAGGCGTAAGAGACAACAGATGCGGCTGCTGCTAAGACAATGTCTTCTAAATGAGCTTAGTAAACCTTACTCACCGTAGCAACACAACACAATATTTGATATTTAGTTGGCTGCAAACTAAATCACGTCTCTGTTTCCTCTCTTTATAAAAACAAGTGTAGGACTCTATGACTTAAATGTGATTTTCATTATAACTGAACTTGAAACTTACAGAATTTGTTTTCACATTAATAAGCCGTTAAAAAAACTTTCCTAGACATAGTGTTTAGAAAATCACACCGTCAATTCCATAAATAGGCCGATCGATCCACTAAGCAAAGCTAATAAGCACTTTGCTCTCACGCAGACTATCAAAATTTCACGCCCCACATAACTCGATGAATTTAGATACAGCGTACAATATTTCGACTGAACTCATTGCAGTGAGGTGGTTATAGCAAAGAGATTTCTTTATTCCCATTGCTTTCACCTAACAAAATTTACTCTACTGTTTCAAGATATTACATAGCTATTGTTCTTTGTGAGAAAATTGAGACACGCATGTAAGAAAAACATGTACAGAGAATACACATTATTTTTCAGTTGACAGCATTGCAATAATTCATTTGATGCTAATGTGTAAGATACCTACTGCTTTAATAGCATCTGAATGGCTGTTTTACGATTTCTTTATGAAGTATACAGTAAGAGATACAAAAAGATGTACTATATTATATATACAGATAATAGAACGAGATAAAACTAAATAGTAAAAACAAATATTATTAGGTCTGACTCTAAAAAACAAAATAAGGTATTATTCGTCTTTTAAAAAAAATTATAACCACAAAATGTCTTCGAAACAGTAACGTCCTACATCTGTACTATTTTCCGAAGAAATGGCATTAATGTCAGTCTTGTTTACAACTAGAATCGTTCGAGTTCAAATGGCGGATGCTAGCAACTAAAACGAAAGTTTCATGTGTGTTTCCGAGTGCTTGCTCACTCATCGGACCATCAAATGGCACCATTGAAATAATGACAGGTTACAAATGAACGAAAGTATCAGCTCCATTGTCTGAACGATTCGTGTTTTGTTGCGGTCGCACTGTACTGGTTTTGGTTCTCAACATTTCTTACTATTGTGGTACTCACTGAAGCGTAGCAAGTTAGCAACACAAGTGATACAATTTGTGAATGGAACTTGCTGAAATGTGAAACTTTACTTCGCGTTCATTAACGTGTTTAAGTATTATGCGTTTGTATTGGTATTGGATGGAGTAATTTAAAAAATAAAGTGAGCTTGCACACTGTAAAACTCCTAAAATATAAAATGTTTTTTGGCAATAACTATCTCTGTCTAGCTAGATGACAAGCTAATTTTAACAATTATATTACTTTTGTGTACTACCATTTTTGATTCCTTCAATTCGGATTGACTTTTTCGGAAGGACTCAGATCGCACAACTGAACAATGAACTTTAACACTTAAAAGGTTAATCATGGTTCATGATTGGTAAAGTGCATGCATACATGTGGTAAAAAGAAGCCCCTAAAGTTATCGATAGCAAAGGCTTAAATAAAAAAAAAGATTTTTACAATACCGTCTAGGTCTATCTATCTATAACCCCAAGGCGGTAATTCACCATAGAAAGCTAGGAAGTGGCCACTAATACAGTATCGGTTCAATAAACTGAACTAGTTTAAACCGGAACGCATTGTGTACTTTACAATGCAGGTTATTTTGTGTTTTGAATGCAATGAGAAACTGGGCCATTTGTATTCTGTACCAAACGGCTCAATGTCTATGAAGTGATTCTAAGAAACAAATTTGTATGCTATATCGCAAATGATTCTGATGATATATATCTCAATAAAATATATTCAAGAAGACAGGAACATATTTTGCGCGAAGGATCGGCATTGCCATACAGCCGAGCAATACTGCCAGCCTCCTTTGCACCCCCTCCCGCATGGCAGTGAATGGGGACAAGGTTTATATTTACTTTAAATTCTTGTTTATTATTTTTAATTTGAGAGTAGTTTTAAGTTTTTTTTATATGTGTACATATGCGCATGCATGTGTGTATCTCTCAAAAACTAAATGATTAAAATTCATAAAATCATATTTAAAATGAACACTCTAAGTCTAAACAGAAAGCAAGAACTCGCACCAGTACAGACAATAAAGAAACCTAAGTTACCGTTACTGAGCTAAATGTAGTCGGAACGGCCCAGTTCTGGAGCTTAGCATATCATTACTTGCACAAATAGTCGAGGAGCTCACCTATTATACTCAGATATACTTGTAAGTTTAAAATGGAGAGAAAATAAGCCATGTTCTTGGCTTACTGAGAATAAACAGATAACCTTTTTGCTAGCAACTGCTAGCAGTTGTTGTTGTAATGCTGCTAGCATAGTGAGTTCTCATGAACAACAGGGTTGGCAATGCGTTTGTGATGCTCCTTGTATTGCTAGCGGCTTTAGGCTACGGCTCAGAATAGATAATATACTACGTACAAGCTACGGTGACTACTTACAATCAGGTGAGCCGTACGCGTGTGTGCCACCTTAGTGGTATAGTAAAAATGTTTTTCAATTAGCTTTATTAAATTAAAAGAAGTAGTTTGCGAACTATAGAGGTAGTCGTTGTAAGTCTATTAAATATATTGATCACTTTAACAAAGGCTCGTTGCAAAACAAATACTGAGCGAAATGACATAAATACCACATTGCTTTTGTATCTTTTTCTGTGGACAGACGTTCAGACACTGAATAGAAAAACTCGCTAGCATTTAAAGTTAATCCTTATTGGGAAAATAGACTGTAGCCGCTTGTTTGACTGGCCAACATTCACCTCGGTTCGGTCACTTTCATCAGTTTCTTTTACTCGCAGACAGAATACAAATAAGGCAAAGAATCGTCAGTTAAGACTAATAAGAAAACTTACATTAGGCACCAAAATCGTTGGCCATAAATTCAATCCCACAGCGAGACACTGACAGGTATCATTCTTTTTTATCATACTGTTATGTGCACGCGCATGATTAAATAAGGGTTTACAGAACTATACTCAGCACAGAGTAGCTGTTTTTTTTTATATTTACACTCCATCCAGCAGAATATGATTTTTCTGCTATTTATTTATTATTTTCTACGCAGTTGTTTTGCAACGTGGCTTTGGCCTCACCATTTTAGAAAGCACTTATTAGTAGACAGTTCTCAATATTATACAGTGCCAGCCACATCTTTAAAGTTCAGTGTCGCAAATAAATATGTATTAGATATATTAGTAGTTATCTGACCTTTAGCACCAAAATCCCGCTTTGAGTTACACATAAAAAGCGGAAGCATTCCAAGGTAAGCTTTTTGCTCAGCACATCCTCAAAAGGCTCTATTTCTCCTCTACCGGGGATCGGACCAGCGACATTACAGCTGTCAGGCTGACTAACTTCTGGATAAACTATACGGAGGGAGACCATATTGGAGAATGCTTAGACACAGAGACTATTGCGTTTCGATTGTGTCTTTCATATCAATACATTGTTCTAGCATGAACTGTCCACTTTCATATAGGCATAACTTCAAAATATAAAAATAATTATGTCTCTTATTAGTGCGTTAGTCCAATAAGATAACTTGGTAATTAAACTCCTACGTTATTTAGCATTTTTTCATGCATAGATTGCCTACAACACTGAAATTGGCCAAGCATGTAGGCATCCGCTAAGGAAGGGTTTTTTTTTAATGCGACACCAAATGAGTTAATGGAATAAAAGGTTTTGTTTAGGCGAGTGAAACAGCTGTGCACAGTAAGTATTCTATAAATTGCTAGACAGTTTGTTCGGTCTTCCATTAGTAGCCAATTCTGAAGTGCATGTTATTAATAAACCATATTTATGTATATATTTATATCCAGCCATCTAGTTTCGATCCAAGTGCTCTGTACTTTCCTTTGCTAGTACTTTGTAGAAACGGTAGTAACCAGTCCAGATCCCGTTTTAGCTAACTTGTTCCTAGTCAAAGGAAAAAGTCGATCCATATTAGACCTTGTCATAGAAATAAAGATATATTTTAGAAACTTATGAAATGATATCTATGGAAACCTGTCTTTGCTATTTATTGTCTGGGTGGGAGATAGCTTGCATCTTGATTATGTTATTTACAAACCTTATAATTTACTGGAAGATGAAATCAATACTTACAGAATATACCCAAAAAGAACCAAATAGTAACACAATATTTTCGAAAATCTCTAACTGAACGCAAATCATTGATATGGAAACTTTTTGGTAAGGTTCATATAAAATAATATTTTTGAAAAATCCATTGGATAACTTTTGGATTAAATTCCAGCCGTGCGAAACCAGGGCGTAGTTCAGTTTCCAACAAAAGCGATGCATAAATTGACATCATTATAATCTATATCTATACTAATGTTATAAAGAGGAAAGATTTGTATTTTTGTGTGTGTGTTTGTTTGTATTGAATAGGCTCAGAAACTACTAGACCGATTGCAAAAAATCTTTCAACGTTATAAAGCTACTTTATCACTGAGTAACATAGGTTATATATTATATCGATACGCGGGCGAAGTCGCGGGGAAACAGCTATTATAAATAAAGATGATCTCCTGAGAACGCTCGGGTTTGCCAGTGAGAGGCCAGGCGTATAGTAAGCAACCTTGGTTCACAATATGTAGTACCTAATTATTTTGCTTCCTGCTCACTGTTTGTACTCTACACTTAATTTTACGTGTTTTTAAATCTCTTGTTTTCGTGTTCGATTGTTACAGCTCGAAAGAACTCACAAGACATTTTGCTCGCGATTACGCTCGCATGTACATAGCTTCATGATAAATATAAACAGCCCATGTTTGAGAGATTTTTGATCATTTATTTATTTTTGTTAGGATTTCCAACAAGATTTGTTAAAATTAACCGAAAAGCTACAACAGAATGACATAGGCTATATAATAATAATTTAATAACAAATACAAAGCCTAAACTGTATATAGTATAAGTACCCATATTATTATAATCCTTGATATTATATCTAAGGTCAACCTATGTTCACCTCCTGTTCTTTGTTTCATTTTCTCTAACAAAAAGCTAGAGCTATCATTACATTGATTGATCATCTCAGTAGAAACGAGAATTTATTCATTTATTGGAATTATTGGCTTTACACCAACATATTCCACACAGTAAATACATAATTCAAAACAGTTAAGTGCATACATGTCATCACGCTGTCCTTTTCCCTTAGGCAGATACAGTTAAGTACCAATGCATTTCGAAGATTATGCCAAACATTTTTGTGCTTACTTCTAGGGACAATAATTAAGAGTTGAAGGATTAACAATAATAAGATAATGATTGATGTTTGTCTGTTGCTCACACACAACCAATTTTCGATAAGTTCTTATAAAAAGTAACTTGGGCAACTTTAATTTTAAAACAATTATTAAGATTTCGCTCTAGAAAATTAAGACTCCTTGAAATTGTGAACAAAAATCAGAAATAACGCGTACGAATTCGCGGGCACAGTTAGTCCTAAACAAAGAACATAAATTGTCTGGTTCGTTTTAAAACATCCTATATCGCTAATATACTATATTAGCGATATGAAATTATTATCATAATTTCGATGGAGATTAATGGTTGTTACCATTGTCTAAGATTTGACCTTTTAAGTATTTAATAGTTTTGGACGGCTTGGTTGAATGGCAATTGTTTAATTATGTCGTTTAATAATATTGCGGTTTTGCAGTTCAGTGTCACTTTGCAATGTATGGAATATTGAATATGACATTGAGGAAACGCAGGCGCCAAGGATGGCATATGAAAACAAGAAAATCGAAATTACGAATTAAATTATTAAAATAATAGTATGATGTGATGGCACCTACTCATCCCTATATGTTGGTATACATGGCTTGGTGCATCTCTAGTATTTCTTATTATTTATGAGGACTATGGGTTGTAAGCACTTTTGGTTGGGTTTTCCTAAGGAACTTCAACCATTTTTTCCTTTAATTTTTGCATGAATGTATAACATAACATAACGCATATTATCCATATGCATAAAAGGTACCGAGGCATCCTGTCTAACTAGCAGTTATTTTAAGTACCTACACACTATCTCCAGTGTAAATACACCGGATTTATGTGAATAGTTATTATTTATTTTGAGGGCAAACAAACCATAATTCAACCGACACCAACCCAGTTTGGTGTACTTCTTTTTATGCTCATACGTATAGGTACTTGTGTATAGGAATGCGTCCACTAGTTTCTGAGTAACAGAACTTGTTTAAATGAAGTTAAAGTACACTTTCCCCTGAATTACCGGCGACACTGACACACTGGCCTGTGTAATTAGTTAGACGGTAAAGACTATCATAGAGTCGTGTGTCATAATGAAGTTAAATGGTCATGAGGTTAGTTCAGAATTAAAGATTTGCAAGCAAGCGGATGGTAAGCTAAGAAAATGAAACAGCCGCTTACTATCAGGCGAGTACATGGTTGCTTACTATCTCCCTATTTTGTAAATTTTACATTTATGACTCACAACCCTACATTAGAATGTCCTGATGTAAATTTATATTTAAATATACTGATTATTGCATATATAATGCCATAGGATGGGCAATATAATTTCGTCAGAATCTGATAGGATTCCTAAGAATCAAGTATTGTACCACGTTGACTTTTTTGTTGTACTCATAGTAGTTTTATTTATAACGTGAGTTAAAAACGATCAATATTTATTAGAAAATGTTGTCAAAAAATTAATTCGAACTAAACGGAAATCTTTGTTTTTCGACACGAATGTCAAGACGTCTTATTCAAGAACTGTGTGAAAAAGAAAGTGCTGTTATTATTATAGCACTTTAATTCCCAGTCTCAACAATGGTTTAAAAGATTATGAACGAGGGCCGTAACCCGAGACGAAAGTATTGCGCCATCTAAACTGAAATGATTCAACCCGACACCATAATACACTATAATTAATTAGATGTTTTAAGCTTAAAGCCTTAAAGCCTTTAAGCTTTCCCTTTCATTTAACATACGTGTGAATTTGATGAAATATTTTAATTAAAAATAAACTAATTTGATTGTAAGTTCAGCCAGTATTGTTGGTGATTATTAATTTGTAGGCTTAATGTTTACAGTAATTATGCAGCTTGCATTGCGTAATGCATGCAGATTGCAATAAAATGTGCACATTAGAAGGCATGTGTACGGTAAGACATCGCTAATGTTACGACAAGTTATAAAGAAATAATCGAATCTTACTTAGTCGTACTTACTCGATCCGAATTCCGTTCAAGTCACCTGGCACTTAGGTTTATCAGAACCTCATTGCCGCCTTGTATTTTGATGGTTTGGTGTGATATGTATATTTTGTAACATGTTTTTGAATGCAAATATCTATTGGCGCGAATTAATTAACAATAAAACAGACTCGTATGCCGAGACAGCAAACGACATGTTTCTTCTGTTTTACCGTCATTTCGTCTCCTCTACGCTACCACTCTCGACACGTGTGTGTGTGCGTCGTGAATCTAAATAAAAAAAAAATAAGCAAGTGATTTGAAAAAATTATGTAAAATGTGCATAAATCAAAATGCATTATGAAGAACAAGGATTTTAGATTATATTCTCGTTACTTGCATATTGAATTTAATCAAATGTCATTATATATCATTGAGTCAGTGATTGTAACAATTAAGGACAAAGGCAGCAAAGAGATAATGGTACTTTCGCTCAGTCATTGCGACTGGATACATTTTCCTTAGTATGAACCACATGCTGTTGGCCTACACATTTGTATAATCCCAAGCTAGTTTATATGGGATGGTAGCGTCGGCGACCAACACTTCACACGAACTGGCAACATTAACCTTATATTAGTTCTAATATAAGTTCATGTTTAGTTTGGGTCACGCATGCCTTACTACCGGTGGCTCTCTAGGTTAGTTGTTTATTAATAAATAAATATATATATAATATAACAAAAAAAATATTTATAAATATTGTAGATATATATACCTAATATTGAAAAAATATAAATAATGGAAATAATCATAAAAAACTGAAGATCAAAAAGGGTAATCGAATGAAACTTAAACAAATATTTTTAGTGTTCTTTTCGTAAATTATGTTCTTAGCTCTTATTATGAACAAGACATAATGACAGACAGATAGTTGTCGACTATACTACAATTACAGAGAGATTGTATCTCGCACGTGTCATAACTAATCAGTTTTAATTGGATTGCGAAATTGTTCCTTTTACTAACATTTATTACAACCCCTTATAATTATGTTAAAAGTGAAATTACATTGTTGAACGCGTTGTATAATCAGTACAAGGTTTTGTAACACTCAAATACCTATAGTGCAACTCATATTTAGGCGAAGTAAAGAGGGAACTATGTAGATAATATATCATTGCTAGCATGAGACACACTTCTTTTTGTGTATTGTATAAATATTTCCGCTAAGTAACGCCTGATTCGATTCAATGTATTTCTTATCAATCAAATTATATTTTAATTATAAGTCTGCTACTGGACACAGCTTATTTAATTACCCACAAAATATTTGACCTTTCCCGTCTCGTTATATTATCGAGTCACTAATCGAAAAACAAATATTAGTCCGATATAACTTACAATACGTTTAAAATATAATTGCAGGTTACATTACGACATAGGTATTTAGCGATACGACCTCCAGATAATTCGCTCTTTTGTACACATTTAATTAATTTATAATTTGTGTACGGAATTGAAATGCCTGTTGCAAGTTCGAGTGTGATCTAAATTAGTTCATAAATCAGTTGAATAAAGGTCAATATATAATGGATTAGTATTTTAATATTTGAGTTAAACTAATGTATATGGTACACACAGGTTACACATAAAGTTATAAATACGAAAAATAAATGAGACGCAAAATATTAAGAGATATTTCAAGAAAATGGATACATTTATAAAAAACTAGCGGCCTGCCCCGGCTTCGCACGGGTAGACAAAATATTTGATAAATGTCTGACCCGTGCGAAGCCGGGGCGGGCACCTTGTATAATATAGCCTATGTTACTCAGTGATAATGTAGCTTTCTAACGGTGGAAGAATTTTTGAAATCGGTTTAGTAGTTTCGGAGCCTATTCAATACAAACCCACAAAAATACAAAAATTCTAAAGTACAATTCTTTCCTCTTTATAATATTATATTATTATATATTATATTATATTATAAGTAATAAGTATAGATAAGTATAGAAATAACTTTCAAGTGAACATAAATATTTACGAACACATCATACTCGAAAACAGTTATTTCATTTTTATTTTTTTTCAATGAATAAAAGGTATTTTTATTCTTTGAAAAAAAAAACTAAATTCAATAAGCAAGGTTAGCCATATAAATATAAGCCTTGAGGCATTTAGCTATATTTGTACATAATATTATTCACAATATTATAGCTAACGAAGACTAATAATTTGCGAAATATGTTGTTATCAAATTATACTTCAACCTAATCTTTTATTTTCCACGCCATGACCCAGTCAACCTTTTGAATCTTATAAACAGGTTTAGAAGTCTTGACATTTGACATGACCATCTGATTCGTATCTGATCGGACCGACGACGAGTGTGTTCTCCCCTGATTGACGTATCGTATCGTATCTCTGCATGAAGACGTACCTTCGAGCTCCGTATTATATTCTTGTATAAGATTTGAAACCTTTAAAGATAATAATTCAAGTACATTTTCATTTACAATGGAAATTATGGACGTATGAGCATTAAGATGCTGAATAAAGAACGTCTATATCAAACTATGTCCTTTATATCAAAGTTGCTTGATTGGTCTTTGATAAGACTTGAAAGGAAGATCTGAAAGAAATCATATAAGGCAATCATTGACGTCAGAGAAGTCCATAGATATATAGCGAATACAATCCTAGGTCTGTGGTGAAGTCAATGACTAATTGTAAAATAATACGTCAGTGATTGTAAAAGATAAATTAAAGAGTTATATTAGACCGCATAGAAAAATACATTTGTACTACTTCGGTTTTAAATAAGTCTTTTTACTAATCTTTCTTAATACAAACACAAAATATCAACCATGTACATCTCATATCTTGTTGTTTCCAACAAACACTAAATACAGCTCGTGATTACGAGTCGGCTTCAGTCAAATGTCTTTTATTCCAATACAAAATGTAAAATCTAAGCTTGCATGTTCAGAATTCACTGATTTACATATTAGCATATTAAACCGCCTCGGACGTCTTAAATATATTGAATGAAGTAAGTAATTGTAATAATTAATTCACCATTAGATTCTCCTCCCAGCCCAAATGATTTTAAGCTCTACCTGTCAATAGATAAAGTTTAAATCTGTGTTTGTACACCATTGCCAGTGGTATGCGCATAAATGCCAAGCTCTGAACCACTCGCAACGATATTTGAAATGTCAGAATCGTGATTTTTGTCAAGAAATGTTTCGCAAACGGTGCCATATGAAGTATGCCACATAGCTGGGTTAGTGAATATTGTTACATTCTTTGTACCTAGTACTTTTGCGAGATAACTTACAAGGCGAATGATGAATGGTTGCTAGTATCTATTCTACCTGCCACATTCAAATAATTATATCTGAATACATATCATATCACCCACGTAAGTACATACTTATGCAAATATTGATCTAAATAAAATTTTCGTCATACCATAAATCTAGTCTTAGAATACTGTCCTTCTGTAGTGTTGAAAGCAAATACATAGTTCAGTATCAAAATGTGTATTGTTATGGACGACACTTCCTACTTCTTAAACTGCCTCAGTTTACGTATAATATACGGTTATACTTAAACGAGGCTTGACTAAAATATTTAAATTTTCCCCCAAAAAACCTCATCAACCGTGCGAATACAAGTAAATTCTGTTAAATTACTCACTCATACAAATTCGCTGACGTTCACCCAAGTCCCTTTGATCTTCAGCACCAACAAGAACAACACATATATAACCTTAAACTATCCAAGATTTCAATTCAGATTCATTGGTTTTCTAATTTATCCATATTATGAGACCGATGCGCATTGTACTAAATAAAATTACGACAGGAAAAGTTTACAAAAAAAATGTTAGAGCAGGTAAGTAACAGAACGACAGCGAGCCTCCTTGATATCTAAATAATGTGCTTATAATGGTGGTATTACATGAGTCATCAGCTAAAGTAGGCCGCATCGTTTATTACAATAATACGATCAAGTCTGGAATCAACAGGAATTATGTACTAGATACTAGAGAATACTTATATAGCAGCTGTAACGCATAGAAGCCATGAACGAACAAACTAGATGGAGGAATATACGAATCCAGGAGACTTAAACATAAATACTTCGCGTTTATAGATGAAAGTTTCATATGTATAACTATGTGCACTGGATTAATAACGTTATTTCAGTATCGATGAATTTAAATCGATAGTAGTGCAAAAGCCTGATAATCTTGCGTAACTTTCCATTAAAATCTAACATTAAAAAGAGAAAATTCCATAACTGTCGAGAAGAACATCTTAAATATCGCTTTATTACTTATAATCGAGTGCATAATTAGCTATTTATATCGAAACAACCATTAAATACTTGATTTTAAAAATTGTAAAGAGGCGTGGAAGCCTGATAGAAATTCAAATTCTCCAATTTAACGCTTTTAGAGCAGTTTCACGGTCTAAATAAACTAATGTCTAGTAAACTACCCATTACTTGGTAATGGACTTGAGAAACAAATATTTTGTAGTGAGATATCCAATCAAGATGACCTCTAAATTATAATACAGCTACAACAAAATAAGATCTGGTAATAATGGACGAGATTATTAGGAATTCGCGTTGGTCACGCCTGACCTCGCATTGCGGAAGAAAGGTATCTGAATCAAATTATTTCTTTTGTTTCATTGCTGTTGATCACTGGCCCGATAAGTGTTTTTGCTCCATTTACTACAGCCTTTTTTATGGCTTTGAAGGTAAATAACTTAAATGTCAACTGTCCCATAACCAATGTATCAATTTGCAGCACTGTTACAGATGATGAAGTACAGGAGATGACAATAAAAATATTATAGAACATACACCCCTCTCTTTATACTATGACATACACCTATGCCTGTGTCGTGTTATATTTTCTTAAACACAAATTTAGACCAAGTCAACATGAGTCAGAAAAATCCAAGGATGTCATGTTCGCGAATTGCTTTTCATATTTTTTCCATTTCAAGAATCGCTTATAGGTACCAGTATGCATGTTACAAACAAAATGATTAGCGATAGCGAACAAATGAGCTAGTCACGCAAAGTTTTGCAATACAGAGCACGATGTATCTTCAATCATCAATGTAACAGTCATCTTTTGTTCTCATTTGGATATCCTTCGGGCATTGTTCTTGGCATGATGACGGGAACAATCCAATCTAGCCAATTATCTTACTAGAAAGAACACAACAAAGCTATTAATGCACTTTACTAGTTTTACATACAAATTCAAGGGAGAATAGTACAAAATTTACCAGGTGCATCAAACATTAGGTTCGGTTGCTGTAGTAGATGATAGTCAATTTGTCATACAATTACTTCTGCAATTGGTTGGTCATCGCTGAATGCTGATTTTCCACTTATATCCTAATTTCTTAAGGTGGCGTAAACGTCAAAAGTTGTAAAATGATTTGATTCAAGTTCTCTTTGAAATGGAATAATTAATTAGGATATTTGTACGCATTTTGTAATAAGCTTCATGATTTTATTAACTCATTTTGATTCAGAAATACGATTTCATTCTTTTGGTGTATTGAGACCGTAAAATTGTAGTACTTTCAAAGTCTCGTTGGTTCATGAATAACTTAAAAAGACAGTTATATTTCGTGAAAACCTGAAATTGTTAATAAAAAACAACCGTTCTGGCAATATTTTCTCCAAACGGTATGTGGTTTGTTGTTTTTTTAACTGTATCCTTGGCTTTTACCGATTCTATTAGCATTGATACTTACAAAGGAATAAATGTTATTTGTGACCAAATTGTCCCGAATCTCGAGTCACGATTTGGAACGACTTTAGTCGTTTAATGTCACATGTAACCTTGATTTGGTTTATTTTTACCAAACGGGTGATTTGTTTATGCAGATTTTTTAAAATTAAGCATCTAGCATACTTACTTGAAAAAGGCTTTTCGGACAGCCGTCCCTTATAAATTGCACATAGTAGTACACTTATTTATGAATCTCCATTACCTATTACTATTACCGTATTTATAAGTACTTTATTCTTTTAAGACTGTTATGGAGAAACTCCTTTGTAGGTTAGGTTGGACATTAATTAAAAAGGAGTTTAATTTTGTGTTTTGATAATGTGGAATGTGATGTGCTAAATTCTGTAATTAATTTTCTCTATAATATTTTATTCTTTCTTATTATACTGCTTTGTGTTGCTACTCTCACTGTTTTACTCTGCTATCACCATAATAATGACCTCCCTTTATTAAGGTTCCCTGATCCTCCCGATACGCTAGAACCCTAGAAGAAGGTCTATATCCCACCGTGGACCAACGATGATGTAAAGATGGTTAATTCGTTGCGACATACATATTAGGACATATACATCAGCCCCGTATGATCATTAATTAGAAGACTTTATTCTAGCTCCACTCTAGAGCTACAAAATTGTTCTTTATTTAGGTAGGTATCCAAGACTTTCACGTCGATAAGCTTAAGAGACTTTCCAGTTACTCCAAATTTGGAAGAACTTTTACTTAAGAACCTGTTGATAATCATGGCACTTACGTAATTTTAGTGAATTTACTCATTACTGCGTATATTATGTTTCTTTACAGTAAATCGATAACGAGCGTACGGAACTCATCACTATTTTGTTTAATAACATCAGGCGATTATATTTCAAACATATAATGTTTGTTTTAAATTATAAGACTAGAATAAAATCAGAAATTATCGGGTAATGTAAGCAGACGTTATGACGTTTTACCAGTTTAGGTATTAAATTTATCATCAAGGAACCAGCGAAGCGTAGTGAAACGCTTTCTATCGCGTTGTCTTACTAGGTGTTCTGTAATCGATCTACAAAAAAGGACAATATACCCGTCCTTGTCCACCATATTTGATTGAAGTGTAGAAAGAGATGAAAGCAATTTCAAGCATATTAGTCTATAGACAAACGAATTAAATTTTGCAGGAATCTAACTGCAGTATTTCGCAATTGGTGTGTAGTCTAAATGATTTCCATTTACCAAATAGATCAGGAAATGTTTCTAAGTACAATAATAAAAAAAGCCAGTCTCTTTTTAACATCATTTCGTTAGAGTTGAATTGTTTTTACCAAAAAATTGAAATAAATGAAACTATCGGTTTTTCAAATTGCAGTTAGTATTGACGAACGAGTGAAACATTTTCTTATGTTATTTTTGGGAAATTTATAAAGATGGTGGCCGCGACTTATAAACTCTAATGGCCAGAACATCCACAGAAGGTCCCGACACAAACAATGTTTCGGTTCAGGCGAAAGAAAGATGCATAGGAATAAGTTTAAACAAATTACTCTTACGAAGAGACTATAATGTATCGATAGTTCCACAAACATGTTTTGTCTGTGTCTATATTTCTCATTCCAAGAAACTTCCACTATCAACACATTCGCAAGTTGCACAATGCAACTGATTAGTTATATTTTTGACGTAGCGTGTATTTACTTTTCGAACAAGAATTACGTCCAAATCACTACGCTGCGCTGCGCCGAACAATGATACGGAACCACGGTCCGGTACTGCCAACAAGGTTTCCACTGGAGGATGTCCGAAGCTATGTAATATACTTCCGCTTCCAAGATATTGTTTACATTTAATTTTTATTGCTCTTGTAAAGTGTACATTACAAAGATGATATTATGATCTTATGTGCATGATTATTGTTACTGATATATGCAAACATTTAACAAAGAGTAATTGCTGAGTTTCTTGGCAGACTCTTTTCAATAAAAACTATGTTTCGAATCTAGCTTTAGGCGCTGATGATTCGAAAAAGCTGTAAAATGGAATTAAAGAAAGATGGTTTTAAATTTGATAAATATAATAACGCCGACCTCAGTAACATAAGTTAAGGGGTAAGAATTGATGTACTACTAGATGATGATTTGTTATGATAAGCTAAGTTTAAGCTTGTCTTTTCGATCTAAGAGCCCATCTTCGAGGCAGACATACTCCTTCTATTGAGGTACCCACAGTAATATCGCCATCTATAGGTTTATATAACCACTTACCACCAGACGAGTCATAGGCTTGTGTAGAAACAACCGTATAACTTCGAGATACTTATAGTAAATTCAAACGACAAAAAAGTATGTTACTTCGTAATCATTACAGATATCATGGAAACTTTTTAAAACAACAAACCTCAAATGGTAATTATCGTCCAGTTAACAAATATGACAAAGGTTCTAGACGCTTCTGTCGTGTCATAAGCCAATTCTTACTGTTCAAATAAGGTGTTATTAATTAAACCAGGCTTGATAACTGGACGAAGGCCAGTGTCGCAAACCGCGTGGTGGGAGTGTCAAGCTACAAATTATTTAATTGACGTACCAAATGTCTGAGGCTCGACATGACCGTGCTGTGGTGAGATGAAAACATGACGTGTGTATGGCCTTTAACATAAAAACTTTACCATTTAATGCAGCACACATTCAAAGTTACACATAGCATACACACATATCGTACACCACGCAAATTATTATTTTTTTCTTTAACGTAGGATGTGGTAAAGTTACTTATTACAACCTTGGAATAAAAAACATATAGCTGTCGACAACACCAAAATGCTATCAAATAATACATTAAACCGAGACGGCTTTTTGTAAATCTGACATTTTAATTTTATAACCTTACCTAAATCCCGTTAAATAATTATACAAAGCATAAACATAAACATAAAATAGAATGGACCAGACTATCACCTTGCTCCACACTTTAGAACCAACACATTTCATAACACACTGCCGATAAAAAAGCCTATAATTACTGACGCCAAACAGATACCAATTTTGGAACCAGTATTAGAGTAATACCCAGAAATTTGCTAAAACACTATCTCCCAACAGATCCACGGAATCGAGTTTTTAACATCGAATAAAACCAGCGCTTAAAATTGACCTAAGAAAACCCACCCAGACTAACTTGTTTTACTAAGAACTTTGAACCTTACCCAAACTTACATAAGATTCAAATATATTTAACGGAAGCAAAGTAAACCGTGGCATTAATCTTGCATCGATTTTAAGAACATCGATTATGATGATTGATTTCACTCGATTGCGAAATAGAGGGTCTTGTGTTCGATTTCCATTGTTCGTAAAGTGGGTGCTCTGTGTTCTAAATATGAAGCTATGTTTTATCATACTTTTTGTGGGCCTTTCTTTATCTTAATATTTGATTTAGTGTTTTATCAGCCGCGTTTTTACAGGAATTCTTATTGGAAACTTAATTTTATTAGTAAAGCGAGTAGGTACAACATTGACCTGAAAGTCCAAAACTCGAAAATTTATACAACCGGCTCTGAAAAAATTGTGCCAATGCAAAGCCTACGAGCGAATGGGTGAGAAGATGGGCTACACGAAAAACCTACTTACTCAAATATTATATACTTAATCACAAATTATGCTAAACTAGCGACCCGCCCCGGTTTCGCACGGCCTGCGTTAGCCATATAAGTTAAATACCTACAACACCCAAATTAATTATACATAAAAACCTTCTACTTGAATCAATCTATCGATTAAAAAAAATCCGCATCTAAATTCGCTGTGTACTTTTGAAGATCGTTTTATTATGTAAATAATAACGTAAAATCTAATTATGACAACTGATGTGGGTGTATTTTGTTACTTAATAATATAATTAGTCTCTTCTAATCATGTATACATATATCATGTTTATTACGTAAATATAATTACATAGCAAACCATTATTTAATTTTCCAATATATAATAATAGGTATATATTTTTTCTAGGTATATATTACCGACGTCAAAAACATTGGAATATATACGTGAATATTTGACTACAAAAACAATTGTCTTGTGGTACTGCTTGCCGCTGTATACTGTGATCATACAACCGTAAGAATCCGCAGGCTCACGTTTTTTTACGCTGTGTTTTAATAGTGTGCCATTTTTTTCGTATCGCATCCGTGTGAAAGTATGATCTGAATAAAAAAAGCAGTTTGTATTTAAGTAAACTATATATTTTTCAATATTTACTAGTATCACTAAGTAAGTATTATTTCATTGCTTTATTTCTATAACTAAGTATTTGAAACTAAAATGGTGACCCTGGTTTTATTTTATGCCCTCACGTTGCAGATTATGTGTGTCGTATATGAGTGTAACACTGGGCTGTATCATTAATATCAAGTAGAAATGTACGAACAATTCTAAACATATAAGTTAATAATATATAGTCATGGGAATCGAGCTCAGGAGCTCTCGACTAAAACCACAGTCAAGCCAAGCTTGTAACTGATACGACCAGTCGACCACTGAGGCCACATGATTATTCTATACACGAACATACCCTAAAAATAAGGAGTAATAAATAAAAAAGTCAACCAAAAACGACTGGGACTATAAATACTAGTACACAACTCCCATATTTAAATAGCCATACATATACTAATATCAACAAGTCCTTTTCGAAGTAAGCAGGGTCATTTCGCTCTTGACTTGCACACCTCTTTTGCTTCTTCTACCTTCATCAATTTTCATACAGGTCTGCCGGTTCCGAATATTTTGTAACCTTTCCATCATTGAGTACTTTGTCAATTTAATCCAGGTATGTAGACCTTACCGCGGCTTCTTCTTCTACTAACATTCGCATTATATATCTTTCTCGTCAGTGGTTCCTCATTCATTAAATCTCAAATGTAGATAGTATTAGGACTTTTCATAGTCTACCAAGGTACAAGATTTTTTTTATTTCTCTCAGAATTTTCTAAGTTCTTACCAGAGGTCATCAATTGACCGAGACCTCCCGTTTATGTAACGATATTGGTACGTTATTATAGCACGCTGTTCTGTAGCTGGCGAAAGCGGCAGGTGTGATATTATCAATAAAAATTTCACCACGTGGACCGGTTTTATCGGCACAAAGCACCCTAAAGGCGATGAATCTAAGATCTAATTGAATTAATTGTGCTTGTGATGTTATCAGTTATTACAGATTACAATAGCAGTCCTCAAATTCTGCATTAGATAACTGTATCCCAAGATGAAGATATTATTAGAGAGAGATATATAAGATATCTTTAGAGAGTGAGCAAATTAGCAGAATTTACAACCACAAAAGATGCTGCGAAAGCAATTGTAATTTTAGGCCAAATTGACGTGGTAACAGTAAGGAAGATGAAAGTAGCTTTGTTAATAAAGTTGTAATTGTCGCTTTAATTCATTGACATAATAAACTTTAGGCCAACAATGATTCATTCATACATTCCTTCCGTGGAGGCGAAACAAAGATGTGAACATGCTGCGATCTGGTCAGGCCGTTGAACTTTCCCCGGCCACGCCCGTCGAAATTACGAACCATTTCTTAGCCTTACAACCCTTAGGTCAACAAACCTTTGTTTGTTTTCAAAATTGCTTGTGCAAATGACCACTGACCAAGTTCTGCATTTGAAGATAAAAATAAAACCGTTTTAACGGTACTTCGCTGTGTTGGCTTCACTCAGAGTCATGGAGATAAGTTGTTTGCAAAGATACTACACTACTTAATTCAGAAGTCACTCTTATTTTCATCTAGCTGAATCGTACACCAAGCGACGCATTGCCTGTTTTTTACCTGAGCTACCAACAAAATATCAAAGTAATTTATATTATAATAATATGTTATCCCTTCCAGCCAGTTTGAGTGTCAAAAATACGCACGTACATAAACTCAGACTGGGGTACAGATTAAACATTATGTTAATTTGAAATCCTACTAAAAGGTCGAAAAAAATATGGATTCCTATTTTAATGAAGTATAACCATAGGAAGGCACAACTCTGCATGGTTTAATTGCAAACTATTGACATTTCTACATAACAACATTACCTTTCGCTAGTATAATAGCCGGTCTTACTTTATGTCGGCTTCAGTTAGCATGACAAAAACATTTGCCGACTTTTCTTTAAGTATAAACCATAAAAATACGGATCATAATTCTTGACAGTTTATTAGATGATACACGATGCTAGCGACAGTCGTTTGGTGAAGGGTTATAGCCTTTTCCTTCTAAAATTAGAATGTACTCACTGATTCAAGCGGATAACAATGTAACAAACAAAAACAGCCATATTCATGTTATTCTATCAACGGATGTTGTGGAAAAGTACTATAGATGATTTATGACTATACTAAATAAATTTATGATAGTCACAAATCTATCGAAATTGTCCAAGACCTTAATAGTGACACATAATAGTGATTCTGAGATGGGATTTTAAGATTTAATATTATTATTCTGAACTACACATATGATGATCTATCACTATCATTAAGGTCAGCTGTTAAATATTACGGGTTATAAAATGTATTACAATTCCATTACACAGTATGCATATAAAAAGTTAGTCAAGTAAATGGAATTTAGCTTTCAATTTCTTCGAAAATAGACACAAGATGAGTTTCAATAGTAACAAACGCATTAGAGTTACAAGTATCAGCCGAGCATAAAACAATCCTTCACGCTTGACCTTTTGACCAATAATTATTTTTGTGTAATTGCCAACTGGAAACACTAATGAGGCTTAATCGTCATAAAACGCATTTGACAATTTATTGATATCCACACCATTTAGTTTTGATTGTTGACAATGAAATTGAAACGTTTAGTTTTAAAACGACCTACATCAGTGCGACTACTAGACATATTATTATGTGAATAATTCAACCAAAGTACCTTAAATATCAGCGAATCCCCGCAAAGTCTCGTACACACACTGAAACAATAAAAATAAAATAAATATTACAATAAGGTCCTTTGACTCAAAAAGTGTTTATAATACTAAAGACAATTTAGAGCCACATCGACTATAGATTACACAATGAAATAACAATATATATAGCGTAATTATGATGTTACGAAAGTTACATTAAATAGCATAACGTGAACAGTAACACCCACCAAACCGGTGACAGTGAGTTGAAGAATTAAATAACATATATATTTATATTGCCGATGAAAGTGAAAATAACGAAAGTAAGAGGTTCGCCGGCCATCTTGACGAAATTAACAGATGAGCTATAGAACCGGTTCCCAGTAGGCAGAGTAGGTGCGGCTGAGGAATGACATAGCCATTATGTTCGAGAATGCTTACTTGTAGAATGTATAATAGTTTGTTATGTTTACTACTTCATTATTCTCTATCACGGCTATTCTACAATAACAACTATCGTTTTTATATGTTATTTGGAAACTAACATTTTCATATGGACACTCATGCAATTCAGTGTATTTGAATTATGATGACAAATTCTGCATGGGTCACTGTCGGGTCACTCGAAAATATTTAAGCAGCAAAATAACTAAATTGTTTCTTATTATCAGGCGAAGTCTGGTATGAAAATAAAAAATTGAATAAAAAACGGAACTTTTAAAATTTGCGGATAAACTAAAAGTCCGGTTTTCTATGGTGTATTTCACATAATGATTTCATAGCTAAGACAGGACAGCGTCTGTCGGGACAGATAGTTACTTATACAAATTCAAACAATGTCAGATTAAAACAGTTTTTTAGTAACGTTAAAGAATACGTAACCCGTTTAAACATTTTATCACCATTTCATCTTTATAACATCTAGTATTTGTTCAGAGTAAACAAGATCTGTAACCAACGCATAAAAATCATGTGGGGTCTTTGCATTTGTCTGATAAATGTATGATAATGTTAAACAAGTCACGTCTGAGTTCGGTCACCAAATAACGACCACCTTTACGCTAGATTTCAAAGAAAAATACGTTTTTAAGAAGTCATTGTCTTCATTCTATTACGTTGACATTTCTAAAGTCTGCTTCAGAGCAGCGGTTTAATGTTTGTACTATGTGCCTGTTATTACTTTTATTAAGTATTTAAACTACGAATACTCTCACTTTTAATCTAAATCTAAATTCGTAAATCAGCATAACTTCTATAGCTTCTCTAGAGCTTTTCGAATCTTTTTGAAAGTATCTAAGTAAACACCCAAAATTAAAAAACTACATACCTATGTAGTTAATAGAAAAAAAATGTATTTTTGTGTTCAATGTCACGTAGGTATATGATCAATAGAGATAAACATTTATTTATTTATTTATTATTCTACAGCTATCATCACAGGTATTCCTAATACGATAGCATAGAGACTTATGAACTAAACTGAATCTATACACAATACACCATATGTAACCCTTGTGAACTCGTTCAGCGTAAACATAAAAACCAATAGAGTGAGACATGACGAGATATCTAATTACAAATTGGAGCTTCCTTTTTGGAGTAGTACGTACTTCAATACTGCAGAAGATCACAGTAGAAAAAAAAGCTCTCTATTCTATTTAAGTGTTATGTTCAGAGAAGAAATCTCAAAATTATGTTTTTTGTGTTTGAGGTTCCAGAGTTTTTTGTGAAAGTATTGGACATACGGCATTCATCCCTTATGCTTAGATGCTAGCTATTGCCTTCACCACAGGTCTTGTGGCCATGATTAAACAATTACTCCTCGTGCTGGTGCTAGCATCTTTAGACTATTGTAGAGTATGGGAGATACAAACTAACTATATTTTAAATGGTTGGTTAACAGAAAGAAGCAAACTGTGATATTTAGGCCGTAAAGCTTCTTTGACGTACGGACACATAGGTACGCCATTACCGGGTTGGTAAATACAATTTAAAATATTATTTTTGAATAACGGAAATTATGTAACTATTGGTTCTGCTACAGCAATACGGCATGTTCGCAAAAGTCACTTGTTTGTGTTCGCAGCACCACAATTCCGATCACCTGTTCCTTAAACTTCCGCAGTCTCCTGCGACATGTTTCGACGGCAGATGGACAGTGGACGGACGACGCAGATAGACACGTCTGGCGGCATTGAACTCACAGTGCCGATATTGAATTTTAATAAGCTTAGTAATGAGTTGGCTGTGCTAGATTGCGAAGGATACGGCTATTCAAGTCATTTTAAAGTCTAGCATACTAATTTGTAGTTGCACCGATATGCTTAAAACTATTCTAGGCTAATCAAGTTGGTCTGAATTTGCGGTTGCTGTGTGAATATGGTCGTGAGTTGGTGCACAAAATTACTACATAATTACGGTTTTCAGATTTTTCCCTTTACTTGTGCTATAAGACACTGCTTCTTGCCACATTTCATGATTCTAGGTCAACGGGAAGTACACTATAGGTTTTGATTCCCTTGTAAAATCGCAAAATATGCGAAAATTTGCGACATAAACGGTCATATATATTCTTCATATTGACTTACAGGTTTGATTATTTTACAGCCGAAAGAGACCATAGACCCAGGTATTTCATATTAATTTCAATTTGATAACTCCACGCGTTCTTGAGATAAAAATTCTTGACAGACAGATAGAACTACAACAAAATTATCCTATAAGGGTTCCTTTTTTCCTTTTAAGGTACGGAACCGTAAAAATAACAGTGTAACCAAATATATGTAGGTACATAATGTGTATGCCTTGACTTGGATATATTTTGATCTATTCGTTTATTTGGTATGCAAATGTAAACCTATTTAACTAAATAATAAAGTCAAGAATCAAAAGAAAGTACTGACGCAATATTTTTTCCGCCAACGATATTAAAACTAATAAAATACATCGTAAACGTAAATGTAAACGTTTTATTTTAACGTTACGTAATGACATTGAACGATGGACTGGTGTACGTAACTATGATAGATGCGTTTGTTTACAAACACGTTACCGATGATGTCAATTTAGGTACAGTCTGCAACGTTAAAATACGCTGCCATCAAATTTAATTGAAGTGTAATTACTAGACTAAAAGTATATGTTTTATTTCTCAGTCTCATCTTCTTTAGTTATATCTGAAACATATTTCTACTAATTTTAATCAAGCTTAGAACCTGTTGCATTTAATAATGTTTATTTTATTGAACAGATTTAAAAACAATATGTAATTACAGCTTTAAAAACAATAGTAAGTACACTTAAACTACATTAGATTTTAAGGTACCCAGAAAAAAACATTCAGTATATTCTTATTTTTAGCGAAATTAACTTTAAATCATTTTCACCACACATACCTACCCAATAACTGGCTGGTGTTTACGGAAGCCAGAATGTCAAATTAATAAACGATTACACAGAACTTTTAATAATCGGGGATTAAAATGAAATGCAAATAAATTTATTGCGTTTCTCAAGGCGGTTAGAGGAGATAGGGAGAAAAAAATCTTGGCCAGTGATACAACGTTAGGTATTGGCAGCATAAATAAACAAAAAAAAACATATATTAAAAACAATCTGGATAAAGAACGCTTCCACTGCTATGATAACAATTTAATTTGTATGTTTCGTTTTAAAACAAAAGAGAATAATTATTTTTTTTCTATTCAAAACAGACCTCCATTCGCACAATCGACATAAGTATTTTAATGAAGCAGGCAATTATAAAATAATTTTATAGAAACATGTTTATAATTTTGAAAGTCGATACAAAAGGTCTTTTAAACAGCTGATCCAATGAAAGGTGGCAGCAACTTCCTGCCACCTTTCATTGGATCAGCATAAATAAAACAAATTTAAATGTATCCCTAAAACATCACAAACACCGCACCATATTCAAAGGCAGACTTTACAAACAAAGCTTTTACATTGCATTACAGCCATCTCATTAGTATTGGTTTCCCGACCGTAACCTATGCCACTTGTTCACCGCATTGTTTGGTAAGCCGGTCTTTTGAGCCCGCAGTTGGGAAACAAGGGCAAAGGCCAAGGCGTCAATACGGTAGGTTTTTTTTTCCTTTTATAGACAGGTTGAAAAGTGTCGCAAGCTGTCGATTCAGTTGCGGAGTAGGTATTTACTGACATTATCTGCTTTCAACAATTTACCAATTTCTTCCATTCTTTCGCGCGTCTGGGGCACGGCCAGCAAAGCTTATCCCCATGCAGACCCCTGTTGGGAGTCCATTAAGCATATGACCCGCCAGATGGTAAGTGGTTACCGTAGCCTATGGACGCTTGCAACACCAGGGCAGCACACGCGCGTTGCGGACCTTGCAGAAATCTCCTTACGCCCTTCTTGAAAAACACCGCGCGGGGAGCTCATTCTACAACTCAATTGTAAGGAAGCCTTTGGGAACGCGCAGTGTGATTGTGATTTCAGCTCCAATGTGAGGATGAATTTCCCGCCTATTATTATTATAATAAGTACAGTAAAAGCTATTAAAGCATGGCTCATTCCTAATAATATTCAACCACTATTACTAACCAAGAAAATAATCATAGTACAAACGTACATTTGCATATCTGAATTCACATCTCAAAATAAAGATAATTAGCTTTAATCATCGGTTCCAATTACAGGAACCGGCAGTCGGAAGGTCAATCGCCGAGCATTCAATAATATGCAAACATTTCCGTCAAAACCACCGGTTACCGGTTTGCATCTGTCTACAAGAAGGTTATAGTGAAAAAGACTTTATAGTGAGTCTATTTACCAGCACTACATGTTAGGCCTAATCTTGTAAAGTAATGTGTCAGAGATCGGCCTACCAGACTAATCGGTCGACATGGAAGGTGACTGTATCATGGCAAATAAACGCGCCCAAAGCCCTACATCAAGTAGTGTTATTTCACTGCGGTCTTCTGTAAGGCGGAGGTACAGTCCTCAGTCGAACGGCTCCATTTAAATGGGATAACCCACGGGAAATCCCAAATCGCCCTACCTCTCTTTAAAAGTATCCTCGAGGAGATCTGGTCTCTCTCCCTAAAATCACGGCACTACACTAGACAGATTTTAATTAACATTGGTTTTCTGTTAAGTTGGAGGTACTGACACCAGTCAAGCGTTTCTCATTTTATGAGACATCCCATTACTCACTACTTCTATAAGTATTTCTAGCATTATATTTCTCTCCTCTCTACCTAGAATGATACTTTTGCTTCCCTTTATCTTTTAAGTACTACAATTTCACTCACATCTCCGAACATCAAGATTTACAAATTGCCAGCATCACACCCACACATTTATCACTGGTCTGACTTTCATACGATTGTGGAGCTACACCAGTTACATAAGTACCTTTAGTGAATGCAGTCTCACCGCACCATTGTGGGATGGGAACTTGGGCTTTCTACTTGAATGGAAAAATGCGTGTTACAATTCTATGAAAAGGGTTTTGTTTTTTAATGTTGTTAATAAGCTTATGTACTCTTTTGTGCTGTGGAGCGTAGCGTTGTAGTCTACATAAGGATTGAAAGATTAGGAACCTTTAGATATTTTCACTTCATACTTTGAAGTTAATATAGTCTCAAAATTTTATAGCTACTCTGCGATTTGCAACAACCTAAAAGTTTGTGAGTAATAGCTTAGGACTTCATAAGTGTACATATGAGCAATTCGTGTGCTTTTCATAGTCTAAGTACGCAACTCCAACCAAACTAACTCACTTTGCAAATAAAAAGCGTACAATGTTTTTTAGTTTAACAGCACCTATTATGTCTATCATTATTATCAATATTGTAACACATATCAAATTGGTACAGCCTGGCACACTTGAGTCAATACATGTGCAAGAAATTCTAATCGTACCGAATGTTGCGTAAAACTAACCGGTCTCAGCTTGTTTCATTTACATAAAACTGATGAAGGGATGACTACGGCGATAAATTGGTACTCTCAAGTGCATACAATTTATACATAAACATGCATGATTAAACAATAATATAAGCTCCAAACAAAAAATACAAGGAAATCGTCTCAGATTTTTGGCGCCGTTGATTGGAATAATTAACATCTAATAGGTAATGTGATATGAAAATATGTGGTTTCAACAAAAACTGGCCGTGGCCACCCTGGTATGGATAATATTCGCGGTTTTTTTACACTTCCTCTAAGACGGCAAGCAAGCATATCTCCCTGATTTATTTGGTATAACATTGTAAAATCAATATATTATGTTTTAAAATAATATTCTGCTCATTTAAAATAATACGCTGCTCGTGAGTAGTTTTTCGTCATGTGTACACGCTTATTCTACAAATGCATAATGTATTGTATACTTCGAAGCCAGAGTGGGTCCAATTTGGGAAAAAAATTGGCATACTTTCTAAAAAATAATAACTATAATTTTTATATTATAACTATCATAATACATTACCAAATAGATTAATACATTACTTGACAGTGAGTCCGTGTCATTACAAATATCAGAAAAGTAACAATATATCACGTTCGGAAGCAACGTACACTGATTATTTCGTGTCATCTAAATGAAATCAATTTGTTTCGATTAGAACTCATGCGCTGACGTGACGGAATGCGAGTGAAGTATTCAATTACCGACGATAATATAACAAGAATTAGTGCCGACTAGGTAAGTCGCATACTTAACCAAAGAACAATCGGATTTTAGAAATTGGAATAGCAATTCGGTACTTAAAGGTAAAAGATTAAAATTAACTATATAAAAAAAATTGTAGTTAGTGGCCTATAACTAATAATTACACCAACTCAACCGAACAACTGTATAACACAATTGATTTGCTGTTATTAAAAGTTCCATTCTTTATCTTCGGAAATCTTCATCGGATAATCACAAAATCAGAATGGGACCAAAAAGCGTCTACTATCGAATTTTCGTGCATAAGTTCTGACGCCGGAGTAATCGGTGTACATACATAAAAAATACTAAGAGCATCCTCGTATTCATAGTTAGTTAAATTATTTTATTAAATAAAACCAATTTATTAGCATCGTATATGAGCGTCAAGCAAGGATACCTAGGCTTTGGACGTTTGAGTCCACTTCATCGCCGATACCAAAACATTACAATATACAACGACAGCGACAGTATGCGTGGCGAATAGTCGAATAGAAAGCACGTGAAAACGACATAATGTACGGATTAAATTTGGTTAAATAGTCGATGAAAGTGGTCAGGCATGTACTTGGGACACGGCTTTATCGATTTTAATATTATCGCGCTGTATGGGAATGAATTAAACATTGAAAATAATCTCCGAAATAGAACCGTTGCTCAATTATAATAATATTTACTAAATATGTTCCACGTTTTCTATATTTTTGTGTCTGCTATCAAGCTCGGCTTATAAATTATAGCACTTTGATTAATGAAGATGATATCTTGCCGTCGTTATTTTTCTGCCTAAGTGTGTAAGTGGCCATCTTATTCAGCCTTTAATGTTCTTGATTGAATCTTTAATTTATTCTCTCAGAAGCACCTCATCGTCGATAAATAGGCTCTCGCGTTGTTTTGTATGCATTGCAAGCCTTTTGCACCGGCTGACCGATCATTTTAAAAATTACCCAAATATTAAGGTAGCATTATATCACACCGCTAGGCGATGGTCTTCCGCAATCACTTCCATTTTTGTCTATCCCCGGAAATACATTCCCAATTATCGTAGTTAAAGGACTGTGGATTATCTGTCAGGCTATCATAGATCACATAGTAGTGATCTTAGTGGTTACCTGACATCAACTTTTCTGAAGACACGTTCTGCTCACCTCAATTACTCATCTCCTACATGTTCACCATTCCATTGTTCCATCACATTCAGATCATCGGTATTACACCGGATCATCGTTTCAAGCGTAGCTGCTAACAAGTAATATATCGTTCTATGATGGTGCAGTTGATAAGGTTAGATTTTAAACTGCTGCACCGTCACTGATCAAATGTCGATGATATATTTATAACATAGCAGTATAATATGAAAATTTTTAATGTCTATTCAAGTCAATAGACGCATTTTCATATTTTCCAATACTTTAAGTTCAAGTTCTTTTCTATGTTTCAAACTGTCGAAAGTGATTAATTTCCACAGCAGCACACGAGTGAAAACCAAAACAAATCTCGGTACATCAGTCGACTACCGTGTCTGTTACCGATTGTAGAAATTTCTGTGATATTTATGATATATTGTATGCTAACATATATTTTTATTCGCTGAAGGTATATCTTTTCGATACGCCAATAGTTAGCTGTTGATTTGCCAATTATGTTCAATTGGGAATCGACTGACACCGTAGACGTGGTCCCCAACTAAAAATTCCATTTATAAATTATTCATTGTGCATTTGCACTAATGATTACAATAATGATTTATCTTTCATCACCTCATTAATAATAGCGTATAATCCCCTGAATTTATTCATAGACTGTTTTGTCAGACATATTCTTTTGACATTTTGACAACCCCGGAACAGTCCAATTTGTCTTCCATACATGCATCATACATAGCACAACAGACTCATTACAATGTGGTTAAGAATCGCATAACATTTACGCAACTCATTATTATAACGTAAATGTACATCGCGTGATGATAACGCGCTTTTGAAAACCACGCAGTAATAATACGCCAATAGATTTTGTATTTGTAATAGCTTTAATGTTACATGCGTGTCAAAGTTCGAAGTATCTTTTCCATGTTACTTTCCTAATATTTCCGTTACGTAACTTATTATGAGAGTAACTTTAAAATATTAAAATAAATTTCTTTATTTCGTTACTTCGAGCTATAATAATATGTACTACATATCGTATATAGTTTCTTGCTTGTATCCCATGGGTTCCATAATATTCTACCATTTCACACCGTTTTTGAACCTTGTTTTTACACGAAAAATCACACGGTTTTTATTTATCTTTTGTAAAAACTATTGATATTCCAAGTAAGATCTTTTGATCTTTCGGATTGGCATACAAACATTCGTGTTAATAAGCTTTACTATAGAATGACATGCATCAAAATGCCAATAAAATTATTTTATATATAATATATATACGCAATTTATTCAATAATTATGTAGTTGGAAATAAATATAACGTTATTTTAGTATTAATAAAGTCTATGTGTACAATTTGTAGTTGCGATATCGTTCTAAATGTCACTTACTACGAGAATAATTATGAATTCCAGAAATCGTCTTCGAAAACCGGTAATATAATCTTGTAAATAATAAATTAATTTGTGATTGCACAATAAATCTTGTTTTCTGCATACATTTTATTATAAGCAATCAATGATTACAAAACCTTTGACGATATATTCTTGAATTATTTATGTTTCATCTTATCTCTTATTGCATTTCTTATGTTTATTTGTGTATATGATGCTAAGAATTAAACACTTTAACAAACTATTCTTTCTTATTCGGTTTATAATCATCATTGATAATTAACTCATTCTGGAAGCGAAACACAGTATATTCAAAATCTTAAAACGGCGTTAAAAACGTCTTAAGAAAAAAGATATGTAGTTTTAAAACAAGTAACTAAACCGCACCACTAACAGCAAACAACGATGTTAAAAGCGGGTGAAAGTCGCGGCGTCTTCCTATTCTCACGACAAAACGCATCCGTCTGATGATCGAACGCACGGAAACTAGTTAAGATAAACCAACGGCCAGCGATTGTCGCGCTTACCCTAATCTGATATGAGTTTGTCAGATCATTGCGATATGGTGAAGTTTGGGTATATAATATGCGTATGCGTTGCATGTTACGTGCTTGTATTGATTTGCTGATTGTGCAAACAGTTTTCATTTTTAGTCACGCATTAATCAGTACTTTCTTTCAAATGTAAACATTTTCTTTCTAAGAACAGGTTCTGGAACCTCGAACCTCTTGCCAGTTTAGTCTTATTTCCGAACTTATTTTGATAAGTGTTGTGATAGTGGTAATATATTCCCAGCTTCTCCTCAAACACCTTACCACAATATTTAGTTATAATCATTTAATTATAATAATCTAAACTGTAAATTAAATGAAATATAAACTGCAATTATCAGTAGTAGTGCTATCCTAGTCGGGAAGCTTTGATTCCTTTTAATTGCTACGATGATGCTTCTGATTGAAGTGATTGCGCCAGATCAAATCAGATCAGATCAAAAAGAACAATGAAGTGACGCCAGTTTAAACTACGCCTTGCAGTGTTCATTTTAGACTCAATTACACGTACAAATTTACAACAAATACAATGAAACTATGCCTTGCCCACGTACTACATGTTTAAAAATCGGCGACACTTCGTTGTTCAATCTACCCCTTTTATTTGATCACGGATCGCACCGTGATATACTCAAGAATATTATTCAATCTCAACGTCTTTTCAATACACTCAAATCAATCATAATTTAAAATAATATTTCCAATATCAATATCTCAGAGTGGATAATATACTACGTCAATATGCAAATCGGTTTGCCCGACATTTGAAAAGTCTGATCGCTTTGATCTTGAATTAATTTCAACGAATTTTATCCTCTATTAAAATACTGGAAAGAATAATGCGAAATGCGTTTTCATTTTTGTTTCGAATGCAAATTATGTCATTATTTGTGATTAGTTTGGAATATATATTACGACGTTGCTAAATCATTTTTTTTTGTATGTAGGTAAGCTAAGCTAAGTTAAAAGTGTAAGTACATAAACACATACTCTAATATAATACATACCCTACCTACATATAGTATTCTGAAATGCTTTCACGACTTCATATAAGGCCTTGAGGAGAACAATGAAAAAATCAGTTACTGCAAGAATTATCTGCAATAATCATATTATTTACTATTTTTGTATATGATTTTAAAATTCTTCTCAAAAGTCACCAAGCAAGCAAATTTTGTAAAATCAATTTAACAGCCTCCACACAAATCTAATAGGACTTAAACTGCAGATTTTGATACTATGAATTGAAACAATACACGTTATTTAGTACGTCTTTATTATATTTCGTGTTACTGTGCACGTATGAATAATTTCATTGCAAAATAGTTTGACAATGTATTGCTCCATAATTTAACACCACGCTGCGATGACCTTGCTCACGCGATTTCTTATTATTATCATATTTCACATGTTAATGCGAATCGAAATTTGTTAATTAAGACTAAATGCCTAATTTGTATTTTAGAAGTGTTTATGTGTTTTAAAATACTGTATAAAATTTCGGCAATCATAACAATAACTAAATCAGCACCTGAACTCAGCACGGATATTTTGAATTCAAATTCAGGCGCAAGTTTTTTAGACAATCGCAGTCTTGACATCTGTTTGAAATTTCAATACACCGTAAACTCAAAGTGTCACTATACTAAGAGATTTCTATCAAGTCCAGTATATCGATGTCTAGGAGAGAATTGTTGAGTCGTATCAAGTCACGGCTTCGAGAATGTGCGCGTGGTTACTGTCGCGTTACAATGAATTTAATTAAGCGGCGATAAATTTGCCTTTAATTTGGTTGACACTAAAATCGTGTCACAATGTCAGATCAAATAACAACGTTTTATTTGCTTTGCGTAACCAAGGGTCCCAGTTTTGGTCCTTTGCTTCGTGCCATTTGTCCAACTGTCCAATTCCAAGATTAAGTTTAATAAAACTGGTAAGTAGATAATTTAAATCTTTCTTAAACTATGCCAAAAATTACGTAAATATATTTTGCATTTGGCTACTGTCTGATTTGGCACACGAATATATTACACCTTAACTGCAATGCAGTACTTATAAACCAATGTAGATTTTCACTCCTCTTGCTCAAAATATACGATATTAAATCTTAGCAGCTAGGATGAGACGTAAAACGACTTTGAACTTACTATGAAAGTGGAAGAAATCGAATGAAAGCTATCGTTATCAACGCTAGTTCGTTGACCTTGCGGTGGCCGTGTACAATGAGATCTTTGATAACAGGGGACCAGTTCTAAGTCCGGTCTCTAGGTCCGTCTGACAAACGGGTGTCAATGTCAATATTTGTTTTGTTTGGATTATAGGCATTCATTGGTGCCAATGCTGTTGTCACACGTTAGCCTGAATTACACTTAATTTAAATTTAAAACTGTCAAATTATGTTATAGTGAGTCCTATCAAAATGATACATATTTTTGTTTCAAAGAAAATAATAGGGTAAATATTTTAGTTATGTTTTAGTTTTCACAGGTTCACAAGAGAATTGACACCAAATATATTAAACCATAATCGGTCCAAGCTCGAATAGATTATGCACTAAGGCAAGAACAGTAAACCTAAAAATCACCCTTCCCATGTTTTTTTCATGAATTTATGAATACCTCATTTAATTATATATGTGCCAGATGTACTACCTAATAGCGTCATTAATTTGATTACCTGTTAAAGGACTTAAGTCAAAATGAATTTAATGAATTTGTATATAACAATTTAAATAACTGTTTGAAAATTAATGAATGTATATCACATTCACACGTACAATTTACTGGTAATATTTCTTTGACGTCAAACTGATATTTATGAAATTTAAAACGATACATATACCACGCTGGCAACTACAATTCTAAGCACGTTTTAACAAACTGGATACAGCCGAAACTGGGGTCCTTGACTTTTAAAACAAAAGTTCTACGTCACTTCTTACTAGGTTTCCGTATTGTGGTTTGTTATAAGTTTTGATAAGATTTAATGTAACATTTTATACTGTTTAGAGTACTACTAGCTGACCCGGCAAACGTTGCTTTGCCATGGTTTAATTATGTATATTTTAAGTATAAGGTTGCCCCTTTTAACAGGGATGGTGTGATGATATTATGTTTGTATACTGTATGTATTTCAATAATCTGTTTTTTTTTATTTTCCATGTCATGTGATCAATCAATATTTCAACCTTTATTTTTGTAATTGGAATTGTTACATTTGTGCAAACTGTAACGATAAGGCATAAAGCGAAAAGTTTATCAACTAGGTACTATAATAAAATTCTACTGCTACTCATTGATTCAAATCAAAATTTCTCACAAAACAGTCCCTTAGATATCACTTTTTGTGAAAACTTAGACAAATAACGCTTGACAAGCTTTAAAGTTAATGGTCATCTGCTAGCAGTATTCAATTAAAATCTTAAATCAAATGAAAAACAACAATTTGATTTTTGAATTATACAATGTTCGGTTCTTATATTAATATAAATTCTAAATGTAACGGTTAATAGAGTATTCTAATTTCAAATTGCACTTGCATAGTTACCTATGAAAGTATTCAGTGATCAGTCACACCGAACGGCCAATGACCTAACACGAAATCTAACAATTTCCACTCCAAGAGGCATTTCGAAAACATCTGGCGTCTGTATCTATGAAATAACAATTTTATCGCTACTGCCACTATAACCTTTATCATAACCGATTAGAATCCAATTTGGAATACTACAACTATTTTGTTTGTAGGTTGTACTAACAAAGCTGTGGTCCGCTGGCTCGTGAAAACGTTTGTTGAACGAAATTGTTTGGCACTTTCTGTGGCCTTCGTTAACTTCGACGTATATTTGTTAATTGCCCAATTAAATTATTGTTTGTTTAAGTCAATAGTTAGAGCAATATCCTCTTCTAATGTACTAAAAACCTTACTTTTCGACTATATTACAGATTTTTTTTTAATATATCTGTTGTACATTCACGCTGATGATGAACTATAAAAATAAAAATTCAAAAAATATTGCGACTGCAGAAATACATTGCTTTTTACACTGTATTTAAGAAATAATATGTACTATGTATATAATACATTTTGCTGTCAGTACAATTTTCTTAAGGCACAAAGCCTGGTTCTCACATCTAATATATAAAATTCTCGTGTCACAGTTTTCGTTGCCATACTCCTCCGAAACGGCTTGACCGATTTTGATGAAATTTTTTGTGCTTATCCGGTATCTATGAGAATCGGCCAACATCTATTTTTCATCCCCCTAAATGTTAGGGGTAGTCCACCCCTAAATTTTATTTTTTATTTTTTAGACAGATTTCAAAAATTCTTTCACCGTTAGAAAGCTACATCATCACTGAGTAACATAGGCTATATATTATACTAGCTTCCCGCCCCGGCTTCGCTCGGGTAGACAAAATATTTGAATGTCTATAGGCTCCGAAACTACTGGACCGATTTCAAAAATTCTTTCACCGTTAGAAAGCTACACTAATACTGATTAACATAGGCTACCTGCCCGCCCCGGCTTTGCACGGGTAGACAAAATATTTGATATAAAAGTCTACCCGTGCGAAGCCGGGGCGGGCCGCTAGTATACTTATAATAAAATCTTCTTAATTTAATATGCTCTACTGAATTCATAATAAAAAAAAACAGAATTAAAACCAGATTAAGAACGAAATCATTAGCACTAATCTGGGTGAGGAAATTTTAATCTCCCATACATGGACATACATGCAGAATCCGATGTAGAGAGTAGTAACGGTACAATTAGTCACATCTGAATGAGCGGCCAAGGCGCGAGTCTAGATTCCATCGCGGGCGGACCTCGATAGTTTTTTTACAAACAGTTTCTCTTTTAGTTGCTCTATGAGTGTTCTCTATGGTCATGGTAATTAGAACTTGTAAATTGATTTCTTTAATTAATTAGCTTTAATACGTTCTCACTTCGCGAATCATTGGTTGATAAATATCAACATTAACTTCTAGGTAACTGTCAAAAATAATTATTTTCGTACACGTCCAAGAAGGTATTCAAAACCTGATATAATTTATCTTTTGAATAATTAAAATTATATTCTAAGCATGTGTAAGCTATGGTTATTAAAAATGCCGTATAATGATTTCTACATTCTAGTATAATATCTTTTCATTAATTATTAACTTTATAAAAGCGATACATTATATTTAGGACTACATATTTATAAGGTAGGTAGCGAATGCAAAAAAAAATGCCACATTCAAGTTCAATTGTGTTAAGAAAGTAAGAGATAATTTTATTGGGAATCAGTTCTCAAAACGCTGGAATAACAGTGAATTGTGTCACGGACAATTATGAATTACGCAACTCCAGTTGTAATGTCTCAGTTTCCCATGAGCGCTACTATAAGATAATTGGCTAAAACATGCAAGTGATAAGATGTCACGCTTTACAATGTAATTGGAGAAGGCAATTTATTATTAACTGCGCGAAGAGGTACCTAAAGCCTAAAAATTGATGTTGGTTCGAAAAGTTTTTCAACCAATTTTTCTTCTTAATTATTCAATTTTATATTCAGTCCCAACCCTGCAATTCAATACATGACTGTAGAAATTGGTTTGTCATTAAGTCGTCCGTAAACAACGATTTCTTTATTGGACAAATTCTTTAGCCGCGTTGTGCGATTTTGGTAGGGGTAAAACTTATAGATTTGCGTCGCTGACATAGCGGATCTAAATTCATGATCGACCTATAAAGAGTGAACCAACTCTCTCCTACATACTTAATATGTCAAGGTAAGCAATTGTCAGAAATATTATATCTCATTTAAGTCATATAAACCTACGCACACAACTACTTATCAAATGCATCAATCAATCGTCGCATATTTGTAAGTACAAGTAGGGTTTTTATTTACATGAGGTTTATTTTTACAGGTTTGGGTCATATACTCGTATTTGTACTGTGATTTAGTCCCTTTGAAGCAAAAACGTAGTAAACAACTACTCAAGTACCAATGCAGACCAAAATATATCAATAACTAAAAAATATCCAACCGTTGAAAATATATGCTTTCCTGTATGTTACAAGTCAAGAGACCTAAATTTTTTGAAAAAAATATATTGTTTGAAATTTCTATTCACCGATTGATTTTAATTTAACAATACTAATATATATATATATTCCTTTGACATGACTCAAGATATACCACATCCGAAAGCAACAACAGTTTCTTACATCAACGTTGATTGAATATCTCTCCTTGATAGTTAAGAAATCTCACATCGCGTGCACGCGATGTTTTCACGTACCTACATACACTTCTAGTTGTCTGTAGAAATTTGTATATTCTGTAAGAAATTTACTAATTTACATAGCGGTTAGACTGTTACATATTATAACAATAAACCACTGGAACCACTAGGAATCCACTGGAAACTCAGTTTGACAGACATTAAGGTCAACCCGGATCTCAGGACAATGATTGTGAAAATTGATTGACGTTTGTAAACCAAGCAACTCTAATGCACTTTATTTGCAAACTTATAACAAGGTTGTAAAGTTTATTTTAAAGTGTGATAAAGCACAGAAAAAAAAAGGTTTTGTAAAACATATATTTAGTGTTTTGTTGTTTTTTGTGTGCGACTGACCTACAAACTTTAAAACAAACCTGAAACCTGACGTTGCTACGAAGTTCCTCGAACTCGTAGGTACCTTCCGGCGTAATAAAATTAAATGTCTTTTAAATCTGGAAATCCTAGGACTCCTACTTCTCAAAGCAAGCGCTTGCTTTGAGAAGAACGTTTTTCATTATTATCTTCTTCATTTCTCATTAAATAATATATTTTAATTCGTGAAATATTTTAAAAGTGTATAAAAAACATTCATTTTGAGAAGCGTAAGTTACATATTCTATATATAGGCTATATTCTATATTGAGGTCATGAGTTATATTATAGCTACCCGGACGAAGAAAACTCGTTTTTAATAAAGCCATTTTATCAAACTCGTCAAAAACACGGCACTTAGAAAGCATTCATTATATTATAAAAACACACGTGCTTTCGAGAATTTCACTAGATGTCGTAACGTTATCGAAATTGAGGTGAAAAGTTGTGGAGTATTATAAAATGCTAATAATATTAGCAATACAAAGATGCTGCTCTTCATATTGAATCTTCTAACTACACAAATAAGGTTCTTTTCAGCATTTACAGTGTCTCGTTATGAATTTGAATGCATTAATGTCTGACACGTTTGAATCTTAGACTGAAAAGCGACAGCTCACTACTTTGATGTAAAAGTCAAGGGTAAACTATTTAATAATATTAAAAAACACTAAGTGATGATAAAAAAAAACTAACAGGTTCTTGTCTTCTTATATAACCTGTACTATTTTTATTTATTAGATATTCTTACATAGAATTCTCCATTTCTTAATGAAAGTTGAACTAAAGAAAGTTTAATTCAATTACAACAAGTTTTGTATTCTTCTCTTCGAGGCTTATCAAGTTGATATTTGAGATATGCCCATTATTATAACTCAGCTAGAGCAAGTTAAAAATTATATTTTCGTCATTCAAACTAACTGGACCAATACATTTATGGAATACATTATTCAATTTAACACATATGAATGGACGATTACATACAACAACCTTGAGTCTACTGTGTCGAAAACAAAATATTGTCGCGTTACTTAATAATACACCCAAACTGGAGCAGCATTGTAAGTTATCTGTTGGAAACTTGAATATGATTTACGAAATCGATAATATTCAGACAATATGACTATTAATTGAATTTCAATTTGTTGATTAAATATATAAATGTAAAGAGAAGTAGGGCGAAATGCGATCTCCCGTGGGTTTACCCATATTTCATATGTCAATTCAATTAAGGGAAGTTGGGTATATAAAAGTACGTGACGAGTAACGTGGAAGTAAATGACTAGGCGAACAAAATACTTACAAAGTATTGAGCAATTGATTAAGTAAAGCTGAATGAAACAGCATTACCAGCTTCATTGCCTAATCAGGCTACTTTATTGACACAGACGTCTAAGATTTCAGCGAACAGTATATTTAAGAGCAAATGAATTATCATTGGACATCACTGGACTTATCCAGTGGATAGTAAAAACAGAAAGTATTGAAAAGATAAAGCCGTACTAAGTATAGTAAATACAGAAAATTTAGTACATAAACCAGAATTGTGGCGAATTTACACATACTTTTTTTCGTGACGAATTTACTTTGTAGCGAATGTACAACAACTCCATGAATCTATGTCCTTGCAATTTGATTTCGGTGACAATGCACTAGTAGAAAACAGCTTATTACATGTAAGAAGTAGGTATAATGCATAGTTAGTCTTCATTTAAACCCAAGACATCTACAGTACGTGCGTCGAATAAACTAAACAGTTATTTATAACTTTGCAATATGAATGAACTCGAGTAAACCTCATTTTTTGTGCAACTTTATACGGTCGGCTAACTTGACACGAGTGTGAGGGTTAATGTTTTGACATTGACCAAAATATTAGAGAAAGAAAAAGTACAATCCATTATGCGAATTGTCAATTATATTGTGACAGTTGACATTATAATCCCATCTACAGACGCCGCCAGACTCAAAGCAATGAAAGTGTCGCGTCAATTTATATGTATATGAACTAGCTGCTTATCGCGTCTTCGGGCGTGTTGGAATACCGCAAATATAAAATTATAAAAAAAGAAACGATAACAGCGCCAACTACCGTGTCCAAATATAGCTAAAAGACTATCCAGACCCCATAAGTCCCGAAAAAATCATCAGTAAAACTGTTTAGGAGGAGAACGATACATAAGAACAACATATCGGAATTTTATACATAAATTATTATTATAATTCGTGACTTACTTTTCACGAGACAAAAGGTTATGTTTCTAGAGCAAGTAAGTCTTAAGTCGTTTCTCTGCAAGACTTTTTGAACAGACATCTGTCATTATTATCCCTGAAGAGTTCGCCGGAGATCTTTTAAGAAGTTCAATACGTAAAAGTTTAAGCATGTAACAAGGTCGGTGAGACATCACGTAAGGCTCGACAATTTCCATACAAATTACGGTCACTTTCGAAATAGTACATTGAAATTCGGCGCTGTAGACAATTTTAAAACCACCATTGTTTGGCAAACCGCGAGTCGGTTAGGGCATTTGAAGCGACGAAAGTGTTTTGTTTAGTCATTATTATTTACTGTTTTGGTAGAATACCGTTATTTAACCCTCTAAACGGTAATTAAGGGCACTTAAAAGTTCGAAGCTATTGGGATATTAGTAAGTGAAGCATTGTTTAAATGCGCATGCCATGCCAACTTCTGATTGCTAATATCCCGAAGAGTTTTGTGTAGCTTGCAATAGCTGCCTGATTTATCAACAATACATATTAAGTAATTCATTTTACTAATTACCGCCCTGGCCTTTATCCTTAATATTTAGGACTAGCTTTTCCCCGCGACTTCGCCCGCGTTGCAATATAATATCAAGCCTATATTACTCAGTGATAATATAATATTCTACTACAGAAATATATTTTTTATAATCGGTCCAGTAGTGTTTAAGTTGATTCCTTACTAACGGAAATAAGAATCGTGTCTCTTTATAATATTAGTATAGGTAGATTGTACAAGAAGTGACCGGCATCTGACCTTCCTAAATTATAACCTAGATTAGCTAGATCAGTTTCCAGTCCTTATATAAACTATTTGTTAAACATAATATGGACCTATCCCACGTAACCATGAGACGTCAACTATCAAAATAACAACATCGAATCAGAGGAAAACATTAAAAAAGAATATATTGCCTTGCCTTGTGCCTTGCTTACATCATCACTGGATTATGAGTCACGAACTTTATCTGGGTTGCCATTTACTTGCATTAAAATTATATATGGAGCTGCAACCGCAGGCTATATTACCCCGTCAGTATTAACATAAGGCAAAGCAAAGTCGGTAAATGTTGTTTTTGTGAAATGCTAACGACGTTTTGTCATGTGCTGTAGCAAAGTTAGAATCATAGCATATCTTCAATTCCTGAACTTGCCCACGAATGCACGCACCTACCATCTGCCAGCCGGGCGGAGCGGAGAGGATACGACGATAAGTTGATACATTTGTATGTAGAAATAAACTATCTCAACAGCAGGTAATAAATCCTATCTCAATGTCATTATACAAACTTGGAAAATCACCTTCATAAACCATGTTTTAACCCAGTTAATATTTTATTATCACACACACAAACATACCTATTTGAAGTAAAACGCAACCACAAAAATGTTTTAAAATAATGCACATGCACTTCAATTCTATTGTCTTTAGAGCTACCTAGATGACTTTTTAGTGGCTCAAAGTACAACCTGCATCATAAGCTGACTAACTGGCGATTTGAACGGTACATAAGAAAAGGTTACTAGGCTACATTAGCTCATCGGAAACTCAAACCATCTGTCTTGAGCTTGGTACATACACTTAGACTTACACTGCCTAATTTATAGCTTCACGACTTAGAACTCAATAATATACAACATGATTACCTATAACCGCAGTACTCCAAACCCCTTTTTAAAACGATGGCCGGCCGTAAATTATTTTCTGCAATATAATTATGAGCTTTTGTAAGGAATTAAATATTTTCCATAAATGCTTTTTATCTTTAGCAATTTCGGGAGCACTCATTGTGTCTACCAAATCTTATTGGTAGATACAACACGTATCTAATTGTGAATGGAAATTCAGGTAAGCTGATCATACACTAGGATTCAAAGATTCAAATAAAGCTCGAGATGATAGTGTCGCAGAACTACAGGCAGCATTCAACAAGGTTATCTGGTTCTAAAATATATGTCATCACGCATACTTACAAACAATCTAGCGGTAGATAGTGTAACCGATTAGAGGCCATCTCGGAATCGCTCTCAGTCCTATGCTGTCAATTGAACTGCAATTAAATAGGTAAGCGTGACTGCTGTCATACAATCACGAGAATCGTTCTTTTACTAAGAGTTTGACACGTAGGCTAATACTATTATGCCCTGTACTGTAATGCACTATATATACTACCATGCCCTGATCTAGTTATTTAATAAACTAAATAAAAGATATAGAACACCCACTACCCAAAATCTTCTAAAACTAAGAAATATTGCGATGTAGTTACCTTTAAAACAAAAAACACACGTTAAACGCGCCGAAAGTAAAAGATAAATTAAAAGATATTAAATTAAAACTGAGTTTCTTGCATGTTTCTTAGGCATAAATAAAGAAATTAATTCCCGATCAACTATTGTTTTGTAAAGAAAGATGTTTGCATTTTACACGCCGGGAAAGGTGCCAAAACCTTGAAAGTTGCATTTCAAAGATATCGGTGCAGTACACGGAAGCGAAAGCAAAGCACTTATCTATCTATACATATACTACAGTACTTAAAAAAATGAAAACATCGGATTATCTTCTGGATTTAAGGTCAGCACAGCGTGAATGGTATTTCAGGAGGTAGTCGGTTTCAACGACAAACGTAACTTTGCAGTGGAAAAATATTTTCTTCCTTAGATTGGTCTACATCCGCAACTGAAAATTTAAGTTTGTAATTGCAAAAAGATTCATATTTACCATATAATTATGTTTTCTTTTACCAGTGCTATGACTTCATTAAATAGAAGTACCCCTATAGGTATTGACGAGTTTACGCGTAACTTGAATTTTTTACGCCTCTAAGGGAACTCGGTATTTGATACAGTTTCGGAACTCTAAGGAATATTTAGAGTATAAGAGTAGGTGTACCTACTTAGGACCACTGAGGTGAATTTGCTCGACCTACCGGCCTGTACCGATTGGTTTTACAATGCTTAACCTTTTCGGGGCCATTACACTTCGCGAGGGTATTAATTACCCTTGACGAAATTACATCGTGAGACGTCAACGACTTTAAAACTTAAAGATTTTTATATACTTTATTATTTTAAGAGAAGTAGGGCGGACTGGGATCTCCCGTGGGTCTTCCCATTAATATTGGAGCCGCCCGACTGAGGACTGTACTGACTGTACATCCTTACAGAAGACCACAGTCAAATAACACTACTTTGATGTAGTGTTGTATTTCTGCGGTGAGTAAGGTTGCCAGTGCTCCACGAGGATACGCTGCGCTTGTAGTATTGCTGCTAGCACACTGAGTTCTCATCAACAGCATGATTGGCAACACGTTAGTGATACCCCTGGTATTGCTAGCGGCTATAGGCTACGATGACTGCTTACCATGAGGTGGGCCGTATGCTTGAGTGCCACCTTAGTGGTATAAAAAAATATATATTAGGCTGGTGTCCTGATTAGGACTTATTTTTATCCTAGTACCTATAAAACAGTGAACAGAAAATAAGACATGCCAAACGAACTTGCAAAACAGAGACGGAAAGCCAATATTCCGGTTTCCTTATTAAAAACCAGTTAAAGGCACCTAAAACATTATGTGTAGGTATGATACGTACAAGTTTGAGTAAAAGATGAAATAAACAAATAAATGGGCTTTGAAAGCCTTTTAAAACTTCAAACATCTTCATAGTGTGAGTAAAACCAGTTGCATGTTTATGAAAATTTTATATCCTGATAATAATAACGTTGTAATATATTGAATTGATTCAGGTTTTACTTTGCGGAAATTCATATTTATAGAATACAAAATATATTATAATTTGCTTTGTCCGCTTAATGAGTGTGATACGGTCGAACGGCCTGCGCCCAGGTGAGCTCAGCCGTGGTTTCTTCCGACACGTGTTTCAGGACTTCCACGTCCCATCATCAGGGTGCCGCCGCGTTGGTCGAGCAGCGTGATGTCACATCGAGGTCTGGATGCTGGAGCAGCGCCGCAGCACGATGGTCGGACGCTGGAGCAGCGTCACAGGATGCTGGACCAGCGTCGCAGGATGCTGGAGCAGCGTCACAGGATGCTGGAGCAGCGTCACAGCATGATGGTGGCGTGAGACGCCACGACAGCACGTAGACCCTTCTGTAACTAGACTCATAGACTCATTTCTCAGCTTTAGTTACAGAAGGGATGGGGCGTGGAAGTCCTGAAACACGTGTCGGAAGAAACCACGGCTGAGCTCACCTGGGCGCAGGCCGTTCGACCGTATCACACTCATTAAGCGGACAAAGCAAATTATAATATATTTTGTATTCTATAATAACGTAATTTTAGCAAATACATTAAATATTGGGCTCTAAGTGGATTTTAATTAACTCGTCTAAAACGTTATAAAATACAGCTGGTTTTGACTTCAACGGTAAAGTCATTTATTTTTCATGCTCAAACGATAGCTTATACTATATAAGTCGTACAATAATAATTTAAGATGATTCGTGGAAAAAAAAACAAGTCTTTATGTCAATTTTATTGTTCCCTAGTTAATTACTATGGAGGTAATTCACATGTTTGTTGTGCTATTGTCATCAAATATAACCCTCATGTCATAATGTAGTAGTTATGTTAATTCTCCCAACTTTTGGTTCCTCTACGCGGGGCAAAAACTTGGACAGTCTGTTATGATGCCAATAGAAAAGCTGGCAAACGCTTGTGCCCCAACTAACTGCTCGTGGTTTAGAAAATCACTAACCTAAGAATAAAAAATGGATAATGGTTATTTTACGCGAAGAATTTGCAACGGCCATTTTGTTCCATTCCGTTCGGAACGTTAAAATTCGTATTGCACCACTTAAAAGACCCGTTTTCATTTTAATCGTTATTAAAAAAGTAATGGCAAACTATTTAATGTTATCGTGACACGGAGTATAAAAAGTGTATATTTGGAGGCGATTGGTGCACTTGCGCCAATGGAAGCAGTGAACGCGTTCGAGCGAGGTTGTGCCGAGGTCGAGCGTACCTCGCGCTGCTGCCCGCTCCAATAACACTTCTACAGCTGTGTTTCTCAACGTGAACGCCACCTCTCTTCTAATATAAAAATAATTTATTTGAGAATATTGATATCGTCATGTCTTCCCACAAGGGTCCCCGAAGAGGTAGGCAGTGGCGTTACTACCAACACCCGAAGATAATTTGGTGCCACCGTGACAGACTATACTCGATTTGATTGGTCTACATATACATATATGAAAATACATTAGTGATAGTTAAATGAAATTAAAATACAAAGTAAAGCAAAAAGTAGCGCAAATTCTACCAAACCGGAGAACTAAACTTTTCTATAATTATATTATATATTGTATGTTACATAATGGTGATAAACGATACCATGAAATTGTTTGATGGCGAGGCATATCAAGGCGAAACCAATTAACAGTTACATTATACCAAATACTGCCTATAGAAGCTTGCAATACCAGGCAATCACGCGTCGCCAAAGTTGAATGAAAAATGTTACCTATATAGGAAGACAACGATAAAACTTTGAGAGTCACTGCCCTAAACGGACTTTAAAGTTCACAGCTCACGACTATCAGGTCCGTCTGTCTCCCATAAGACCTTGAAGTTGTTACCATATCACATTAACTTTGTTTATTTTTTAAAGCCCAATTAATTGCCAGTTTGAATATAATTTATAGATGCAAGTTGAAGGCTGTAATTAAAAAAAAAACATTTATCAAAGTAAACAGCACTCAAAAGGCTATTATTAATAATGACGTTACTATATTCATTCGCCGTTGTGAGTTGGGGAGTGTGATTACTACATTTAAATGTTTTTTTTATGTAGTATTTATAAAATCGTTATAAATTTTCCTTCCCTAAATCCAAATCATTTGGTTAGTGGTTACTCAGTTAAATTCATTTTTCTTTTCCATTACAATGTATCCATGTCTCCTTTCGTCCATCCATCTCTGTTTAATCCTAGACATCCACGTTCTACATAAAACCGGTTAGAAATAATTTATATCATTTCTATTTACAAAGGATAAGATTACTGCTCTATTCGTTCTGCCTCTCAATGTAAGATTGATTATTAACCTTGCTAACTTTGAAATCGCCAGTAAAATTATCGATATCACGTGAACAATTACGATGCTGCGGGTATACTGGTGAGCGGTTGCCTTGGATTACGAACAAGAGCCTGATGTTTTACTTAGTTATGTGTATTTTCAGCCTTACTCTTACTGAACGTTAAAGACGTTCTTCGGACCCTGTCCGAACTCAAGTTCCAAAATGTTGATTCTTGACTTACTTACTTATTGTTAAAGACAGATTCAATGCCAATTTACTTTATCATTTACTACCTTTTCCACGCGACTTTCATCTTGTCTCCCGATATAACAGAGTAAATAAATATTACAAGTAAATTTAAATATTATTGGTAAACATTATAACGTCTTTAAGAATACCTCAAGTCTTTATAAATAAATATTATACAATTCAAAAAAAGGAATTTTATGAAAATCACGTCCTTTGCGTGATAAAAAAAGATTTTCAGCATCACTTAAAATACTTAAATAGTCACGTTTCCGAAAGGTTGCTAGTTCATTATGTTCACGTTATTGTATGATATCACTTTTACATTATTTTATACTGTGCTCTGCTAATGCTATGATGAGCAGCAAAAACACCTAAGATATTTTCATTCCAAACACAAAAACCTGACACACCGCAATTAGCGGACGTGCAGCAAGTAGGCAACTTTAGAAACTTGATTCTCGTATGCATGGATCTTATTTCTCAGTATCGTATTCAATCACCTTGTAGCATATTACATTGAAAAGTTACTGTGTGTATTTTGCTGTAATAAGTTTATTATTGTTAAAATAATAAAGAAACCATCTTAGTGACACATGTTTAGTGTCGTTTAATGGCCACTCTTTGGCCTGAGAAGCTGACCGATTGGATGAAACGCGTAGGTACCTAGGTGGAGGTCAATTAGAATATTATGCATTTTAATTATGCCTCGGTTTTCGTGAAACGTAATATAACAACATTCATAAAAGTCATCGTATGTGATAAGAATATAATTTATTTAAAAGTTTACTAGTACATACATTTACCTAAGTTTTTACTTTTACTCAGCTTGGCAATATTCACGACACTAAAAACCAATATTATAAATTTACAAACCCATAAATGTGAACAATGTAACCCATAAAGCTTATATCTACGATCGCTATTGGTGAGGGTACAATAGGTGCTTATAGATAGTTCAACAGCGCCTGTGAAGTACGGAAATAAATTGTTCCGGGCACATGCAACATGACCTACACACTGTTCAAAAGCTAGACAGCAGATTTATATTTTAAAAATATATATATACAAAATAGTTCTTGATAAAAACCCTACAAGCAATAGTTGTGCTAAAAGTTTTTTATGAAAATCCACTTTTCATATTTACCATATATACCTACATATAAAACAAAATGTAAACATATCGTTGCGTTTCACATTTAAAGAATTTACTCAGGGTTACACTAAGGAATAAACTGGATTTACCAGCATCCTTAAGGAGCCATGGAAATCTTGATAACAGACAAGACCGTAAGTAGCTTAATCTCAACAACGCCCACGAGTATATTTTTCTATGTAAAAAAATATACAAAATTACATCTTTAGTTTTAATTTGAGACGCCCTCGGCAATATGTATTCGATATCGCTTCGAAAGCTGTTGTATTCGCATATTAATTAGCACCATCAGTCAAGTTCTCTACGAATTAGGTAAATATTCGTTTGATTTTTAAAACGTGAGGTAAGCGCTGGTTTTTCGAGTGGACACATCGACTGTATCAAACAAGATGATCGTTCTTGACCTTTACGCGATCGTAAGTCTTAAAGGTCATAATTTTATTGTTGAAATAAATCTGAGAGCTATTCTCATTAAACCAAACATAAGAGGGTAAGAACAAAGCGAGCAACCACTATATAAATCCCTAATGAAGCTCAGTAACAGGTAACCATGCGAGAAGGTTGTATTCTTATTTCCTGACACTTTAATTGGTGTTTATATTATTTACTGGTAGTCATGTGCACTTGTAATGTTTTGAGAACAGCCGATCATTACTGGCTTACAAATTATAACCTCGGGTAAACTTGTTTTCACAAAGTAAACTAAATCTTCAACGCGCCCTATCTTCGTGGTTATATTAAAAAAACAAAGGTCTATCACAGGATATTCCACACTTCTTATCTAGTGGTGGAAGCTTTACCACCCCTTGTTTGCATATTCGTAAACACAAGATACCTTTGTAACGATAACATGGTGTTTGTAGACCAGATAACGTTAGGGCTGTGTATTCTTTGAGATATCACGTGTGACTGCATAGACATGCAAGCTATTTATAATGGTACGAAGAACAACCTTTTCTAAAGATAGAAACAGTGGCTTTATATGCCAGAGCTTGTTGCTTCCATATTCAGAGACAACAGACGTTTGACCGTTTTTTGTAGAAATATAACAAATACATATATATATTATATGCTGGTATTTATGTATGCAGGTTGATCGAAGAAGCGAAATAAGATGCGTATGATACAAAAGGGTAAGCCTTTTGTATCATACGCATCTTATTTCGCTACTAAATCTTTAAAAATGTGAGTGATCATGAGTTGGTTACACTAATACAAACTATGATTGTATGTTTTCTATTAAATATTGGTTCAAATTCATTCAAAATGTATCGGTTCAAACTCTTTCAATTTACCACCGAATGTATATCCATCATCATCATCATATAATAGGTATCACCGAATGTCAATTAGCTATTGCAATATCAGAGCTAAAACAAATATTAAAAATATAAGAACACCTATCTTTGGGTCTTTCTTTCTCAACGTATCTTCATCTCGCTCTAGCTTGCAGTGGGGCCGTTAGATAAATGATCGGTACGATAATAGCTATTCTAGCTTGGAACTCGTTTCATGATCTCGATGTCGTCACAAGCTGTCACCACACCACTGGAGTATTGCACAGCCTGCATTAAATGTGTTGATTTACTAAAGATACCTCTAAAAATAACACTAATCCTAAGTTCTGTATCATAGACCGCCTTTTACACTGTGACTGCTTATTTTATTTGTAACTTTCCTTTCTGGTGTGTAAAAGAGTATTGTTATTCTATTGATAATCCTTTTCAAAGAGTAAAGCATCTACTAAATACAATATTTGATCAAAATTTGATTTGATTTAAAGATGCAGATGTTTGTAAAAAAAATGAAAAGCTAAATAATGAAACAAATTGTAAAATGTAGGTAATTAGGTATATAATTTCAATAGTGTAGAACTATCTAGATCAAATCACCCAAGCACGAAGTAGCAGATGAATTAGTTTGATTAGAAATAAAAGTGCATGCCTATGATGCCTCTGATATGTGTGGAAGAACTAAAGAAACTGAGGGGTTGTTATTTAAGACGGGTTGTAGTAGCTTTTATTGTTAACTCCAAGATTAAGACCTACGACGTAGGTAACTAAACCTTAATTAATTTGAAAGCAAATTGGAGCTAAGTAAAAGAAACAAAGTTCATTTTAGGAGCAAATGTATTCTGAACAGAAGCTTCGAACACGAGCGCAGTGCGTAAGATGACTCATGTCATGAACCTTTTCACCCGTAGTGCATTGTTTATTCTGAACACGAGTCTGTCCCTACATTTTCCTCAGCATTTTCGTCCGACACAAACAATAAACGTTCCACTTGAATATTCATACAAATCTATAAGTTATTAACGTTTTAAAATGTATAGAATCCGCCTTTTTACTGAGTCTTTTTACCGTGACTTTGTACAGTAACTGGTTTTTACAATATTTTGTGGGTAGTCGGGCGCCATTTTCATCAACTTGTTTAAGAATCATAAAAAAATCTTGAGTGCAGACTAGCCATTTGCGAAGTTTCTTATATTTTTTTTACGGTGCATATCTACGCTATAAAATTTTACAGTAAAAGCTCCGTGAGCACGGAAACACTCAATCGAATTTGAAAATATCCGGTAACCAAAATGATAGTAATAAAAAGCTTTCTCCGCCACCATTAAAGTTATACAATAAGCATAACTGTAAACATCCGTTCTTACCTCTGCTTAGGCAAGTCCGTTAAAATTCCAGCACACTGCTTTTAAGATACACTACACTTATTCGATTTTAGCGAGTCGATCAACCGTCGGATCCCCGCACCGTTATTCACGTCATATGTGTGTCAAATAACGAGAAAAATTCTCACAACCTCCGTGGGCACTCACTAGAAATCTCTCGCGTAAACAGTTGGAGTTGCAGTGAACCGGGCACTACCGCAAACCGTGTTGTTTATCACGTTATCACTTGGAATTTGAATTTGGAACGGTGCAGCCGGGGTGGCGCGTGAGTTGCGCGCGTTTGTTAGTGGTCGTTCGCGGTGGTGTCGCGCAGGCGTGGTCGTCCGTTCACCGCTCTCTCGTAGAAGCGACTGGCGCGCCGCCTTCACCTTCGCCGCGCGGCGGCGCCTGTTTCGCAACTTCAGCGGTTTCCCTGCAGATATCTTGTTGCATGGCAACTGTTACAAAAATTGTTTACTGAACTCTCAAATTGCCTCAATGACAACCAGTTCGTGTGTGAATGACGTCATTCCAACCCTCTTACATTTACACTTCATTTTTATGTTGCAAGTCGATCGAATTGTGGACGGTGAGGTAAACCAGGCATTGTTTCATTGCCAACCAAGCCGAAGCTACCTACTAAGTTTTATGCTTTCAATGCCTTATTTGGTAGATAATTAAGAAGCAGATTATTAACTAAACAATTTTATTGCCACTAGTTTTTGCCCGCGGTTTCACTCGCGGTAAATTCGAGTTAACGTATTTTGGTAAAGCTTCAGGCACACTTACTTATCTATTATATTTACGAAAGTTCTGTTGAGTTTCGAATAAAAAAGTCTATCTTCTCTCTCTGGTCTGGTCTCGTCTGGTCTTGTTACTCCATGCAAACTTTGTACCCCCGTTTCATCCGCTTACGAGGTACATTTTATAAGATGCTTACTTAGCTTACGTAGACATCTACGTCATAGTAACTATTTGCGTGGCAAATTACAGCTCAATCCGTTCAGTAGTTTGAGCTGTGTCATAAGACTTATTCTTATGGCAGTCAGTAATGGTTGCCTTTTATATACACAGATAATATTAATTTTCATCAGAATAGCGAAAGTACGTCTAAAGACCAAGAAAGGGCTTTCGGTTAAATAAAGTCAAGACACAATATGTATAGCACTTGCAGTCCACCCTTTCAAGCACATGCTTATAAACAACTTGACCTACCAATTATAAGTACATACAGATGACATAGAAACCTGAAAAATAACTTGTAAATGCAATTATGAGCTACACGCGAAATGAACCCGGAACAGTGCAGATGATCTCCAACCTGACAACTGGCCTTTTAAACTTATTTCTTACATTACGTCACATTGTATGTCATCAAATTAAGTAGTTTTTTTTAACTAGTTATTGCTCACAAATTAATCCACTTAGTTAGTCTACATGGAATTGGGAAATCCCGTTGGAACCCATAATTTTTCCGGGATAAAAAGGGCCTTATACGAAAATCCCATCAAAAATAATACTTAATTTCATAATTGACGCTAATTCGATAATAAGGTTTAAAGCTAGGATATTAAAACGATTGAGAAAATGTTCTAATATGAAATATGATTTTAGGAAATTATCGTAGCAACCCTGCAAGCGGACCGTAATACCTCAGAGTTGGTAATACTAGGCTAATGCAAGTATTCTTGTCCTTGCACTTGGTATTAATTAAATGCGTTTAAAAATTACCTTCGATGGTGAAGTGAGGAGTATCTTAGCCTAAATACACGGATCATTAAATTTTACGACGTATCGACGTGTTGATTGAACGTGACAAAAAAACTTAAGCAGCTTTCTATTGTCAGGAAAAGCGCAATATCTTATGGCTTTATGTTGTATGCAACAAAACTACGTCATAGTAGAAAACAGTGCGACACAATTTCTATAAATAGGTTCTAAAACTATTATTAATTACATTTGTATTGGAGGAAATTGTTGAAATTTAACATTTATTTATTATTGTTATTCCCATTTTATTAATTATTTTCTTACTTTAGGTATTTATCTACAATATTGTAAACATAAAAAAAAAAATATTTAAAAAGCACCAAATCTAGCAACCACCGGTAACTGGCACACTGGTAAGGCACAAGCCCAAGCTACCGGTTGTTACGGTTACAGAGTGAGGAACCAGATAGTTTTTTCAAAATTATTGCCACGAACGCTTGTAACCAACATATATGATAGTATTAAATCAACAGTTTGGATGAACTTATTTTAAAAAATCGTGATTAGATTAGTGTTGTAACACTTACAAACACACAAAATACAATAATAGTGCTTTAAATTCACGTACATGCCATAAACGTGTTGGTATCAATATCCGCGCTGACATTTCAAAGCAAGGCTAGCGTTGATGTCTTTTATACTAGGTCTCTTGCTAGTACTATAGTTCAAAATAAACCTTATTTTTAAGCGTGTACGGCATATTTTATAATAGTTGGAACTAGAAGTCAGGTGTGAAATTTATATATAGACTTATAACACTAGGTAACTAGGTATAAGTTTTAAACTATGAATTTCTTTCATTACAATAATTAAGTGTGTAATTTCCACAATGTCTTTAAGATCATTGTTGCTGGTACTACTGAAATGTACAGATTTAAAAAAGTTTACTAATTAAATAAATAAGTTACACTTTCCTTGAGTTTTATTATGACATGGAGGCGCAGATCAAACAAGAAGGTAGGTGGAACTTTGCGAAAAAGGAAGTGATGCTGGTTTTTAAACATATAGTGCGTAGACAAGGCGTACTTTCTTTGCATTCGTTGTAGATGTGTGAGTGAAACTGTATATTAACACGGCAAGGCGTAGTTTAACCGGCGTCACTTCGTTGTTCTCCAAGTTCCATCTACCTTTTTTATTTGATCTGCATGGAGGTATTATATATCCTATATCTACTAAAATTATAAATAAATTAAAACCACGGTCTTTATCAATTGATCTTATAATATTATACATAATTATGTACATACAAGTCTTCCCGCCAAGTCTCATTCGGCGTAGAGCACCATTTTATTGACTTGAACACCTAAAACATTTATTTTACATTCATCAACATCTTCATACATGCCCACTGGTTCCGAGTACTCTATCTTCTAAACTAGCTCTAAGCCTAGCGTGTTATGTTCACAACTCGGATCTACGAAATGGCACATTCTGTTCCACCATCTCCACTCACCAAAGCGGAAGTTACGATCTAAATTATATATCTTACCTACTCGGGACATAAATACCTTTATGTAACTCGTAAGATCATACATAATGTCCTGTTCTAAAGTAATGTTCAAATGAGTATTGCAATTGGCAGATGGAGCAGTGAAGTAATAACCAGTGTTAATGTTGAAATGATTAGCTGTACGCAAACTTATATCTAGCATTACCAAGTTACCACAGTAAAAACATTTTTGATACGTAATAATTCAATTTACAATATTACAATTGTAGATACTAATTCTTCTGCCAAAATTATCACGCTCCAAGAACCACTAACGTCAAAATATTACAAACACGCTTTGAATAAAATGACCTGAATAGTACCTAGGTACATAAATCGGTAGCTAATGGTTGCTTTGAAAGGAAAAAATACTACAAAAACAGGTAATTTTCATCACATTAACATGTCAGAAAAAGACTGAAGAGTTTGCTAGAATAAACACGACATTTTCTGATATTATCATGTCAAAACATATCAGCGTTGGTTTTGCATTCGTTACACGCAACACGGTACCAAGCTCAATACGTAAGTTCTGTTATAAATGAGGCTTTTTTTTATATATTTATACATACATAAGATCCAAATTACCACTGACTCACTCTATAGACCAATGTTTCTTTTGGCTGGCCAATAATATGAAATAAAGTGGTGCTTATTGAATTTAATCATCTCCCCCCTCAAGTGCAATCCGAAATGGCGCAGCAGCATATACGGGGTCCTGGTCCCGGCTGCGTTTGATAAACAAACGAATTTAGAAACTATTGAAGTTCCGTAAAGTACCTATGTCAAATGCCAGTAACAGCTTGACAATGGAATATAATAATGTTTAACCGGAAAGACAGACAAGGGTACGAAAGCTTGTATAAATAAATATATGAATCCACGCAGCGGTGATAAAAATATGTTTCCCTAGCGTGCAAAGATCTAAACATCAGATGTAACTGACATATTTCCATCTAAATGTGAAGTGATATACGTGAAGTAGAACTAAATGATGGCAGACAAACGTCAAAGTGGTGAACCATGAAATTTGTCACGCAAAATTTGGTTTCTTTTGTTCAAAGCGTATGCTCGTTAAGCTCACGACTATTTTGAGTATGGATCACTTTTATGTTATATAGTATTTTCAAAACAAATGTGCTGTTGTTTACAGTGATATGATTGGTAGCTACTATAATAATTCAATGTCACGAGGTACTACGAGAGACAAACCAGCAATATTATTAAAGGTAATCGACGCAACCATAAGTTGAGGGTCGCAATTATTGCTCATTAACAGAAAGCGCAACATATACAATTATATTTCGATATATAATACAAAAACCTCTGAGACCTAATTCTGTAGTGGAAGAAATATGCCAGTTTACTTATGCCATAACATTATGCACCTGCCCGCGGTCAGGCGAACTGACAAGCCCGCATACACATACAGACAGAACGCAGGATCGTCGTGTATTCGGGTCGATCGTAACAGGCGATAGGCACGAACTGAACGATGACGGCTCGTCAACGCATCCGCCAGCGGCGGACGTCGGACTTTGTTGAGTGTGCTCAGTGTCTATGACGTCACGTCAATGACAAATAAAATCTTTTTATAACTATTCATAGTCGGACGAATTTTATTGAAATGCATAACCTGCGTAGCAATTGTATTCTCTTGGCATAAATAGTCCTGCCCGGGAAATTGCGGTAGCTAAAATCCTTTGAAAGTTATATAAATTTGGCATGTTTCTACTGACAATGATTTCTACTTAGCGTTGCCAGCCATCCGTTCGGATAAAGCCGGACAGTGTTAGGCTTTTTGACCTCTTGTCCGGCCAAATTTGGAATGCGTCCGGCCCGTTCGGCTTTTGTTAAGCTGTTAATACTATAGAATTGTTAAATTTAATCAATTCAGTCAGTAAGAGAGATTTGATGAAACCGTGTTTCTTCAAAAGAAAAGTATATAAATGTGGTATATGCACGTTTTTATTCTTCTTTTTTTGTAGCTATATCCTTTTTTTAAGGGTGTCCTTTTTTATTTTTAGAGATGGCAACGCTAGTTGTACTGGCTTATTAATAAGGGAAATAAATGATAAATATTAAAATAATTAGCTCCTATTCTTGGTGTATGTAATATGTATTATATTATATACACCAAGTTGTTTTATACAAGTGTAAAAGTTTATGCGATCTAACATTATTTAAAAAAGTTACATATTATATATGCGACTGTTTATCTCTCACAACAGCCAACACTCTCACATATTATAATTCACAAATACTTAATAAATAAAATTATATTCGTATAAATCTCTATGGTTTGTTCCAAAACTGGCATTTTGTGAAGATTATATGGATTACTTTTATTAAAAAAGTAACAAAACCCGATAGACAGTGGGCACGAACATTTTGGTAAGTGATGGTCCATCGCCATTCACCGTATAACCGACAAACGGATTCTGAATCTATTTACTTACATAACACAATAATAAAATACTTAGAAACACTTAGGTATTTGTTTTTTATCCATGTACTACTTAATTTTATTATTATTTTGCAACCTCAGCCAGAGAACCCTCTCAACGAGTCATTACAAGGTTTCGTGGAGTTAGTTATTACGGTGGTTTTTAGTTCAATGCTCACAAGAACTATGTACAGACAATACATTGGTAAAAGCCGATTTCTGTTTGCTCGTTTTCACAGAAAATTGATTTATTGATTTTGACTCTAAAGTTAGGTGAACTATTTCGAGTGGGATTGTACCAGTTGGTGAAATTACATTAGTGCACAAGTGTTTTTATATACCACTTAGGTGGCAAATAAGCATAGGTAAGCGGTTACCGAAACCTATGAACCCTTTCAACACCAGGGGTAGGTATCTATTGCGCGTTGCCGACCCTTCTGAAATCTCTTGACACCCTCTCGAGTTGTGCGCCAAAACGCTGTAAGGTTACGCAAGACACCGAGAGAAAATATAAAAACCTTTCGGTGTAACTGCTTAGTGTACCTACTATAGATATAATTTTAGATTTCAGTAGTAGATATTTTTTTTATTTATTAAGCCACTAATGTGGCAAAAAGCCTACGCTCCGCCGTTTTGTTTTTATTATGCTTTGCATCACCGGAGGGGTCTAATTCGCGCGTTGCCGTCCCTTATTAAAGTGATTGTAGGGCACTCTAATTAATAAAATAAATAATTACTTATAAACGGCGCGTACAAGGTGCAACGTTACATACACATTCTGGTCTTTGATTTTACTTGTTATATTTACTTGTTCAATTTTTTATCTGCGACTCCTTGTACAGAATTTATGTAACAGCTCGTACGTCGGGTGATAGTACATTAATCATTATCATACAATAGTTCGTTCACTTTCATTTCAATAAATTATCAATTCATCATTTATACGCTTAAAGCGAGGTCTTGGTTAATTAGCGCTTTATATAAAGGAACAATTTTATTATGAGCTGTATCTCACACTCTGTATATCAGTCATAGACTAGTGCATTTGGTATAAAATAATCACGTTAGCGAGTAATTTTACCGACGCTGCTAAGCTAAGGGTCGCGGGTTCGATTCCCGCCGAGGCAAATTTTCATGTAACACACATGTTTGCCTACCCTCTGGGTGTTTGGTATATATATAAAGTACAGCTGCTAGTTCCCGTACAAGCTTTGCTTAGTTTGGAGCCAGTTGGCGCTGTGTGGTAATATCTAACTATTATAATTAATTAGGTAGTATGTTTAATATGATGATGAATATAATTTATTCATGTATTTTGCTGAAAATTATCAGTTTTTTTGTTTCATTGTTTGTGTAAGGCTAGAGTTCCTCGAGGACACGCGAAACAATCGCCGCCAGTTTTCCGACTTTCTTAAATTGTTTTGTTTGATTATTTTTGCTAGCTTAGCTTTTACTTCTTTATTGTATGTCCATATGTAATGGAGCATTCGTGTTCTATTTACAACTCAGTAATGTGATTTTCTTTCCAAGTCGTGACCAGTAGTAGTTCACCAGGCTATAATCAACCAGTCTTGTCCAAGGTGCAGTGTAGGCTTTACACCAGAGGTCAGTTACATTCCTCACTCGCGGATCTAAAGCTTACATAAGTATTACCTCATTAAGCTAAGGAGTTTTTGCATGTCATGTACAATCAACGATACATCCCATAGCAAGTCGATTATTGATTATATTAAATTACAATAAAACTTGAAGACCTCGATTAGATTCGCGTTTACGGTAATAAAATTATAATTACCAGAATAGGAGTACCAAGTTAGCAAACTATTCGCTCTGCCAGATGGTAAACGGTTATCGTAGTAATAAGAGAACACCGTTTTTACTTCTTTTTTGTATACCACTAAGGTGGCACATAAGGATACGACCCACCTGATGTTAAGCAGTTATTGTAACCTATAGCCGCTAGCAATACCAGGTATATTCCTAACGACTTGCCAACCCTGTTGTTGATGAGGACTCACTGTGCTAGCAGCATTACTACTAGCCTACTTACCTTACTTACCGCAGAAACACAACACTACGTCAAAGTAGTGTTATTTCACTGCGATCTTCTGTGAGGTACAGTCCCCTGTCGGGCGGCTCCAATAGGTATTTCTTCTTTATTACGCCTATTAGTACAATTTAAAAGAAGCAACAGAGATGTTACTTAGTAGCTTCTGCCCGTGAAATTGTCCATGTTGAGCTTAGGCCTAAGAATCCCAGAGGAACCTTATATTTCCGCGAGATAAATAATAAAAGTATCCCATCCGGGTTATAAACTATTCGAGTGAAGAATTTCATACAAATCCATTGAGTCGTTTTACGTGATTGAGCAACAAACATCCATACATACAAACTTTCACATTTATAGTATTAGTAGGAAAGATATTGATTACCTACATTTTTCTACAAGTGACTGTCATATCAATTACAATCATTACAAGACATATACTGACATTAGTTCTATCAAGAGGGATGTCCGTAGATCTACTACAGACGATCGTCGATAGCTTCTCTTAAATGTTATTTTAATAACTTCAAGCATAACCCTTGAAGTTATTCAAACCAAAATAAAGTAATATGCAAACAATTACTCTATTTTGATTTGAAGATAACTATGAAGCTTAAAGTTATTAGAAGTAAGTACCTTAACAAGAATGAATAACTTTAATAATAAAAAAATGAATCTAGGAAAATAAATAAATAAACATTTGTTTTTTTATTACGCCCAATAAAACAAGTCACGCATTTTATTGTTAGCAAATAATATGAGCCTATCGGATGGAAAGCGTTTATAATTTGCTTATGAAATGGAAGAGAGAATATGAAAGTCCATATTGATAAAGATTTAAGGAGTTTTTATACTTTTCACGACAAGATTTGATCGTGAGTTTGTTTGAATCAGCTATTATATTATCTATGGCAAATTATATTACGGTCTACGTATCGGTCGGATGAAATTTCTGCCTTTACAAAAATTATAATACCAAACCGTTTTACATAGTACTGCATATCATAATCTATGGTATATAGTAGGTAGATAATCTCAAATTGCTATATACCATAGGTATAAATTGTCATATTATAATATTTAATCTAACGAAGAATGTATTACCTATCCAAATGGATGATATTATTGTTTCTTTTCTTTCCATAACCATTAGCCACTCACACTAACCTTTTCGGAGCTAAATTTTTACCCGTGTATGGCGAAATAAAAGGAGTGATATGTAGATTATATTATTCGGCCAAAAGCTCGTATCCAAATAAGATTTTGCGTTCTGACAAGAAATAATATTTTACGTCATTGCAAATTATTAGTCAAGTAAATTAAATGACATATTCGTGTCAGACTGGCCTCGTAGTTGCGAAATTAATTGTCTTAATTAATCACGGCACCCGAGTGCATCGGGTGCGAGATTCATTCAATTACCGGTGGAGCTTTTTGTATCAAATAATATCAAATTATATTATAACCTTCCTAATTTTAGTATTATAGGGTTTCGTACTTCATAGTTTCCACAGCTCCACGCGAATACGCTGTGCTAGCAGTAAGGATATGCCGCTATCACAGTGAGGCCTCTCAACAACAATAGGGTTGGCAACACGCTAGTGATGAGCTAGTGCAGTGTCTACAGGCTACGGTGACTGCTTACAATCAAGCAGGCCGTAATTTTGCGTAGTATAAGAAGGTTTTTTTATACCACTTAGGTGGCACACAAACCTACAGTACACCTGATGGTAAGCAGTCATCGTAGCCTATAGCTGCTAGCATGACTACGGATATCACTAACGAGTTGCTAACCCTGTTGTTGATGAGGAGTCATTATGCTAGCAGCATTACTACTAGCCCAGCGTATTCTCGTGGAGCACTGGCAACCTTACTTACCGCAGAAACACAACATTACATCAAAGTAGTGTTATTTGACTGCGGTCTTCTGTAAGGTGGAGGTACAGTCCCCAAGCGGGTGGCTCCAATTTTAATGGGAAACCTACGGGTAATCCCAATTCACCCTACCTCTCTTTTTTAGCTCATGGTGAGATTAATCACTGTACTTAAGCTTAGAAAAACTCACAGGCCGGGATTTGAACCTGGGCCCATCATATGACAGGCCGTTGCTTCAACCACAAGGCCACCACGGTTAATAAGGTATTTTTCACTTTTTGGATTAGCAGACGCCTTTAAAAGTTACCAAAAGAGGTCAGTTACCGAATTTCTCACATAAGAAGGTGGGGACAGAAAACAATTCAATCCGCTCGTCCCACCTCTCCGCTAGAGTCCTGAGTCCTGCGCCTGGGAACAACTCTGACCCCCGAGAACAAATTTGTAGTGTTATTACATGCTGTTAAAGTTTGCGTCAGTGTACCGCGGCTGGCGGGCGACACATTACTAACGTCGACCTAGCCATTAATTCAAATAAAAAACAAAATAACTTTTTTTTCCATTTGTGTTGTGAAGTGAACGTCATTTTCGAATATAAGGAATGCGCGGGGAACATGACGTCGACTGCAGTTTTTTTCGTGTTTAATGGTCTTTCATTTTTTTATTGTTAGACTGTCATAATTGTTTTTATCAGTAAGAAGTCATTACATAGGTAAGACTCATATATATCAACTTCATACTTACTTACGCATAACATGATAAATGTGTGTTTAGTTCGTAATTGATAACATATCTAATTGGTATTTCAATACAATGTAGTGTTACGTTTAAAGACTTTTAAGTAAAAGGCAAACAGTAAGTAACCAACTCAAAAAACAATATGTCAAAACCAGATCTCGAGACAACTGCGGTTACTTGAGCCAATTTAGGTCTTCAATCTGTCCAGTAAACGTTGACCCCTGCACTTCATTCGGAATCTTCATAACAATTTAGAGTGCGACAGTTCTTCTTATACCGGTAAAGTGTCAGTCAGCCCACACTATAACTCTCTGATTCCATATTTCCGCTCAATGCCCTGTGCTACATACCATAATCAACATTCGACTTTAAGCTTGAATGATAAAATCGATTTTTGAATAAGAGCCTTTACAACGGAAAACTATTTTAACATCTACGGCTTACAACATTTTGAGAAATTTTGATTACAAGAGTCGCGGAAACGTAGTAACGTGCATTAAATTGAGTAAACGTACTTATATCACTTGCGTATGTGCGGTTTTGGTACTAAAGGAAGCACGAGAAGACTTCACGTATTAAGAATTAACATGGTTTAGTATGAACAAATGATTACGATGCTAGAAAATATTCGCACATTTTCTGGTTATATATTGATCGTTAATAGTTTTTATGAAATATTTGAACAACAGAAATATAGATTACATATTATCACATCTGTACCTACTCCAAACCACGCAATCTAAGATGCTTTTAGAAAATTTTGCGTAAATAACAGGACATAAAGAAATGCAAGTGTACATACTTATTAAAGTAACTTTAACTTCAGATAAACCCGACAAAGCAATTATGGAAAAACTGTCGCTAAGATGTAAAAGTATAATAGTACTTTTCTTATTTGGAGCAGTTCATGTAGATTGCAGTCTACCCGTTGACTTAGCTTCAGAAGAAAAAGGTAATATCACGCCCTTTGGATTTCTTATTCGACATTTATACTAATTATTTTGTAATTTAAAATGTTTATTGGCTCGTGACTCAATCACAGCTGAATAGCTTTTTATGAAATTTGGTACAAGCATGACACTTTGATTATGCATGACAAGAGTGATCCAAAAATATCTACCCGACCTTATAGTATGGAAGTGTCAAAGTTTATATTACAATATCTCAAACTAAGACCTCAACAATTTGTGAATAATCACGCTGTCATCCTTTACATATCATGTGGTCTGTTTGAACTAAACTTGGATATGTTTTCGTAACTGCTCAATAAATTATTAATCAACGTGTGAGTGCTCAGTTTTAACAACAAGGATTATTTTCTCTCTATCCTATCTCTTTGAATGAATTATTCGGAATTGCTTCTAAACCTTCACAGGATCATACAACACGCCTGTTGCATTATAGGAAGAAACAAAGCGAATCTATAAAATAAGTATTTAACAATACTCCTTTTTTTGCAGCGTTGCCATCAACAACACTGTCTTTAACATCAACATCATTAACTTCGACAACAGTAAACTTATCAACCACCACTTACGCGACGGTAATACCACCAATACCACCGAGCGATAGGGACAGGTTCCTAACCTTCGCTGAGTCCGGTCACCATCGAACCTTCATGTTCGCTAAGGACAATACCTTCATACAACTCGATGGGGATATTATACAAAGGTTTCAGTTGAGGTAAGAACTCTGTGTGCTAAAAACTACAATCAACTTTAATACACAGCGTGCCCATAAACAAAAAAATCTCATAAACATACTTAAGACATCAAATTATCATCGGTGAAATGCGGGTGTTGTAACACTTCTGCCTACCTCTTCGAGTACCCTGTGGGAAGGGGTGAAGATATATTACTATTATTTTTAAGAAAATACTTTTAAATAGATAAAGCTACTTCAACTTTTGAGGTTAAATATCTGCGGCTGGTTAAAACGAAGCTGTCACGAGTGTCACGACTTAAAACTAAATTTATGTGGAGATTTATCATAAAACCAAACTCGAGTCAAGATTACTAAACTTATAACACTTAAGCATAGAATCTTTCCGAATTAGAATCCTCAAGTAATAATCAGGTGATCAAACAACACTTGAATCTTGTATTAGAATACCAGCCTATATCTATGTTTGTCTTAATGAATTTAATTTTATTGCAGGCTTTGCAGAGAAATCTCATTCAAATTTCGCACAAGACTACCTCATGGTTTGCTAGTTTACCATAACGTAAAGAACCCGGTTTTTAAAATGCAACCTTACGCATTATATGTGATCGTGGAAAAGGGAGAACTGAAAGGTAAGACCTACAAAACATCACAAGCAAATTGAAATGTATACCGTAAATTTCAGACCACACTGATACAAAATGATAGACAATTTAACTCAACAAGGATTCCCATAAGCCGGAAGATAAGTTATAAATATAATAAGACATTTGAAGCAGCACGACTATTACCTGTCGTATTTATCAATTGTCAAGTTTCCTCCATTGAGATGTCGATCTAATGTGGACGCAGTTTACTTATTAGATATGGAATTGAGATATCTGTTTCAGGATTTATCAGATTCTTTATAGTCCTAACTTTAGCCTTAACTTGTAAACGTTTTGAGTGGTTACCAAAAGCGGTAAATTTTACTACCTATTTACCGGAAACCCTCAGTAGAATTGTTATAAGGTTATTAGAGCCTATGGTATGTTTTATTTCAGTTGACATTTGCAATCGCAACCAAACAACTAGCCTCATAGCTAAGCACAACTATGTTTGACCAATTAACAGCCGAGTACTGAAACGTCATTCAAAGTTTAAACGGCCACGTCGCCTACTGGCGGTTCAGTATTCGTCCATTGCTAAGCCAGCATACGGCCCGATAGATGGAAACCGTTTTCAGTAGCTTATAGACGCTTGCAAAATCAGGGGTTTCATTCGTGCGTTATCGACAAAGCTCTTTTTGATGACAACCGATAAACCATTTTTGGCTACATTTAGAAATCGATTTTTTGCTACATTTAGTATATAATGTAATATAGCACTGCTGGAAGCTCATTTCACTACTTAGGCGTCCAAGGAAGTCCTTTTTTTAACATATGTATTTCCTTTTTTACAGTGGTGCATGTTTTCGGTAAGCATCTAACTTCAGTGACAGTGGGTCGTGCCTTGAACAGAGATCAGTGGCACAGTGTGGTAGTTACCATCGATGTTCATGGAGCCCGATTAATCGCCAAGGTGGATCAATTGAAGGAAGAGGTTTATTTGAAGGTACGATACTTAATTGGTCAGATTTTTACCAGGATCTCTTCTTTTTTATAAAAATCCAGTTCTTACAACGGCAACCGTTATCAGTTGTTATTGTCTACTGAAACATCTAGTGATGCCCTTGGTGCTGCAAGTGCCCATTGACTACGGTAACTGAAACGTGCTATATATATTTTTTTATCTAAATATTCAAGACATCTCACATTGTTTTAACCGACTCTCATCTATGTAGCAGAATATGTATGTCGTTTCAAAGACAGCTATTAATACTTACATTAGTTTATTTTACCCAGGTCTAAAGTTCATCACTCGTAAATATAATCATGAAGAACTTTAGATTTTTCAAGTAATCGCCAAATGCTTAAACCAACTTTTATTTATTTTACAGGGTCTTAGTTTCGATACAAATTATGGTATCACGGATAATCTGACATCGGTTATTCTTATTGGAGGTAAGCAAACACTTATTATAACGAGAATGATACGATATTTTGTAACATGGCTTTTAATGCCGCTAACTATAAATAGAAATTAAAACGTGCTACTTGGAAAACTTTGCAACTCATTTAACTAGATGAGTTTAGAAATGTACTACAGAAGATGAAGTTCATGTGAAATTATGGTATTTTTTTTTATATAACTAACAAATATTTCAGGCTTAAGTTCGGAAGAAAAACTCCACGGAGTGAAATACATAATAGAATCTTTTGTCGGCTGCATTAGCGACATGGTTCTAAGCTCTGGCAAAGCAGCTTCAGATCTTCTACCAATAGTGCCTCTAATAGCAACTAAACATGAAAACGTTAAGGAGGGATGTATAAACAAATGTAGGACTGTTGAAAACTTATGTTTCCAAGGTTCTAGGTGCATTAACGAGTACAACGGATACAGGTGTGACTGTTTTGGGACTTTGTACGAGGAACAGCTTTGTGATGTTTACAGTAAGTAGCATTGAAATGTATGTGTCATAATTTATTCTAACTCTATGTCTGTTCCGGGATAGTCTATAAAGATCTTGTCGGTGTATTTTACCTCTTTCATTTCAATAATGATTTCTAACACAAAGCTAATTTTACAATACACTCTCACAAAATATGCAAATTAAACATTTAAATCGACTAATAAATGTTTAATGAAAAAGAGGAATTACATTGTGCTGGACAGAAGTATCTTTAGTAAAAGAACCACATGCTAATAGTTTATGTTGAAGATCATTATGATCTTCGGAGAACGCATTGATGATATTTTATTTTATTTATTGTTAATAAATGCACAAGACAACCTACCTACATTCATACTGCGAAAGAAATAAGGGGATAATCTCCCATTAAATATATTATAATCACTACTGTAAAATCGACAGATGGAACAAGTAATTATATTTATATAAGTCAATACTCTGGTAAATAATTAAAAATACACGTTACGCAAAACTTCGTTAGTTTACCGTCAAGTTTCGTTTTAACTTAATTGAAGATCTAAAAGTGTTTAAACGTTTGTGTCCAATTAACAAGTTGTTTACTTTCACAATTTTAAACGGACAAAGGTGTCGATTCTATTGTTCAAAATTACTAAACTTAACAATTGACAGGTCTAAAAGTATTGCTATCCCTTTCTCATGTGCGGGGTTAAATAAGAATTGCAATATTTTTAGACCTGTAAAATTAGTTAAGTTTAGTTATTTAAGTAAGATCTTGAGTTACGCTGATGACATGGTTCTGCTGAGCGCATCGGTCTGTGGCCTGAAGAGGTTGATCAAAATTTGTGAAGAGTACGCGAGTGGGCATGGCCTAAAATATAACTTTATCAAAAGTAAATTCATGGTCTTTGAGGCAGCTAGTGCTACATGCCCTCCAAGTGTTCCATCTGTCTGGTTGAACTGGGTCCCATTAGAGAGAGTAAGCCAATTTAAGTACCTAGGGCATGTAGTCACTGCCGGCCTCAAGGATCATGAGGATATGGAACGATAACGGAGGGCCTTGTCGAGACGAGCAAACATGTTGGCTCGTAGGTTTGCGCGCTGCTCAATTGGGGTGAAGGTGACGCTCTGTCGGGCGTATTGCACGTCACTGTACACGTGCGGCCTGTGGACTGACTACACCCAGAAGAGCGACAATGTCCTCCGTATCCAATTTAACAACGCATTCAGGGCGATTGTGGGGCTGCCCCGCTTCTGCAGTGCCCCGGGATGTTCGCAGCGGCGCGGACCGATTGCTTTTAAGCGACTATGCGCAAGAGTTGCTCTTCCCTGGTGCGCAGTGTGTGGGACAGTTCCAACGTCGTCTTGGCCATGATCGCCAACAGGCTAGATTGCCATTATATCCGGCATTGCTGTGCCAGACATGCCAGACACAAAGGGTGCCGGGTAGAATGGAAGCAACAATAATATAATGTAAGGTTATACATTGTTTAATAATATATCGTACTAACATAGTCAATAAGTAATTTATGTATACTAACAAGATGGATCTAGATGTTATCTGAATAAATAAATGAATTATTATTAGTAATTTTGAACAACGGAATTGGCACCAAAGTACTTCTAATCTTATAGAAGCAAACTATCTATGTTAGAATGAATTTTGACATTTGTAAAATGTCAATTGAGAATAGTCGCATTTCATTACGATTATAAATGTATTTCTTCATTAAAAACCTTAAGCGCCAGCGATGTCCTTATTCTAAGTTAAAAACAAACACGCGTACTATGTGCGTTAAGATCTTGCCTTGCAAAGCGGTTCGGATACTTCGTAAAATTCATTGCACATAAAGAATACGCGTGAGAACGTGGTGAGAACATTCTTCTTTTGAATGAAATGAAATGACTACTCGTGCCTGTTGGTTTGAAGTAGGATAGCAATTGATTTCCATCGAACTTACTTTTAATAATATATACCTATACATCGGTTTACGAATTATAAACAAAATTGAGGCTTGACTGTAATGCAACTTTCTTACTTGTTCATATAAAGTATGAAACTTAAGCTCCTTATTATATGTAGTGTAACTGACTGTAAATCTTTCACCACGTGATTACTTACATCACCGATAATTGCAGCTGCGACAGTTTTAACATTGCGAGGGTCCAGTTACGTGTCTTATCGCGTTTACGACTGGAAAGACCGAGTTCACTCCACAAATACCCGAGTTAGCCTCCATTTTAAGGTAAAAGTCACATATAAAAATATTTCATAATAATATTACAAGGTTAAAAGGTTCTTGCAATAATTGATTTTCTGATACCGTTGACATGTTAAATATAAATTGAATACAAGACACTTAAAGTAAGCTTGTCCATTTTTAACTCCATTAAGAGAATGAATGGATTTCAATATATAAAGACCATATTACTGAATATCCCAAATGTATGTTTTTGTTTGCTGCATCTCCTCTGATTAAAGAGAAAGATTGAATAAAGTTTCGTAGTTTCGACATTCTTACACAGCGTGTGTAGCGCCATCAGGTCCCAAATAAGGAAATCGTGTACAATACATATTACAATATAAATTGTATGTCCCCCCTGAATTATGGTCATAATATCTTAAAATAACTCATGACTTCTGTTTCAAGATACCAGCTTAGAATAGATTTGTAAAACGATTTATACAAGCCTACAAAGCTTCTTTATAAAAACCAACCAAACTCAAATAACGTATAATATTAGGTGGCAGACGATGTATCGCAAGGACACCTTACATGGCTATTAAGTCATTAATATGCATTAATAAAACCACATTCGCAGACTCGTTTTGACGACTCAGCGTTGTTCTACGCCAGCGGTCAGATAGACGACAAGCATCATTATATTGCTTTATCTATACATCAGGAAAAAGTCGCCATACAAATTGATTTAGGAGATGGACAAGTAGAAGATTATTTGGGTGAAAAGGTCAATAACAATCGTTGGCACAATCTAACTGTTATACTGCACGAGAAAACAGTCAATGTATATTTAGATCACATAGCTGAAACATACGAAGTACCTGGGGACGCAAAGTATCTTTGTATTGATCCAGAAATTTACATATGTGGTGGACCAGATTTACACAAGATGAAAGGACTAAGATCGTTTAACAATTTCGCTGGGAATTTAAAGTACGTGTATTACAATGATGTGTCGATTCTTTACGAGTTGAAACAGCACAATCCTAAAGTTCACTACATAGGTGTCCTAGACCCAGAATTCGAGGAGATAGACATAGAAGTGATACCTATTACGTATCCTTTTGCAACATCCCATATATGGTGGCCATTGAATCAGAGCAACAGTATTAATTTAATATTTGACTTCAAAACAAGCAAGAATATGGCAGTGCTGGCCTATAGTCAGATAACTTCTGGTCAAGGCTATTGGGAGGTAAGAGTATTTTTATAAATAAAGTTTTGATAGCGGTATATAGACTAGACTTAATTCCGGTATATAATACTTAAAGATGGAAATACATGCAAGTTGGAAATTTTAATAATAACAAAGGATACCTAGATTTCACCCATTCACATATTCTTTCGATTTTAATGGAATTAAATATAATTTATAAAAGATTAACTTTAATTGTAAATTTATCATTTTAGGTTAGAATGGTGAAAGAAGAAATCAGGTTTGAATTAGTACCGGACGTTGGCAAAAATGTGACGGTATTGAAATCAGTAAAGTTTAACGTAAGCAATGATTGGCACACTGTAGAACTTGATTATAGGAAGGGAAGGATCAAATTGACGGTTGACTATCACAATAAGTATGCACAAATGTTCGGTAAGTAGGGGGCTATTTAGTTTTGTACCCTTAGTGCAATTATTATCTTCAAAATTATATTGAAATTTCTTTAGATTGGTACTCATATTACCTATTGCATTAATTGTATAAGAACTGTGTATCTTTAAAAGAACTGTATTCAGACATCACAATAATTGAGACGGTACTGTTCTGGTATTTTCGAACATTACATTGCATTGCATGCAATACGTGACCAATTTTGAGATAATTTAAAGGATCATTTTCAAATTTAAAAATAACTCCTGTTACATTACATCTAAGCAACCAACCCATGATAATGAAAATAACAGGTGTAATTTCATTTTTACAACACAGGTTTAGACTTCGAGCTACAAGACCAGATTGTGATCGGCAGTGGTACGAAGCCGGCCAACTTAGGTCTGATAGGGTGCATGAGAAATATTAAAATCAACGGACTAATCATTGAACCCAGGTATATAATTAACACAATTTGTAGATCGTAAATTATTAAAAATTCTGAAACCGGATTACTTAATAATATTAAGTACATATTGCAATAATAATTATGTAAATCTTGCTTTTTGAAGAATTATGAAATTGTATAATATCGTATCGTTGGTAATAATATCGACCAATTCACTTAAAACAGAGACGTTTCACAGCTATATATGGATGAAGAATTATATGTAATAAATAGATTGTTTATAAGTACTTCTGAGGTAGATTGTACTACCTACTCAATTTTGAATTCTAAAATACATCTAAAATTCAAAAATTCAATTTCGTAATGAAAAAGCATAATGTTATGAATTCAATTCTCGTGAATAAATAATTTGTTTCATTTCAGGTTCGTTATAAACACAGAGCGAGTTGTGGGGGAAGTAGCTATTGACGATTGTAGATATGTAGACCCTTGTACCAGACCCAATACTTGCGAGCACGGTGGAATCTGCTCTATAATAGACGATAGGGTAATTTGTAATTGCGATAATACTGGTGAGTACCATAAATCACCCATAATTTGTAATTTAACACTACAAAGAAATTTCTGAATGTGCTTTTTCCTTACTATCATGAGACGTAGAGGATTAACGCCTGATGGTAAGCGGCCTGTCTATTACTACAATACTATTTGCTATTCTTCATCTTAATTATCATTTAAATCAAGTAGTTATAATCCTACCTTATGTATACACGTCAACCATTTTATTAATTTGGGACCACATCTACTCGTTTTTTTTTTATTTTTATTTATTTAATAATTTATGGACACACAACAAATTAAAAAGAACAAAATTACAAGAAGGAAATAGATAGTACAAGGGCACTGCTTATTTCAAAAGAAATCTCTTCCAGCAGACCCGCGAGAGGAGAAATTAAAAGAAATACAGGCATAGTGTGCGTAGGTTTACAAATAACAATAAACATACATATACTACATACTAAGTATACATAAATATTTATGATAGGCATATATAACGTATAAATATACTAAATACAAATACATATATACAACTTGGATGAAGAAAAGAGATAATGATTTTAACTTGTTTCTTGAACAGTGATATAGTTTTAGACGAACGGATACTAGGCGGAAGAAAATTCCACAACCTGACCGCATGAACCGTAAAGGAATAGGAATAAAAATCTGTTTTATGGGGAGGGAATTGAGAAGGAATTTAAGGTGGGATCTACATGGGGCATCACATGAACGAGTGTAGGAGAAGCGCTCCCGTAAGTAGGATGGTGATGAGGGGTTATGTAGGATATTGAAAAGGAGACACAATATGCGAGTATTCCTGCGGAGACGGATGGGGAGCCACTTGAGATCCTTGCGGAAATTAGAGACGTGATCATACTTTTTAAGACCAAAAATAAATCGAATACATACATTTTGCAAGCGCTCAAGTTTGTTCAATAACTCCTATGTGACATCCAGGTAGCAGCTGTCAGCGTAGTCCAAAATGGGTTGTATGAGTGTTTGGGCAAGAGAGATTTTAGTTTTCAAGGGCAGAAAGTTTTGGAGACGCTTAAGGGAATGAAATGTATAGTGGACCTTTTTGCTGACTTCGGAGACATGCGATTTCCAGGCGAGATTGCAGTCCATAGTTATGCCCAGATTTTTGGCAGTCTCTGTGTAAACTATAGGAATGCCGTCTAGATATACCGATGGAAAGCTCGTGAAGTCTACCCTGCTGCGCATCCCCACACTCCCAATGATCATGGCCTGAGACTTCGACGGATTAATAAGAATACCGTGAGACCTAGCCCATCGGCCAATCAAGTCTAGGTCATGATTAACTGCAGCAATGGTGGATTCAGCATCATCACGGGTAAATGACCGGTAAAGCTGCAAATCATCTGCATAGAGATGGAAATTAGATATAATTTTACTAGCAATAGAGTTAATAAAAATTGAGAAAAGTAAGGGAGAAAGAACGCCACCCTGGGGAACACCCGCAATGAGATTACACATATCGGAGCAAGTCTCATCGAGGCGAACACATTGCGAGCGACCCCGAAGATAAGAATCAAACCAGGATATACTACTAAGAGAGCAGTTAAGAGAGGAAAGTGTACCGAGAAGGACATCAAAGTCGACAGAATTAAAAGCGTTGCTGAAGTCTAGTAAAATGAGAATACTGAGGGAGTGGTTTTCCATAGCCCAGCGGATATCATCTGTGACTTTAATTAAAGCAGTAACTGTGCTATGGCCAGTGCGAAAATCAGACTGAAGAGGGCAAAGAAGACTGTTACTGGTCAGATAAGCAGACAATTGACGATGTACGATATGCTCAAGGACTTTCGAAATAAAGGGAAGAAGGAAGAAGAAATGGGGCGGAACTGGGACAATAAAGAGGGGTTTGTGACTTTAGGTAAAGGAATTATATATGCTTGTTTCCAAATCGTAGGAAAACAGGATGAGGATAAAGAAAAAATAAATATATGAGTGAGCACGGGAAGTAAGAGAGGCAAAATAGGTGTAAGCATCCTCGAGCATATATTGTCAAGACCAGTAGCAGTAGAAGAGATTGAAGTAACGGATTTTTTTACATCCTCCTCGGTAACAGAAGTAAGATTAAAGGGAGAACATTGGGGTACCGGTAATTGCGTCAGTTGATGCAGTGTCGTAGATTTGGAAAGAGGGTCAAGAGAAATAGGGGGAGTAGAGAAATGTTTGTTAAGAGCGGATAAATCAACATCGTTACTGATAGAGGCGGGAGATTTACCGATACCGTTTGATTTGAGAAATTTCCATACAGCAGAAGAATCACGATTATTAAGAGAGTTGTGGAAATGGCGCTTCTTGGCATCTCGGCACAGATGATTACAGCGATTACGCAATACCTTGAATCTGTTTAAGTTGATTTCCGTAGGGCTGCGTTTGCATCTACGTTTTGCCTGGTCCCTGCGAGCCATTGCTTCCTTGATGTCGGCAGTTATCCAAGGTGCAGGAACATGTTTAACCCTAATACGTCGTTTGGGAGCATGGCGGTCATACAATGCAATAAGTTTGTTATGAAAAAGTTCCACCATAGCATCAACGTTGGTGGCGGCATATAAATCAGACCAGTCAATATCTTTAGCGTCACGTTGAAGCTCATCCGAGTTAATTCCCCTGAAATTGCGAAGAAAAAGGAATTGGGGCTTACGCTTAGGGGGACGAATTTTAAAGGATAGAAAAATCAAGTCATGGTATGAAAACAAACTCGTTCTTGGAAATAAATTTACGTTGTCGTACTTGTACTTTTTAAGGAATTCATTCTGAATGTAATCGTGTTAGGCTTTTTAAATAGAATAGCCCTACAGCTCTTGTCAACGGTTAAACTTGACCCACAATACATATTTCAGGCTATATCGGACAGAACTGTCATTTTGCTACATTCCGCAAAACTTGTGAAGAGCTGGCTCTATTAGGCTATACAAGGAACGACGTTTATCTTATAGACATAGATGGGAATGGGAAATTTCCTCCAGCTCACGTCAAATGTGAATTTCAAATAGAAGCTGATTCTTCTACTACTGTTGTGGAACATAATTTACCCAGTCAAGTTGTAAGTTTAACAAAATTTGTTAATGTGCAATTAACTGCTTATAATGATAATCCCTTCAAGATAATCTTATTTCAAGGGATAAACTAGAGAATTAAAGGGGATACTTTTAATATTCATCATGCAACATATAATTCTTAAATTAACGTTTTTGTAATTGAAATTCCGTAAATGCCCTAAATTTTTGTAGTCCGGAATATACTAGAAGTTTTCTCAGCCCGAATTAATTCAAAACTAGCGAAGATACAAAATCATTTCAAGATAAACCTACATACGAATTAAATTATAAAATGTCTTTTTAAAGGATGTCCGTTCAGCATCAGGTCAAGACTTCAGCTTTAAGATCAAGTATAGAGAATTTACCGCGGAAATGCTTCAAGAGTTGATATCGCATTCTCTGTACTGTAGGCAGTACATAAAGTACGACTGCAACATGGCGCCTTTGGAGTTGCATAGCGCAACCTGGTTCATATCGTCGTCAGATGATACTGTAGACTTCTTAGGGAATGTTAAAAGGTAGTAGATTAATAACTTTGCTCCTGCTCATTATTTATAAATTAACTCGTTTTAATGCACAAGAAATGAACAGGTGCACCTAATGGTGCTAGTCCGTTCTTGTCGAACTCGGGATATTTAGTTCTTTAATAACTTTTGTTTATGTATCCAACTGAGCTGGACTTGAATCCTGTTGCGTAGCCACTAGCCGATCTTCTGCGATATATTGTGGTTTAACTGATCTACACAATATTCTGGGAATATTGTGTAGACCACAATAGGTATATCGCAGAAAACGAAACATATGTGTTTCATGCATGCTTTAAATTCTTATAATCCGTACTTGAAAAGTACGAAAAATATTACCAATATGGTCTCCTTACTGTTTCTTTTTTCTGTTCATTCATCTGAGTTAAAATTGTATGCATTTTATATGTTACGTTCATATTAAGTGTAAAGTATGTTCTTATAAAAATTGTTGTTATAAGAGGGTACATTAATCATCATGTTCACCACAAAACATTGAGCAGGCTAATCCTCCACAGAGGGTACTGCCCCTGTGGTGTCAACGCCACCTGCGTTAACCCCACGCAGTCCTGCAACTGTGACGCGAGCGAGAACAAGTGGCATTCCGACGAGGGGACCCTAGTAGACCCCAAGAGTTTGGGTATCATGGAGATGTTCTTCCTGCAGCAGAAAGATTTGACCGAGGAAGCCCAGGGCAGAATCACTTTGGGGTCTTTGGAGTGTGTTGAAACAAGTGAGCTCTGTTTTGTTTTAATTTCTCCAACAGCTTAACAATTTATGTCGTTTAATTTCGTGTCGTATTTATTAAATAATTATAGTTTATTGAAAAATATACACTATAAAAACTATTTATCCTGATGATCTGGATGAGAACATTAGGACAAAGTAATAAAACTATTGTATTGTCATCGGTGGACCTTCAAGTATGCAAATTTAAAAAATAATTAAACACATTGAATTCGTTAAAGATGACGCCCAAAGATTTCGTTACATTGATAGATACATACATATAAGTCAAACTAAATAAAAGTTTATTCACAATAATGTTGCAGATACACAACGCTATGTAGTAACATTCACAACATCTCAATCGTACATTGAAGTGCCAGGTTGGAGGAAGGGAGATATTGCCTTCAGTTTTAGAACAACGGGAACCAGCGCTATACTTTTATTTCAACCTCCTATAAGACCTAACTACCCTTCCTTTATGGTCGCTTTAACCAGTGGTAAGTTGTTTAATAAGCCGGTAACTTTGTTGGCTACCGTTGGAAGTGTCATATCATCTTCCTAAATCAATTACGCCTCACAGCCATAATCTGGTATAAATCAAATAACATTTATTGACAGAAACCATATTAATTATGTATTTTCCTTTTGTTTATAATTACGTTTCTACTATGTTCCACAATGAGTGCATTCATAGTTAATTGAATTTAATCATACAATAATAAATATAAATAATATGTTCAGAATTTTGAAACTTGTAAACATAATTTACTACAAATTTAATTCGGATCAAATCAATTGCAGAACACGAACTAACCTTTAACTTCACCCTAAACACGGGTACTACGAGGAAATTGGTGATAAATTCAAAGCGCAAGCTCAACGGTGGAGAATGGCATAAGATATGGATAGACTACAATTTCTATCACGTGAGGTTCATGTTGAATACTGAGTATCAGATGCTGAACCTACTAGTAGCAGAAGAATTCGGGCCATTTGAAGGTTCTATGTTTATTGGAGGCGCTACGGCGTGAGTGCTATTTTTACCTCATTATCTTTAGCTGTTCATTCGTGAAAACTACGTCCAAATCCGTTCTGGGCTCGTCCAGATCCAATACTTCTTTAAGAATATGTTTTTCCATTCCAGGGAACATCTTAAGAAATCTGCAGTGAACCAAGGTTTGATTGGTTGCTTCAGAGGACTGGTGGTAAATGGAGAAGTTCTAGACATATACACCTACATGTCTGTTCATCTGTCTGAGATTATCAAAGATTGCAAGCCTTCGTGTGTGCCAAATCCCTGTCAAAACAAAGCAATTTGCAAGGAATTATGGTCTACATACGAGTGTATTTGTAAAAACCCTTGGGCACACCTAGGAAATCACTGCGAAGAGAGTAAGTTCCAAATGGATCTAATCATTGTTAAGTTACTTCTTAACAGTATTTACTTTTGATTACTTCGATGGCGTAAGTTTACAATTTCTAATAATTCTACATTAAGTGAGCTTATACGATGGTAAAGCAATTGAGCAAATACTGCAACTCATTTATAGGGAAAGCGGTAATCGTGTTAGACTGGAGCGTTCCGATTTTCTTAAGGCTTCTGCATGACCCGTTAATTTACGACTACCAAGGATTTTCAATTTGCTTAGCGGCTTCTTATGAAATCAGAGCAATTTGCAATATTCATATAATCAGTAACGATGATTTTCAGATATAAACGAAAAAGCACTTACATTCCAAACTAGAGAAGCATATCTGAAGAAAAACTACCTAGTAGACAACGCTACGGATGCAGAAAAACACAGACTGAAAAAAATGATGACTGAAAATGTACTCATGAACCTTAGAACTTATGACAATAACGCTATAGCTCTATACGCTAATGACAATTTAAATAACTTCATACATTTGTTTATCCACAATGGAACTAAAATCATATACCTTTTCAATCACGAGAACGAAATAATTCAAATGAATGTAACATACAAAAAAATCAATAAAGGTGAAAGTGTACAAATTGCTATAATAAGGACTCACAATTCTACAACTTTACACGTGAACGATAAAAACACAACGATCAATAAAGTGGCCAAGTTACTGACGAATTATACTAATAAACCTTGGATTAACCCCGAGCTAGGTCAGTGATGTTTTTTATTAGTTTTTTGAGATCAATTACAGCAAAACAAATGCAATACTCACTAACAAACAACAACTAATATTTGACCAAGTTATGTATAATAATAAAATAATACACTATCAAAATATGGTCTCCCATAAATATCATGCTCATGTTAATGGTACTCTTGGTTCATTGTGATACCTTAAAATAAAAGCTTTGAAGACAAAAAAAATATATTATAAATATTCTAGAGGTAATTCGTCCCCAACGACCGCCAGCGCCACCTACTGACTACTTTCAAATGAATCTTGGTGGATACGATCCGGATTCACTACACTTAGCTCCGCGGGCTGAAATCCTACCCCAAGGTGGTTACGTCGGATGTGTTAGAGGATTCAAGATAGCCGATCATGTCGTTGATCTGCCTAAAAAGGCTCAGCTGAATATTGATCAAGGTAATTAAAATGACATGAGATTCAACAGATTTAGATATTAGCTGACCGAAGTGAAAGAAAACTTTATAAATATCATTTAGTAGTTTAGCACACGGATGTCATGTAAACACTAGGGTTGTAAGCGGCCGCACTGCTGTTCGGAATAAAAGTTTTCGTTACGACTATGCGGCCACACACGCCGCGTGCGTAATTAGCCTCATATTGAATTAGCTAAGCGAATGTTTTACAGCAGCAAACGTGTTAATATATGAAAATGATAATAATAATAGAAAAGATTAAAGAAAGAAACACAATGGCATTATCAACGACGGGAGATAAACTCTCACTCAAATACTTTCTTGTCCTGTTTATGTTCGTTTCATATCATCGGATCCGATACATTATATAAAACGGGAAATTTCCAAGAAAATTACTACTGAATTGATTACCTTAAAAACAAATTAAACTTATAAATATCGCTTAGATCTCACAGGCGTCCTCCCAGAATGCAACATGAAGTGTGATTCTGAGCCATGCAAGAACGGTGGAGTTTGCACCGAAGCCTTCACTAACCAAGAGAGCAGCTGTGATTGTGAACTGACGAGCTACTTCGGAGAGTATTGCATGGAGGAGAAAGGGGCAAACTTCAATGGAGAAAGCATTCTACAAAGGAAATTCGTGCTTCCTGGACCTGTGTTTAGGGTAAATCGGCCAATACATTATATCAGTGTCAGTACATTAAACATTTCAATTGACTCGTCAAACATTTTTGCAGGTGAAAATTAAATTGGCGTTTTCAAGTAACGACCTCCGACAAAAGAATACTGTTCTTCTACTGGTGCAGACAGAGAATAAGTAAATTCGACAGCTATTTTTAAGTTATCTTTTCTATTATATATCCACATATATCTGAATACTTTACAATATTATAAAACTTTCTTCGCAGGCGCAGCTATTACCTGTTGGTAGCTATTACTCAAGATGGTTATCTCAAGTTTGAAGAAGACCGCGAAGAATCAGCCTACGGGGCTGAAGTCAAGCATAGAAACTTTTTGAATGGTAAGATCAAGGTAATCATATAAGGTTACAGATAGAATGTAACTCCATATAACGTAATTCTATATATATTAATTTCCAGGTGCTCGTCACACAGTATACTACACCAGAATAGGTCAAGACGCTAAACTTCTAATAGATAGAATAGAAATTCCATTGGAGAAACTTCCACCGCAAGGTCCTATGGAAGTGTTCGACATTGGATCGAATGAGGTGCAGATTGGCGGCCTGAACACTACTGATCCGAGGCTAAAGATCTACAAGGGTTATAATGGATGCCTTTCTAGTAAGTCATGTTACCAAATATTTAATAATTTTGACCATTTTGGTTTTAGAATTGTTTTATTTATCTATTCATTCTTAAGTATCACTTGTACATAGTATATTATCTACTCTGAGGTATCACTGAGAGCACATATTATCATCATCGTCATCAGTGTATGGAAATCCATAGGTGAAAAAAGGTCTACTCCATACAATAAAAATTTAAAAATATTCCACTTTTAAACTTCACAGACATATTTGTAGAAGTAAACGACCACGTAATGAAACCTCTAGAGGAGTATATGCTGTTTACTCGCTCTGACTCCGAGAAGGTGAACGCTGTGAACGCCCAAGGAGTAAGAAGCGCTCAATGCTCAGCCGACTTCGATGAAGCTTGGCCTGAGCGCGACCAGTTAGCATCTACGCACAACGGCAGCTTTCTAATTGTGAGTATTTTCAATCCTACCCGAAAGTTATTGTTTGTTACTGTTATTACTCAGTCACGCTATTAGAGCTGAACGGATTGGAATTTGCGATTTAATAGGCTATATTTTATAGATTGAGACAACATTGATAAAATAGGTGTCGTAGAACGTATTTGGGATTCAATTTTTAAAATCGTCATTATATTCTGTTTCCAGAGCGTTGACAAAACTTGGGTGGAAGACCCACCATCGAGGATTCCGTACGACTCTCTATATCAGCAACCGGACGCTGAAGAGGAGAGCTCTGACAAGTTCTTCATAGCACTAATTGTTATATTCATACTTGGTTTGTGCTACTGTGCGTCTCACGTAAGTAATAAAGAATACAGTTTAGTGATCAATTATCGGAAGAATTCAGCTTGATGTAGGTACATAAGAAATAATGCTGGAGAAGAAACTGATTAATTATTTCAAAGATGGTATGAGAAGAAAAGGTGTAGACTCTGAGATGATGTGATGATAGATTGATAAGCGGCAGGCACATTACCTACTATAGTTTTTCTTTAATTAAAATTGCATAATATTTAATAGGCGTTATGTTATCTGTGCCTTATGAAATAAATTATATTTCAGATGTGGCGAACGCAAAAGGCACATAAGTTGAGGTTAGAGAAGCAAACAGATGAAAACATAATGAGGAGTAAGGAGCAAGCTTCAAAATTGCAAGAACCTAGTATCTCGTTCTTACATGTAAGTAAAAATTTATCAAGTATAGGTACATTATCTACCAATTATTTCAGATTAAATGTATACTGTGACATAAAATATATGATTGTAAATATCATAAATTACATGCTCGTTACGTTATTATCGAGAGATTTATGTATAACACAAATAGATACTGATGTATTCCGATATAATTTTTTTGCTGAATTATAGCTCCCAATTCACAATATACCAGCAGTAACATTACTATTGATACGATTACTATTATTTTCAGTTGAACAAAGAAGAAAGCGAAGAAAAGGACGGTGATAAAAAAACAAACGGTGTGACCGTGGATACTGTACCAACAGTTATTGTAGAAGTGCCTGAAGAGAAACCCGTCAATAGAAGAGGCTCACTTAGATTTAGAGGTAAGGCACCCTAGAAATTTTTATTCGTATTTTCTTATTGTCCTCAAGCCATAGCCAAAGTTTATAATACCCATGAATGGTTTTACGAGTACATAACATTGGCTTATAAAAAATAAATGGCTGAACGGATTTGAATGTTAGTTGGCACACAGATATAATATGGATTTACAATTTAAGGCATACTTCTTTTCCCGTAAAAGCAATCGGCGATTTTCAAAGAAGTATATACTCTAATTTGTATACTTCATAGATATGATAGAAAAAGAGCGAATGTGGGAGCCATTGGAGGAGAAAGACGAAACATTAGAGATCGAAGAGGAAGAAACTGTAGCCGAGAATCACGAGGCAGACGACGAACATGAGGATGATGATGATAGTTCTGATGAACCACCTTATTCGGTAACAAATAATAAGAGTTACTAAGTATTGAGGACACCTACCCGTATCTTTCTCCACCTTTTCACCTCTCGATCTATTTAATTAATCGATAACACGGAATTCTAACTAACCACATAAATTGGACGGCGTTATGAAATAACGAGTTAAACGACCAAACAAATACATTTAATGATGCAGTTCGGTTGACCGCATCTTGTACCTACTACAAGCCAAGTTACTATTTATACAAATAATAGTCTAATAAAAATTACAACTATTTATCAATTCGTATGCTCATATCAATGATATTATAATATTATGTGTGCGGCTCATAGTGATTAATAGAAATTTAAAACTTTGTAGCCCGATTTCACGACAACGTCGTTTCATAACGCCGTTGTCAACGCTCAGTGTACCATTCGTCCCTCCGTGGTTTTGTCAGCACTCCGAGCAGTTGTGGGCAAAATTTAGTAAAATGTATTGTAATTATTCATAACTATTTACTCACAGGATCCATTATATTTCAGAACCACCTCAAGATAGCGAGGAACTCCGTAGAGCTAACGTCGATGCCGAGCCAGCTGCCCTATAAAATAGAAGAAGAAAGTTCAAATGAATTGTTGACTGCGTAGTTGCTAAAATAAAACAGTTTATATTGATTTTTATCAATGAGTTTTTTTCGAGATTCAAATGATGTAAAGCCGCACTGGGTAACGGGATGGATTCCTGAAACCAAAAAAAAAATTTTTTTGTTTGTGCCTAGTGCCTTGCATTCTAATGCAATGCGAGATTTTGGAGATTATCCACTACAGTAGCAAATCACAACATGGCATGGCACAGATAGAGAGACACAGGTGGTTAAATACCTCATAATAAATAAGCTTTGACCAAAATGCTAGATCACTTCACACAAACGCCATATTACAGCATTATTTCCAATGTTCCTATAAATCAGTCACTAAATGAAACATAACTGCAAAAAATGACACTGAAAATAGATATAGATCATTTTTTCACATTTACGAGACACTGGAAAAATCTCATCCGGTCTGCCTGATTCCCGCCAAAAATCTTCCAATCCAATTTTTTTTTCTTCCTAACTATGGCAGTCAATCCTCTTCAGAGTATTATTTATGCCAGTGTCGAGTGCTTAAAAAAATATCAAGTCTTGTTTTCATTTGTGTTTGTTGCTACATAAAAACTATTGTTTTTTAAATAACAAGGAAAAAATAATAACTAAATTAATTTTACTTATCTAAATATATATACAATTATTAAAATGAATAAACACTTGCCCCAAAATGTTGTCACGCGGGAGGGTGCCATGGGCACTGGCAGTAGTTTATGAAAAAAACTACCTCTCTATGGCTGTAATATTGAAATTGGGACAAGTGACATCACTAAACCAAAGAGTATAATAAATAAGTCATTAAACTGATGACAGTTCTATCCTTGTTTATGGTAGGTAGGTCATTTTTTGATTTCAGAAGAAAATCGTGGAATTGTCATATTATGGACGAAATAGAAAAAGAGAAAATAGCGGCGTTGCCATCACAGTTGGTCGTAACAACAATATGCCATCCTATGGAATATGCAAAAGTCTTAATTCAGCTCGGTTACGAGCCATTGCCGCCGCGCCGATCCACAACACTCTTCGGCCGTCCTGCCATGATATTACCTAACGTTTTCCAATACATCAAGTACATCAAATCATCGGACGGGTTCTTCGGCTGCTACAGGGGCCTGTCGCCGCGAGTGCTCGGACTGATCGCTTCGAGTCAACTCTCATCAAAAGTTATTCATGCTTGCGGCATTAACTTGCCTGAAATCGAAGATCCTCCGAATATCGTGACAGATGATGAGCCAAAGGCTGAGGACTACATGAAGCTAGGGCGCCGGGACATGATAATGCACACCGCGTCTGTCATTGTGTCATATCCATTCCATGTTGTATCGGTGAGGATGATGGCCTCGTTCATCGGGAAAGAAGAAGAATACAGCACGCTGATTGGTGCCATAGTATCCATCTACAGAGACGACGGTATACGTGGCTTTTTCCATGGTATTATTCCTAAGTTACTTGGTGACTTGACTTGTGTTGCAGTCACTGGAGTGCTGGCTTACTATGTAAACAAATACTTGGTCAAGACAAAAGATCTAAGATATTACACAGTTCCATTGCTCACATTTGTGACTAGTACAATTACTTATCCCCTGGTCGTGGTGTCCACCTGCATGGCTGTGGCTGGGTGCAGTCTGAAGGCTGGTAATCCTCCAGCCATGCCGAGCTACCCATCATGGCAATCCTGTTGGAGGGACTTGCTTAGAAATAAGCAACACAAGCGTGGTTCCTCCCTAATCTTTAGGTACTACATTGCCCCTATTGCAGCAATGCAGTAGTGATCTTCTACACACACTAAAATATATGGCATTTATGTGTTTGCGTTTATTTGCTAAGTGTTGTTCAGTGATCACCAAAGTAGTTGCAACCTCTTGTAGAGAGATAAAATGTGTAAATAATTTAGTATAAATGGTGCACCATGTTGTAATTCGTTTTGCTAGACTGTTGAGTCAAGGTGTGGATAAACAATAAGTAATTTTGATTTGACAATAGGAACATGATTTGACTCATCCTAATAAGAGGGGACCTTGATTACTTTACATTTCACACAAAGAGAATAATATTTATTCATAAAGAATGTTTTAAGACTAATTATTATTTTGTATATTTTTTTTGTGTATTCCACTTGTGAGAAATTCACAATAATTGGATTTCAGAAATAAATGATTAATGATGTTAAATTGAGTGTTATCATGCCAACTTTTGAATCCCTTGACCTAGATAATGGTGTCCATTCTGCTGTACGGAATCATTAAACTACACTAATTTGACAGGACAAAGTATTGTCATCCTTATTTAACCCTGCACATGAGAAAGGGATAGCAAATAAGGCTTTTAGTCCAGTGAAATTGGTTTAGTTTAGCCATTATACCATATTTCACCATTGAAAGGTAACCTTGATTGGTTATCCAGTTATTGCGCTGATTGATAAGATAATAATAAACAACACATTTGCTTCAAAGTACAAACAATGCAGTGATTCATTCATATGACATGAATGCTGTTTGCTGGGTTCAAACCCATATCAAAGATGTGATAAACATTTGTCTTGAGTCTGGATATTTGTTTGATGTAGTGTTTTTGCGATAGCGATAGTATTGTTATACCATCGGTATATGACTATATGACCTCGAAAATCAGTTACTTTATCAATAGTCCTATGGAAACTATCGACTTTTGATGATACTATTGGTAGTATGAAATTTATACTTATTTTTATCAATCAATAGTTTCTATCTATACAAACGGTATCCATACTATCGTTTTGATAGTATCAGTAGAAACACTCAATAGTATCGATACTATCGATATTATTGCCCTATCGATATTCGATAGTCGAATCACTATCTGTACAAAGCAAAGATGTGATATGGTCATTTGGCACATAAAACAAAAAATAAAAAGGATTTACTTTATTTTAGCTAAAGTTTGAGCTTTGATAAACTCATCAACTATCTCTTTTTTTAGCATGCCTACTGCTCTTCTATATATTAGAGGGGCGCCTTGCACATTGCCATATTCTGTTTCAAACTTCATGTAATCCATCCACAGGACAACATTATCGGTTCCATGGTGCAAAACTGCACACTCGTAACATTTTCTGATATTCTTCACATTTGGTTTCTCTTGTGATTTTTCAATATCTATCATAGTAGTGTGAACTGCAAGTTGTGTTGGAGGAGTCTTGATCATGCTTTCATACAGTTCCTTAGCAGCTTTTAGGCCATTATGTTCATACATTTTCTGGAGGAGTTTAGGCTTGATGGCAAGTAAAATTGCATTTTCACAGGCTTGAAATTTCTTGTGCAAATTGGTTAGCTGTAAAATAAGTTAGTTACAAGTACATATCACAAAACTTACACAATTTTATAAAAAACAATGTCTAAAACTCACTGTCTGATTAGATTCCACATTATCCAAAACCACATTATAAAGATGCAAAGCATCTTCAGATTTCAATATTCTAACTGCTTCCTGTAAAATTGACAACATCTTCTTTTCATCAGGTTTGGTAAGTAAGAGCTTATTTTCCCATATGCACCTAGCTTGTGGGTTCTTTTTTGATGCAGATTCCAATATCTATAAGAATAAAGATACATAATAATATAATAATAATAATAATGCTTGGACACTATCACACAACGTCACCTGGCCCCAATCTAAGCAAAGCTTGTACTATGGGAACCAGCAGGTGATATAATACTTATATACTTTTTTTTTATAATTACATACTTATAATACATACCAAACACCCAAACGCAAGGCAAACATATTTGTCACATAAATGTTTGCCCTGGCGGAAATCGAACCCGCAACCTCTAGCGTAGCAGTCAGGTATACTAACCACTAGATCAGCGGTCTCGTCACATGTAAGCATTATTTCAGTTATGTAGGTATCTTCTTTTTATCATAACTTGATTTTAGGTTGCTTCCCTATTCATGCTATTTTTAATAGTATGGACTGGCCATATACAGATACAAATAAGTAAATATACAAACTAAGTATAACATACCTCCATCAACTCATCTTTCGACAATTCATTTTCTAACTGAAACATATCAATTCCAAAGGCATACATTTCATTAGTGAGTAGACCATTATCGTGTCCATATTTCCAGGCATGTTTCACAGCCTCTATCTTTTGATGGTCACTGCAAACACTGTCGCTTACACCAAGTAGTTCATGGATATACTTCGTACATAATTTTGGATCTGGAAACTAACTAAAATTTTATAACATAATGTAATCTTACTTTTCTACTAATTACTAAAAATATTTTTTCTACTAACTGTTCTACTTTATGCCTACATACATTATCAATACTCACTACTACTTTGGTATTACAGGTATATAAGCTAGTTTAAATTGGCATCGTATGATCTCTCACAAGATGCTAGTGGTGACTTGTAATTAAATTGTCCACCAGTTTAATCTTAAAAATACATACATTCACACTAGTTATATAAGTATGGACTACAATAATGACATGGAACTAGATAAGCTTAAGGGTAGAATTGAAATTGGTAGAAATCCTTGTGTGAAGATATAAGTGGTAAGTGTTGTGTACTCTTAAGTAAAATATTAGGTCCTTACATATGAAATTGGCGTTTTTCGTACTGGCCACTTTAATCACGAATTTCTCCTCTTTGGTAAGGAATTCCAAATTCAAATTTGTACAGCTATAGACTCATGTATTTGTGCTTCGATGATCGTCATTCATTTGTTTTTTTTCTTCTGTTTTTTTCTGTTTGCGTCACTCATTTTACAAAATGGAAAACCTTAAATATCGCATTATTTACGAGTACGAGTTCCGCCGTGGCACTAGTGCTGCGGAAACAACTCGAAGGGTGAATGATGTGTATGGCGGTCGTGTTGCAAAAGAAAACACAGTTCGTTTTTGGTTCCAACGTTTTCGTTCTGGAAATTTCGACCTGCAGAACAAGCCCCGTGGACGGCCTGAGACTCAAGTTGATAATGAAGAGTTGAAGGCTATTGTGGAAGCGGATCCATCGCAAACCACGTCCGAGTTAGCTGCAGGCTGCAATGTTAGTGATAAAACTGTTTTAATTCACTTGAAGCAAATTGGGAAGATTAAAAAGCTTGAAAGGTGGGTACCTCACGAATTGACTGAAACAAACCGGCAAACGCGCGTCGACTGCTGCGTTACATTACTAAAACGGCACAATAATGAAGGTATTTTAAACCGAATCATTACCTGTGATGAAAAATGGGTTCTTTACGATAATCGGAAGCGCTCAGCGCAATGGTTAGATCCTGGCCAGCCAGCCAAATCCTGCCCCAAGCGAAAATTAACCCCAAAAAAGTTACTTGTAAGCGTTTGGTGGACTAGTGCCGGTATTGTTCATTACAGTTTTTTCAATTCTGGCCAGACTATTACGGCTGATGTCTATTGTCAGGAATTGCAAACCATGATGGAAAAGCTAGCGGCTAAACAACCTAGGCTGGTCAATCGCTCCACGCCACTGCTGCTTCACGACAACGCTAGACCACACACTGCGCTACAGACGGCTACTAAATTAGAAGAGCTTCAATTGGAAAGTCTAAGACATCCTCCGTACTCCCCGGACCTTGCTCCAACAGATAACAATTTTTTCGAAATTTGGATAACTTCTTGCAAGGGAAAAAATTCAACTCCGATGGGGCAGTCCAAATCGCCTTCAAAGATTTTATTGATTCCCGTCCGACTGGTTTTTTTAGTAAAGGGATCAATGAACTACCTATGAGATGGCAAAAGTGCATAGAAAATAATGGTTCATACTTTGATTAATTAAATATATTATATTAAAAAATATACGACTTTTTGTTCCTCCCATACAAAACGCCAATTTCATATGTAAGGACCTAATAATTAGTTTACCTGTTGCAAAGCCTCTTCATAGACTCCAATGAAATTGTTTATCACCTCTTGAAACTTTTCTATATCTACAAACTCTTCTATTTCATTCCAATGACATCCCTGCAAAAATAAATGTACATAAAAAATTACCCAATTCTTCCTATGTGCCAGTTTCTTGAACATCGATTTTATGTTTAGATCTTAACTAATGTAGCTACTCCAAATTTTTTAAATAATTTATTTATAAAATGTAAAATGTTCATAGGATTCTGGCAAACCATTATAACATTAAATAATTCGCTTTTTAATCTAAACTTTTAAGCTAATAGAGTATTTATATGTACTTTATATCACTTCACACATTAAATCAATGTAATTATGTAAATTAAAAAGCTATTTTTTTTTCTTACCTCTAACTCTTTAGCAGCTACATAAGACCAAACTTCTCTCTGGTCTTTTCTGGCCCATATTTCCTTTTTTATCTCATCAGTAATTTTCCTATCAACTTCATACTTCAGACACAAGTCATACAATTTGAGTATGAAGGTCACATTATTGATACTCTTTACTCCATTCCGCCAAATTACATCTGCCCTTCTGAGCTGTTTTTCCTGTAACCAAAATAAAACTAGATGAATACTTCTTTCCCAAACTGTTTAATTAGTTTAATACTCAATCTTCATTCTTCGAGTATTGGGTTAATCAAAATAAAATTAGGATATGTTGTGGTGAGGGCATGCTTGCTCTATATTAATATTAATAATGGTAAACTTTGCAGTATAGTATTTTATCAGCTACTAAATTTTGATCAGTATAATTTTAAGAAGGAAACAAAAGAAGCCCCTAACATAAAGCTTCAGAATATACCTTGTCTTCATCTGTCTCAGACTTGAAGGTGAGAGCAATCAGCTCAATATTGAATAACTCCAAGTAGAGGACTTCAGAGTCTGGATGCCTCTGGATGCCTTTGAGCAAGAACTGCCTTGCATTCCCCAAGTTATCTTGCTCTTGACTCTCCCATTTGCTGGCCAGCTGCCACATTTTGGGTTTTTCTCCATGGATCTGGAATTAATTTTGTTTAAAAAGCATTCCTGGTTCAGAGTGTAGAACACTAGATGGGGAAATTGCAATTTGATCTGTCTGACTTATAATAATATTTGTAAGCTGGACATGTATTTTTTAGTATTTGCTTTAGAAAACCACGGAACTTATGGCAAGAAAAAACATCCATACATCCACAGAAGTATTACACTGTGTAATAGATGACAATATTTTGAGTCTGAGTCTCACTGATGTTACATGCTAATGAAATGCAGGTACATGAATTACAGTTGGTAATGTTTTATTTATATTACTTCACTCTTTACTATTACTATACTCATTACTATTACTCCAGCTTGTAGATATCAAGCTACTGCAAATATATCAAGTTATCCTTATCATATATATCTAAGGCGAAATAATTAAATACTATATATGTAATAACTGGGCTATGATAGCAATTTACAGAGAGTTGTTGATGCAAACAAGAGAGGTATTGACCTGCCATGGGATTCATAAGGTTCAAAATAATAATATGAAATAACATTACCTGTAACATTTCTCCTATGATCCCAGAAATAGCAGCGGTGAATCCCACACTTTTACAGAATTTGATATATTCAAAATATATCTCAACATCATTCTGAAACCTATGTATAAACTGTATGAAAACCCTGTTGACGCGTTTAGCGATGGCATATTCAATGTCTTTCTTTTTTTCTCCTAGCTTGGCCTGCTTCCTTCTAAGAGATATATCCTGGAGCAAAGCCAGCTCGTAAGCTATATACTGGACAAAATCTTCCTTTTGTTTCACTCGGCGCTGAATATGGTATTCGAATTCTTTGCGTTTGCGTGATATGTCTCTGCAATAACGTTATACAGAGAGATAAGTACAGTTTTATACCCTTGAATCATGTTCTGTACTTTGTAATCAATAAGTGCAGAATTATGTTTTCGATAAATTTACTCACTTGATTTCCTCGTCGTCATACAAGCTGGTTCTTCTCATCTGTTCCAGCTCATTTATCATGTCCTCTATACGTTGATTCACTTGTTCCGCCATGGTTGCAGTGGTTTAAACAATTTATTCGAACACAACAAATTTTTCTATATTTTGAGATACTCGTGCGAAACGTCAAATAAATCTGAGGTTATGTTGTTTTAGTTTTTTTTAAGCTTTTGCACAGATTACAGACAAAATATATAATTGTTTTTAAAAATGGCAACAATCCTCTAAAAGACATTTTGCCTGTATTATGTAAATATGTATGTACCTAATTAGTAGGAGCCTACTTACTCTACACTTGTGCAGTGTGCAGCAGAGTTTTTGGCGGGAATTAGGCAGATTGAGTGTTGAAACTTTTTCCAGCGTCTCCAAAATTTGGTTATAGTGATCTTTAGTATGTATTCTCGCTGTAAAATTTCATTTAGTGACTGATTGATTGGAACATTCGAAAGGCATGTTGCGATCTGCTATTGATACACCCACAAGAGATAATTCAATGCAAAGAATAATACAAATTCAGAAACTTGTTTATTCTCTAACGCATACAAAAATAGTCCTTGAAGATGACTGATTGCCATAGTTAATAATTAAATTACGTAGAAAATTAAAGGAGATTTTTAGTATGCTCTGCTCTTTTAAGGAGGTAGGGTTAATTGGGATTTTCCTGTGGGTTTTCCCATTTAAACTCGAGCCGCCCGACTGGGGACTACACCTTAAACCGCAGTCAAATCTAATATATAAATTCTCGTGTCACAGTTTTCGTTACCATACTCCTCCGAAACGGCTTGACCGATTTTGATGAAATTTTTTGTGCTTATCCGGTATCTATGAGAATCGGCCAACATCTACTTTTCATTATACTAGCTTCCCGCCCCGGCTTCGCTCGGGTAGACAAAACCGAAACTACTGGACCGATTTCAAAAATTCTTTCACCGTTAGAAAGCCACATTATCACTGAGTAACATAGGCTATATATTATACTAGCTGCCCACCCCGGCTCCGCACGGGTGGACACAATATTTGATAAATGTCTATGCTCCGAAATTAATATCTACCCGTGCGAAGCCGGGGCGGACCGCTAGTAACACTATAATAATTTGATGTAGTGTTGTGTTTCTACGTTTGCTTGTTTGCCACCTTAGTGGTAAAATAATAATCATTTCCATTGACGGTCATAACATACACTAAGAAAAGTTATTTATAAGATTCGTTGCAAATTCGCTAAAAATGTTTTAATTGACTCAATCAAAGATTCAGTTGATGTTCAATACTTTATTCTTACAGTAACTAAAAGAATATTTACATTAGGCTCATACATTCTGATTTCATTGTTTCAACTTCACCCGAATTTTTACTTATTACTAGCGGCCCGCCCCAGCTTCGCACGGGTAGACTTTTATATCAAATATTTTGTCTACCAGTGCAAAGCCGGGGCGGGCAGGTAGCCTATGTTAATCAGTAATAGTGTAGCTTTCTAACGGTTAAATAATTTTTGAAACGGTCCAGTAGTTACGGAGCCTATAGACATTCAAATATTTTGTCTACCCGAGCGAAGCCGGGGCGGGAAGCTAGTATAATATATAGACTATGTTACTCAGTGATGATGTAGCTTTCTAACGGTGTAAGAATTTTTGAAATCGGTCTAAAAAAAAAAAAATTTAGGGGTGGACTACCCCATTTACATTTAGGGGGATGAAAAATAGATGTTGGCCGATTCTCATAGATACCGGTTAAGCACAAAAAATTTCATCAAAATCGGTCAAGCCGTTTCGGAGGAGTATGGCAACGAAAACTGTGACACGAGAATTTTATATATTACATTATTATTATGAGTATGTTGAAACAGAGAGAATTATCAATTGGGCTATAGTCAAGATGAAGGTGGGGTGTTGTTTATGATTTATATCGTACAATCTTTATTTTTTATTTTATTCTTATTCTAGAAGTAGTATAAAATCTTGTAAGTCTCAATGATACACTAAAAACTAAGTAACCCTGTGCTTCAAGAGTGCGGAAAATAGTTACAGAATAGCAATTTTTGATGACTAAGATCTTTCCTCTCGCATTCCTGGGAGTGATTTCGTGAAATAATTTGGCCCATTTAGCGACTATTGTTTAAGTCTGAAGGCCAAAAAATGAGGTGTCAGGTGTTAGATATCATATGCGACTACTGCACGGCTCGCTCGGTTTTTCTCTACATTCTATGACAAAATTTTATACCACCATAGGCACTTACTATTATACTTAAATAAATTATTGTAATTCTCTCAAAAGGACTTGTATACAGAGAAAATCATTTCCCAAAACAAGATCGCACATTCTAATCGCAGGCAGTTTAAAACAGCAATTTTTCTTACAATGCCGACATTTAAATAAACATGAAATATCAATTAATAATAAATATAAAGCACAAATTAACCGACAATTCTACATTATACAATAGCTAATGTAATGCATGTATTAATATGTATGTATGTAGTGATGCAATAAAAGCTTGACGAAAAAGAGATCTGTAAAGGTCTATTTACTATCTATTTACGACATGTAATCTTGTGGGAACCGGTACTTTTATAGGGCTAATATCAAGACACTAACTGTGGTCTATTCCTGCAGTAAAACTTGAAACTTCAGCATTAACCTGCTGTAATTCATTTAAAATCATCTAGCAGTAAATCTAATAACACCGGCATCACAATGCTCAATTACTCCTCTACCTTTAAAGCAATTGAGCCAAGTCTTTGAGAATAACTTAAAACTTTCCCGCTCCTCATCTGTTCTTGAAACCGGAGTGACATTAATCTCTGGGATACATCGGCCGAAGTCAATAGCTGGAAGCCATACTTGGAAGTCTGAGTCGGGGGAGTATTTGAAAATATCCTGACAGCCCTCCAAGTTGATTTGAGGGACGGGTGGTTGTCGTTGAAGTAACTTCTTGAGGGTAATGAATGTTACTTGGTTATGCTTCAAAGTGATGGATTGGAGATTCTTGGCACGTCCCAGGGACCTTTAAATGATTTAAATACTTAATTTAAAAAAGTTGCAGAGCAGCTAATAATATTAAAGTGTACATTTCATAGAAAGAAAGTTGATTGAAATCGTAGGACCATTCTGGGAATTGGCAGCACACAAGTTTACCGCTTACCATCAGGTGAGCCATATAAATACAAAGAGTTAAAATCATTTATCTAAGGTATTTCTATCGTCCTCAAAATTTCATTTCTTTTTAATATATATAAAAAATAAATAATATACTAACCTGAATATCCTCATAAACTGGCCATCGACAAGACTACAACTTGACAATCCAAATCTCCTAATTTTCAACTCGCGCGCAGTGTCCATGAAACTGGCTATACACCCGACAGTACTCCCACCAACGCCCAAATTATTCAACTCCAAATCCGTTATAATGTTCGGATTAAGTAACGTCATCAAACAGCTAACTACCACTTGTCCCACCTCATTATTGCTCAGATCAATCGATTCTATGCTATCGAATTGAATATTCATGCTGTTGGAATCAATTATCGCTTTATTCGTAATCTTGCATTTGTTTAATTTTAGAACTTTCAACCGAATATGTTGGCACAACTTGACTATGCTTTGAAATCCTTCATCCGATATAGGGTTGGAACTTAGATCGAGTTCCTCCAATGACTGGCAGACGGGTCGCGTTGACTTTTCAAATAAATTTAACAGATGTTTGACTCCATCACTTGTAATATTATTTGCACTCAGATCTAAGTGAGTTAGGTGCTTCATAGTGCATATAGTTTCTGTAAGGTATTTGACGCCCACGTCGGCTATATTGTTGTGAGATATCATGATAGCTGTGATGTGGGTTTGGTGTGTGAGAGCTCTGAATAGAGGCCGTATTTGTGACGGGGGAAGAGTTTGTGCGCCGAGGGCTAGCCGGCGAGTTGTGTGGCTACGCCCGACTGCTTGTTGGAGTTCTTCTGAGGGAGCTGAAACAAAAGTGTTTAGTAATGTTTTTTTTTTAACTAAGAGGTTGTACGTCATGACATCATACACAGCTCTATTATACATAGTAGCATGATCGTAGTTTAAATAACTATTTGGGTTTAGTGTAATTAATTGACATTGATGAAGATAAACACTACCACTGGTGATATTATTACGAGATTACTAGCCAGTTCTTCTCAGAAGAATTTTCTTTAAATTTCTTTCTAAAATTCTTTCTTTCTGGTGAAAGATCCTATGATACTCACAAGTACCTTATTAGGTAGGGCTGGCTGACAATAAAATTATAATATACTTACACAAGCCCAGAGCTTCACAGCACTCCAAGTACCTCTCTTCAGCCGGAGACGCTTTCCAATTGGTGATACAAGTCTTCAATTCTGGTGATGCGAGGACTAAGCTCAGAGGATCATCTTCAGACAATATTGCCCCATCTGACGTCATTAGACTGAAAACTGGTTTAACTCCAGTGAGCCTAAAAATCAAATTATTTATATATGTAATTGTTATTGATGTAAAACCTCTGAAACGGGACGGAAATGCATTACAGGAAGCCAGGAAACAGTGTTGCCAATTCAGTGACTTTGTCGCTATAGTGACGACTTTTGTTTGTCTTAGCGACAAAAAAATAAGTACAGTTATCCTAATGACAAAAATGAAAAAAGACTAATGTACGTCTCCCTCACTTTTTATTTGTTTACGTTTTATGTAAGCACGATAAAAATCACAATACACATTGTACTTACTTGTAATATCTTGACTTAACTTCCTCAACCAGCCAACTGATAGTCAGTTTATTGATTGAGTCTAGTTTCAAGGATATCAACAGCACCTTATCTTCAACCTGTACTTTAACAGCTGCAGGAGGTAGAATTTGCGTCTGCATTTGCCTCCCATTCCGTGAAGGCTGTACGATTTGTATAGGATGTATAACATTCATCGGTTGCACTATATTACGATTCATATTCTGTACAATATTAAAACCGTCATTGGACGCTACATTTTGATTGTAATGGAAATTCTCACTCGATGATTTTCTTGAAAATTTTAAAGATTTATCTTGATGACAATTAAAATTCTCATTGGAAGGCTTACGTGTAAAAGTTGGTGTTCTATTTGAATCTCTTCGTGAATGTATGTCACAATCACTGCTGCTGTTACTAGTATTGTCATCTTCTCTTTTCCTTTGAAAGCCAGCTTTTAGCAAAGTACTCTGCCTCTTCCATCTCGTTCTCATGTTACCTCTACTATCTTTGAACCTATTGTCATTGTACTCTCTGATACTATTACTCACTGTTTCCACTGTATTCTTTTTAGGTGAAATATTTTCGTTGCTTTGTAACTGATCTGAATCTGAACTGTTTTCACTCACGTCAATAATATCACTGATTCTTGATTTCTTCTTTAAATTCTTGTTGCTTTCAACAAGAGGCTCTGTAATTTTATTTATATTATCGATACTTTCTTTAATACTATCGTAGGATGGTTTCTTAGCAATGACTGTCAATGGGTCATTGAGTTTTCTCTTCTTATTTTTGTTAGTTCCAAGGTCGTCGTCAAGCCAATCATCGTCTATTTCTTCAGGGTCTAACAACGCCTTTTTGGGTTTCTTCTTAACATCGACTTCGGGAAACTCAACCGTGTTACGGTTCCTTAGGGCTGATATTGCACTTCTATATTCCCTGACTCCTGAAGACTTAACTTTGTCTTTGGATTTGCTATCGTCAGAATCGTTCGAGTCGTCAGACGGGAAAGCAGTTTGGTTCCTAACATTTTGTGACAAGTTTATGTCTTCATCACTGTCTTCGTCAATAATATTCCGTCTTTTAAACATTGGTGATTCTAAATCTCTAATTCTGCTTGACATTTTGGAAGTGCTGGGTGGAGTCACTTCCTTAATTGTTTTTACTGGTGTTTTAGACTTCGACCCATTCAAGTTTTCGGCTGCATTGGTTTTGTCAATTAAATTGTGTATTTTGTTGCATATATTATTGTATAAGTCTTCTTCGTCTTTAGTAAGAATGGTACCAGTCCGCCATTTTTGTAGGACATGTAACGCTGTTTCGCCAAAGTCGGTTTTAAGAGACGGTATTGCACCTTTCTCCAATAACAGCTGCACTACTTCTAAATGGCCGTTACTTGCCGCGTCGTACAAAGGTGTTATTCCTGGAATCGTATTCAATATACTTCAAATTATACGAAAGAATAAAAATGAGTAATTATTTTCCAGTATGAGTTCTACCGACAACTAAAATCTATATTTGAATGAATTCTTATTGCCTCTGAAATCTCTTACATCTCAGCTTTGAAATCCATTGACTTCGATTGACCCAAGATAATGTTTAAACAAAAAGAACTAAATCAAAATCGGTGGATCCGTTTAGGAGCTACGATGCCACAGGCAGAGACACACTACAAATTTATAACACCCCTCGTTTTTCGTCCGGGATTAAATATAATTTTAATCACAATCATTTCATAAACCAACCTTCACAATTGGCACCTCCTCGATCGTTGACATTAGCCCCATTGTCGATCAATATATCGGCTACTTCCAAATGACCGTGTATACAGGCTTCGTGTAGAGGCAACCAGCCAGCGTTGTCCCTTATGTTGACCGGGTGTCCTTGCGCTAGAAGGCGCTCCACTAGTAGCTTATTGCCCGATATAGAAGCCTGAAAACATTTGAAAGAGTGGCATATAAATATTTATTAATTATAAAAAAATCCCCATCAATACATGGGAAGGGAACAAATATGAAACAGATTATATGTCAACTATATTTTTTTCTGATAGATCGCGGCATAATGCTAACAGAGAGATAACTTTTTTTAATACCTATTTTTTATGTGAAGTCTATCACCAAACAAAAACTGTATTAAAAAGTATAAATCAGTATAGTGGAATATGATGATAGCTAGGATAGTCACAGCGATCATTTACTTACGCTTAAAATAAAAATGTATATAATCGTAAAGTAATGTAATATAAATGTATGGCAAGCGGTTATAGGCTATGGTGACTGCTTACGGTGGGTGGGTTTGCTTGTGTGCCACCGTTAGTGGTATAAAAAAAAAGAAAATCGGGGTGTTCGACTCTTTTTCTGTCATAATCGATTATGGAAGTATTACACTTACAACATGCAACTGTGTCTCTCCCTTCATATTCTTCTTGATGTTGAAACCTTTGCCCCGCCTTCTTGCCTCCCGCTTCGTTTCACCCACTTCCTCCTCATTAGTATCTGATAAATCTGGAGCAATATTAATTAGATCAAGTCTTTAATATGATTCAAAACAATATTTGTAGGTTATTGCAACATAGGTGACTGACAATCAAAGAGTAGGCTTCAATATTACATATAAATAAAAAGAGGCATTACAATGCATGCGGAGCAAGTTAGTCTGTATGTATATAGTTATATACAAATATTATTGAAGTAAAATTTGTTTGTTTCTTTCTGTATAATCTGTGAAACCACAAAACCGATAAAAAATACGTCACTAATGATACCTACCTACATCATCTTCGAGTACCATAGGCTATGTTTTATTCTATTAATATGCAGTCTAGCGGATCCGTGGCCAGGGCTGCGTTTATATACATGTGCCTATTTGGATTACGCTCGAGAGGATATGGAGGCATAAGCTAGTGATGTATAATAACTTACCAGTCAATTCCTCAAGGCATATGTCATCTCCAATATGCGTGTCGTCGTCCCCTCCACCGGCCGAACTCTGTTCGTCTTCGGAGTTGTCCATATTATCAAAATCCACGAGCCCAAGGGAACGTAGTTCCGCTTTTGTGTCTTCCATTTTATCCATCTCGCAGTATTCCTCTTGGTACTTGAGAAGAGCTTTTAATATTCGGATTTCATACTTTCTTTTGTTCCAGTCTTTTGCCTGTGAAATTTTCATCAACTATTTCGTTTAGTTCTGTGTTGATGCTTCAGTCTTAGCTCATTACAAAACAATTACGACTACATGTTTGTTTGCTTTTTTAGTTGATGTAATATTTACTGTTTATTTATTCACTATGTGTGTATCTAAACCAGTCCTTGGTACCCACATTATCTATATACAATCAGCCAATTGATCTCAAATTCAGGGATTGGTTAACAGGAAAATGTAACTGTATTAAATAAAATCAGATACTATTATCAGACGGGCTGGGTGCAGCATATTAACTACTTATGAAATAAATTCAGGTAAGAAAATACTCTTCTCTATTAATCTTAACATATTCTAAAAAAAGCCGCTTTCCGCCGTCTGTATGCTTAGGTCTTTTAAACTACAGATTTAAATGCGGTTTTGACTAATAGATGGAATGTTCGTTGCGGAATGGTTTTTTAATTGCTAGATATACATATAAAAAAAACAACTCACAGCTTTCCTAGCGTCCACACAAGCCCTCTCTACTTGTGAATATGGTTTCTGTGCCAGGAACGAGACCTCGGCGATATTGTACAAAGTGGTATACGCCTCTTTGGGCACATCCTTTATCAGCTCGTACTCTTTCTCGTAGTATTGCAGCGCTTCGTTATACGAGCCCATGTCTTTATAAGTTTGATATAAGCTGGAAAAAATATATTAAGAGGCTAGGATGTTGGCCCATCAGGGGCAACAATTAAGGTGGCTACTACAACTACATTCTACTAAAAGGAGTCCATATATGAGGAGCTTTTATAATAAATCATTTATCCTATTCCATACCTAGGGAATGAGTTCCTCCACAATTTCCAAGCAGCACACTACTCTAGAAAGTTTGCTCCAATTTACATACATACATATCATGCCAAATGTGCAAATGTTTTGCTTTGTATGAAAAATACCACCTACCTGACGTAAATTGGTATCAAAGTCTTCCCACAGTCTCCAGCCAACACAGCATGGTCCAACATCTTCAAATAATACTCCACTGCGCCGCTGTAGTTGCGTAAATGACACGCGCCATCGCCTAGCTTCTCGTATAGCCTCTTGAACCCTCCGTAGTCTGAAGGGTCGGTTGATATCAGCAGGTCTTCTGTGTAACACATTGCAGCCACTGAAAGAAACGAAAAACAATTTTAAAAGTGACATTCCTATTCCTTTTGAATTACATTTATGAGTGAAATGTATGTTCTTCAAAAGTATGTATGTTTATTTTTAAGTTTTCTATACCACTAAGGTGGCAAACAAGCATACGGCCCATCTGATGGTAAGCGGTCACCGTAGCCTATGGACGCTTACAACACCAGGGCTATCAATCGCGCGTTGCCGACCTGTCTTTCTTAGGGATGGTCTATTATATAGCCTAAGTTTGACATCATTTGGGATGTGGGTATATTGATCTTAATTATGAGGGTGATATAGGTTATTTAAGTAAGTGTAATGAATAAACTCAAAAACTACTGGTGCTACCAACATACTAGTATATTATCACTGAGTAGCATAGGCTATATATTATGATGCTACTAAAGTGAAGTCGTGGGGTAAAAGCAAGTCCAAAATATAATTAGTATGCATACTTTAAGAAAAATATTGCTTACAAATAGATCATTCATATTTTAAATCAACTCACCAACTCTGAGATTAGACTCAATATTGTCCCGTTCCTCTTCATCAGGTGTCTTCAACTTCCAAGCTTTCAATAAAACCTGTTTAGCACTCTGGTAGTCTGACATCTTACACAGTATGTCCGCTTTCGTGGACAAAGTTTCACATGTTTTAAGTACCTTAAAAACCAAACGTTAATTATATTATTTTTTAAAACCCTTCAGTGCTGAATACTACTCACTACCGCATACATACAGTGCTAATTATGTTGTACAAAATGACTAAACTACACTAATTTGAATGTTTTTATCCCTTTCTCATGTTAAATAAAGATGACAATTAGATGGTATTTAATTCAGGTAGGGAATTGCCCAACAATGCCCTCTCCCCTATGTTCTACTTCTGCTTTTCATCTGTAATAATGAGCCTACACCTGGTAAAACAAGTGATAATATATTAACAATGCCACTAACCTTATCCTCCAACCTGCTGGCAACCTCCAGAGCCTTATTTAAGCAGCTCAATGCCTTTCCATAGTCCTTCTTTTTATTGCTATGTAACAAAGCTTCAGTGGTGTAACAGTTATGCAACACTTCATACAAGTCTTGATTGGAACATATAGTGATTGCTTTGTGAATGCAGTCTATAGCTTTGTCCAAGTAGCCAAGGTGTTCCTGCACCACTCCAATGTTCAGCAGAAGTCGGGCCCTCATATCCATCAGCTCATGTTTGTTTATTTTTCCGTTTAGACTATAAAATAATAACTGTTATACAATATTTATAGAACAGCTTGATTATACAGTTTTTTTATATCTATGAGATGTCCTATAACCCAAATAACTTAAAAAAAAATCATGTCAGTGATAGAGAAAATTCAGAGTATGAAACAAATTATGTTGAAATATTTAAGATAAAAGTTGTACAGTACATCCTGCCACATCTATGATATGGACAACTACATACATACTTATAAATAATTATGGCGTCAACATAACTTACTTTTCGCACAAAACAAGACTCTTTAGGAAAGCTTTTTCAGCTGCTTTTAGAGATGTCTTAGCCTCCGTATCATCATTAGAAGATTGACCTTGCAGTAAGTAAATCCTGCCCAGTGTTGCCATGGCTCTTTGCTCCTCCACCTGGTTCTTGAGTTCTTTTGCTACAGCTGGCCAAATATTAAAATGTATATACCTACATATATTTAAATGCCTTCTTGCTAAATTGTAACATTTATTTTTCTAATCCCAATAAAACATTGTAAGTGTATGATTTTCAAAAAAAAAAAACTGGTGAAATCACCACCTATATTAAAGAGCTATAATATAATCTTAACATCCACAGGCAGTAAACAATTATGAATTAGTTAGTAGTTCTTTGTATTCTCAAAGACAGTTGCTCAACTACAAATGGCAGTTCAAACAAAAATATCCCACATCTCTAAAACCACACAACCACTTACTTAGTTTAAGCAGAAACCACTTAAGTCCCTATCCATCGATTTATAATGGTTTGAAACATCTCTAAAACCATAGTAAAAAACACAATAACTCCAGTGCAAGAGTAGTAATATTACTGAGTATGTCTTGTCATCAAATGTAATATAATATTTGATGGTAATCAGTAAATATTTACCTAAATGCCGCTCTTCATACTTGAGAGCCTTGTCAAACTCTGCCATCAGCATGTACATCTCACCAATCATCCGGTTGCAAGTGCCCCATTCCATTCGCAGTCCTAGATCTTTGCATATCGACGCTTCACTCTTATATTCGTCGAGAGCATCACTATAGCGATTGTGCTTGTAATAATATGTAGCCAAGTCATTGTAAGCCTCAGCCAAAACCCGCCTATTACTGCCATTCAATGCTCTCTTCTTCCTTCGTATAAGTTCTAAAACAATATTGTTGTAAGTCAACAAAAGTTTGGAGTAACCTTCAAAATATTAAAATTTGGGTTTCACTACTCACTTTCTTCTTCCATTGCGCTTATAATTACATAATATTAATCAAGTAAATCAAGTAAAGATAATATTCCAAGGGAATGACAATGAGTCAATGAGCAGTATAATTTGTATTCAATCAAAATAAAATAAATTTAGTTAGCACTGGGAAATCTGAGATTTATTTAGCGCCTGTTTGTTTTTTTTATTTATGGCTGACTACCACAGAGCTCACAGACGACAATAGACTTATAATATAACTCCCTCTACGACTTCACGACAACTTCCCTGATTCACCATTACTTCTAGGCCATTCTTCTTCTTCTTCTGCCTAGCTGTGGCAATAAATCCTCTTCAATGTCTATTTTTGCCAGTATCGAGTGTAAGAGAATTATCATCATCATTCTCCTGCCCTTATCCCATATCATTTGGGGTCGGCACAATATGTATTTCTCTTCCAACCTTCTCTATCAGCCGTCATCTCTGTATTCACTTCATTTCTGGCCATGTCATCTTTCACACAATCCATCCATCTTTTCTCTTAGGTCTATCTCGATCCCTGTAACCGTCCAAAGAAAATTGTCAAAGATAATTATCTAGTTTGGCAAAAATATTCTATGAAGAGGATTGATTCCCATAGTTAGGAAGAAGATGAAAGAAAGAATAATGACAAATCAAATGTCAATTTCTCAATATTTTGTTTGTTGGTGCCAGTCAGTCGGTCTGCGAAATTTGAGGTCTGTGGTCGGTGTCAGTGGTGTCATAGTGTCACTTCGTTTCGTATTGTCACTGGTTGATCACTGAAGTTTGTTTGTGTATTTTTGTTTAAAAAAAGGCATTTACTGTTTTGTTTATTTAGACCAAAGAGTAAAGTAATACTACGGGATTTAAACTTAAGAGTGTATGTAGGTACATAATATTAAGAACGAAACTTTGATTTTAAACTTGTCAGGTATTTAATCAAAGGAAGAAACTGCTAGTTGCAACGAACGATATATTTAACTATAAATTAAAAATTTCATGTGTGAAATACTTAGTAGAAATAGCGAATTGCGATACCGTGCGATCAGTGGTGATTTTCATTAGAGAATACCACCTCAAGTAAGTATCAAAATTATTGAAATACTAATTTAAATTAAGTTATCCTTTAGGTATTCCTGGCGCCTCAGAATAGCAAGGGGGCAGCTATTTACTTTAAAATGAAATACATAGGTACATCGAGCTCACACTCCGATTTTACTCCCTATTCTACATTTATTTGTTTCAGAATCTAAAAACAACATATCAGCGTGCATCACCTATGGATATTTCGAGATTACAATAATATATATTTATGGTAATTATGAATGAATGGTCTTACCTAATGTAAATTATGGTCAATAACAATTATTTATTTGGCCTTATTTACGGCTTCTCTCTGTTTACATTATACTCAAAGTAACTCTTATGCTTCTTTTTTCAAAAGTTTGGATGTTTGTTTGTTACTCAATCACACCAAAAACCTGAATTAATAAGAAATTTCTACATTCAAATTATTTTTCAGTCTTATTTTCAGTCTTAGTCTTTCAGTCTTGCCTTGCTGGCAAGAGACTAAAATAGAAAAGTATTACGTTTTTATTTAAAGCCATGTTTCTGATGATATAATTATTTATTACTTATATGATATAAATTTACTATCTGCTTAAGATGGCCTCTAATTTTAATTGTTTGCATAGGATGAACTCCAAAATATAAAATAAGTCCCAACCATACCATGGTATTATGTAGTGACTTCCCATGGTGGGAAGTAATCCCAGACCAACAAACAAACTCGGAAACACAAGTACCTAACTATATTCGCACTATATTTATAAATGAAAAAAATACTAGTATGATAACGATTTGTATAACAAGCTTTGCCAGCATTTCATTTCATGTGTGTACTGCTAACCATTTAGGAATTCCGAAATCAGCACTAAACCCCGAGTGCAGCAACCATGTCACGGTAAACTTAAAACCAGTTATCATAATAAAATGTATATACACAATCTTGTGTGTGCTATTGACACTCGACATGTTCCTATATCTATAGCTCTTCTTGGATTAACATCCATATGGTAAGTTTCTATGCTTACAATAGAAAAACATTGTCATTGAAACGGTACCAAGTTGATAAAATTCAACTCCTTACCTAATGATAAAAAGAAGTGGTTTTAATTTAGCTTGCAAGATTGAGTGTTGCCAGCCATTCAAGCAAGCAGGTTCAAATCCCACCAGTCAGATTTTTATTTTAGATTAAAATCATTTCGGCCATCAATTTGCGTGATCAAGTAACATACAGAAATACAAACATTCGCATTTAGTTGATTGACTTATTCACTACATGATGAGTAGTTAATAGTTATATTTTTAGGATAGGATAGGATACTAGAGAATTAAAATTGACATATACATATTTTCTATGATATATTATATGTTTATTTTGTGTATGATTAGTACGTTAATTATTCCAGCAAGCTTCGACTTCCCCATATCGTACACATATTTCCCTTTTCCATTTGCACATAACTAGGCCGTCAAACAGGCGCCTTGGCGCCCGACGCCCTGGTAACGCCACTTACGCTTACGCCCGTCATGGATCGTCTCGGGGTGTATGATGTGGAACTCTTGAAATTCGTTTTCTAACATAGCTATGATAACCAAAGATGTAAAATTATACCCTTTACAAAATTGTTTTGGGGTCACTGACCTATGTATTATTAGGTCATGGTTTGGTTTAGTTCGCTTATATTTTGTCTTGTTATAGTAGGTAAATACTAAGATTCCATAAACGTATACACTAATATGTATATACATACATAGGTAGTTCACCGCAAAGCATAATAATGCACCATTTTATGCGGATATCTATCCGGTTTTAGCGGGAATTTAACCAACCGTTTTGACTACACTGTTAGTTATAGACATTATATATAATCAAAGTATATGTGCTATGAGCTATCCAATCCGTAACATCAGGGTTAGTTATGTGGCGGGAATCTGGCTAAAGGTATTGCCCCAGTCGGGAAGCTTGATTTATAAATAAATGTATCGGTTGTGTCACTAAAATTATTCAGGCGCTAAATGGCATTTTTCTATTTAATTGACTTACTTGGAATCTACCTATACACAAAGCTTATAATTAATTCCAAATCGAATCTATGAATTTCGCGTAGTAGTCTTACGTCTTGCTAAAATTAATCTATAAAATTCGCTTTCTAATCGCATTCTACTTTGATAATAGTTAACAATTTTTAACTAGAGATTAGAATAAACACACTAGATATATGCTCAAAGTACATAATTGATATTACATTTGTTAAATATATAGCCTCCGCCTTGGGAATGGAAAATGAAATGTACCTAGTACAACTTACCCTCTTCTAAGAATTCGTAATCGGCACACAAAATAACTTCTATATGTATTGAAAAGGATGAAAATGGTATGAAAATTATATTAAGAGACGAGGACAACGAGCGGGGTATGATGTTGTGAAGGAAAATATTTATTTTGCATCACTCAATTTATTGCACCACTTTTAGCTGCATCTAGCTTACGACTAAAAAATATAAAACAAAAAGTATACTTATATGTAGAAACAAAATATTAAAAAGTCACGAATAATTCTGAATTTGAATATAAAACCAATGTATTCGCTATGTAAGTATTCGCTGTCGCCAACGTGTTTTTACTAGGTACTCTACGAACTTTCTACGAACTAATATCCTTCCTAAATAAAATAAATTCTTGTTGATAATAAAACAAAATTGGTCTCCAGAAAAGAATCGTGTTTACTTACAATATATATAATATATATATATATATATATATATATATATATATAATTTCTACAACGAAATTGAATTGTCGCAGAAATGGTTTCTCTAAAAATATAGGTATCCTTTCCCGCTTCGGAGCGTGTCGGTTTAAGGCAAGCATCACCAAGTGTATGGAATCGACCGATGAACTGGCAAATCTGGGGCAAATGGCATGATTACATATTGCTTCAACACGTTTGCGATTTTCCGCCTATGTACCTATATTTGGCGATCATTAATACAATTTTAATTCATACTTAATTATAATAAATAATTTTGGTTAATACAAACCTTTCAAATCCATGTTAGTTAACATAAACGAATGTATGAACAAAATAAATGAGCGCTCAGGCAGGTAAAATGTAATGTTGGTTATTATAAAATTGCCATAGAGTCCAAAACACTACTGACCGAATACAGAAACGACATTAAAAATTTAAAGGCCCACGTAACTGTTTAAAGGTTCATCGAAATACAATTTCGACTTTCGAGACTACTTAAAACTAATGTGGCATCAGTAATACAGAAAGCCTGTCAATAACTGGCTTTCTGTATTGATATATAGATAAAGGAACAGAGTAAAATTAAACCAGAATTGACACGGGAACATGAAACAATATAGGTACACGCACATATTGATTCACGCCTCGTCTTCAAATGTTGCATTCGCGGAACGCATTTAATTACATCTAGTTACATGAGTTCAGGAGAACCACTCGGAACGGTACCAGGATTCCGGTTCTAATTAGAGCCGAGTGAATCAGCGGCCCCTCTTAGTGTTAATTTGTCTAAAATTCGCATTGTATCTAACGGCTCATGTTGTAGAAGTCTGTTTTGGTTAATTTTAATTTCTTTAGATAATTTATCATACCAATTTCCAGACGTTTTTTGACTTTTTATTATAATGCCGCATTCTGGGCCAATAACGGAATGCACAAGTATAGAATTTACTGTCCATAATTTTGGTATCTTACTAACAGCGTAACTTTTAATAGGAAATTTATGGCGGTATTAAGGGGTTATCTTGCACAACCCCGCGCCTTTGTGACCTATTTACTTCAGCGCAGTTTGTAATCTATGCATTAATATCTGGAAATGACTTAAAACGCACGAACGAACGCTGTAGTGGCGTAATGTTTGTTCGATACTGTCCCGGATTCACAATTTTCCACAGAATCGATTGTATTAACGCACCTCATAAATCTTGGATGATTGCTTGTAGGGCAGCAGAATCATGTAACGGATGATAGCTTCAGGCTACCAAATTAGACCTCTGTTTACGAATTGAACAAAATTGATATTTAAACATATTGTTGAAAGCTTTGAGTGATGACACCCTGTACCACTTTTAGTTATCTACACAAAGTTAAGCGAACCAGAAATATTCTTGAACATTATGAACGATTTATTGTCCAAAGTAAAATCGTTAACAGTACTTACATCACTTTTTTAAATGTAAATGGAGTAGGTAACAGTTACTAACTGTTACCGGCTGTTATGGCTTAAAGATATAATTTCTGTGTGTTTTTATTTCTTAAGCCGTCCATTAATATTCATATCCCAACTCTGTTAAATATTGACAAAACATTCAAGTATCTTAAAGAAAAAGTTTATCTTGTGGCAATATCTAATTGTTAAATCCTGACTTGTCCGAATTTTCTGATTGAAATTAGGAAAATTATAGAAAAACCCCCCAAACTATGATTGAAATTGTTCAGTTACAACTTTATATCCGTTAGTAAAACCACCATCTCTATTTTAGTTGTCACTATTTCTAAGTTTTCACTCGGTAAGGCCATAAATAGTGTTATGAATCTGTGATAGATTTTGCACCGAAGCGGAGCACGAACACGACAGAATGGAGCGCCTCGAGCGATTCATTCAGTTACCAGCCGCTGAAGCTCCGAAAATATCATAATGGAGCAACGGCCGGGAGACTCCAATGGTTTTATTATAGACCTCATCAATTATGCATTTACTCGAGTCCAATCACTGCGCGAGACCGTAAACGAAAATCGTTACCGGTCGTCAAATGTGGAGCATAGGACTACATCGTTGTAAATCTTCATTACAATTTCCCTGTAACCAGTGCTTTAACCTTATTTTATTCAAAGGTTTTCTTGATGTCCTAATCTCAAAGTACGATCTAAATAGATTCAATCAACATCACAATTTATGAGCCTTGAAAGGTTATGTAGCACGGTGTTGTTGTTTTCACTGGCCATCAAAGGCCGGTTTCAAAAGAAAAGTTAACCTCTAACTATGGTACTTTAAAGCTGCGTAGGCGCTTTGGGCGCTATTTTTATCAATATATTTTATCAGATTTGTTTCGAAGCTTCTTGCAAACAATATGCGGCATTATAATTGGTTATGTATTCTATATACAACGTAGAATATGGATACAATGAGATGGAATTTCGAAAGAGGCAGACACTGTCATTACTAAGTTGTGCAACCCACGTACACGTTTGTCTCGTGAATTAACATTGGATGGAGAATATGGAGATTTCTGTTGTTTGTTTGTCTTTTTCATTTGGGTTTTTCAAACCGTTTTTAATTTGTTCATTAAATATTTTTTCTTGTATAAAATAAAGAAGAAATTCGGTCGACAAAGAAAGATAATTTGGTAAAAAACGTACATATGAAATTTCGAGAATTTATTAAGATAAACATAAGATAACATTTGGATTGTAGAAGTATAATTTCCAATTTACACTCCGCTAAGCATTATACACAAAAAATCCCACAGTATCAATATCATATAAGTGTTCTCGCCAGGCTTAAACCTTGCAACTAGTGACGGAGTCATTGCAAATTGCGTTTACCGAGTTTATTCATTAGATTAATGTATTAGTATTTATTTTTGCACGCAAGCAAAGAATTTGCGTATTCTTAAAAAAGTATTACAATAACAAAAGTAAAGGTGGTCTGAGAATCTAATGAGATACTTGGAGTGGGTAGTACGCCCGTTATACATTTTATGCCACTTAAAATGTTTTCAATAAGGTAAATGAATCCGCGAAGTAGTTGAAGATTACTTAGCAACTCCGGTCTTAAGGATTGCCGGTCAATGTTTTAAGTATTCCAAGTAAGGCCCAACGTATTTCGTTATTATGGTTGCATACCATTTCTGGCTTAATGAATTCAATTCGGTCGACACGATGAGTCGATGAGGTAACATGTAAGGAAATTTTGTTCATCGTGTTATTGTGAATACATTATTAGAGGATTAAGAATTTAGCAGTTTAGGTGGCTCCTTTTCAGATGTACTTGTATTTACATATATTCTGAAACGAAACATTTACTGATGTACGTTCAAATTAACTATTTGAAAACAAATAAGTCACGTCGCCCATAAAATGTAACGCTTCTGCTACGGATACGAGCAAATCCCTGTTTGTTTACACTTGCATCGAAACTATATACAGAGCACTGGTACGTATTTAAACAATCGGGGCTATTGGACTAGCCGTGGAGAAACGGTCTCTCTTTAGGGGTGACCGAATTCGAATGTGATTTGTCGGTTCATAATGGCGCGGCGGTGGTCATACGGAACTGTCGGATATTCAATGAACTAACTGTATGGAGCAAATTGTGTTGATTCAAATCTATAATGCTTTGCGTATGCATTGTGATAATTATTGTGATGATAAATTGTATTTGTGTGTGTGTGTATGTTTGTATTGAAGAGGCTCCGAACTACAGGACCGATTTCAAAAATTATTTTGTCGTTTGAAAGCTACATTATCACACATATATACGCGGGCGAAGTCGCGGGGAAAACAGCTAGTAAGATTATATTTAGGGTTCAGAATACACTTATTAGGGTACAATCATCAAGTGAAACAATCTGTATAAAAAAAAAAGTAATGTATACCTACTCTAGTTCACTATTTATGCAATTCTAATTCACAGTAACTACTTCTGGCGTAGACTGTAGATAGCATAATCCATTAACCACCGTGTCATTAACATTACGTTACGTTTCGGTTCGAAATTTACATAGAGGCAAGCGATGAAAACGTATTTCCATTTACGCTTTAATTCTATGCTGATTTCGTTACCGCAACCCTTAATTTTCTGATATTGCCGGCTAACTTCCCAAATTCAATTGAGGTATCATCAAGCTTCAAATGAATGAGATGTTTCAATTTTAATTATATTTTAGAAATTCCAGAGTGTATAGTTAAAACGAGTCCATTTCTTAGTACATTTTAACTTCTGTCTTTGTTCTTGATTGGTTGATATGAATACGTGTGCCAAGTTTATCAGCACATTGGTTTCATTAATTTAATCTTCTGTGACGTATTTCACATATACATATAGTTCAAAATAATGCGTATTATGTACTGCAAAACTCCAAAGCGAATTAAGGTGTGTCTGTTTTAAATGGCTCGTTGACTGGGGACGTGAGAAATGTTATCATTGGCCATGGAAACCCCTCTCTTTTTGAGGATGTCTGCAACTGATGTACGCATTTTTTTACATGACATACATCTTGGTATGCTTGAAAAATAATTTTATTTTACAGAGCATCAAACCTTGCCGGAAAATAATATGGTTACACATTTCGTTAGGTCTGCAGCTAATGAAATTAGATTTCTATGGGAATATTATGAGATTTGTTTCGCTATATATAAATTTAAATACAGTTATAATAAATGCGAAAATTTATATGTTTACTTGTTTGTTACTCAATCAGGTCACGGTGTAAATTTTTAACGTTTTCATGATTGTCCACGCATGTAAAGTCCAAGTCTAAAGGTAATATGGAAATAAAGAAACAATTCGATGAAATAAAACTAATTTCAAGATATTTAGATACAGAAATAGTGTTGTGTAACTACGTGTAATAAACAGTAAATGATTCATGCGCCGTTAATTTGGTCTCAGACAATTTGGCAAGAAAATTACTAGAATCAACCCTAATTTTCTTGTATTTGCTACTTTTAATTAATATTAATTTCTACTATTAACTTTCGTTACTCAAAGATTAGTATAGTCTATTAGAAAGGATTGAATCATAAACTTATGCAGCACTATCATACGGTCGTGGTGTACGATTTTTTTTCGTGAATTTAGATGCTATGGGCCATCATGGGCCATAACATTGTAATGTTACAAGAGTATAGAACTTAAAGTAAGTAAAATAAAGTGGTTGTATTTAGTAGATGGGTATATCATCGATTTGATTTATTAAATTACTAGCTGTGCCCACGACTTCGTACGCGTGGATTGAATTTATAATTGCATATGTATGCCATAGACTTTGTATATTCTCGAATGTAAAGGAATTGCTGCGCCCCACGGTTTCACCCTCAATGCAAATTCTAGCCCAGTTTTACTCATTTAGAGGATGAATCTTGTTGACCTCCTAGGGACCCTAGGCTAAGGTGCTCAAAGAATATTTACTCCATATCTCTATGCCCATCGGTTTAGTTTGTGCATAGTGTGTTAGTGACAATCACGGTACTGCTTTATATGCAGACGTTGGTTAAAGAGCAAAAGCCGGCAAAATATAAATCTTAAGTACGTGTGTACTTACCTACCTGTGACCTCTTTCGTCAGCACATTGAGGAGAGGCTCGCAATAATCGACGTCACGGATCATCGAGATTTGCACCGTACTGACTGACTGACTGGGTCAACAACTTCGACACGGAATAAGGAGCGGCAGGCGCCTTGCAAACTATTAAAAATCTACGTTCATAATTTTATGATCAATATTCTGTACCCTTTTTTTAGCTTACAATGATTTAATACCAGAAACGGTTTACGGCTAATTAAAACAAGACGTAAATATTAAGATATTGGTCAACCATCTCGAGTCTCCAACCAGAATAAAAGTTAGGGGTTCCTTAGAGAAGAAAATTTAAAAAGTCTGCAATGTCTTTAGACAACAGTTATTAGTATAGTGCAAAATTTAGAAGATGGCAATTGGCGATTCGACTCTGGACTTTATTTGAAACCGTTTCTTTGAATTTATTGTGGTACAATAAAATTAAGATTCGGATAGTAATGTTGATTTACCAGATTAGCTGGAACAAGACCTGTTTGTAATGTGTTATGAAAGAAGGACAAACAGTATAAATAAGTGTATAATAAATTAGTATAGGCTGAAAGGTATTGATTTCATTTGATAGTTCTGTTTCCATTCTAATAATTTTGGTACAATTCACGCAGTAGGTACATTGACTTGAAATACAATTATGATAAATGACTTATAACACCTTGGTGACCGCAGACCGTCAATTACTACGTATGTGTGATCATTTTTGTAAGTGGACGTTCACCGATCAGTCCTATACAGACTACAGATGATTTCTTACAAGTTTTGTGGAAGCTTCTTTCTACATATTTCGTACTTTTCCATGGTTTTAGGTCACAAACAATGGTTCCGTTTGAATAGTCGCAGCAGTATTGTACCTACCAGGCGCCCATAACACTAGAGCAGGTGTACGCGAAGTTTTTGCCTTAGGCGCTGCGCACTGGGTCAACAGGCTCGCTTGAGTGCCAGACCAACTCACAGACGTGAAGTCTCTCAGGCTTCACCCTCTTACTTAGAGATTTCATAGTACAAAAGTACAGCATTATATGCACCTCTGCAAGATTAATTATTCCGCGAACACAATCTTATGAAATTTTATGAGAAAGTAGTTTTAAGATTTATCATTCTTTACGCTTTGCAGGGTTCTTTATCAAGCCGACGACGTCTCAGACAGGATGCATGATGATTCTATTGTTTCTGTATTTATGTCTGCGACATTAGTCTGAGAATTCTTAATTTTAAATTGTCTTTGTGAACTAGCTTACTAAATATAAAACCCGTGTAACCGGCGATGATAGTTGAATTTTATGCAAGTTGAGTATTCTGCGTTCACCCGCTCCACGTATTGATTTTTGTTATTTGCATCCCGTCTGCTCTATTGTATATCAGTGACTATTATAACACGGAAACCTTATTTAGCCGTTTTAGGTTTGTGGCAATTCTATACTGTGCCAAAATATAAACTGTATTTATTAAATTACAGGTATCTTATTATGTCAGTATGTTTGGAATGTGAGAATGAATTGGTACTTTACAAGTTTATTTATAGCCAGTGGTAATTGGACAAAGCCGTAACATCGTAAGGCAATCTTTTTAATTTGTGGTAAAACACGCTTCATATCTTTTAAATGAATCCTTGAGCACAGTTTTTTGGCTGATGTTATCACAACAAGATTTAATCACGACATCTTCACAAATGCCTTTATCATTCAGAGAAAAGACATCTGGAACTAATTAACGCATGGGCTTGTTGAAATGGCCTTAAAGCTTGCATTGTTTACACCAGTGGAGGCGCTATTTCGAAATATACCTGATATATCTCCCGTTCTCTGGAAATAGATGTTCACGTGTGGCAGTATTTAGGTCGCGTCCGCTCCATTTATAATTATCTTTGCTGATGCGCCGCTTCATCACCCATAAAGCACCATAACACGCTTGGGTGTGGCTTTTAACGTGGCACTCATGGCACGAACCAAATTCTTAGATATTTTTATCATTCCATTTAAATACATTAGTTTCTTAAACTTTTATTTTTGGTAAATATTATCATAACGTATTAGGTAGGTAGTAATCGTTTAAATAGTCGGTAGTAATAATCACTTTCATTTAGATCCTTGCTACCGACTAGTATCGAGTAAGTTAATAGTTCGCATCGCACCTTGATCTCGTAAGCGGCACTTTGATGATGTCGCTCCTGTCTTGAGTAAATTGAGTAATTACCGGGACGAGATTACGGGGTAATTTGAGGGGCGGAAGGTATCGATCACCCTATTAACAGCATCACAGGTTCATTATGTTTCGTGTATTTCTTGGTGACGATGAGATTTACTTACTGAGAGGTAAATAAATTATTAATGATAACAAAATAACATAAAAATATTATTTAGTTTGATTAATTTAACAGACAGATTTTAATATACCATAAGTTTTATTAGACAAGTTATGGAGTATCTATGGTACACTTAATAATCGATTGCTTGTTTGTTATTAAAATACATTCATTTAGTATAGTACCAGTATAATATTTTGTATAACAATACCCTTTATAAGCACAATAATAATTTCAAATACGTTCTTTATTCGTTTTAATTCGCTAATCAATAGTTATTTAGTATTATTTAGTAGTAACTGGCAAATTATGTACTTCTCTTCTTTATGTCAAATTTTGAGTCTAGAAAATCGTCTAGACAAGACTTTGAAGTACAGGAGTTCAGTATGCGTGTGCCCTGTAATTTGTCGATGTCACGCCTCTAAAGTTAGCTAGCTCGAAGCCGGTAAAATCTTCAAATGTATTCTTCTCTGCTGTTATAGAATTAAATTCTTTAATTAAATCGCTTACAGGCCAAAGAGGATTACTTTTAATTCACAAAATAGCGATACCGATGAAAACATATATAAACTTATGACAAAATCGGAGCCCGTGGGATGTTAATAGGCTATTAAAATAGAAGTTTAATTATCATCTTCATACAACATCCAGATTTGGATTAAAGATTGAGTGTCAAGAACATTGAACCTGAGATTGAACTGTTGTCGATAGAATTATGATACGTTATTATATGATTAGTTAATTAACAATGAAATTATTAATACTTATATTATTTACGGTCTGCCGTGGAATTGGTAATGATACTTATGCGTTCACCAAATCTTCACGGTGTATTTATTTTTAGTTATATGCCTCTTCGTGAGTAAACGTGATGTCATTCGAGCAAAAACATCGACTTTGACGCCAAAGGTTGAGGTTATTACCACCTTATTTGTATGCCTATGGATGGATATTAAGATTAAGACTTCCTTCCATGAACCGTTTTGGTTTTGGTTGCTTAATATATTCTGCTATATTTGGTGTGATTCTGACCTGTACATAGGGATAATCAGAGAAGCATATCAAAAGGTTTTTCATTTCAGTCTAATTTAAGGTTTGCCTGGATTGTGGAATGTTCTATTCAATCTAATAAGTGGTGCAGTTTATTAACTGGTGGCAATGTCAGTCCTAAATCTCTTGAAATTCTATTGCTATAAGTGGTCATTCATTCCCGTTACACTTAAATATTTAATGATTGTTTAACATTTATTTATCAGTTTTTAGAAGATTTACAAGCATACTAGCGTGTGTGGCTGAAGTAAAAAGTGATCCTATTGCAATTTAATTAATTTTATTGAACGAATTCATCGCGTAAAACGTATATTTCGATTGCAGTGGGGTTTAATTGTAGCGTGGAATACAGTTGTACCTAGTATTTGTTTATAAACGTCATAGTACCGAAACCAAATGTTTAGAGTAACGTTACCTTCAGACGCGCTATGCGTAGACCGTTACACAAATGCCTTTCTTTGTCCACATCTGTTGCCAAATGCCACTCGGATACGAAAATGCACTACCTACTGCATACTTGCGGCTTTTAAACATCCATACACTCATATTCATTTTACATACAGTTCGCGTTTTCATTATCGCCCCATTTCTATTTGATTGAAAATATTCAATATTTTACAAATATAATTTAGTCTTTTTTATACGGATTTTTTATCAATTCACTAAATCCAATACTATAGGGATACAATCCAAATAGTGGGACGGACAAATTGAGATAATAATATCAACAACCAAACTTTTTCAAAGTTTTCAATTTCTTTTTTAAATGCTACGCATTTATACAAGAAATTGCATATATTTTTTACTAACTCCTGTCTGATAACCTAGCTAGTCATTATCCTTCATAAACCTATTCTGTCGTCTCCGTCGTGTCTCCTTCCGCGCTTAGTAAGATGTCTCCTCCTTATTATCGTTGGTTTGACCAACATTGACCCAATTCCTTTCCTTCAGTTATTCCTCTTACATTTCTGTAACATCTCTTTTTCAATTTACTTGATTGATTAAAATATGTCTTAATAATAACGTGTTACGTATATGTTTTAACGGTTATCATTAATTAGGTTAGGATTTCAAAAGTATGATTTATTTTAACGTTACATCAACATTATCTTTACTTTTCGAATTACAAAGTATATGAGGTAATAAACGTCACTTTGTTTGGTTTGTTGCAACTTGCATACCTATTTGTAATCAACATAAGGTCGATGTAATAAATTATTTTTATTTTTCATTAGTTGTTACGGTGATGTACTTATTTGATGTTATTGGACTAGATATATGGTTGAATACTATGATGAAGAAAATATAAATCAAGGGTGTTTACATTGCTTTCCACGATATTTTGCCTTGATTGATAGGCAAAAAGTGGGTAGGGTTTGCAAAAAGTTAAAGCATAATTTTATTATGAGTCGGCGGACTTGAAAGACTAACCACCCACGCTGATTTGCAATAAATCTTCTTTATGTTTGCATGTCCGACTCGGGTGTCGCCTGAAAACACAAACTGCTGCAGGCAGATTTGGTGAACGTCAATTGACAAGCTTGCAGCGCCCAGTACCTAACTACCCTCGTATATTTTTATTGCTTCACTTTGTCGGTAAGAAACACTTAACTTTTCGCACAGCGTGTCGCACCATTTGTTTTCATCAAATTCTAAAAGATCCTGGTTATTGCTGAATGAATTTTACATGAATAGATTATATTGCTTGGCAACTCTTAAGCGATTATCGAGACATCAACAGAAATCTGTTCAATTGTGCATACCTAAACTAAACCACAGCTATATTTAAATGGTCTTAATAATACAAAACGTATGCGCCACTGAGGGTAATTTATTACCGTTTGAGTACCATCTGCGTCAGGATCTCTACTTAACTAATGGCTGGAAATGAGTCAATATCGCGGAACGATTTACATTGTTAGTGCCGCTCTTGTTTTAATTAGCAACAAGATTAATATTTTATTGTTTAACACAACAGACCGTACCTATATTATATGATCAATTCTAACATCGTTCATTTTTAAACCAATATTTTTTTTGCTTGGCACAGTGTGTTTGAAACTGTGTACGATAAAGTTGAGATTTTATGTTTACCTTATTGGATTCAGTCTGATGATGGCTTGCATACCAGCGAACTGAATTCTGATTTTACGATGCTGTTTATGAATCAGCGACAGTACAGTCATTTGAACGGGATATGAAACTGGACCTTTAGTCTCATGACTAACTTATTGCTTATTGTTTTTGAAATTATTTTAAGGGCAAATACGATAAGGTCAATTTGTCCATCATAATTTTTCCCTACTTTGTTATTCTGACCTGACATTACATTGCTTTCCCTTCTAACCTATTTGTAACTTTAGCTTCTAGGTTTCAAATATGCCATGGGGAATTTTATAACGAAGAGCATAATTAACGAACCGATACGTTTATGTCAACCAATGGGGGTTAATTTTAACTTAATATCTCTTTATGTTGCATATTATTCCGTTAAACTCAACTTTATAATAATTACTGCTACTGCTTCTGCATCAACCTTCAATATTAATGATTTATTGAATAGTGCTTAAGTTAAATACCCCGTGAATTACAATCATACTAGAAGCGAAGATAGATAGAGGAACACCAGGGTAAGCCAAGTTGAAGAAACGGCCGCTATCGCGGCGTCACTCCATGTCGCGGACGCCAAAACGATTGCCCTTGGACAGATAACCAAATGAAAGGCGTGTTATCTGTTGCATCGACATTCGACACGTGATCACCTATGATTATCATGCCTTAGTTCTTCTAATGCAAATAACCTAATTGTTTTATTGGACAAACATTGGACGACTGGTATCGTAATATAACAACAAAAGACATGATTATGAACTTTACTTAATCTAATCTAACAGAAGTATCTTAAAGTTCACGTTGCTGCCATAAGTTATTATTATTTGAAATCAGGTATCTAGTTTGTTTTTGTTAGTCGCTTTGTCAATATTAAACATCTGTTTTGGTTGGACCTAACGATTGCTGCTCAAGGAAACATCTATTTCAAAACGGTCTCATTTGATGTCGCTGCCTATTGTGTTATTAGGGCTCCAATTTAAGGTCATTCATCTTTTCCTCAGTGCTGTCAATAAAGTCCGATATGGTCAGCTTTGTATACATGCGTTATCATATCAGCGACAGTGACACAAGGCTGGTTCGACGCCTCTGCTCGTTTGATTTGGACGTGCGCGCCCCCTACTGCGCTCCCTACACTCCCCTCTCCCCGGCCTTCGCCCCGACTGATGCAGTCTCTGTCTAACCGCCGAGGAAGCCGTACGTCATTTGTCCGAAGAAGCTTCTCGAGTTCGAGCTTTGTCTGACGATATATAATTATGTGCTATCTGTTTTGCTATACTAGAACATTCTTAGAAAATAATTGAACCCAGTCAATACCTCAGAATCAGTGTTCCCTTACAACATAGAAATAGTATGCAGTGATTGTTTAACGGTTTCGGTAGTGCAAGCATTGTTCATTTAACTAAGTTCGTGACAGTGCTTTATTAATCTACAGAATGTTTCACATGCATTAGGATATCATATTTAAAGGTAATAATTTTTCACCTTACATTTGTTTTTTTTTTTAGTTAGAATTTACCCTTCGAATCTTGGGGTAATTTTCTTTTGTGAGGTAATATTTTCGGGTCTAAAGCCAGGTAGGTAAGAAGAGTATCGAAATATTTTTAACCAATCTGTTAATTTAGTCAAATGGTAGCCAGAAAACTATAACTGTATCGTACGTGCTGTCTGTGATGATATAAATATTTAATTATCCCACGATCTTAGGACGGGGGTGAATTTACTGTGTGGGAGAGGGATAGCTGTATTACATGTTAAGAGGGGTTGCCAAAGCTATACAGCCGTACTGTGGGGATTAAATTCTACACCATGCATTTTGTTTCTGGATATTTTATCAATGAATAATCGTGTTATAGGTTTGGTTTTGGTACCTACCAGGAAGGTATCCTTTTCATACTAAGTTAACTTTGTGTTCGTCACATTGTTTAACTTATTTGGTACTCGGACGCACCGAGCAGTAAATTAGATTACACGTGCAGGAGACGAGGGCCCATATCACAAACATGTTGGAACATGACCGTAATAATAGTTTCGTTATCAACAAGACCCAGGTAAATATTATAAGCTTTTGCCACATAAGTATGTCGTCAAAAGCATAGCCGTCTAATTTACGTAACCAGTCTGAAGATTTTATTTGTTACAATTACTTTCTATAACTACTTTCTTTTCCCACATTCGGTTTATCTAGTGTGAACACAATCTCGGGCAAGTTGTGCAGAGGAATTGTGACTTCGGACAGCCTTATGCTAGAATTTCTGAATTCATAAGGAAAGGACACTTGTAATAAGGCTAGCCTACATTATTGGAGTTATTATTTAATTTTATGTGTTGTATGCACACATGGTTATCACCAAATTCCAGATATACTTAATAAGTATACATAGTTCCGAATGAGTGTATCAAGACCGTTGCGGGGACAGTAGTGAGCTGTTCAAGATGGAAGCGTCCGATGACCCCACAGGGGTCAGTAGTCAGTTCTGGCACTCAACTATAATCATGTATTCAATTTGTCACTGATTTTCAACAAGAGCAGTGATTACTAATGAGATTTTTGTATTCGTGCATGATTGATCTAAAGCCTTGAAGGAATCTAACAATGTTTTTGCACCAGTTTCCAAACATCATTGTCAGCCCAGTCTTTCAATGCCGCTGTGGTTATTTAAAAACATCTTATCTTATTTGTCATGAGTATGGTATCATACTAAAAGTGTCAATGGTACTTGAATGAATGGTTTGTTTTATGATGGATTGTAGCTCAGAGATTGTAGGTATAGGTAAAGATAGATTCTTTTAAAACGATTATTGCTCGTGCTCGCAATTTCAAAGTATTTGTTGGCGTGCTAAGCGGCCCCACGAGTTTGTAAGAATTTTTCTAGTCCGAGCAATTTCTCCTTGTGAATCATTACCTACTGAAATAAATCACTGCTTAAGTGAAATGTTCTCATCAGTATTTTAGTTTAGGAAACATTATTCGTACCTACAACACGTATCGCATTTATCTTGAACTTGAAGTTTCTGATATTCTGACATAGAGAAGCAGATTTAGGATAACCACGATTGCAAAATTTGCATTGCTTGCTTTGCTCACTGCAGGTTTTATCAAGATGGTTCGTTGAGATGGCAAGAAAACTTATTATAATTGAAAAAGATTTTATCATTACCAGATATATAATCATATAATGTAAGTTGATTATACTTGCCCGGTTATAACATTGATACCACCATTTACATTCTACACATTGCATTAATATTAAACATGACCTAATGCTCTCAATTTCTCTTTTTATATTATTTTAATTTCATCTCTATAATCGATAATTCTATAACTGAATAAGTAGATAACCTGCATAAAATGTTGTCCAACTCGTTAAAGGCTTAACGTCGAGTGAAATATTATCTCGCGTCGAAATTAACAAAGGTATTTGGGTTAACAACATTTTATTTTGAATATAAATAATCTCCAAATGAGATTGATTGTATTCCGATGTTCTAGGTCACGTTTTAAGAACGTTTCGACAACATTTATTATTCCTATCCGCAGACCTGACTGGATCATGTTTTAATCATTCACATTCCTTCCAAGGCATTTGTAATGTCATCTAAAAATGAGCATCGAACAATCGGATAAGAGGACTGTGACCCGTCTGCCACTCGGCTATTGAATCGGTGTTTGTCATTAATATTTATGGGCTGCGCACTCTTCTACCCAGCGCTTCGGGGAAGAAGCCACCTGAATGTGTTTGTCCATTACACCTCCATGCTTGCTTGAATACGTGTTAATTACACACAAAACAACTATGAGATGCCTTTTGTGCTTTATTTATTTATTACCAGATATGGCCATGTCAGTTATTACTTGGAAGTTTATTTGGTTTCACTATATCAGTAGGACCCTTGTATTGTCGTGTAATACAATAGGACTGACATCTGACGCATGCACCTCACTCACGGCTTAGATAGTATATGTGGCAATTAAATACTTTATGATGATGATGGTATTGATGTTAATACAACTTATTTGAGAATTCTCGTCCAGCTATTTGAAATTAGCACTTGATAATAGTAGTTTGGAATTTGAAACGAAAGTAATCAACTCCAACTTTCTTTGCGTGTTTCGTGGGAATAGATACTTAATTATCATCTAAAATGAAGTTAGTTGTGAAAGTATTGATGGACAGACTTAGGTAGACGGTAAAACGTTTGCGAAACTTACACATACCAGTAGCTTCCCCGAATATGTATGACTCTCGACTAGAGTGCCGATGTAGGTAAGCTTGTTAACACTGATAGGACGGTAATTTCTACAGGCGCCCATTTATAATTACTTTACAGAAACTCGAGAAAACTCTATGGTAACTTGTCAAATACATTTCGATAGTAGATGGTATCAGTCGACCACTGAGTACCTTTCCTTGTCTTGGTTTATAAATAAGACAGATCTAATGTCTTGTCATTCAGTAAGATGATGTCAAGGCTCACAGATATAGATCTACTGTCGGTACGGTCTGAACACATCATTAACTATATTGCAATCGAATAGTGAACGGGTCACAAATTCACAATGGATCAAGAAACGAGTTTGATAAAGACGTCAAGATAGATCTCTAACAATGCTGTATTACAAAGACGAAACCTTACGGACATTTTAAATATCCATGGCCAGATATTCGATTTTTGGAGGTCAGAATCCAATATAACTAATAAGTTAAAATATTTTAGCAAATAAATTCTACATCTTAGCTTAAACTATTGTCGTTGATTTAACAATTAAAGTCGTTGTACCTGTACCCCTCGCACGATTATGTAAGACGTGACCGGTGTATTGTGCAGGATGGCTTTATCCTTGTTTGTATTTAATGAATATATAAACGGAAGTATCGTCTCTGATATGTTGCACACGAGAGGCACAGATTACAGCCATTAAAACACTTGTTGATTGTTGCTGGATGATGACTTTCGGAACTTGAAGCAATTACAGTCCGGTAATTGTCGTGTTTAAGTATGGGATTATGGAGGTCATCTGATACATTGACATTTGAAGGAGTGTTTGTCAGTAGGTAACTACACATTTAACCGTACTGAGTACTGAGTAATAATCGAATAATAGAATAACTAAACTTAAAACTGACGAGACCCCTGGTCTAGTGGTTAGTATACCTGACTACTACGCTAGAGGGGAAATCATTTATGCGATAAACATTTGTGTTTACCTTGCGTCTAGGTGTGAGGTATGTATTATAAATATGTATTTACAAAAAACTAGTATTTAAAAGTATTCTATCAGCTGCTGGTTTCAATAGTACAAGCTTTGCTTAGTTTAGGCCCAGACAGACGGCATTGTGTGATAATGTGCATGCATAAAAAAATCACCAATATTTTCTAGAAAATATGGTTACTTATCAACGATAACACCAAAGTTATCTTAGTTGACCTTTATCTACCTTTGAATGAAGGGACATTAATGACGACATTGAAAAGTTTTTGCAGTAGGGAATGCTCAGAGACATGAGCATGTAGACATGCTCAGAAAAATGTTAATCGGTTGTATTGTATCATAGTCATTAAAATACATATCTACATGAAATAAGCTTCGAACTTGGCGTTTCAAAAAATCAAAAATGTTGATAAGTTTTATTACATTATTGATTGCAAATTTAAAGGAATGTATTACCTTATTAGGATTAACTTGAAGTGATTGGTTAAACGGGCCTGTAAAAGAGTGTAATCACCCATTATATTCAATTAACGCTTCAGCCCGAGCTATTAGTTAATCTGCTCTATCATCGCTGGGCAATAAAACTGTAGCCACTACGGGATTACCAGATGATGGTGGTACTAACACCAATGCGGGCAAAGATATTGCCCCATCAACATTCTATTTATAGGTTGAAATTATTGAGCTAGTTTGTAACATACCCGTTGCACTGCATTTCTGTATTCAATATATGTATAATAGTACTAATTTATCCAACAAATATTTACCCGTTTTTATATCTGTAGCCTTTAACGAGGGTCAATGCTTTTAAGTAGTTGTTTGTTCCTTTACATTTAGTTTATTTATTCCATGGGCACGATGGATAGTCGAAACGAATACTGCTTTCGAAAAGAGTAATTAGAGTTGTGTGACCTTTGAAATGTTAGAACACCGTGCTGAAAGCAATGACCTACCTTCAGGAAACCAATTAATTATTTTAGGACTAGTAGCGAAGTAAAGGAATTGCCTACATAAGCGCTTTGTTCCTTTTCATCGAAAGTAAATTTCGTTATATAGGGTCTCAGCTTTGTATCTTATAATAGCCAGTCTGTAATACATAGGACTCTGTAAAATCATAAAGCCATTACGATATGACTTAACTACCGGATCGTTATAACGTTTAACTGTTATTTTCACAGTTTCATTTTATTAACATGTCTCATACTTAAGATGACTGTGATAAATCCGGCATCGGTCGGCCACCAATGCTGAAAGGGACCGCTGTAACATATATCATTTTGTATAAGCAACTTCAAAGGGCTCCCCAGTTCCACTCATTTAGAAACGCGACTAGTATAGAATGACTACTCATTAATTGACGTTCACTGTTCCGATGATTGAAATGTGAACGGCACGTTTGAACACGAAAATAAATATGGGAAACTATAATGTAAGATGCATGTTTGAAATGCACTTATGGTAGCTTAATTATAATGATTCGGTAGGGACTCCGGTCGTAATATATTTCTTACCAGCGGATACGGACTAGTGAGCAGTAAAACTGACGTTGACTCAACGGTACCTTGATAAAACACCATAAACTTGTAATAGCGCTGCGGACTGCGACCCGATGTTTGTGGTGCGCTGACCCCTCAAGAGTAGCCGTTAACCGAAATAAATTGTCAAGTTCCGATACTTTTACTCTACTAGTTTGAAAGCAACTTATTATTGGAAATAGTTCAACGATAAGTACGGGCTGTAACTAAACAATGGGTTCTTCAAAGCTGTTAAACCAAGTTACACACTAGTCTTTGTCTATAACAGTAGGCTATTTGAACTTGATCCAATCTAACTGTTTTAATTTGATACAGTTTCACATTAAGTATTTATCGGTTCATAATTATGTTTCTTTTTTTAATACTTTTGCAATCACCGAATTCAAAATTGCGTGAAACAGTTTTTTTGCGAGCCGTAAGGCTCATGCTAATTTCTTAAACCGATTAGGCAATCGTGCACTTAAGTAACTTCGTTTTAAGATATAATATAATAACTACTTATTTGGATTACTACTACACATATTTTTTTCATATGTTCATTGTCCTAAAAGTCTGGTTTTGTCCTATGTATATATTAGGTCCTTACATATGAAATTGGCGTTTTGTATGGGAGGAACAAAAAGTCGAATATTTTTTAATATAATATATTTAATTAATCAAAGTATGAACCATTATTTTCTATGCACTTTTGCCATCTCATAGGTAGTTCATTGATCCCTTTACTAAAAAAACCAGTCGGACGGGAATCAATAAAATCTTTGAAGGCGATTTGGACTGCCCCATCGGAGTTGAATTTTTTCCCTTGCAAGAAGTTATCCAAATTTCGAAAAAAATGGTAATCTGTTGGAGCAAGGTCCGGGGAGTACGGAGGATGTCTTAGACTTTCCAATTGAAGCTCTTCTAATTTAGTAGCCGTCTGTAGCGCAGTGTGTGGTCTAGCGTTGTCGTGAAGCAGCAGTGGCGTGGAGCGATTGACCAGCCTAGGTTGTTTAGCCGCTAGCTTTTCCATCATGGTTTGCAATTCCTGACAATAGACATCAGCCGTAATAGTCTGGCCAGATTTGAAAAAACTGTAATGAACAATACCGGCACTAGTCCACCAAACGCTTACAAGTAACTTTTTTGGGGTTAATTTTCGCTTGGGGCAGGATTTGGCTGGCTGGCCAGGATCTAACCATTGCGCTGAGCGCTTCCGATTATCGTAAAGAACCCATTTTTCATCACAGGTAATGATTCGGTTTAAAATACCTTCATTATTGTGCCGGTTTAGTAATGTAACGCAGCAGTCGACGCGCGTTTGCCGGTTTGTTTCAGTCAATTCGTGAGGTACCCACCTTTCAAGCTTTTTAATCTTCCCAATTTGCTTCAAGTGAATTAAAACAGTTTTATCACTAACATTGCAGCCTGCAGCTAACTCGGACGTGGTTTGCGATGGATCCGCTTCCACAATAGCCTTCAACTCTTCATTATCAACTTGAGTCTCAGGCCGTCCACGGGGCTTGTTCTGCAGGTCGAAATTTCCAGAACGAAAACGTTGGAACCAAAAACGAACTGTGTTCTCTTTTGCAACACGACCGCCATACACATCATTCACCCTTCGAGTTGTTTCCGCAGCACTAGTGCCACGGTGGAACTCGTACTCGTAAATAATGCGATATTTAAGGTTTTCCATTTTGTAAAATGAGTGACGCAAACAGAAAAAAACAGAAGAAAAAAAACAAATGAATGACGATCATCGAAGCACAAATACATGAGTCTATAGCTGTACAAATTTGAATTTGGAATTCCTTACCAAAGAGGAGAAATTCGTGATTAAAGTGGCCAGTACGAAAAACGCCAATTTCATATGTAAGGACCTAATATATAGTTGGCTTTTTGTGCATTCGGCTAATATAACCTTACTAACCTTAGTATGTAATGACTCTCTTACATAGGTACATGTGTTTCATTGGCATCGCAGTTGGTGTTTCATGAGTTACAACATTACCCATAACAGTACGATAGTGCCATGATATCAGTTTACCTCGCATAATATCAAATATATTAGGCATTTTATACTTATATTCCCGTTTTTGTAGGCACTTACGGTACAAGTGAACTCAAATGTACTCAATCAGTTAGTAAGAACTATTTAGGTAACAATGGATTTTAAAACAACCAGCACTAATAAAAAAAAAGTCTTTCTAAATATCTTGCACTAACATGGCTTTTGCCCGGAGGACTGTTGCGGCTAAAACAGCATACGGGAAACCTTTTTAGTTTCCATAAACACCAGCCCTAACATACCATGTTATAATAGACATCTGTTACCCGGAACAGTTGTCACTTTTAGCGAGCCAGCAAATAAGTTACATAATATTTTAGGTAAAAATACAATTATCTGTTACGCGACTGCATGCGATTCTCTAACATAAATGTATATATCCTGTTTAAAAATTTACATCATCATTGACTTACTCCCGTTGGGCTATCACGATTCACGATTGATCTCACAAATTCATCAACGACCAACATTTTGCAAAAAATTCACGTCATCGCAGAAACCCGTCCACGGAAACAGCAAGCTGAAGTTACTTGAAAAATAACCAATTTTTCACGTCGAATTATGAACGCATAATATCGAGCGTGAGAAAATTAAATCTATGTATATATTAATTTGATATCAAGTCAAAAATCATGCGTTATTTATCAAAATCAAACGTCTTACCTTTTACTTAGCTAGAAATTTCAGGCGTGATAACCCTTGCATGACGTTTATTGAACGTGGATCGTCGACCTTCCTCATGGTTGAAAGTATTTCAAGTTAAAACTCGCATAAAAATAGTTCACAGCATTTATGATACAATAATTTATACACTCCCACGTTGTTAGTGAAACCTTTATAGTTGCATAGAGTCAGTTCAACTTCTATAGCAAAGTAATTTTGAATAACAGTTTTGAACAAAGATTTAGAGGGTGCCACACCTAATTTTCTGTCTTTTCGTCATACTTACGTGTATGAAGCGCAAATGAATTGAAGCTATGTAAATTGCCGTTCAAGGGTTAGGGCTGTCAGGCTATTGATAATGAGATCCTTGTGGGGCCGCGATTCGATTGGATTTAATTTAATTACAGATTTTGTACTTACTATCCTCATTAGTTTGTCAGACCAATTGATCTTTATGTCCAACATTATGCAAGTTTCTCACACCTGTCTAATAAATGAAGACATGCAGCTTAAAAGTTCATTTTTACAATAGGGTTTCTATCCATCTTTCCTGAAGTAATGAAAGAATATGGAAATAAAAATCTTTTAAAGTAAATAGGACGAGTCAGTAACAAAACAAGTCACTAATCAATTATAAAGTAATGTTATTTCTTCGTTTACATTGCGGTTATGTATAGGATGAGTGTAAAACGTATCAAGTTTTCCATATAAGGTTCTAGTCCGCAGATAATTTAGGGCAGGATTAAGGTTTCAGAACGCCCCAGGGACTCGTTTGATGAATATCCGACTCTGAAGGATCGCTTAGGCACTTAAATTACCGACTTTCATTAGCGTGAAATGATTTTTCTATAATTTGGGGATTTGGAAGATTTTGAGTTGTTGCCTTAGGGGACATTATGTATAGCATCTCTATAAGTTTAGCTATTTCTATAAAACAGCTAAACTATGCACATAATACTATAATGCACACTTATTAATATATTTCAATTTGCATTCGAGCTATATTTGCTATTGCAGCTCTGTGGACGTCAGTCAGTTATCCATCGTGTTCATGTTTCAAATCAAAAACATAGTTAGTACAATTAAAACTGAACTAGCAAATGTCTACACTCAAAAATGCGCATGTGTTGTTAAAGTAAGAGGTGAAAATCCTCATTTGTTTATGATCATTAAACTACTGAGACTATTTCAACTAAACGCCATTATCTAAAAATATATCTTCGGACTCAAGTTCAGGGACCTGATAATGTATTGAGCGTACTGCTCCGTCTAGCATAGAGGGTAGCAAATTTTGCTGCCGCCCTCCAACGCCTCTGAATTAACAGAAACTTTGCTTTGCTTTCTCCACCGTCTCTTGTAATGTGTTTTCTATTTACTTCAAGAATTTCTTGTCAAACTTCATGTCAGTTCCACACTCACATAAAAGTTAAACTGCTCTAATCCTCAACAATATCATGTCTTCTACTTAAATTACTTCAAACGAGTTTTTAAACTGCTCTACGATAAAATACGAGCTTTTATCGCCGAAGTTGATTGCTTGAACATTCGCACAGGTTCGTGTTTTTGAGCAATATTTTTATAATGTCGACGTGTGAAGAGAGTGTAGCGAATAGGTGAAATTAATAAATGCAGTCGCGCACAAACCATAGCGGCACTCGTAGGCCACTCGGGCTTTTGACGAAACGAGCCTGAAATGTTTCACCATTCACCAACCCTCGCACTCTCTCCTCCGACATTTCCCGTCGCGCCTGCATTTTTAAAATTCATCCTCCTCGAATACACAATATTATTTTCACGGAGTTTTTAAGTTTTTTTAAGCTTATAGTTTGCTATTTTATTAATGTCACCCCTTGATTGTTCATCTAATCTTTACAATCAGCAAACTTTTATTGCGGTCTTGAACTGACAATGCTTGCAGCAACACATTGCTCCGGAGTTCGGATATTGAGTAAACTTCTCATATTGTCCATTCGTCGTAAACTGAGCTCGAGAACGGCATAGACAATAAACGAACATATTTGGATCTGGCACTTCCAGATGTCCTGTTTGTAAAACAAAATTGCTGCGAACAATGCATTCATATTCGATTCCGACTTATGCGACCAAGCCGAGACGTCGGTAAACAAACAAACAGAAAACACAGACAAGCATTTATGTGAGAATTTGACAACGGTTTATAGTGAGAGTGATATTGATTTCCTCCTTCTCATTGCAATTGGCTAAAAATGAAGGGTTCACACTTTGTATTGGAGTTGCCTTTCTCATCCCCCTTAAATAACGCTGGGAAATTTCATTAAAGCTAGCAGCTGTTGTCAAATTAGACTCAGGTCACCTGTTTGATTAATTCTCTCGAAGCTTGGGTTTAAAAGGTGGGAGTGCTTTGTGGTGGCTCTGTAGACTTGTTGGGAACTATCGTGGCGCAGGGTTGTGTAATTGAGCGTATGATACGTTCCGCGCTGACCGGCTGTGTCCAGTCTCTGGGAATATACTTTATAGGGTTGTCCCATCATTATAATAGAGTACTTTATTATAAAATATTGTTTTAATTGAACATAAATTCCACTGGTTGTAACACTCACATCTATGAATTGTGATAATATGTCCGTACGTTTTGTTTGTGGAATATAACTTGAGCTTGCTATTTCATTGAAAAACCATTTCAACACAACACAACGAATCAAATTAGCACACTACTAAATAAAAGCTACTTTGTAAATGCACCATAATGACACTATCTGGAATACATCAAAATAATAATTTTATCTAAGTGTATAGCATCAATTAACTATCGAACATTTACCTACCTATCAGAACATATGTATGAAAAAAGAAAAGATTGATGATATTTTCTAGTAGCTTTGCACATTTGTCAAATTATCTGATCCGATAGTAACTCAACAGCTTGTATAAGTGTAAAACAAATGTATTATCAAATTAAGTTATCTAAAGTAGGTGATAGATTTTATCAAAGCGAAAAAGCGATACGGCAGTGAATTTAAAGTGCATACACTGTACTGCAAGTATTGGATTGCGACAGCCCTAGGTAGTGTTATATCACTACATAAACATATCAAATATCTGTGTACGTATAGTACGTGACCACATATCACAGAGCCAGCGGTGTGTGGTCAATCTGCAGCTGTTTAGCTAAGTGTATGTTCTCTTACGGCCTATGTTTAATAACTGCCGGTGTTCTTTGATGCACGTGCACACATCACGTTTTACATCCTTCAGACGGTTTCTCGGCTAACTTGCTGGTAAATTGTCACGTAGGTAATTTTCGCGCCAAGGGAATTTTATATATGTATATTCGTAAATAACATATTTCATGTACATACGAGAGTCTAGCCTAACGAGGATATAGTGAGAGAATGAATTCGAGAATATGTTAAGGCTTCTGAAATGTTCAATATTCTAGGCTCAAACTCTTACGTAGGTGTTGAATTGCTTTTATACTTATCGTAGCCGATATTGAATAGAATAGACAGAATAATTAATTGGCATGCTTACTATCTAGCGTAGCGACCAATCGACCACGCAAATACTTATTGGTTAGATTTCAGCTGGCGATCAATCATGTAATCTCAATCCGTTGTCAATTGCTCAGATTTGGAAAAAGATCGGTACGAACCTTTTGCAACTCGTCAAGGGATCGGTTTCCTTGCTGAGATTGAGATATTACATAGTAGCCGAATTTAAGCTTGCCAAAATTGCCGCCAATATGTACTGAAAGCATACGCGCATAATGTGCGATTGTACCATTTTTAACGCGGTACGACTAATAAATGGATCTAAAAACAACACCGTTGAAGACAAAGCTTTAAATAAAGATAACCGCTGTTTATTCACGATTTTCGTTTTACACTGTGAAAGCGAATTTAGTATAATCATCAAACGTTGGTTGAGACAGGGACGCCTACACAACAGACCATTGTAAAAGTTGTCGAGTTTATATACTTCATTCACTGTTTTTGTTTATACTTTTAAGCTTATTTTAGCTGTAGTATTTTTCATACCACTAAGGTGGCACACAAGCGTTAGGCCCACCTGATAGTAAGCAATCAATGTTGCCTATAGCCGCTAACAATACTATCTATCATCGCAAAAATTTATCACTTACCATCGAAAATTGAGGTGTCAGCAAAAACCTATCTACGTTATTCAAATAGTTTCTAAACATAGTCAAAGTATTTTATAATAAGGAGTTCCTTTAGCTCACTCTGTGAATAATCTAGACACCTCTTTATTTTGAACTTATACGCGTAATCTCTGAGGGAATGGATGTAGTAAACAAGACTTTCCCGGCTAGTGGGGATTTCGCTTGTATTGCGGACAATGCTTACTACAGCGTACTGCCTCTGTCTTGCCTAGTTTTAGGATAACAAAATATGACTACAACTTTAAACTTGGCAAGTGCTTATCTATCACATAACACTGACGTTTTATGTTTTTTATTAACGCCTACTTATTAACCGCGATATTATAAAGATAATATAAAAGTAAATTTATTTGTACCAATGTAATCGGATTATAAATAATGCTTTATAAATATTTTATCATTTATACTTTAATAACAATCGATGAATGATGTCTCCTTCGTATGCTGGATACTTAATAATTTGAAGCTACGGTTGGCTATTCGGATATCCACGTTTAAAGAAACATTGCACGCTATGTTATTTGTTATGCTTAGGTTTCCAACTATGTACATATAATAATATATGTGTTTAATTAGGACACAAGTATTCTGCACTGCCGTAAACCCTCCATTCCATATAAAAATATAGTTCTACCTACATATAACGTATTCCCTAATTCTGCCAGCGTGTATATACCATCATGATCCGCTGAAACCCGCTGGTAACTAGTTACTCGAAGTGAGTACCATCTGACCGTCCACGTCCTTCACAAGTCACAATGAAGATCACCTGCCAAGCCAATGTCTTGCAATGATTGCGAAAGATGTTCAATTGTCAACATGTCCATGTCTTCCCTTATTCATGCAACGGAATCATATTATTAAATGCATGGTGCACACAGTTCGTGATTACAATAAATTCTTACTTACTAAGCATGTGAGTACATCGTTATCGTGACTCGTGTCCGACCATGGCCCGCCGTAATAGTCTTCACGATAATCAACGAATATTTTGTCACGGTTTCTATAAATAAGTTTGTTTCGATGATTTCTTGGGCTTAAGAATATTCTTCCTTCGTAAATAACTATACACATAGAAGATTGAATAATTAATCTTGCTTATCACGGTACGTTTTTATTTACATGGTTTTCTGATAGTATTATACACTTCTGGAAATATTTTCGCAAATTATGGTCAATAAATTACGCCCCCAACTGTGTTTGTTGTCAGGCCTTGTACTTAATTTCCGTAATTTTGTTTTTCAATCATGGGAGGTTAGGATATTATTAATCATATTGTATTATTTTAGGATCTTGATACAATTTCATCCATTATAGTCAAGCATCCTTTATTTAAGCTAAAACAAAAAACAAATGATCTTGATGCTTGACTATAAGAGATAAAAGTGTCTAGTTTAAAAATGTGAGACACTAAAATAATTTATTATCGAACGATTGCGAAAGTGCCGATAGTACTCCTCCATTTTCTAACAATTCTTTATCTAAATCCGAATCGGATAACACGAAATTAATCCGATAAATGTATGTCTTTAATTTAACTAATATGATTGTAATAAAATAAGCATGCCTGATTATTGGCACCAATAACTCGTTTAATCAATAAAAGTTTAATAAAATTCATTATGATATCGATGTTTTTATCAATAACTTTACACTGACAAAGAATGAATGATGGACCAAATTTCTGACTTATGAAAATAAGTTTTATGTATAGTGTAGTGTTTAAGGAATAGTAATTTAACAATTACTACAAATAAAAATACATGCCAACATTAATTAAATCGGCTGTTTTATTTTATATAGACAAACTACACACTTACAATCTTTGAACTGTTTGTTTTGTGGGGTAACGAGAGCGAGAGAGCGAGATAAGAGGGAGACAGAAATATCTGTTCGATTACCACACTCTCCTCCCACTACAAAAAAAAAAAATGTTTCAGAGTTACTCTATTAATATAATAATAGTATAGTAGACAAGCTTACATACCAAATTAAGTACTTATATATATATATATATATAAAATGAATATAAATGAAAATGTTATTCAGTAATAGTACATTTAAGCATTTGATTGACATGACGCTTTATGCATCTGCCCTCAATTTCCACTAGGTATGTCACGCCTGGTGTTAAACATTTTTTATAACCCCTAAAATCCATTTCTTTTTCTTAATTCTATAGTCCCTAACCATGACATTTTCACCCTCATTAAAATGTATTTTTCTATTACCTTTATTGTACTCTTTTAATTTTTCATTATTTATTTCAAGTCTAGTATTTATTGGCTGAGGTCTCAATAAGGAGAATCTGGTTCTAATTTCTTTACCAAAAATCAATTTTGCTGGGCTAACACCAGTTCTATAATCTATAAGAAATAAATTTACAGCATATTCAAGTGTATGTCCAGATTCAACAATTTTTTTAACATGACTTTTAAATGTCTGAACAAATCTTTCTGCGGCCCCATTGGTAGCCGGATAATAGGGCGGTGTGTAACTGACTCGGACGCCTGTCACATCACAAAATTCTTTGAACTCCTTGCTAGTCCAAGTTGGTCCATTATCAACCACCAAGTGGAGCGGCAGACCAAATCTTGAGTATAAATTCTTAAAAACAGTAATGGTTTTACTAGCTGTAATATTTGACATTAAAAATGCTTCTGGCCATTTAGAATAACTATCAAATATAATAAGGGACATTTTCCCACATAATGGACCCAAGAAATCAGCATGTAATCTTTCCCACACAGAATGAGCTGAAGGCCACGTGGAGAGGGGAACTTTTTCAGGTTCATTACGATTTTCTAGACAAACAATACATGAGCTGGTTACATCTGTTATATCTTTGTCGATTGTTGGCCACCAAAAATATGTTCGTGCTGTCTGCTTCATCCTATTTGTGCCAAAATGACTTGAATGCAATTCATTCATAATTAAATTCTGTAAGCTTTGAGGAATTATAACGCGGAATCCCCATAACAAACATCCCTGGTCTATGCTTAATTCATTTTTTCTTTCAAAATAAGGTTTAAATTTTTCATCTAAATTATTTTTGTCTGGCCAACCATCTGTACAATATCTCATTACAGTTGACAATAATACACTTTTCTTAGTCTCCTTAACAATTTCTTTCCAATTTACATTTTCAAAATTTGCAAGTGAAACATAATTTAATACACTTATTTCACTGCTATCTAATAATGGATGCTTAAAAGAATTTTTATCATTGATAGGATTTCGGGATAAATAATCTGCAGGATTTTTACTTGAATTTATATGACGAATTGTATAGTTAAAACCTGACAGAAAAATTGCCCGATGCTGTAATCTTTTACATGCCATTTTAGGAATACCCTTTTTTGAACCAACGATCCTAACTAGTGCAGAATTATCGGTTTCTAGTTCAAAATTACGACCAAACAGGTATTCATAAAATTTTGTAATACCAAATATTATAGCATATGCTTCCTTTTCAATAATGGGATATTTTAATTGAGTATCTGTCATTTTTTTACTGGCATAGGCTACTGGTTTTACCACACCATCTTCCATTCTAACTGATATTACTGCAGCTACGCCACAGTCTGAAGCATCACAGGTGAGTATAATAGGTAAGTTGGTACTATAATGAGCTAATAATGTAGTATTTGATAAAGCTATTTTTGTCTTTGCAAAAGCTATATTGCATTCTGCAGACCAAACAAATTTGTCACCCTTCAAACAGTTATATAAGGGTTGTAGAGTTGTTGCCATATTTTTCAAAAAACGGTTATAATAATTTACTTTACCCAAAAATGAACGCAGCATTTTAATATTTTCAGGTTGAGGTGTTTTCAAAAGAGGTTCAATATTCTCTTTTATAACTTTAATCCCTTCTTTAGATACAGAGTACCCAAACACATTCAAGCTTTCTTGAAAGAACCTACATTTATTAAGTTTTAATTTCAATTCTGATTCTGCTAAACGTTCGAGCACTAACCTTAGGCGCAGATAAGTTTCCTGTACTGTTTTCCCTGCAATATAAATATTATCGATATAAACTTTGACTCCATCTAAGCCAGAGAGTAATTGCACAATTAGTCGCTGAAAGGAACCAGGTCCCGTGCTCACACCATATGGTAGGTATAAATATTTGAATATTCCTTTCTCTGTTACAATAGTGGTTAACTTTTGAGACTCTTTATCTAAAGGGGCTTGCAAATATGCCTCCTTTAAATCAAGTTCACAGTAAACACTGTTTCCTTCAAAATTTGATAATATTTGTTTTTTTTTACTTTGTAGTGTTTAAGGAATAATAATTTAACAATTACTACAAATAAAAATACATGCCAACATTAATTAAATCGGCTGTTTAATTTTATATAAACAAACTACACACTTACAATCTTTGAACTGTTTGTTTTGTTGGGTAACGAGAGCGAGAGAGCGAGATAAGAGGGAGACAGAAATATCTGTTCCATTACCACATATAGCATGCTAATATGCATTCTCTTCTCCAATTTTATTAATGTGTGATACGAAACGTACATCATAATTGTATATTTGTGTAAAAAGAAACATAAAGAAAGCTGTATTAAAACTTATAAAACCTTACATTTTTAGGGTACCATACCCGTAGATAACCAATGGAACTCTATTACTACGACTTCGCTGTCCGTTCGCCTGAGCGTTTGTCTGTCAGCGCGACCTGTATCGCATGATTCGTAATAGGTAAAAAAAAGAAGAAAAAAAAGGGTTTCCCCTACTAGAAACGTGTTTTTTTATTAGCGGTTGGCGCAATAGCCGTCCGTGTCTAGAGATCGAACCGCAATGTTAAGTTTTCATTTTACCTAATTTGTTTTTAGTACGGAACCCTCGGTGTGCGAGTCGTACTCGCATTGCCGATTTTTTCTATAATATGTTTTCTCGTACAAAGATGTACTCGAAACGTATGCAATGTTATCCAAAAGCTCTCTAGAGACTAATAATAGAGTGTTTTATGTGCACAAACAATAGACTACCGCTATTTCACAGTTTCGAGTACATCTTTGTACGAGAAAACATATTATAGAAAAAATCGGCAATGCGAGTACGACTCGCACACCGAGGGTTCCGTACTAAAAACAAATTAGGTAAAATGAAAACTTAACATTGCGGTTCGATCTCTAGACACGGACGGCTATTGCGCCAACCGCTAATAAAAAAACACGTTTCTAGTAGGGGAAACCCTTTTTTTTTCTTCTTTTTTTTACCTATTACGAATCATGCGATACAGGTCGCGCTGACAGACAAACGCTCAGGCGAACGGACAGCGAAGTCGTAGTAATAGAGTTCCATTGGTTATCTACGGGTATGGTACCCTAAAAATGTAAGGTTTTATAAGTTTTAATACAGCTTTCTTTATGTTTCTTTTTACACAAATATATAATTATGATGTACGTTTCGTATCACACATTAATAAAATTGGAGAAGAGAATGCATATTAGCATGCTATATGTGGTAATGGAACAGATATTTCTGTCTCCCTCTTATCTCGCTCTCTCGCTCTCGTTACCCAACAAAACAAACAGTTCAAAGATTGTAAGTGTGTAGTTTGTTTATATAAAATTAAACAGCCGATTTAATTAATGTTGGCATGTATTTTTATTTGTAGTAATTGTTAAATTATTATTCCTTAAACACTACAAAGTAAAAAAAAACAAATATTATCAAATTTTGAAGGAAACAGTGTTTACTGTGAACTTGATTTAAAGGAGGCATATTTGCAAGCCCCTTTAGATAAAGAGTCTCAAAAGTTAACCACTATTGTAACAGAGAAAGGAATATTCAAATATTTATACCTACCATATGGTGTGAGCACGGGACCTGGTTCCTTTCAGCGACTAATTGTGCAATTACTCTCTGGCTTAGATGGAGTCAAAGTTTATATCGATAATATTTATATTGCAGGGAAAACAGTACAGGAAACTTATCTGCGCCTAAGGTTAGTGCTCGAACGTTTAGCAGAATCAGAATTGAAATTAAAACTTAATAAATGTAGGTTCTTTCAAGAAAGCTTGAATGTGTTTGGGTACTCTGTATCTAAAGAAGGGATTAAAGTTATAAAAGAGAATATTGAACCTCTTTTGAAAACACCTCAACCTGAAAATATTAAAATGCTGCGTTCATTTTTGGGTAAAGTAAATTATTATAACCGTTTTTTGAAAAATATGGCAACAACTCTACAACCCTTATATAACTGTTTGAAGGGTGACAAATTTGTTTGGTCTGCAGAATGCAATATAGCTTTTGCAAAGACAAAAATAGCTTTATCAAATACTACATTATTAGCTCATTATAGTACCAACTTACCTATTATACTCACCTGTGATGCTTCAGACTGTGGCGTAGCTGCAGTAATATCAGTTAGAATGGAAGATGGTGTGGTAAAACCAGTAGCCTATGCCAGTAAAAAAATGACAGATACTCAATTAAAATATCCCATTATTGAAAAGGAAGCATATGCTATAATATTTGGTATTACAAAATTTTATGAATACCTGTTTGGTCGTAATTTTGAACTAGAAACCGATAATTCTGCACTAGTTAGGATCGTTGGTTCAAAAAAGGGTATTCCTAAAATGGCATGTAAAAGATTACAGCATCGGGCAATTTTTCTGTCAGGTTTTAACTATACAATTCGTCATATAAATTCAAGTAAAAATCCTGCAGATTATTTATCCCGAAATCCTATAAATGATAAAAATTCTTTTAAGCATCCATTATTAGATAGCAGTGAAATAAGTGTATTAAATTATGTTTCACTTGCAAATTTTGAAAATGTAAATTGGAAAGAAATTGTTAAGGAGACTAAGAAAAGTGTATTATTGTCAACTGTAATGAGATATTGTACAGATGGTTGGCCAGACAAAAATAATTTAGATGAAAAATTTAAACCTTATTTTGAAAGATAAAATGAATTAAGCATAGACCAGGGATGTTTGTTATGGGGATTCCGCGTTATAATTCCTCAAAGCTTACAGAATTTAATTATGAATGAATTGCATTCAAGTCATTTTGGCACAAATAGGATGAAGCAGACAGCACGACAGTACATTTTTAGGGTACCATACCCGTAGATAACCAATGGAACTCTATTACTACGACTTCGCTGTCCGTTCGCCTGAGCGTTTGTCTGTCAGCGCGACCTGTATCGCATGATTCGTAATAGGTAAAAAAAAGAAGAAAAAAAAGGGTTTCCCCTACTAGAAACGTGTTTTTTTATTAGCGGTTGGCGCAATAGCCGTCCGTGTCTAGAGATCGAACCGCAATGTTAAGTTTTCATTTTACCTAATTTGTTTTTAGTACGGAACCCTCGGTGTGCGAGTCGTACTCGCATTGCCGATTTTTTCTATAATATGTTTTCTCGTACAAAGATGTACTCGAAACGTATGCAATGTTATCCAAAAGCTCTCTAGAGACTAATAATAGAGTGTTTTATGTGCACAAACAATAGACGACCGCTATTTCACAGTTTCGAGTACACTTGTGCTAAATAATGCAGACTGTATTTACTTGTAGATGTAGGTACTTAATTTAATATTACTTGAAGGGCGGAATCTACTTCAAACTTAGCATAAACCTTTTTTAACAGAATTGATGTAACACGTGTTTCACATACCCGAGTAAAGTAATTATCTTCTGATTATTATATATCTGTTTAAAGTAACTTATGATACATTTTTAAAATATTTGATGTTGATGAAATAAAAGTAATTTAGCACGTTATTAATGAAGGTTTATTATTTTTCACATCTGGAACAGGTGCTGCGTAACGGATGCCGCTAACCGGTTCCATGGCGGAAACAATAATCATTCGTGGAGTACACTATACTAGTGTATTTTGCGTCAGGTGTCTCAACTTAATATCTACTCAGAATTCTTTAAATATTATCTAAAACAATTCTTTGGTATGCCTGGTCAATGCAAATAAGTAACGTTATTAATCTTAATGGAGGCTCTTATGGGGTAATTTATAGTTACGCCGGGTATAAAGTTTCTGCTGAGAGTACCTACCTATTTGGTTATCGACCCTGCTATACAAGATAGACTAAATAGGTATCTAGAAGAATTTTGATAAACATTTTATATTGTAATATCATGTTCGTTACATGAAGAAAGACAGAACATTGGTATCTTGCCGGCCCTTCTCCGGTGGCTTTTTTCCGAACTGGTATAGTATAAGGGCCTAAACTGAATAAATATATTTTTATTTTATTTTGAATGTAAAGGAAGGACACGTCCGTAATTACTTTTTTACATAACATTAAATTCATATTAGTAATTTTGTATTGTTTTATTACAAGGTTGACTTTATGAAAAAACATTCTATGCTAGCAATAAAACGCTATTGTTAAAGGTCACAAGAGTTGTATTATATTATCTTAATTTACACGTCTAGACGGTTGAATAACTGCAGAAGACGAGTAGAATGACTTCGTTCCATCTGAGCATTAGCCAAATATTTTTCATTGCAATTTGCAACTCCAACCAATGTCTATTAAATTAGCACTGTCCGCTCCCTGCTTCAAACCCTATAAATATTGCGAATTTATTTAATCCAAATTTTCATACGACGTAAGTAATTGCTGCGTGCAAAATTGATAAAAAATTACCTGCTAACCTCCTACCTCCCTTTAGCATTTATAAATTTGTGAATTTAATTACGTTGACTTTGTACTTTGGACACATAAAGAAATAATTTTATGAGAATACAATACGAGCTTGGTTATAAATTTCAAATATTGCAACGAGTAGAAATATTAATTCCCAAATTTTATAGGCACTACATCAATAACTATTTTGAAGGCAGGCAACTATTCAAGCAGTTTCCTAATTTTCTTTAATGTGGGTATGTTAGCTTAAAAATGCTATTAAATTATCATCCCCTAGTGTAAGTAGTTAGTCTAGTCTTACCGGAATGAAGTAGTAAATTGTAGACGATGCAAATTCCTTGCCCGAACAACTTTGCTCCACCAAACCGCTCCAACACTGCTAAGCGGCCCAAACCTAGATTAAGCAACGTGTGAACTTGGCATATATAAAGCTAACAGTTTACTAACACATACATACACTACCTGTATGTGTTAGTAAACATATATCAGTAAAATATGTCTTTGGCTCCATATATGTATTAACTAACTCCAAGTTTTGTTTAGGCTTGAAGACAGTAATTAAAGTTGAATAAAAACAAACATGTGTCCCCATTTCAAAAAGGCAACTCATTCCCTGGTATGGTTCGTTATAAACCCCCGAATTGCCACAGGGAGGAGGAATAAAACTGTCTCATATACACAAGTGAATTCATTGAGTCACGTGCGTGCAGCCATGTTCCGAAATTGTGACCCATTTTGTATACATTAAACATATGCAAGCTTCTTATCGTTTATACATCCTTGGCAGTTTCACTTTAATCTTGTTTTGTGCTTTAATCGCGTCGAGAAATTTAAATATTAAGTATCTGATACGTTAACATTCTACTACTTATTAGAATCAGTAACCGAATAACCTACCTCTTGTTTGACTTAAAATAAATATTTATCTCAGAAATGCAATGAGCGAGATATGGAACAAATGGTGGCTCACCTTGTTACTTTTAAAATAATTAAACTAGTAATTAGTGTAAACAGAATTGCGTGGGAGGCGTTCGGAATTCGGCTACGCAGTCGGCAGGGAAGCCCTGTAGTATTGATCGCTCGCGCCCCACGCGTTATGACCATCGGCGACAGAAGGGCGCTCCCTGCTTCTCGTAAACACTCCAATGGGTTCTTCATGCTTTATTATAAAACCTATACCAGACACACGCTGCTAATGAGCAGCTTAACCGTGAAAACGTATTAACTCACCTCAACTCGTTTTAAATCTCCGTTTCGAAATACGTACGTCAAACAAAATCAATGTTAATACATGGAAGTAATCAAAGACATGCAACGATAGCGCGTTATTTGACCGAGTTGATAACCCCTCTGACCTGTAATCTAAGGTCTTTGAACTGAAAACCCTGCGATTGTCGCGGTCCTTGAATGTCGAGGCACAGAATAATAATAGTAAGTTCAGGGTAAGTTTATCGTCCTGAGAACGAAAGACTGAGTACAATTTGCATATAAAATTATTATCTTTCGCTCGTCTCGTAATGAAATCATATATAGACTTGTTTGTTATATGTATAAAGAAGTACACACAGGAAGTTGTTTCTGTCTGGAGTCATTTTGTGGCAAGATAATAATAATTCGTTCTGAAGGTAGTAAGTAAGAGATAGCTCTATTGTTATAACTAAGGTTTATCGTATCGTAACATGTACTGAGGTAATTGAATCATTTGTGCTTTTTAGAATGTTCCTGTGATTATTCATATCATTAATGACTTAATTTTTATTTCTCACCTGTGTAAGATTTGTCCTGGTTTAGTACTGTTGTCAATATAACATTTCGTTGTCAACTCCATCGTGTGCTTGGGCGTAAACATCCTATTTAGTAAAGGGAAGTGGGTCAACCAAATTAAATCACTCAATCAATCAGTATTCAAATAACTGCAAAGCGTAAATAACATCAACATTATAGGCTCGAAGTGTTTACGGAAATAGAGGTTCTTTGTTACCAAAACAGGCATCCCTCATGCGGGTGCACTGTGGACACGTCACGACCCTTTGTGCTACAATTTTGAGGCCTACTGTGGAAGAGATAAACAAGATTGAATGCACATTCAGCACCTATCCTTTATCAACATTTTTGCATGTATGTGTCCACCCGGTGTACGGAAATTGCCCAAGCCAGAGGGTTATGTATACGATAGGGAAATGTAAAGATATTTTCTCGCAGGGGAACGAAGATTTAGGGCGTGAGATAGAAGAAGCTCCCATGTTTATCTTCGCTGTTCCCCACGTTAACATATTAGCTGACCTACCCCTCGTCGCATCTATTTATGGAATCTGGATTACCACCGACATTGCTCTTGCTCCTTCTTATTTATCGATGCTAGACAATAGCAAAAGTAATTTACTTTGAACAACAATCAAACAGAACTTGGAACGGAAGCTCAGCTATTACTCAAAGGAATTCGTAACTAACTTTCGAAGTAATCTGCTCTATTGTTTACGGCGCTATTGTAACTCTTGATATGGCGCAGTTCTATAGCAAGCGAAACACTAATGCTTACATCGATAAAGGAACTTGGCCTAGGAACTTTACTCATACGTGTTATTACTTGTAGTAGTATTTTACTGTCTGAAATCAACTCTTTTATAGATCAAATTTCACTATCGATACATACGCAGTATCCTGAATAAATATATCAAAGGGTTTAAAAGCCATATTATATGACAGATAATGTTTAAGAGAGTTATTCTGTTTCGGTATAGTGAAACTTGAATTTACTAAAGCAGCTGTGTCTATTGCAGGCATTGCAGCCTAATATAGCGTAGCGCTTGTATTCTCTCGGAATATATACATACAGGATGCAACAGAATTTGCAATAACTAGTTCAATGTAAACATAGAGAGTGGACAAAACATTTACTGGATCGGGCAATCCTTATAAAACTGCATTTGAAGATAAATTTAATATACTATATCATTTGATTGGTGATTATGGTATCGATTGAAAGGATGTAATGTAATCAAAGCCATCTATCCGATCCGATGATCGATGTACACGTTATTATATGTCTCACAGGTGGCGATATCCTGCGGATACCGTCTCGAAATACCTCATTCGCAGTTTCATCGGTACGTGTCCTGTGCTTTTAATCACATGTATTACGAACTTGCTGGCGTAAAGTAACGTTTCTGCTAGTTAACATTCGGACTATAATATTGAACAAGTCGAACTTCATTATAGGTTTATGAACATGAAATTATTTCCCTAAAATTTAAATTCAACAATTCGCCACTACTACCTTTAAAATCGTATTTGTTTTGTACTTAAGATTATGTTAAATTAAAGGCTATATATAATACTTCCTCTTTGGTGGTTGCTTTATTAGTACTGTATGGATGAGTTTCCTGTATCATTAGAACTACTGTTGGTGTACCGTGAAGTTGCTACCATATCATACGTATTGTTTACACGCTCTATTGATATTGTAACTGGCCATCTTTTGAATAACGCATTAGTGTATGAGGAAACATACAAGTAAGTGAAAGTTCGGCGTATGGTCTACACATAATATTACATTTCGGTTGTTTTAATTATGTGAGATTCATTCGAGAACAGCAATGCAAAAAAAATTTAGTCATGAAAGTCTCCGTTATGGCCCCACCTTCTTGAATAAAAACTGAGGATTAACCCGAAAGTTCCGTAACCGGTATCAAAGTCATATCAATAATCAACACGAAGTTAAGTACAAAAAACTCTTAAAGTGTAAGATTTCATCTTTTATCGAGGTGTTATGAGAAAATTACATTACACTTTGTATAATGCAATATCGAACTACGAAGTTCCATGTAACAGCTCAGAGTTTTGTTCAATCTCGGCAAAGTGTAGCTAAACACATAAGAAGACGCAACAAAGAACTATACTTTCTATTTTTTATAAACATATTTTTTAGTTTAGTCTAGGTTTAACAGCAAAATTCTTAGGATAATGGTTTTCTCGTACTGCGGCCTCATACAAGCATTACGCAGTGAAGCTCACGTGAAAGCACTCTCAGTCAGTTAATCATAACAATGTTTACCGTATCGTCCAACTCCCAACCATTGTCTTGTTGCACGCAGCTGTTCCCAACGTTCTAAGCATTGACAACTTCAACTAAACTACGTGTTCTCTCAATTATATAACCGACGCGACGTACTTATGATATAAAATAAGGATATTTCTAGATATCCTGGGTATTTTTATAAACCTAAAGGGCTTTACCCTCGTGCTGCTATTCAAATTTTGTAAACGTACCTAAGCTTCCTTTGCACAAACATGTCAACGAGTAACATACAACATTCATGAATAATTCAAAGAAACGATCTCTAATGTTAGTTTACCTACATAAAAAGTGTTTTGAGCAAAAATATTTAATGCTAATGCTCCTTTAATTCGTTAGTGTAAATGACGTTAAAAGACTTTATGTCGGTGCCCATGAAATTCGCGGCGCCTCGTGTCTTCATTTCGAACTTGACGTCATACCACGGAATACCTAATAAGTTTAGCCAAAAAAGCTAACTGACGTCAATTATTTTTCCACACCATGCCTCTTTGTGCCCCATATTTGTTTTGTTCCACCTTTCTACTTATTTAATCCCCATCGCTTCAACGACCGTTTGCTGCTGATTTATCGAGGTGCCTGATTGTAGCTCACTGAGAGCGGGCAACGCATTTATCTTTCAAAATTGGGTGCCGGATAAAAAATGATTAAGCCTACGGGTTCCGCATTCGCTATTGTGGTTCAAGTTCAAGATTCCGCCCGCGTGGGTTATTGACCGGTCTAGGCAACCTGCGCGACAGATAAGATTTCTATCCTCAATATTTAGCAAATGATTTCAAGGCATACTTTCAAACATTACTTACAATTGGTTGGTCTATCGTATTGTTACCGTCATCGTCGCCCCGAGCCCATTCAACGTTTTGTGTATTGGCTTATCCTCTTATCTAAAGCATTCCATCCATGTTTGAACAAGGTTTCGTTAAGCGTTTTTATTGCCCTCTCAGGCTTAACAACAATCGGTTAGGACAATTGATTTACTTTATACTAGTGAATCTCTTTAATCGATATTTCTAGTTTAATTCTCCTAAATTGAGCCTAAATTATTCTATTTGCTTTTTCGCAAAAGGTTTGGAGAAACATATTATGTGGTCCTATTACTTACTGCGGTTTAATCTTTCAAGCCATCTATTGAATGGTCTGGATTAATTTAGGTATGGTGCGGACTCGTTGCCGATTTAGTCGAACAATGGTGCGTTGGTAATGTTATTGATTGGCACCAACAGGTGGGTGGGGCGTCTCGTCCCCTCATACAGACCTGCACCTTCACTTTCCTCTTCGGCTCTCCATGTCAATCGCTCTTTGTAATGAGTCACAAATATTCAAACTTAAACATGAACTCCAGCACAGTTACTTGTTCTTATTTACCTCCTTTTAAATATATTATCTTGGCTTTGCCGACTCAGTTTTATTTTATATATGGCACACAAGCTTTCGGACCATCTAATGGTAAGCAATCACCGTAGCCTATAGCCGCAATACTCTCGGGTATCACTAACGCGTTGCCATCCCTATTGTTGATAATGACTCAATGTGCTAGGAGCACTGGCTTCATCAAAGTAGTATTAGTTGACTGCGGTCTTCTGCAAGGGAATACCCATGGGAGATCCCATTTTCCTAGGTTTATAATTGTGAAATGGAGAAAATGATAATATCATATAATACAATAACCATTTGTCATAACACGGTGCCACAAAGTAATTTTCACTTATATTTTAATATTTAGTCATGATTTATCAATAGCACAATTGGTAATTATAATATTGTTTCCTGGTGTAAAATGTTTGTTAACGTTATTAGTATGTAAATGTAGTACACTGAAATATTCATCTGTTCCAAGTTGGTAAGTAATAATTGTACGTAGTATATTATCTACTCTGAGGTAATAGTTTTTCCAACCTGTATTTCTCTAATCAACTGTAATACATTTTAATAAATAAAAATTGTAATTAATGGCCCATTAAATAAATTTAGATGCCTACGCTAGAGGATTTCGCTATAAGTCATTAGCAATTCGAAGTTCCAAGTACCAAATATTTATAGGCTAACAAAGAAACACTAAATCTACCGTGATACTAATGCAGTATTGAATGCTATCGTACCGGACGTGGTTGTATATTCCGCTCACGACGGTCGATTGTTGACAAAACGTCCAAATGCTTCGGTAACGTAACGTCATATCTACGCCTAAATTAATTTCTCCAAACAAAGATACTATAAGCTCAGAGTAGATAATATACTACGTACAATTATAAGTAAGGACGCTTTTTTTAACATAATATAATATCATTGCCTCCAAATACCAAGTTTAAGTACCATCACCTGATTTTGATACCAGGAATATGTCATTATCATGGTGCCCGGGACTATTGTTGTGGAAGACAATGGATTTAATTTTCAATTAAATCTTCCTCGCGTTGTTAGTAACATTGCTTTTAAATATTTTTTTATCTATGGCTCATTGACCTTAGTATGATTGGCTCGGTTGGTATTTTAATAATTAATCTCTGAGTTTATATCCTACAAGCTGCACAGAATGCGCTGTAACGGTTGTAATACTTCGTAATTTGTTCGAAGGTGATGTAGTAAAAAGATAGGTCAATATTTTAAGACCAATTTTTTTCTTCATTCAAGATTTCAAAAACGTATGATCAATGATGAATGAAAATTGTGAATATTTTATTTACGTGTTTTAACTTTTATGACCGTGTCTATATAAATCCTGAAATTTGATCGGAACATTTTGACTTAATTCGTCTTGTTCTCTTTTGTTATAATCAACATGCCTCCGCTCTCATATTCAGCATCCAAAAGCCTCCGTGCTTTTAGTCTGTTTTATTATAACTTCTTTGAAAAGATCTTGTTTATTATACTGATATTGTGTTATTATGGCATCGTTCTACCACCAAAATGCTAATATATACACTATAATAAATAAATAATTTGTATAGAAATATATCCTCGTTACCATTTTAGATAATATTGCCTTAGCGTGTGCTATCATAAGCTAACTATTTTACCGTTAAATCACAGCATTCACAACTTAATTTACCTTCATGGGATGGGATCATGACGTATCCATACAGCGCTTTTATCTAGATAATGTCGTGGGAATTGGTGTTCGTCCAATATATTGGGGACGATAAGTGGCGATAAAACTACGGTACTCCTGATAAGGGATTGATTGAACCTCCATGTAATTAGGTGACGGACTGACTGGGCCGCACCCAGATTAAGTTATTTCCTGTATTTGTACTTTGGTTGTAGAAGTATTATATTATCTTTCTCTCATTCTTACCCAAGTAGCATAAGTACTGTTTTTCATCAAACATTTTTTAGACCCTCTTTCATTCGTTGTTATACAAATGTATTTAATTTTATGTAAATGTATTAAATTGTTGTTAATTGTATGTTAAGTAAATAACATAACAGAGTATATTATCTACTCTGAGATAAGGTTGCTTTAGAGTTTTACGTGAACGACCTACGATTCTGAAGCGTTACAGTCTTTTTTTTTATAGGTAGCAGCCATGTAAATCGTGAATCAAAATAAATATTTTCCTATCACTTCAGTAATTATTTAATTTATTGCAGTGATTTCACATTTATTAAGGCTAAAGAGTACCTAACAAGCAAGAGTAATTAATGAAAAGATACGTGGAAATTCTTTGCTCTGTGCCCACCCTGTTAATTATAGTTTTTAGGGCTGGGCAGTGAGATGTGTGATTGTATCATAACAAATATGTAGGTACCGTACCTATATATACTTGTTTTTTTATTTGATATCAAAACATTTCTATTGAGTGCGATTTATAATCATTTATAAGTACCTATTTCCTTATCAGCTTTGCTTACATTATGATTAGTTGTGTCGAACATGGCAACATAATTAGTGGTTTGATTTTGATGCATAGGTATTACGTGACGTAAATAAAACATAATTCCATCACCTATAAAAACCTGGACAAAGGTATTGAAAATATTGATACATTCGGGACGCATGACTTCATTTAGAAAATTCAGAGCAAACGATGTTGTTTTCTGTAAAACTCTAGTGGCAGGCACTTACGTACTTCTCGAGTGATTAGCCAAACAATTAACACCACTTACTAAATTGAGATTCTGAAATCCCTTTTTAAAAACTATCGCGGCTTTACGTACCTACTATTGTTGTTCAAATTGATTCAGACATTCCCACGGGGTTATACCCATCATAACTACAATTATTAAGAAAAACATATAGAATTGCAAAACTGTAGGTATTGATGTACCTTATTATTTGTTGTTAATAAACGCCTGATTACTTACAATTTCCCTTTAATTTATGCTTTAAATATATTAAATTAAATTGCATTAATGTAATTCTGACCGCTATGCTGACAGGAAATACTATGTTATCACTGGAAATTACTCTTACGCACATACATGTACATACCTATCGTTGCCATACGTCCGAATAAAGCCGGACATGTTAGGCTTTTTGACCTGCTGTCCGGCCAAATTTGACTGCATCCGGCCAGTCAGCCAGTTGTCAGACTTTTTATACTATAGTTTAATTCGATCACTACAGTTGGTCACGAACGAACGAGACAAGATTATCTAAATCGCGCAAGTAAACACAAATTCACAAAATTTTTTTTTAGTCAAAAATATTTTTTGCGTCCGTCTTTGGAATTTAAGAGACCGGCTTTTAAATATGCGTTTTATTCAATATTTGTGTCAAAAATTCTTAATTTTTCTTAATGTCCGGCTTTGGGTCCCAAAAGTCCGGCTTTTTACGGGTAAGTCCGGCTTTTTTATTTTTAGTGGCGGCAACACTCTACATTGTACATACCGGTGATATCATTAATAAAATTTGAAGCGAAATAAGTCGTCTTAACTCGCGTAATTTTCATAACGAATCGTGGAACAAATACTTTGAATAGACAATTCATGTTACCGTGCCATGCACTGTTTCCTGTATGACATAAGTTATGTATCATCACGTTTCATAAAACCAGGGCTAATCAGTGACTTGAGGGAATGCAAATAACTGCGTACAGAGAAACGTGCAAGACCGAAATGTCACTGGGTTTTAAACGTTGATTTTCTTTATCTACTGACCCAGAAAGACGCAGTATATTATCTAATATACATATTGATAAATTTAGTTGTAACACACCTGGATCTAATGTGACGCAGTGTTTCCTTGTCGAGAACTGAACACTTTGCTCAGATAAAATATGGATATTTTGTTCAGAATTTTTTCTTTCCCCACTCATCGTCTTTTGATTCACAATGTTGTTATTGCAGAGGCAGCTTGGCGCGGCGTAGACGGCGGGCCGCGCCATGGGTAACAAGTGCTGCAGCCGCCGGCATGACGCAGAAAGAACCATAAGTAAGTTACACAATTCAATTCTCTACCTGTTATCAGCGGATCAACCAAATGTGTATCATATATAGATGTCGGCTGTCGATGTTTGTCGCCGCCCGACTTTTCATCGATTCAACGCATACGTTCCATGCTGGTAGTTAGTGCTATTTAGTATTCCTTGCTGAGTCTCTCAGCAGAATCCGAGAACACGTCGTATAGAATGTGTTGTATTTTTAACTGAACAGACAACGTGTATTTCTCTTGGAATGTCTGATCGTCGAATGTCAATTAGAGTGCTAATGATTTTCGTTCAATTGTTTTTGATTGACACCGATTGTGGAAGATCGCCTGAGACATCTTTTATGAAACTGAACTTAAAATTATCTTCAGTCATATTTTTCAGTAGTAACATTTATTGACGATCTCAGAGCAAAAAAATAATTGTGCGTACTTTTTCCGATGGGCTGCTATGAGGTAATGGTATTTTCTTTTTACAGAGTCTCGTTAAATAGACCATTGGGCAAGACCTTGAACATTTCCTTAATGGTAACCTTACACCTATATAAATCTACACGCATACGTTAAGGGTCTAATGAGTTGGTATAAACGTTGTTGCCTTCAAAGGGACTTGAATTGTACAAGTTATGCAATTTAACCAGGTGAAAGGGCTTCTGCAATGCTCTCGCTATTATGGGGTCATGAAAACAGTATATTATATAATGTTCAAATAATACATTTTGTTTTAAACTTTCATGGTTATGATTTAAATGTACAAAGTCTATTTGACGGGTTCTTACCACGGTATTTTTATGTGATTAGTTGCCCGATATTTCGATGCTGCTGCAAGCACTATGACCACGGAACAAACGGCGGTAGGTGCGGTGTACGATTAAGTGCAAACAAAACGATCTACCCTCAATCACTTTCATTTGCTGCGTATAAGCGTATACATACATTTATGTAATTTTAATGAAACCTCTTTGTTTTCCCGAGTAGGATTAAGTTTGTTACAAAAACAAGGAAAATTCTAAAGGAATGAAGCCTTTAATCGCATTACTACTATTTGTTCGGGACCAACCAAATCTGTTTGATCTTGTTGATATTAATTTTTCTTTTTTCACAAAGTCGGACTAAGAACCATCTCTTTGCATTCAGAAACGTGTACTTGCTGCCCACTTAAAAGTTCTTCCACAATTTGCGGATTCCTTTGAGACAACGGAGTGGAACAAATTCCCTTGAAAAGAACAATGGTGTTGTTTTTTTCACACGATGCTAACGTTGCCCATTAGCTACAATTTACGTTGGTTTGCATCTAGTTTACTTCTGCACTTTTGAGGTCATATCTATTGTTTGGTAACAACATTAATTCCACTCAATGGAAACATGAATCAAATCTACAGATACGCCTCAATAAATGAATGTATGAGCCGTTCAACGAACATGATAATGTAGGAGGTCAAAGACGTACTAGCTTCGAGGTCGTTGAATTCAATATTTGTGCGCGTTTGAGGAATACTTCCGATGTATTGGAAGACAACGATATTGGTTTAGAATATTAAGGTGCACTTAAAACCGACTCGAAGGACCATTTCGGGTATTGAGACATTACAAATGCAGATTCGGGTCGTAAATAATTCATCGCGTCTCTTTCATAGGTAACTTTTAAATTAAGTTAAATCTCAAAGTACATATTCTTTTTCGTTCAGAACAACTATGAGATAGGTCACAACATCCTCCAAAGGTACATAAGACATCTGGACTCTCATTATATGGCTCAATCCAGCACCTTCTGTGAGATGGTGATCAATATTTTTTATACCACTTGTTTGCCACCTTAATGGTATTAAAAAGGTCCTTGTTACAAATAAACCTATACCTTCCCAATACTTTAATTGTAGTTTAATTTTAAATTTCGAGTACAATTTTGTTTGTGGTGCTGTTCTAAATACATTTGCATTTTTTTTCCAGAGTACCCGTACAAAACGGAGCCGAGCTTCACGACGTGTCCGCCGCTCGAGACCCGGTACACAGGAGAGCCCAACACACGCGTGCTGCCCCGGCAGCCGGCTGATATAGTACGGACGAGGAATCCTGGGAAATGTAAATACTCTGATTTTTCTACCGCGAATTTTTTGCCTGGATTTATAGGATAATTAGAATCTCAATTCAACTCATGGGACAAAATGTATCATGAAGTTCTCTACGTACCAATGTCCTGCTAACAACAGTTCTGCCATTTCGAAGATTAGCCCATGCTATTGCTATTTGTCTATACAAACAAATAAAACAGAGTGTTTTAGGAACTCGTGTTTGGGTTTGATAACGTGTAAATAACCATCTACATATTCGTATGTATGTAGATAAAACCCAATAATTCGGTATCAGATTTTTGTTTCATTCATACATATACCTTTTAGGTTTTGAATACATGTAGAGTCAGCATAGTGAAATGTATTTTAATGTGAATTTTCACGGTTACAGTTACCGTACTCGCAACGCTTGGCTAAGCAAGACACACTGCATCTATCATAACAACACAAAAAGTGATGTTGTTTATAAATATCTATGTTTTGCCCACGACTCCGACGGCGAAAATTTGATTCCACTTATAATTAAAGATAACTCTTTACTCAGGGATATCCTAGTTTTAAATAAGTGATCGAGAGGATTAAAAAATTTGTTCAATAATTACCTTTAGATATTGCCTCCTTAAAGAGACACATATTTTTAACTCTTTATATTATTAAGATAGCAAACCTATCTATATTTAAGAGGGTGTGATTGTAAGGATGAAAAAGAGTTTGGTTGGTTTGAACATATAGAACGAATGAGTTATGAAAGACTGACAAAAAAGATATTAATGCGAATTTGACTGGGAGAAGAAGCTTTCTAGATCAAATTACCAAAGTACTCAAAAAAAAGAGTACCTACCCGGTATCGGGCATTATTGAAAAGTCAAGAGTTAAATGGCGCTCTTACTCGACTTAGCGTGATAAGATATACACTATTGGTACTTATACAGAGTATTTCGACCACATTGTTCACGATAATGTAACACATTCTCCATTTTCCAATCCCAGGTATAACCAACGGCGGGCGTCGTGTAGTAAAAGCACTATGTGCGTACGACGCTCGCGCCGACTCGGACATATCGTTTCGGAAGGGCGATCGTATGGAGGTGCTCAGCGACGCGGAGACTGACTGGTGGCGTGTGCTCCACCTCACCTCCAGGCGGGAGGGACTGGTCCCAGTCAACTTCGTTGCCGAGGAGAGCTCTGTCGAGTGCGAAGAGTGAGTGTTGCATCGCATAGGATCTGCTGGTTGGTGTTGGGGCTTTTGGAGTATACATGAACAGTCACTATGTAATTAAGGTGGTGGTGTGCGTCGATATGCAGTCTATGCAACGTGTTATACTGTGTATATTGGTTTAAGATCCCTTGAAGAACGACCTTCACCGAGCTGGTTAATGGATGAAAAGTATTTAATATCAAATTAAATATGTCAATAAATATATTGCAAATAGGTTGACTAAAAAAAATCAAACCACAATATGATTATGTACCAATTTTATTTTTATTTCACTGGTTTGTTTAATAGACAAATTCCATACTAATAGGAATTAGGAAGCCTATTCTATAGAATATGTAAACGTTAGGTTGACTATTGTTTGCCCGTGCATATTTTTTCTCTCTTTCATTTAATTGGCAGGCTGTTTAGTTAACTTTACTTTAAATGAAACAAAGCTTAAATAATATTAATTTCGACTCGCCAACTAACCTTCTACAAAACCCTTTAAGGTGCAGGATCCGGCGTACTAAAACAGCATGTCTACTAAAACTGGTGTCGGTGGTCTTAGGTCGCGTACATGTCATAACCGGCGACTTTCTCCTAAAGGCCGTCATCATGTTGCAGTTGGTTCTTCCCGCACGTGTCGCGGAAGGAGGCCGACAAGCTGCTACTGGCCGAGAGCAACCCGCGGGGGACTTTCCTCGTGCGCCCGGCTGAGCACAACCCGCACGGGTTTAGTCTCAGCGTGAAAGACTGGGAGGAGGGAAGGGGCTACCACGTCAAACACTATAAGATCAAGCCGCTGGATAATGGAGGGTTTTACATCGCGACCAACCAAACCTTCCCCAGCTTGCCGGCGCTAGTCATGTCCTACACCAGTGAGTTTTCGATATATTAACTAGTTAACTCTGACCTATTGCTAGGTCAGTGAGTTTTATTTAAGTGTCAGGCAGCGAATTAGTCTGCGTTAGTTCTACTTGAAATATCAGATGAAATATTAGGTCCTTACATATGAAATTGGCGTTTTGTATGGGAGGAACAAAAAGTCGAATATTTTTTAATATAATATATTTAATTAATCAAAGTATGAACCATTATTTTCTATGCACTTTTGCCATCTCATAGGTAGTTCATTGATCCCTTTACTAAAAAAACCAGTCGGACGGGAATCAATAAAATCTTTGAAGGCGATTTGGACTGCCCCATCGGAGTTGAATTTTTTCCCTTGCAAGAAGTTATCCAAATTTCGAAAAAAATGGTAATCTGTTGGAGCAAGGTCCGGGGAGTACGGAGGATGTCTTAGACTTTCCAATTGAAGCTCTTCTAATTTAGTAGCCGTCTGTAGCGCAGTGTGTGGTCTAGCGTTGTCGTGAAGCAGCAGTGGCGTGGAGCGATTGACCAGCCTAGGTTGTTTAGCCGCTAGCTTTTCCATCATGGTTTGCAATTCCTGACAATAGACATCAGCCGTAATAGTCTGGCCAGATTTGAAAAAACTGTAATGAACAATACCGGCACTAGTCCACCAAACGCTTACAAGTAACTTTTTTGGGGTTAATTTTCGCTTGGGGCAGGATTTGGCTGGCTGGCCAGGATCTAACCATTGCGCTGAGCGCTTCCGATTATCGTAAAGAACCCATTTTTCATCACAGGTAATGATTCGGTTTAAAATACCTTCATTATTGTGCCGGTTTAGTAATGTAACGCAGCAGTCGACGCGCGTTTGCCGGTTTGTTTCAGTCAATTCGTGAGGTACCCACCTTTCAAGCTTTTTAATCTTCCCAATTTGCTTCAAGTGAATTAAAACAGTTTTATCACTAACATTGCAGCCTGCAGCTAACTCGGACGTGGTTTGCGATGGATCCGCTTCCACAATAGCCTTCAACTCTTCATTATCAACTTGAGTCTCAGGCCGTCCACGGGGCTTGTTCTGCAGGTCGAAATTTCCAGAACGAAAACGTTGGAACCAAAAACGAACTGTGTTTTCTTTTGCAACACGACCGCCATACACATCATTCACCCTTCGAGTTGTTTCCGCAGCACTAGTGCCACGGCGGAACTCGTACTCGTAAATAATGCGATATTTAAGGTTTTCCATTTTGTAAAATGAGTGACGCAAACAGAAAAAAACAGAAGAAAAAAAACAAATGAATGACGATCATCGAAGCACAAATACATGAGTCTATAGCTGTACAAATTTGAATTTGGAATTCCTTACCAAAGAGGAGAAATTCGTGATTAAAGTGGCCAGTACGAAAAACGCCAATTTCATATGTAAGGACCTAATAATAAAGGTAGGGTTGTGAGGTTGTAAGGTTGCGGACCACGAAGTGACGCCGGTTTGAACTACGCCGTGCAGTGTACAATACACAATTACACGCACACACCTACAACAAATGCTACGAAACTTCGCGTTATTCGCAAAGATCCATCTTTTTTTTTTATTTGATCTGAGGTTGGAATAAATAAAAAGCCAAGGACTACCCTTAACCATTGAGCGTGATAAAGGCCACCAAGACTAGTTTTTTATATACAACCCTCAGGCCAGTATTCTAAACTGAAGTTAGAAACTAGATTTAAATGAAGATTCGCTCTACAACTAAACTCGAGTCAAGATTATTTACCACTTGCAGCATAGTTTCTAACCCCAAATAATCAGAGGAACTGATCAAACGACAACATCAGTTTCGTGCTAGAATACCGGCCGTAAGGGGATAAAATGTGGTTAGGAATTAGTACTCTAAAGGGCTAGAGGTAAAAATGATGTTTTCAATTAGTAAGCGCAGTTTATTAAGATTCTTCTTCTTCCTAAGTATGGCAATCAATCCCTTCAAAAACTATTTTTGCTATTGTCGAGTGTTAGATCATTTTCAAGTTTCTAAATTTCTCATGTTTGCCGCATTAAAATGCCTAGTGTCATGCATTCTAATGCTTATTGGAGTTTCTGGAGACAATTCACGACAACAGCAGATCGTAACACGCCTTTAGGTCAGAGGTATTGACCAGAATGATCAATCATATAACCCAAAAGTCGTTTTATAGCATTTTTTTAAATGTTCCTATAAATCAGTCACCAAATGAAACTTTATTGCACATAACGACACCAAAAATACACATTAAAGATCACTATAACACAATTTACGAAACACTTGAAAAAATCCCAACCGCTGCGCGTGATTCCCGCCAAAAACTCTCATTATCAGTTTCACAATAAATAAGTTGTAAAAACAGAGACAGGGAAGGTGAATAGTAGGTGTGATTGCAGAGAACGCGCTGGGGTTATGCCACGTGCTGGCGCGCGCGTGCCCGAAGCCCGAGCCGCAGATCTGGGACCTCGGGCCGGAGCTGCGCGACAAGTGGGAGATCCCGCGCACCGAGATACAGCTCATACGCAAACTGGGCCAGGGCAACTTCGGCGAGGTCTACTACGGCAAGTGGAGGAACAACATTGAGGTTTGCACCTACATCTCTCTATTCTAATCGAGGGCGGATCCAGGGGGTGGGGTTGCGGGGATCATGACTAACTTCAGTCTGTCAGAATAGTCAGACTTCCTTCTATATGTCATAGACTATGACGATACTGAGTACGGTATCAACCTGAAACTTGGTGTGGATATACACATATTTGGAAAGTAGTGATATAATATTTTAATAAAAAATATTTATTAACACTCTCTACATAAGACATGTGAAGGTCATTTATTATTCACATAACCAATCGCATTAGGTATCGTTATCGTTGAATAGGAATAGAAAATAAGATAGCAATGGTAATAATTAATACAAAAATTGCTAAGCGGATCCTCAAATACGATATAATATGTTGCTATACAATGCTAAAGTATGTGAGGATATAGATGTGGCTAATATTTGTACGTAGTATATTATCGACTCTGAGCTAATATTATTGAAACAATTAATTGGTTATTCCCAGGTGGCAGTAAAGACCCTGCGTGAAGGCACGATGTCAACGCAGGCGTTCTTACAGGAAGCGGCCATTATGAAGCAATTCCGACATAAGAAGCTAGTGGCTCTATACGCCGTGTGTTCACATCAAGAGCCCGTCTACATCGTCCAAGAGTACATGGCCAAAGGCTCCTTGTTAGACTTCCTACGAAACGGCGAAGGAAAATTCCTCCAGTTCGAAGACTTAGTCTACGTCGCGGCGCAAGTAGCTTCTGGTATGGAGTACTTAGAATCGAAACTCCTCATACACAGAGATTTAGCGGCAAGAAACGTCCTTATAGGTGAGAACAATGTCGCCAAGATATGCGACTTTGGTCTCGCCAGAGTCATAGAAGACAACGAATACTGTCCCAAGCAAGGGTCGAGGTTCCCCGTCAAATGGACCGCCCCTGAAGCCATCATCTACGGCCGGTTCTCCATCAAAAGTGACGTCTGGTCGTACGGTATCTTGTTAATGGAACTGTTCACCTACGGCCAGATACCCTACCCAGGGCTACACGGCAAAGACGTTATAGAACAAGTGGAACGGGGCTATAGGATGCCCAAACCTATAGGACATCTACTACCCGACGATATTTACCGACTCATGCTACAGTGTTGGGATGCGACGCCCGAAAAACGACCCACTTTCGAATTCCTCAACCATTACTTTGAATCATTCACAGTGACCAGTGAGATACCGTACAGAGAAGTGCAAGACTAGTGCTGTGATATAGTGAAAATGGTTTTGTATGTCAGTGAGACTATGTGTAGGGTCCTCTTAGCGGTTAAAGGAGACTGTCGTGTGTGGACGGACATTACATCTAAAACTCGCCTCTCTAATTGTGTCGTATTATTTTTGTTTGCGAAGTATTTGCGTATGCGCACACGACGTAGCCTCCATTTGTTAGTATTTTTATACTCGAGAACATTATTTTACTAAAATACAGGAATGCGTGAGCTTCTTTTCATTGGTCAAAAGCTTCTGTTCCGTGGTCGACTAACTGTAAGGTATTAATCGCACGAAAATACTGAGGTGTTTAGTCCACTTTAATGTAATTTAAGTATTTATAGTCTTGTGCAAGTTTCACTTTCTTTATACTTATTTATGTAATGTAGCTTGTAAGCACAATGTAGGATATTGTTTTGCATTTTGTACAAATCGAACTGTTCTCTACAATGTAAGCAATAAGGTATAAAATCGAAGTATAACACGATATTTTCATATTCTAAAGTGAAATGTGATATTTTCTATCACTTAAGGCCCCCTAAAGTTAGAGATCTCGAATCTTCGCTTCAGTCGAGCATTTTTGGCAAAAGACGCAGTTATTTTCAATTGCTGTATTTTATAATACAATATGTATCACCCATTCCTGTCACATTGCCCATAGACAAGTGGTATGGAGAATTAATTTATCCAGGCTCCTTTGCAAAAAGAACCACATTTGGGTGTCGATTCTGTTGTTTAAAATTACTAAACTTAACTAATTTGACAGGTCTAAAAGTGTTGCTATCCCTTTCTCATGTAAGGGGTTAAATAAGGATGGTAATCTTTTTAGACCTGTCAAATTAGTTAAGTTTAGTAATTTTTAACGACAGAATTGACACCATTATCTACATATTTTAAGTATGTAAATTATTATCTTAGCTTAGGGTCTAGGAGGAAACTGAGTTGACTAATGTTATTTACCTCTTACCTCTGGCGTAAAGATATTTAATAAACATTATCGAATGACATTTTTAATATAATTGACGAAATAGTTTTGTGTCGCCAATACATAAGAATATTGACCAAGTTATGCTAAAAATGGTACCAATTCTGTTGTACGAAATCATTAAACTAAACTAATTTGACATGACTTAAAGTATTGCCATCCTTATTTAACTGAGAATGGGATGGCAAGACTTTTAGTCCTGTCAAAGTACATTATTGATTTTGTACAATAGACTCGAAACCAATATATTACATCTAAATTGACTGGTTGACGTTTCAATCGAACATTCTAGGTAATTATACAACTTCAAAAACGACTGCAATATTTTGAATTTATGATCTTTCTAACAAAATAACTGAAAATAGGTAAATGTATAGTTGCAAAGGGGCCAACTTTCCCTCATGTAAAAAGACAAACAAAACTAGCTTTAGGACCGTATACCAAAGAGTAAATTGTACATTAAGAGTGAATGATAGAGTTAGAGAGAAGCGATATTTAATTGTTAGCATAGTTAGACCATGTGACCTGTACTCACGTTGATTTCAAATTTCAATCATATTCCTTATTGTTTATGACTCAATTTTCATTCGGAAGGATATTGTTGATTATAATAATGACTGATTTATTATGCTGCTATACTATGTTCGAAAGTCATGTCAAAGCCTAAAGTATTAAAAATATGCTTGATCACTTACTCGATTCCTCGTCCTATTGTATAAAGCCAATGAAAATAGTGTCTTATAATAACATTCCAAATAATCAACACGTTACATTTGGACACTTTTGTATGAAAAATGACTAGATTTATAAGATTTTGTACATACAATGAAATAAATGACATTGCTATATAAATAATGATTTTTATTTACCATTTATCACAGCACTAAATTTAAAATTCAATTCTACATAAAATAAAATATTTCAACCCAGAAATTGTTAAATAAACAGAATAATGATCGTTTATCTTACCATTCATAAATAGGAATAATTAAATATAAACATTATGGAAGTCTATACAGTAATACAACATTAAAAAAACACATTTAAAATATAAGAACAAACATGTCATATAAATCTCAAAGTAAATACTCATCAGTCAAATATACAATGGCATTTTTTACCTAAGGAATAAAAATTACGCAATAAATTATATTTATGCAATAAACCAAAGGTTTCCACACAAATCTGTGAATTTATTTTTATTGCGTTTCATTACATACTAGCTTTCTATCATAATATAAAAACGTAGAACCATCTCAAACTGTATCTGAGTACATTTTACTTCTAATCTTTAGATACCTATACTCCGACTGGTAGAAGGACTGCAGGAATTGCAAGCAGTGGACTATAGGCCCGGGGACGTATTTGGGGTGTTTCTTGCTATAGTGGTTAAGGTATATAGCCAATGCTACCAACATACCCGACCACGCGTATCTGTAAATAAAAACAATATTACTAACGTTGTAAGCAAATTAGGTTTATAGCTATTCTATAGCCAGTTAGGAGGATGGGCCGCCGTATATACGAGTCACCGAGAGCATTTTAAATCGCGGTTGCAAATTATTATAATGAATAAAATGTTTATTTGAAATAAGAGGGCACATATTTTATACAATGTATCCATATTCTAAAGAGGGATAGTTTAAAACCTGAACTAGGAATAAACCTGTAATCTCAGGTATCAACATTCACAATTTGTTAATTATTAATTGATTTTAACGAAAAAACTATATGATTAATACTTAGGGACTAATTCAAACCAAATTTAACGAATGAAGTATTAAAAGTAAAATTGATTATCTATGTTGACTGACATTTTTAGTTTCGTTCGTCCAAAAGCAGTAAGAAGATTTCATAAAGTATTTAGCTTTTTGGCCAAAGATCTCATGAAGACCGACTTCAATGAATGCTTAAATACTAAACTGCCTAAAATCATGATAACATCCTTAATCGTTGATTTAGTAGAAATTTTATTTCGAGTACAGACCCATGGTACAAATTAGTAGGTATACTTACTGAAAAACAAAAGGTTTGCTGAACAGCAAGAATGATATGATTATGGAAATGGCCTTTCTCATAGTAGTCACGGTAACGGCGACAGTAGCGCCGCTGATTCGAACCAGAGTCAACACAGCTTGCAGGCCCATGTATCCGCTCACACTTAGCAGGAATATGTTTGTGTAAATTGTTACCGGCGTCTGAAAATGTGAGGAAATTTATTTAGTTTTTTGCAATGCAATGCAACTTCGCGAACAACTAAGTGACGCCGGTTTATTTAACATGTAGTGTGTGGGTAAGGCGTAGTTTCGTTATAGGTCTGGCGTGTAATTGTGTACATGAACACTACAAGGCGTAGTTTCAACCGGCGTCTTTCCATCAAACTTTTTATTTGATCTGAGTTGCATACATGTTACCTATTATTATGGTAGTTTGAAATTAGAAATTCTTGAAAAGCAAAATTGTCACTTCTTCAAGATTCAGTTAACTGTTCAGTGAAGTGAACTGGACCACTGAACTAGTTTAGTTAACTGAACAAATTAGAAAAGAAAGTCCTGCTAGTTCAGACAACTGAATAATATAAAAAAACCCACTTGTTCAGTCAACTGAACAGGACTGGAACTAGTGGGAATATACTGTTAATTTCAGGATAAATGTTAACTGTTTTACTTTTACTAAATTGATGGCGCAAATTGTTTGAACTATCTGAAAGTTTACATAACAAAATATAATATAAGTAAATATTTGTTCATTGCATCAATTGAGTAAACATTGAAAGCAGCACAAAGTATTTGTCATAAGAAAAATATTTATTTATTTGTAACATTGCAATCCATACTAATATTATAAAAAGGAAAGATTTGTATTTTTGTATGTGTGTATGTTTGTATTGAATGTTTGCTTCGAAACAACTAAACCGATTTCAAAAATCTTTCACCCTTAGAAAGCTACATGATCACTGAGTAACATAGGCTATATATTATACTAGATTCCCGCCCCAGCTTCGCACGGATAGACAAAATATTTGATGTCTAGGGCCGCTAGTGTTATAAGTATGCCACGCATTACCTCAGAACAATAAGCAAATCCATCAGTCAAAATACCAGTTGTGCCCGTAATGGCCACAAGGTAAACACAGGCAATTGCATACGAGTAGAACACCACTTCATTGTTTGATGCTTGGAATTGTTTCATCGCCTTTTCCTGGACATTGCCTATTATTGCATCGCACAACAATGCCAATGATATCACAATTACACCCAACATGTCAAAGTTAGGTGATGTTTTGGAATCCGCTGCAACAAAATTATATAGAATAAAAAAAAACTATGTTAAAAAAAAACAAATCTGATATTTATACAGACTACTTCATATGGAGTGCTGTGTATTTTCAAATATATGTATGTTATACTCTTCTTGGGCACATGCTTGATGGACTAACATATGAGATGACATTAGATTATTAATTGTGAACAATACAAACAACTTTTTAATTTATTTATATAAACTTGTTTTAGATGTATGTCATGATTCCTTGAGAGTAACAAATAATTAATCTTACCCAGAGTAAACATAGTAAGTCCAATGCACATCACAACAGCAGCCACATAATCCAGGAAGCCATATCTCTTTTTCATTATAATGATGCTGCCTATCATCACTGGTATCAGCTTGCAGCTCTTGAATATTAACTGTGTTGGGTAGTTGAGGTAGCTTAGAGCTAGGTTGGAGAATGACATTGTGCCCAACGTAAGGGCTGCAAGGATTGCATATGTTGGCAGCGGTACTCTGGAAATACCATAGACGGACTCATGAAGTAGTTGTTATTTACTTATCTTTGTTTTACCGTGGTAAAGGTGGCAATAGATTACACACAGTTATCCTGAAGATGTCATATCCTATGACCATTGCAAAGTCAGGGTATGAATGAATTTCATGCAAAAGATACATATTGTCTTCTTTCCTTCCTAATTAGTAATGTAAGGTTGCCTAGTTTTGTAGGTGCTTATTAGGAAAGTATAAGTATATGTTTCAAGCATCATCTCTTATAGGGTTAAAAGATATTCCTTCAAGGCATAATTTAAATTAGGTTCCGAAAAGGTAGTTTTTAAGTATTGTCTCAAAAGGGTCATATTATGGGAACTAAGCTCAGTTGTAAATGAATAAGATTGTGTCTGAACTGAAATAAAGGAGACAAACACCTCAGTCTGCAGGCTAGCAGGAAAAAAATAGGGGCATTTCCGTTAGTTTATCCACTAGGTAGGTACTAAAAAGAATTATAGATTACAAAGCTGGGTTGAGTACTTACTTTCTCTTAATAGGATTTCTTATCAAACTCTCCACATACGATAACACCATAGTAATTAAAAATTGCACTAATGTGATGTACAGGCTCACAGGCTTCACCTCCGGCTTAGCAAATATAAGCTCTAAGAAATAGCCATAGGCTAAATAACATACAAATACAAATATAGAACAACTGGCAAACTGAGTCAGTTGACTGTATGGAGTTATGTTCCAGCATAAAATATTAATCTCTGCTTTCTGAGTATCATTGCTTCCATTTGCCTCCTCTATTTTAATAAATGTGTCTTTTGGATTCATTTTTTTTTCTTTTTTTAAATTTACTAGTGAATTATATCACAAGCATCATACTTGTTACTGGAAAATCTGTAAAAAAATTTATCAATTAGAGCACTTCTAAATAGCACATGTGGCTTAACCCTTTCGCTGTTTACAAGTGAAAGGGTTAAAAATGATAATTTGTCGCCTGCTCTATATAAAATTAAATTACCACATTTTTCAGAATACTAAAAATAATATATTCTTACACATAAAAATATATGTAAGTAGTTAAGTTTTATTAACCCATAATATTCTTTAGTGGTTATCTGTACATATCTTTAATAATATTTTAAATATCTACCAAAAATAAAGTAACAGATTTGATTGTAGATATATATCAGTTGATAATGTAACTAATTAATAGCAGTTATTATCATTGTTTTGATATTAATTTTAATTGGGTTTTCCTATCTAATTCAAATTTTGTTAAATACTTTAGTTTAATATAGAATACACATTACGAAAAAGTTACTAAAGTCAGTTATAAAGTTAGTTATACAGATTGTTTACATGTAATAATTTCAGTTTATTTTTTTATAATCAGTTAATATAAATTAAATTGTATTAAGGAATCAGAAAGTACATGTTGATGTAAGCAAGTATTTTATCCAGACTGGACTTGCCATGGCCATTGGACAGTGAACAGTACAGCAGTTGGACATCCGAGATGGACACGTAAGTACGTAACGTAAACAAAACAAACAACGAAATCAACGAAATAAATCAAAATAACCAAACAACCTGTCGACACCGGCGACGCAATGGTTTCACAAAAGCACGCAACTCAATCTATTTTTTATAAATTAAAATCATACCTCCAAAAGTATTTTGTATTCTGACATATTCGTATAAGTATAAATTCAACAATTAACTCAACCCGCCACGCAAATCAAACTCTCCATAGCTCTCTCAATCACTGACTGACAAGTCTGACAACTCAACACAGGTACAGACAGGGTTGCTGGCAAAAATAGTCCCTAAAGAGGATTGAATGCCATTGGCGTTGTCATCTGCGACACACCGACACAGTTCTAAACTTCTGCAGATGGCATCGATTCTTCAACATGTAAAACTAACTTAAACTAATAAATGATTATTATTATTATTGTTAGGAAGGAAAAGATTCGACTGGCTGGAGCCACAAAATTTTACTCGAGTCACATCACTAAGAGCGTGCGCGCATCGTGTTGCTGTAGTTCACCAACTTCTGGGGTCTGCGCACTGCGGCCAGTACAGGCAAGTTGAGAGATGTAACATCGCTCATAAAAACCGACTCCGAGTCTTCTTCTTCCTAACTATGGCAATCAATCCTATTCATTGACTATTTTTACCAGTGTCGGGTGTTTATGCTTGGTTCACACATCTGTGTCGTAGTGTGTTGTGGTGCCTTCTATTGTGTCTCTCAACTCTTTTTTAAAGAGAGTTAGATGCCCTTCATTAAATTGCGAAAATAGAGCTAATTTTTAGGAAACAAATGTTTTTTTAAAAATTATCAATGAAGAAACACGTGGCATGATTTTATACCTCGTAACATTAAAACGAGTGATATTTAATAATCGGCCAGATTTTTTCCTTTACTGGTGCTGTAAGACACTGCTTCTTGCCAAAGTTCATGAATCTAGATCTACGGGAAATACACTATTAGTTTTGATACCCTTGTGAAATCGCAAAATATGCGAAAATTTGCGACATAAACGGTCATATCTGTTCTTCATATTGACTTACAGGTTTGATATTTTTACAGCTTAAAGAGACCATAGACTTGATATTAATTTTGTTAAAATGAGGTTGTATCGTACCTACTTCATAGGTAGCAAACTCTTTTTATACAGTAAATTTATCTTTCTATTTGAATTTAGAATAAGTGTATTCTTCTATTGTGGTGTGTTGACTTGACACCTCTACCTTGTCAACTGTGAAAAAATGTAATGATAATAAAATTCAAGTTTCATCTTAACTTTAATTTTATTTTGCAAGCTTGGCATTTTCCTGCCTATACCACATTGCCTTAACTAGGCACGTACTCTGTATTGGTGTGATAGCAGTGATCATCAATAGGTTATGGGCCCAGGACTACCAATTGTGGGCAGCAATTTGTAGTGAAATGTCTAGCGGTGACAGAGTTACAATGATGCAGCAGGAGGCCTCAGGTCAAAGTTCATTACCATCTATGGAGAAATTAGACGGTAATAGTAACTACGCAACATGGAAAGTCTCGATGGAGTTTTATCTTCTTCACGATGATTTGTGGAAGTTTGTAAGTGTTTCACCTGATGCAACGGATGTACAAGGTATGAGAAAAGACCAAAAAGCTAGAGCAAAGATAGGTTTGATGGTAAAACCTCATTGCTTGGTGCATGTACGGAAAGCTAAAACTGCTAAGGAAGCATGGGATGCATTGAGGAATGCGTTTGAAGATAAAGGTCTGAATAACCGCTGCCGGCTATTATCAAAGCTAGTGAGCATGAAGCTGGAGCAATTCCGAACTGTTAGGGAATATGTGACATCTGTGATGATGGTATCTCAGGAGCTCCAAGATCTAGGAAAGGAGGTTGACGATGAGCTGTTGGCTGCTTTACTTCTCCAAGGTCTTACCACAGAGTTTCAACCAATGAGATTAGCAATAGAAAATAGTAACATCGTTCTTACTACTGACTATGTGAAGACGAAACTTTTTCAAATGGAAGACACGTATTCTGCAAGCACGAGTGCAAGCCAGTCAGCACTGTTGTCTAACAAGAATAAGGGCAAGAGTACGCCTAGGAAAGTCAAGCGAAATATTAAGTGCTATATTTGCGAAGGACCGCATAAGGCTAATGTCTGTACAGAAAATCCAAAAGGAAAGAAAGAAGCTTTACAGGCCTACGCATTCAGTACAACGTCGAAACTTCAAGGACAAGATTGGATCCTTGATTCTGGCGCATCGACACACATGTCGAATAATAAAGCTTGGTTCAAGAGTTTGAAGAAAACTCCCAAGGTTTTAAGAGTGACTTGTGCTGATGGTAATGAGGTGTTAGGTGCAAGTGAAGGTACAGTAGTATGTGAGATAGGTTTGACTATAAACAATGTTACTTTTGTACCTGAGTTGGCTTCTATTCTGCTAAGTGTGAATGCTATTGCAAGAAAGGGGCATGTAGTAGTATTTACTGAAAATGGGTGTAGCATTTATAAGAAAGATGAATGCAAAGTAGAAGGAAACGCTGTAGTAAAAGGTGTGTCAGAGCGTGGCATATATAAAATTAAAGGCTGCTTTCAGGGTTCTGCTTTATCAACAGCAGAGAGTGACCAGCAGATGTTATGGCATCGGAGGATGGGACATCTTGGTATGCACAATCTGAAACTACTAAGAGATAAGATGGCTACAGGGGTGAGTTTTCCTAATACTTCCTCTAATCTGGAGTGCATAGCTTGTGTAATGGGAAAACAAACGAAACAACCGTTTCGTAAAACTGGAGCAACGAGAGCGAAGGAAGCGTTGGGCTTAGTACACTCGGATGTATGCGGACCAATGAATGTTACTTCTGTGAGTGGATGCCGATATTTTTTAACGTTTATTGACGATTTTACTCGTAAAACTTTCATATATTTTTTGAAACAAAAGAGTGACGTTTTCGAAAGATTGAAAGATTTTAAAGCTTTAGCTGAGAATCAATGCGGCAAGAAAATAAAGATTTTGCGCACTGATAACGGGACCGAGTTCGTCAATAAACAAATGGATGAATATCTTAAACAATGCGGGATTGTACATCAACTCACTGTAGAGTATACGCCAGAGCAGAATGGAGTTGCTGAACGGGCCAATCGCACTATCTGCGAGAAAGCAAGAAGCATGCTGTATGAGTCCGGGCTATCAAAACGATTTTGGGCAGAAGCTGTTCATCATGCAGTGTTCTTAAAGAACAAATCACCAACGATTGCGGTGAGGAATATGACTCCGGATGAGAAATGGTTTGGAAGGAAATGTGATCTGAGTATGGTCAGGACCTTTGGTTGTAAAGCATTCCTACACATTCCTGAACAGAAAAGGACTAAGTTGGATGAGAGAAGCAGAGAGCTAATTCACACAGGATTCTGTGACAACGCTAAAGCATATCGTCTTTTAGATCCTACTACAGGAAAAATATTTAAGGGTAAGGATATTGTTTTCTTTGAAAATCAAAAATACAAAGAGTTCCAGGGGAATTCACAACAGAGTTCAGAAATTATTCTTCTTGAAGATGAACCAGTTATTGACAGTAGCACTGGTGAATCAAACATATTGCAACTACGTTCAGAAGGAGACTTTGAAGACACTAATCCAAGAGTGGAACTACAACGTCAGAGCTCTGAAGTATGTGAACAGGAAGAATTGGAGTTTGAAGATTGTGAGTCAGAGATCATTGTTGAAGATCAACCTCAGGAAGTGGAACGGAGGTATCCATTGAGAGTAAGAAAACGCAAAGAGTTTCCTGATCACGTACTGTATCAAGCCGCAGAAAGCGATTTTGACCCCACTACGGTTCAAGACGCACTTTCAAGATCAGACAGTAAAGAGTGGAAAGCTGCAATCAAGGAGGAGCTAGAAGCATTAAAGAAAAATTGCACTTGGACACTAGTAAAGCCAGAACAAGCAAGCAACGTCGTTGATTCAAAATGGATATTTAGAATCAAAGAAGAGGGAGGAAATAAGCGATATAAAGCTCGACTTGTTGCCAGAGGCTTTAGCCAGAGATATGGTGTCAACTACGATGAGACTTTTTCTCCTGTAGTGAGACATAGTTCTCTAAGACTTCTTTTAGCGATAGCGGTTGAGAGTGGCTTGAACGTTGATCAAATGGACGTAAAAACAGCATTTTTAAACGGAGACTTGAATGAGACAATATATATGCGACAGCCGGCGGGTTACGAAGAAAAGGGAAAAGAAAACCACGTGTGTCTTCTTAAGCGTTCGCTTTACGGGTTAAAGCAAGCCCCTAGAGCCTGGAACCACAAGCTGAACAATGAGTTGTTAAAGTTGTCGTTCAAGCGGTCTCGAAATGAACCGTGTGTTTACATTAGATCTCAGGGTAACAAGATAATTATTATAGCAGTATATGTGGATGATATGTTGATATTTTGGAATGACGCAGAAGAGCTGAAAAAATTAAAAAAGGACCTTTCATTAAAATTTGAGATGAAGGATCTTGGAAAGGCAGAGAATATTTTGGGAATGCACATTACTCAGAATGTTATTGGAATCAAAGTTGACCAAGAGAAATATGTTGACAAAATGTTGAAGGTTTTTGGGATGGTTGATTGCAAGGTTGCTTCGACACCATTAACACCTGGTCAGAAACTGATTAAACCCTGTCCAGAACATAAACCTGATCCGAGGATTCCGTATTCAAATTTAATTGGTTCGCTGATGTACATAACTGTCTGCACGAGGCCAGATATAGCACACGCTGTTAGTTATCTAAGCCAATTCAATACATGCTATACTGAGGAGCACTGGATAGCTGCAAAAAGAGTGTTGAGATATTTGAAGGGTACTAAATGCCTTGGGCTACAGTACAAGAAAAAGGTTCTTAGCAAAGTACAGGGTTACGCGGATGCAAGTCATGCAACTTGTTATGATAGAAGATCATATTCGGGTATGGTATTTCTCCATATGGGAGCTGCTATCTGTTGGGAAAGCAAAAAACAGAAAACGGTCGCTTTATCTACAGCAGAGGCTGAGTACGTAGCTTTATCAGAAGCAGCTAGAGAAGCAATTTTCCTAAAGAGAATGATTTCCGAGGTCACTGGTCAAGCTGAGGCAGCAATGAAGATTTTTAGTGACAGTCAATCTGCTGTTGCCATAGCTCAGAACCCTGTACACCATCAACGCACAAAACACATAGATGTGCGTCACCACTTTCTAAGGGAGGCAGTTGAGAATGGTCACATTAAATTAGAGTATGTTGAAACTGAGCGTATGGTTGCAGATACTCTAACCAAGTCTTTGCCAAAAGGGAAGTTTAAGTGGTGTGCGCTGAGTATGGGTGTTGTGTGATTATGTGATGGATAAGAGTAGAAGAATGAATTTAAGAAGGAGTGTTAAAATGAGGTTGTATCGTACCTACTTCATAGGTAGCAAACTCTTTTTATACAGTAAATTTATCTTTCTATTTGAATTTAGAATAAGTGTATTCTTCTATTGTGGTGTGTTGACTTGACACCTCTACCTTGTCAACTGTGAAAAAATGTAATGATAATAAAATTCAAGTTTCATCTTAACTTTAATTTTATTTTGCAAGCTTGGCATTTTCCTGCCTATACCACATTGCCTTAACTAGGCACGTACTCTGTATTGGTGTGATAGCAGTGATCATCAATAAATTTTAAATTCATAACTACTCGCGTTCTTGAGAAAAAAGGCATTGACAGTCGGACAGACGGTCTGACGGACAACAAAGTGATCCTATAAGGGTTCCTTTTTTCCTTTTAAAGTAGTGAACTCTAAAAATAGGGTTATTACTCGTCAGAACTATCAAAATTGTGTGTCAAAATTACAAATTATAATTCACTTTCATTCCATTAACTAGAATGCATGACACGAGGCATTTTAATGCAAACACGAAAATATTTGAGACTTAAAAATTCTCTTGCATTCTACACTGGCAAAAATAGTCCCTAAAGTGGATTAATTGTCATAGTTACGAAGAAGAAGAAGAAGACTTGACTGGCTGTAGCCGCAAAATTCTACTCGAGTCGCATCACTAACACCACCTGAGCATGTTTGACGATTGAGCGATGACCTTGGCCGCATGCGTTTGGCCCACCGCCGTGCGCGCACTTCTATTAGACTTCATACTTAACAGAATTTACGGCACCTAAACGCACGCGAAACTAACGCAATGCGCGCTTGGCCTAACACCAACTGAGCAAGTTTGCGGCGAAGACCTTGGCCGCGAGAGTTTTTTGGCGGGAATCAGACGGATTGGTTGAGATTTTTTCCAGTGTCTCGTAAATTGTGTTATAGTGATCTTTAATGTGTATTTTTGGTATCGTTATGTGCAGTAAAGTTTCGTTTAGTGACGGATTTAGAGGAACATTGGAAATAATGCCATAATACGACTTTTGAGTTGAAGTGATTTATCATTTTGGTCAATAGGTTACCTCTGACCTAAAGGCGTGTTACGATCTGCTACTGCCGTGGATTGTCTCCAGAAACTCCATTAAGCATTAGAATGCATGACACTAGGCATTTTAATGCGTCAAACACGAGAAATTTTGAAACTTGAAAATTCTCTGACACTCGATAAAATAGTCCCTGAAGGGATTGATTGCCATACTCAGAAAGAAAAAGAAGACCTTGGCCGCATACGTTTACCCACTGCAGTGCGCGCACTTGTATGTGACTCCATCCATGCTTCACAGAACTTGCGGCAGCGAAACGCAACACAATGCGCGTACGACTTGAAAAAAAATATTCTTAGGATTTGTTTTATTTTACAACTGGCGACATTTCTTCATGTGGCTGTCAAACTTGTCAAACAAAAAGTGATATAAAATCTACCTACTATTTTTATTTTTCAATAAAATCTATTTTATTTTGTACCATCAACGTGTTAATTGTTAATTTTACTTAACTTACTGAGGTGCTATCGATGAGATCATTAATTGATTTTGGTTTATCAGTACTTTAAATATTGCGACCGTATTTATCGTACGTCTACATCCGCAGGTTGCAATCAACCAGACAAACTGGGTTGAATACAATAATGGACGCGGAATCCGGCGCAGACTTCTGCCGATTCTGCCGTTCGGAGGCCTCGCCCGACCGGCCGCTGTTCCACCCGTGCATATGTACGGGTTCCATAAAATGGATACATCAAGAGTGCCTGGTGCAGTGGATGAGATACTCGAGGAAGGAAATATGCGAGCTTTGCGGCCATCGGTTCTCCTTCATGCCTATCTATTCCCCGGATATGCCAAGACGATTGCCAATCCGGGATGTCGTGGGTGGATTGGTGACTTCTGTTGCTTCGGCGGTTAAGGACTGGCTCCACTACACCCTGGTTGCACTGGCTTGGCTCGGCATAGTGCCCCTTACTGCCTGCAGGACCTATCGTTGTCTTTTCTCGGGATCCTTAGACCCGGTGATATCACTACCATTTGACATAGTGTCTGCTGAAAATCTTGCTAAAGATGTTTTCTCTGGGTGCTTCGTTGTCACCTGTACCCTGTTCTCATTCATTGGACTTGTTTGGCTTCGTGAGCAAATCATGCATGGTGGTGGCCCAGATTGGATGGAAAGAGAAAATTTACCTGCCCCAGCTCCTGAAGATATTCCATTGCCAGATAATAATAATGACCGTGTGAATGAAGTGGCAGGGGACGATGGAGGGGCAAGGGAAGAAGTGAATGCCGAGGCAGGTGAAGATCCTTTAGTGGGGGATGAAGCTAACTGGAATCCAATGGAATGGGACCGAGCTGCTGCTGAAGAGCTGACCTGGGCCCGCTTACTTGGCCTTGATGGGTCTATGGTTTTTCTAGAACATGTTTTCTGGGTTGTGTCTTTGAATACCCTTTTTATTTTCGTTTTTGCATTCTGCCCTTACCATATAGGAAGATTGGGAGCTGCACTGGCAGGTTTGACAGCTGAAGGTCCTTTTGCTGGTCCACTGACAGCATTGGCGGGCTATGTGCTAGTGGGAGCAATCTTGGCAGTCTTACATGGAGTGGCTTCACTTTTGCGGTTAAGAAGTGCTAAGAAGGCATTAGGATTCTGTTATGTTGTGGTGAAAGTTGCCCTGCTGTCAGTTGTTGAGGTGAGTTAGGAGACATTTATTACATTTTTTACCTGACTGGTGAACTAAAAAAGAGGGTTATTATTTTGATCAGTATGTATGCAAGTATGTATGTTCATCTGTTCCCTCATAACTTCTAATCTAGTTATCATAATTTGACAAATGAGATATTGTTGGATGTGTCTTGATCATCTGCTGGTTATAGGCTATGAATATGTATTAAATACAGTAAAATATATCCAATGAGAAAATTTTCTTGTTTGATACTTTTTAGAGTGTGATTATTCCATTAAATTTTTATGATTTAATCATCTAGCATTCCTGATATAGCCATAGTAATAAGTTAATGGCTTGCATGACTGGATGAGGAACACTATTTTAAAAAGCAAATTTCCTTGCACATTTATACACAATCACTTTTGCTTAATTTTGCCAAGGATATAATCAGCGGCTATTCATACCATGCTGTGGCTAAGCATATTGATAAAAGTCCATTGAACAGCTGCAGAATGCCACAGAATGGAAGCATCATCTTAGATCCAAATAACTATTTAGCATGTAACAATTACATATCTATTGACCAAGACTGTACATTTTTACAGATTGGGGTAATCCCATTGGTTTGCGGCTGGTGGCTGGACCTATGCTCTTTGTCTATGTTTGACGCAACCCTGAAGGATCGGGAAGCAAGTCTCCAAGCTGCCCCTTGGACTTTGATGTTCATACACTGGCTTGTCGGAATGGTGTATGTGTATTACTTTGCTTCATTCATCCTGCTACTGAGAGAAGTCTTGAGACCAGGCGTCCTTTGGTTCCTGAAGAACTTGAATGATCCTGATTTTAGTCCTGTTCAGGTGAGTTTCTTTATATTGATTGAGTTAAGTAGATATATGTTTGTACTAGATTTTTCCCCGCGACTTCGCCCGCGTAGAAATATAATATATGATGTTATAAAACCTAAGGCCTTTCTCGATAAATGGATTATTCAACACAAAAATAAATTATCAAATCCAACCAGTTCTTGAGATTAGCGCATTCAACCAAAGAACAAACTATTCAGCTTTATTATATTAATTAGTTTAGATATAAATCTGCCTATAAGAGTTTGAATTGAATTATTAAATTTGGAACATATGTTGAAGGTCTACAAAGATACATACATATCAAATCACATGTGATAACACATTCGTTTTGTGGGTAAGGTATACTTTGTATGATTGTGGAATATATAAATATAAAAAATCTGACACAATTTTGTAATACCACTAACTTGTTTATGATGTTGGTATGTGATATAAAGGACGCAGATGTTTTGTTTCTTTGGCGCTTACTACGATGACAAGTAATGCGAATTTCAAATTAGTGTAGTGAACAAGTAATGCGAATTTCAAATTAGTGTAATGTCGCATTTTCATGTACTTTTTTAAACTCCTTTTTTATTCTTTTAAAGTTATCTGTACTTTAGGTACTGTTAGTTTATGTGTATTGAATAAAGGTATTTAGGTAGCATACTGTATAAAAATTAATGTTGATATTCAAGACAAGGGTTCCTAAACTTTTTAGGTAATGGAATACTCAATGAATCCCTTACTTTTATTTTATGGTATCCCACAAGTATTAATGACAGAAATTGCAATTAAAAAAGCAAAGAATTAAAAGCAAAGTTAAAATAGGCTTTTAGGATACTTCAGGTTATTTATTCTATTTATTTGGAGCTATTTAAAAAACAACTGTACAAATATTTCACAATTAAAATAAATCATTTAGCAACACCATAGATCCCACAGGACCACTTTAAGTGTTGCTGATATTGATAAAGTCCATCAATGTTGTATATGAAAGATGCTTACCTATATCATTAGGCTTACCATCATGTAAGCCATATGCTTGTGTGTCACCTTAGTGGTATAAAAAAGCTGCTAAGTAGGAATGTATCATGTCATGTCTGAGAATGGAAAGCAGCTACGTAATATTTCAACATGTGCAACGGTATTTCTGTACCAGGGTCACCGATCGCCCGTTTTGCTTAATCAAGTATCATATGTTTCCTTAATTATTACTTGAATAAATTTCAATTCTTTTAATGTAATTAAAATGCTACATGAATAATATACACGAGTAACAGTTAATATTGAATTAGTGTATTAACCTCAGCTGAACTCTATCAATAATTTACCATACCCATTTTTTTATTCTACTAATGTAGCACACAAGCTTACGGTCCACCCGATGGTAAGCGGTCACCGTAGTCTATAGCCGCTAGCAATACCAGGGTTATTACTAACTCGTTGCCGTCCCTGTTGTGTGACTCACTGTCGTAGCAGCATTACTGCTAGAAGAGTTTTTTCGTGGAGCACTGGTAACCTGACTTGCCGCAGAAACACAAAACATACATCATCAAAGCTGTGCTATTTGACTGCGGTCTTCTAAAACTTAGAGGTAGAGTCCCCAGCCGGGTGGCTCTAATTTTAATGGGAAAACTCAAAGTATGTAGTTCCCAATTCGCCCTACCTCTCTCTTTAATTAAGCTCATGGTGAGATTAATAATTGGTACAGGCTGGGGTTTTTACCTGGGCCCATCAGGTGACGGCTTCATTTTATAGTATGTAAACATTTGTAGTCGTTGTCAAAACGTTTTTTATAGGAGATGATACATCTCTCGGTCTGGTCCCACATCCGTCGGCTGGTGGTGTCGGCAATGATCTTCGGGACGGCCGTCCTCTTCATGCTGTGGCTGCCCATCAGGGTGATCAAATATGTGCTGCCTGGATTCCTGCCGTACGCAGTGGCAGTGCACACCGAGGCTCCTGTCAATGAACTCTCCTTGGAGTTGTTACTGCTGCAGGTAATATTTTTATTGTTTTTTTAAGAGCACCTTTTTTTTATTTGCTTTTATTTATTGGAAAACCAACAGCTAACTTAGTATGACTATGATAGGATTTATGCCACTAAGGTAGCATACAAGCATACGGCCCACCTGACGATCAGCAGTCACCGTAGCCTATAGCCGCTAGCAATACCAGGGATATCTTTAACGTTGCCAACCCTGTTGTTGATGAGGACTCACTGTGCTAGCAGCATTACTACTAGCGCAGCGTATCCCGTGGAGCACTGTAGCCCTAGCAACAACCATTTTCGACTGAGTATTCGTATCGCTTTCGACTATTGTGTATAAGAACAGGGGTGCGCCGGTGAAAAGTGGAACTAAAAATTAGTATGAAACTATTGACATTTCGCGAGTTACGTTTCGAATACATAGTCGCAAGCTTTTCTTGCTCGGGCTACTGGAAACTACTCACCGCAGAAACACTAAATCAAAATAGTGTTATTTGACTGCGGTCTCCTGTAAGGTGGAGGTACAGTCCCTAGTGCGGCGGCTCCATTTTTATGTGAAATCCCACGGGAGATCCCAATTCGCCTTCTCTCAACATATGTATCGGATATCAGCATAGGTTAAGTAAATCTGTTCATTCTGTAGGTGATTCTACCGGCCCTTCTGGAACAATCCCACACACGGACATGGCTGAAAGCCGGGCTTCGTGCTTGGTGCTCGCTCGCCGCGGGAGTGTTAGGGCTCCGCTCGTATCTGCTGGGAGAGGCGGCGCGCCACACTGAGCCCAACCCGCCGCCGCATCCTCCGCACCAACTGGGCGCCGCACACCAGGTAGCAAGCACTGAAATGAACTAATATATAATCATATTCAATAAAGAATATTAATTATATCCAATGATATATCAAGATATCAACTTATTAACATTATTGCAATTTCAATGCATTCAGCATTGAAATTTAGACTTAGGGTACATTTTCGAACGTTCATATAGTATTTGAAGTTAAAATGATTAATTCGTTCCAACTACGCGATATTTTTATCGTTGACGTGATACAGGATATTTTTATGCAAGTGATATTTTTATGCATGTGATTAACGATACGAATCAATATCAAAACCTGAATAAAATATTAACTAATATTTTCACCCTTTAAAAATATCGATACTTTTATTTATCAGTTAACGTTTATCTAATAAACAAAATCAGCTAATATTGACATCTCCAATTTCACTCATAAATATTGATTCAATGTAAGAAAGGAAGAAGACGTGGAAAGTAACTTTCTAAATCAAATTGACAACATAAGAGTATGTTGTCAATTTGATTTAGAAAGTACGTAGAGACGTTAGAAGGTGAGAGTTAAGATATTGATGAATGTAAAAGAAGCGAATGAGGTGTGCAAATCAAGAGTGAAATGGCGTTTTATATTACCTGCCTATCTCGAAAGGAATTTGGCGTTATGCTATATATGTAATTATGTAGGTATGTATGTATAAATTTTTTGCCAGTTGAATTAAATAATATTAGATTTAAACTATGCATAATGTAGCGGCAACACCAAACTGTATTCCCCACAAATTTGAATAATAATTAAATCTTCGAGTGCATCACTGCATTCCGGGGATAATATTCGCAATGCGTATCTCATCTCATACGGGCCTCTACGTATTGGATATATGTCCCCACGCAAGCCTAGATAGAAGACCGTATCTTATAAGGCTCTGTACATTTTAGAGAGACATAATAATAATAAATCCAGCCAAATAGCTGAGAAAAAACGCATAGAAAATAAAAGTAAATATTGCTTGTTATTCAAGTAACCAGTACATCAGGGTGTTAGTAATACTTAATTCAATGTTTATTATGTTTTGGTGTTGTTAGCTGCTACATTATTGTGAGATAGCCCAGCAGTGATTCACGTACACGCAATCCAGCCTCATGGCGATCATGTTCAGGATGTCATTAGGGCTGACCCGCACCCTGCGCACGAGGGATGCGCACCTCTTTCGCATTGTAGTGTAGAAGCAGTCTACATGGGCGTCAGCATCGGCGAACATCCCTGATGCGCTACAGAAGCGAGGCATTTTTGTCACGTCAAAAATAATTAACAGCTTGGATTAGTGTATGACCGTAGTGTATGTCTGTGTGCGTCGCGACGGCCCGGCGGGCTTTTCGAGCCGTACGTGCGCGCGGCGGGATTCGAGCTGCGGCTGCGACTGTAGAGTGTGTTATGTGTGTGTGTGCAGGCGTTGATGTGTCGCGACGGGCCGGCGGGCTTCGAGCCTTACGTGCGCGCGGCTCTGACTCTATTGTGTGTGTGTGTGTGTGCAGGCATTGATGCGTCGCGACGGCCCGGCGGGCTTCGAGCCGTACGTGCGCGCGGCTCTGACTCTATTGTGTGTGTGTGTGTGTGTGTGCAGGCATTGATGCGTCGCGACGGCCCGGCGGGCTTCGAGCCGTACGTGCGCGCGGCGTGGTTCCCGCTGCGGCTGTGCGCGCTGCTGGCGCTGGTGGCGGGGTCGCTGGTGCTGGCCAGCGCGGCCACGCTGGTGCTGCCCGTGGCGCTCGGCCGCCGCCTCATGGCGCTCTGGCTGCCCAAGGCCGCCGACGGCGTGCACGAGCTCTACACCGCCGCTTGCGGTGAGTCCCACACAATACACTATGCCACGCCTCCGAAACGCCAGTCAATCTGATGCCACATTAATTTTGAGTGGCCTCCGATTTTACATGCGAAATTGTATTGTGACGACGCTTCAAACAGTTACGTGGCCCTTCAAACAGTTACGTGGCCCTTCAAACTTTGAATGTCGTTTCAGTATTCGGCCGTATCAGACTTGGATACATATCATCACGCCAAGTATCTTGCGGGGTGGGCTGGATACACTTTATAAACAAACATACGGCCCGCCTGATGGTAAGCTGTTAGCATATGCAGGCTTGCAACGCTTATAACACTAGAATCCTGCCTTTTGGTGAAGACGAGGCAGGATTTTATTTTGGTAGTTTTTGGGCTTAGAAGTGGACCTCGGCTGACAGTCCAGGATTCAAGGTCCAGTCTCCTAGACCAACTCCCTCTCCTATTTGGTACATTAGTCATATTCCAGCTAGACCTTTATAAAATACATGACGCTTGCGTCTGTGCGTGTCTGCAGGTACGAGCTAAATAAATCGAATTGAATGAAATGAAATGACCTTTATTTCTGACATATATCACACAATGTCACACATTACGTAGAATATCATCCATGGATTATCCAGTATCAATAATAACAAACAAACAATATTATGTGATAATGTCATGTGTGTAGGTATGTATGTATGGCGGGGACTGTGTCGCGAGTGTCCGCTGGCTAAACAATTGAGGCGTGTTGTGTGTAGGTATGTACGTATGGTGGGGACTGTGTCGCGAGTGCCCGCTGACTAAACAATTGAGGTGTGCGTGTGTTGTGTGTAGGTATGTACGTATGGTGGGGACTGTGTCGCGAGTGCCCGCTGGCTAAACAATTGAGGTGTGCGTGTGTTGTGTTTAGATGTGTACGTGTGGTGGGCGCTGGATCGCGAGTGCCCGCTGGCTAAACAGTCGAAGTGAGCGGGTGTTTTGTTTAGGTATGTACGTGTGCTAGGGACTGTGTTGTTTAGCCAGCGGGCACTCGCGCCCGCTGGCTAAACAATTGAGGTGTGCGTGTGTTATGTGTAGGTATGTACGTGTGGTGGGCGCTGGGTCGCGGCGGCACGCTGGCGGCGGGCTGGGCGCGCGGCGGGCGGGCGGCGGTGTGGGCGCGCGCGGCGCTGTGGGCGCGCCGGGCCGCCCGGGCCGCACTCGCCGCCGCCGCGCTGCTGGGGCTCGTGCCACTCATGTTCGGACTGCTGCTAGAACTGGTACACATTCATTCATATTGTGGTGTGCGGTGCTAGTGATCCCTCTGCGTATGCCGCCCTCTGATGGTATTCGTGTGGCAGGACTTGTTGTATTGTATCGTTGTGTGGTGTAGGTGCTGGTGATCCCTCTGCGCGTGCCGCTGGAGCAGTCGCCGGTGCTGTTCGTGTGGCAGGACTGGGCGCTGGGCGTGCTGTACACCAAGATCGTGTGCGCGCTCACCATGATGGGCCCCGACTGGGCCATGCGCCGCGCCATCGAGCGCGCATACCGCGACGGCATCCGCGAGATGGACCTCAAGTAAGAACCACTAGCATTAAGACTAGGTGCAAGATCCTGAGCGAACTGTTGCTCACTGTCTTACTGCAAGTACGATACGTTGCATATGTTGCCAATACAAAATCAAGCGCTTTTAATATTTTTACATGTTTCATTGTTACTCCGAAACGACTGAACAGAATGTCTGCACTATCAACTGGAAGACTTAACACAACAGTATCCTTTTGACCAGTTTGCACCCGTACGTTGAAATCGTGGGCAAAACCTATTATCCAATATAACCATCCGTGTTCGTCGTCCAGGTTCATCCTGCGCGAGGTGGCGGCGCCGATAGTGTGTTGGCTGGGGCTGGCGCTGGCCATTCCCTACGCGTTCGCGCACAGCGTGGCGCCGCTCGTGCTCTCCTCGCCCGCGCAGCGCACGCTCGTGGCGCGCCGCGTCTACCCCGCGCTGCTGCTGGGCGCGCTTCTCTGCGCGCTGGCCGTCTTCCAGGTAAGCTGCTCGCTGCATGCACTCCGCGCACAGTCTACCCCGCGCTGCTGCTGGGCGCGCTTCTCTGCGCGCTGGCCGTCTTCCAGGTAAGCTGCTCGCTGCATGCACTCCGCGCACAGTCTACCCCGCGCTGCTGCTGGGCGCGCTTCTCTGCGCGCTGGCCGTCTTCCAGGTAAGCTGCTCGCTGCATGCACTCCGCGCACAGTCTACCCCGCGCTGCTGCTGGGCGCCCTGCTCTGCGCGCTGGCCGTCTTCCAGGTAAGCTGCTCGCTGCATGCACTCCGCGCACAGTCTACCCCGCGCTGCTGCTGGGCGCCCTGCTCTGCGCGCTGGCCGTCTTCCAGGTAAGCTGCTCGCTGCATGCACTCCGCGCACAGTCTACCCCGCGCTGCTGCTGGGCGCGCTGCTCTGAACCGATCACTCTTCATACTTCAAAGGGCTGAAAGTGAAAGGGCTGCTGTCATATGCTGCTACACAGTGAGACTCCTCAACAATAAGTTTGGCAATACGCTAGTGATACGTCTAATATTTCTAGCTAAAGTGTCTAAAGTGAATTGTCTTGATCAACCGCAATCCACCGTCGTCGCTTCATGTGAATTTTACCTTCCCCACAGATTCGACAGTTCCGCAAGTTGTACGAACACATAAAGAATGACAAGTACCTAGTCGGCCAGCGACTGGTTAACTACGATCATCGGAGACAGAGATTGCCCGCCGCGGCCGCAACTAACGCGGCGGCCACTAACGCGCCCGCAGGCGACGCGCCCGCTATTGACGCGCCCGCAGTTGACGTACCCGCGGCTAACTGAGATAGCTGATAACTAGTATCGCATTGACGGCGCGTGTGAGAGAGACAACTGTTAATTTGTCAAACAGCGAGGACAACAAACTGACTCATATATGTAGTTAGAATTTCCAAGCTGTTTGTCAAGGTAAGCTAAGATTAAATTGTAATATCTATGATTCGTAAAGTTAACTGAATGTTTAAAGTGTCATTTTAATGTCATATCTATACTGTAAAGAGCTGTCTGTACATAAATTATATTTTGTTAAGTTTTGGGTTTTGGGAGGCGTAAAACTAACAAAAGAATTTGGTGTTCATTATTTATTTATTTGTGTCTGCGTATCGTCCTACCGGAAATATTCTACTTTTGTTCGTAAGAAATATACGAATACCTACGAAATTTACCGTATTAAGAGAGAAGCACTAGTGCTTATAAATGTTAACATTGTATATTTATTTTGTTTAAATCTATTAATATTAAATATTGTGTCAAAAATTACTAATGATAAATAAGCTTACATTTGTAACTTTTGAGATTTAGTGTTAACTATAAGTACGTCCCTCTCATACGCACCGAGTTAGGCGAAGAACTTATGTGTAGATTTATTCCTAAATGAATAATACAACTGACATGTGTAAGAACAAAACACAGAAATGAGAATCAGATATAATCTTCAGCGGAGTCTATCAATATGTTTAGCAAAGACGCAAAGTGAGATGTTTTCCGTAATCGATCGCATGTTCAAATATCACAAAACCACATTTAATTACTAACTTTAAGTACAATTTAGCACCGGGACTTAGACACGCATTATGAATGTAGATGTATTGAAAAGATTTTTGTCTAATTGTAGGAAGCGTGTCCCACAGACTTCAGCATTTTATTATTGACGCGTTTTTGTGTGCAAGATTCAGAATGAAATTCGTTTATTCTTAGTAATAAATTGATTCATTAAGCAGTTAGATTGTTGTTTCCACTTATCCCTATTAAGACCACCTGTGAATCCGCGACTATTCAATTTTGACTGTCAGAAGTTTTATAGAATACTAATAATAACTATTACAAAAAGCATCCACATAAAATCCCAGAATCAAACGTAATAATAGTATAATGCCATGATGTAAATAACATTATTATTTTGCAATCTGCGAAAAAGGACACACGCAATGTGGTGATATTTTTTGTTATGAAATTATTATGGCACTAATAATATATAAATTAAAGTATAATTTACTTTATACTTTCGGTAATTACAATGTTACAAGTCATCTATGTAGCCGTTACATATATTTTATTAACGTATTGTTGGTCCTATTTATGTAAAGTTAAACTATGGTTTGCAAGTAAATTACTACGACGGGTTTGTGTCCAATCGACCAACTTGAATCGGATTCAATTTTAAACCACGTTCAAATTAAGGAGTTTTTATAGAAGTTTCTTACGCACAAAATCAATAATAACTTTTTTTTATTCTCTTAACAACTACTTAACTAAGATCTCTTTTTAATAAAATTATTTTTTTTCTGTAAATATACGTATGTACCTATACTCTCAAGCCTTTTTAAACAATATTTATTTTATTAAATTAATTAAGTTAAAAGGTTCTAAATAACATATTATACGAATTTGGTACCGCCCTTTTATTTTTCCAAAACCATCAAGCTTCAAATGTTTTCTGTCACTTTTATTTTAAAACTAATCTTACTTAATTTTTGACCAGCGCATCTCAGAATAACCAGCGGATGTACTTGTCATTTTATCTTATTTTCTACTTTATGTTAAGGTTCAATATCAAAAAGATAGGTGATTTGACGTTAAGGTGGCATACACATTTTTAAAGACAGTTTACGACTTATCCCAATCAGGAAAACAAAGTAATCAAACTGTAACTTTAATCGGCTATTTCGGCTGAAGCTGTGAAGTAAAGGGTGTGCAAATTTTATAGAAATATAATCATCGAAAATAAACTCTTTATAGTATTCACATCTAATAGTTGATAGTCTGTGAAATAGTATTTTTAGACCATGCTATACATACATTGAGTTTATATATTTTTTATTTAAAAGTAGGCCTTGGGGAATATAATAAATGTATTTAACATATTTATTGAGAAGAAAGGTTTGCAGAGCTACGCAATAAGTTGGTGTGCTGGTAGTAGGGAGACCTATTCGTCCCTTATTTGACTAGCACGATATCGGCATAAGGTTGGTTAAGTGAGTGTGTACAAATTACGTAGTACGTAGTAGTATGACAGTTGTCCAAAGGCTACAGTAAACGCTTACTGCAAGGCGTGCGATTAGTTTGTTTGTCACTTTTGTAGTGAAAGAAAGGTTTGGCGGCTACTCAATGTAAGTCTGTAAGGCGCATCAGCCTTATTGTCATGAAATTCATGCATATTTTGATGCAACATAAACCTTACATAATGCACGAGGTCGATAACGCAGACTTGACTGGTGACATTCTTTGCTGTGTGCCGGTAGCAAAAACATTTATCGACTACCTACGTATTCGAAAACGTTACTCAAAATGTCAAAATGTTCTTACGATTTTTTTATAATAAAAGCACTGTTCATTTTCCCATACAAAAATAGTGGAGTAGATACGAAAAAGCAGTCGCAGGTTATTTAAAGACATCTGTAGTATAGATGTCTTTGGTGAAATGTAAATCTTAAAGAATTCTTATGCTGCTCTATATCCACGAATTGTAATAAGACTTATGAATACATAAATCACTCTCATTATCTACTCTGATGTAATGATAATGAGGTAAATTTTATTGTTATTTAGACAGTATTTTTTTATCTATTCCATGATACATTTTATTTTAAAATCGCATAATTGTAACATTTAAAGATTAGATGACGGTAGATCCAGGTTATAAGTAAATTACAAAGAAATAAATTAATTATTGCAAAAAATAGTAATTTTATTTGCCCTTTTAGTGTACTCGCTTTGATTACTTAGGTCAATAGATATTAACTTACGGGGATACAAACTGTTAAGTTTTTTTAATACCACTAAGGTGGCATACGTCCCACCTGATGTTGCCCTGACACCTTACTCACCGCAGAAACAACACTACATCATAGTAGTGTTATTTGACTGCGGTTTTCTGTAAGGTGGAGGTACAGTCCCCAGTCGGGCGGCTCCAATTTTAGTGGGAAAACCCACGGAAATCCGAAATCGCCCTACCTCTATACTTGTAAAGAACAAGTACCAGGTGACCTGAGAAATAAATCATCTGGAGTTTGTTCTCGCATTCAATATTTTTAGAAAGCGACACTTCTCCGTATTTTTTCATAAGAAATAGGCCCTACTTGTACTTACCTAAAAGATTACGTAATGTCGTAAAAATGATTTAGGTCACATTGTGGTTTTCAGTGGTGTTTGAGGGAATGAAATTCATCTCGTTATGTTTATGAGGCATGTAATCAACCCTGCGCTCGACATATTGCGCCTAGAGCACGCGGACTGAATTTATATTGCTGTATCTTTGGTCATATCATATCACTCGCGTACCGCTCGAGTTTGTTTTGCAATAAATGGTACCTATAATTTAATAAGCGTTTAATATTATAGATATGATGGGCTATACATTGAGTTATTTTTATGTTTTTTACTTCTTAGGACATAACTCGTCATTTTTGTGTTGTATATATTGGGCGAAATTGTGCTTTTTTTGATACAAGTATAAATTACGCGTAGGTAACCCACATATTCCAACTTATTCATACGGAAGTATGGAATATTTTTTCACTTTGCACAGGCGCGGCGGTGTTCATTTCGCATTTGCAAAAATAGTCGAAAGCGATACGAAAAGGTAATCGACAGTTGTTGTTGTTAGGCTAAGTTACTAGGGCTTCACTAGACAGATGATTACTTATGAAATCTATATGGCTTATCCAGGGCTTATCAAAATGTATGTAAGAAGTCTAAGAACCAAATAGTTCCAACATTTACAACAACGGTAGCCTAAATATGTTATATATGTCTTAGGCATACAATACCTATAGATAATAATAGCTAATTGATTAAACTGAAAAGGTACCAACAAGCAGAATGGACCATTAAATTTGTGCTACTAATAAAAACAAACGCTTGATGGAATCTGTTTATTGGAGATACCTACCGATTTTATTGCGAGAAGTCTATTACTTTGGTACGCACATAAAATGAAATTGAACCTAACCAACATCTCTGCTTGGGTCAAGTCAAGTCGATGCCATTTCTTCTTGTTGAAGGCAGAGCCTACCTACATAAAGATTAAGGTATTTCTCATTATATTTACCACTACTCTTCCTTGGGAACATGTGAATTCACACAACATAGACGTGTTTTTCTATAGTCGAGGAAGTTACGTGTATTCGAACAATTATTAGGTATCAAGCAATGTCTTCCTCAAATCTTTTGACGAGAATTCTAACCTATTTAAGTTAATGTAGAAATATAAGGCGTTGTTCAGCAGTGAATGGCTACGGCTGATACATAGGTACTAGGAAGATGGCAACGCGCGGACGGCCCGCCTGATGGTAAGCGATCACACATTACTGTATTTAGATGGTAGGCGGTCACTGCATACAGATATCTGTCTTGAATAAGTCTTGGACATGATACTGAGCTAAATAGGCACCTTCTTTACTACTTTTACGAATTCCAATAAGGTCACCCAGCCTTCAAGGATATGATAATTATTCAGATATGTACCTACTTTTCTGTATCTAAAATAGACGTACCTAAGCTTAAAATTGCAAGCTATGGGGCGTGTAAGTAACATTCTTAGAGCTTGTATTTATTTTTAAAGAGGATTAACGCGACTCGTTAGATAGTGTTAATCTGAAAGGCTCTCACTCAGTTACTCAGTAGAGTCCATTAGAGTCGGCTGGCGTGGCGGGGGGCGACTGCGGCGGCCGGCCCCTGCAGCGAATTCTCCACCATTATTAGAATAAAGCATTTGCATATTATATTAAAATAGATGTCATAGCCGTGTGTGAGTTTTATTGATACCTATTATTTATAGTGACATCCCTACAACAGAAACTGTTCTCAAATTATTAATTATATATTCTAACTAATTAAAATTAAATTTTGTTTTGTTTCCAATAAATCAGATTCAACTCCTAGTTTTTTGACATTGCTAACACGATATGCATATAGCTATTAAATATACCTATGCACATCAAGCCGGTAGCGTGCATGACCTACCCACATAATGAAATAGAATCAATATCGTCTTTATTCCACAAGACTTTACAGAGAATTACTTTTAAATCGTCAGAATCTACGGGTTCAGAGGGCGTATAGCTAAAAAGTATCCAGCATGAAACATAGTAATTAGTCTTAACGAAACATAAAGATATGACACGAATGTTTCATGTTCACAAAATCACAAATCAGTGAAATAATAGCTAGTAAAAATAATAACGAGTAGTTTTGTACATAATCAGTCCAGGCTAAGATACTTTAGATTCTCACTTTTTTTGGGCACGTATTCCACCGCGACGAAAGCCATTGTAGGTACATCTTGTACTGCAAGAGAAAGCCGAGGTTACCAGACCGCGGGGCAGATCTACAATGAGGTAGTGATGGTTACCACTACAAACTCCAAAAATGACTATATTCTCTTGGCAAATGACTGCGAAAGAACTAGAGACGAATGTTGTCGCATTGAAAAATTGGTCTACGAACAGGCCACTTAAACTCGAACACGACTTATAGTCTGTGAATTCATCTGTATTAATTTGTCAATTGTCTATGATCGCTCTCTTTTAACTTCACTTCTTGTACAGCTGTAACGGGGCTCTCAATAAACACTAAATTAATGATAAGTATTTTCTATAAATTATGAACCCACTGATTAATATAAAACTATTACGCCCACGACCAGAGCGATCAAGCGTGAAGCAATAATAAAAATAAAAATAAATGTTGTATTTGACTAGTTTCCGGTCTGTGTTGCGTATAACTAGAACCTACTTACTATACCAGACCTGAGCAACAAGTTGGCAGCATGCCCGTGATCTGTGTTGTAAGGCTGCCTTGGGCACTTAAACTCGAACTAATAGCCCATCTACCGTAAACTGACTACCACTGTTAGTTTCAAATATTCATCTTTATCTAATTGATAATGTCCGCTTTTATCTCTTATACCCTTTTTATTGAGCAACTGGTGCACCTTGTGGTACTACATGGTATCACCTTAGCAGTTCAATAATATATTATAGTACTATTATCGTACAGGATGCGTTAATGTTAGTCCTTAAGATAGCCAAACTTTTAGTCCGATCTGAAGCTAGCCAGTAGCGGATGTAATAAAATACCCCAATTCATGTATGTACGTAAGTTTTCACACAGGACTTGCTTTTCCAACTCTAAAGTCATCTAGTAGACAAATAAAAAATAATATTATTGTTTGTTTGTCTCCTACGCTCCTATACCATTAATGCAATTACGTTGAAACTTTGCGATATTGTTGTAAGAGTTCCGTGAAGTGTCCTTGCAATTAATAAGTAAGTAAAGTTCAGTTATATCATTGTGGTCAGCGCAAATATAGCGGCATTGCAAGAATTGCAACCGAACATGCGCGGGCACAGGTTATAAATAATAATTTATCTGTTTAAAGAATTGTAAAGAAACTGTTACTGAACACATTATGCTATGAGAAAATGTTACTGAAAAACTAGGCAAACTCCAGCTAAAGGCTAGCGAACGTGCAGCGGTATAACTTAAGAGCAACAAACTATAGGGGAGAGTAATTATTCTTAATATCTTGAGCACACCTGGGGCAACTGCGCAGATTCTCCGTAAATGGATCTCCGCCTTTATGATTATTTATTTAATAGGTAAGTCTAATAGTTTATGGTCTAACATTAAGTTAATTCTGCGCACACTCTCTGATCTTAACTTTAGCTTAATACATGATATTATTTATACTAATAAATATATACCTACCTACTCATATTGAATCTTGTATATTTTATGACATGCTTATCTATCTGACAAGCATCTATTCTATTTTCGTGCCTGTGGCTTTGTCCGCGTAGAAATTAGTAGGAAAAAAAGAAAAATACCCGTTGTAAGTTTTTTTGGGGTAAACGTATGTTTGAGCATGGTCAAGGTCTATTTTTGTGTTCCATTTAATTCATTCCACCGTTTTGGCGCGATAGATTTATCAAATAAACAAACATCCATAATTAAGAATATTGAGACCTACATATTGAATTTGTAGGATAGGATAGGATAAGATACATTAGGACACTCAGTACTCCGATATAACTATAATTTAACAAGCTTTATTTATCTTCTCCATTCGTATATTTATCCGATTAATGTTTGTAATCTATTCTTCGAGCAGTTGTTATTGGTGTGCAACGGTTCTCACAGATGGGCGTCGCCATAAATACTGCCAGGGAGGTGCATCTGCATCTACACTTTATACGATGATGTAGAAGTGTAGATATACTATGGTATATCTACACTTCTGCATCTACACTTCTAAACTTCTACATCTACACTTCTACATCAACACTATCTACACTAATCTACATCTATCTACATCTACACTATCTACACTAATATTATAAAGAGGAAAGATTTGTATTTTTGTGGGTTTGTATTGAATAGGCTCCGAAACTACTGGATCGATTTCAAAAATTCTTTCACCGTTGGAAAGCTAAATTATCACTGAGTAATATAGGCTACTAGCTGCCCGCCCCGGCTTCACGCGGGTAGACACAATATTTGATAAATGTCTAACCGTGCGAAGCGGGAGCGGGCCGCTAGTTTAATATATAACAACAGCATTATGCATGTTTATTTACATCAAAATAAAACAATTGGATTTCTAATGATGATTGAGTAACCCAACGACAATGATACGTTCTGTTGCTTCACAGACCTATAAAAAATCATTCATTATCCTGGCCCCGCTACACATACTTGATTTTTATTGGACGGAATAAACTTGACTTTCTTTTCTTGTCAATCACGTTTCTATTTACAACCGTTTCCGAGGTTTTATTGTTGTACAAATAAACAAATACATGTCTAGGCGCAATATTATTTACGAGCGGTCGTAACTGAGCACCGTAAACTAGCATTAACCACTAAATTGACCGCAATAATACTTCCCTTTTAAATTCTAAACGTGATACTGTAACTATGTGTTTCACTATCTCTGATTTCCATTGAATATTATATGAGCTATTCTTTTTGGTTTATTTTACTTTAGCTAAAATAAAACACGCGACACATTGCCAGATTATCATGGCGTAAGATTCAAATATTTTTTTATACAGGACCTAATTAAGTTGAGGATAAATCTTATTTTTTTCATGAAGTGTATTTGGTATTATGTTTTATCATTTTTTGTCAAGCTAGTAGTAATGCTACTAGCACAGTGACTCCTAATCAATATCTGGGTAACTAGGTTGGTGGCAACTCGTTAGTGATATCCCTGGTATCACTAGCGGCTATAAGCTACGGTCATTGCTTATCATCAGGTGGACCGTGAGCTTGTATGTCAACTCAGTGGTATAAAAAAAACAGATAAAACTATTTACAAAAAACAGAACTTAACCTACCAACTTATAGATAAAAGATCTGACCCAAACCAGAATCATGCGGGAGGGTGCCAAGAATGCTGGCAGCCACGCTGGATAGCAATGCTGATTGTGTATTTTTAAATGTAAAGCTTCGTAACAATGTAAAAATCCTAGTCTTATTGTTGATACGCTATATTTTATGATCGAAAACTATATCTGCCGAACATGGCCGTAAGGCTGTCTTTATTTGTATAGATATAGGTATTCATCCGTGCGCTCTTACCGCGTAGTTCCATCGCGTTGTAGATGAACCTTGAAACGGAAAACGCACAAGTTTTATAAGATACTATAGAATTTTCTGTGAAAATTGACCCATAAACTATATTTGTCATTAATGGTGTGGTGGCGCAACAGATAGTCGGTGAAAATCACAACTTGTCTGGGTGGTCAGCGCGAAATAATGAAATCTTTATGGGGTAATTTTTTTCTCGGCGTGGCATATCACTTTTTTTAATTAAATTTTATTTTTATTGTCTTTAGCTCAGAGTAGATAATTTATTATCTTTAGTAAAAAAAGTTTTAATTTTGGCTTGAGCTATTGTTATTCGGTAGGTAACCAACCTGCCAGTGAACACCAACCTACCAGTGAACCAAACAGTATAGTAAAATGACTTACTTATAAGCAAAATTAATGTGTGTATGTGTATAGATTATAATAAAAAAATATCATAATATAATTTAGAACTAATGCCAATACTCACGAAATCAAGTATAATATAAGCATAAGAATATGAATATCGCTGTTATTAATAAAAATTAAATAAACTAATTATATTAATATCCATTATAGTATTCATAGCATTGCTCTATTTATTAATGTATTATAATTTGGGTGAAACTTTCGTTGAATACCGAAGTCGTAACAAAGTAATTTGGTTTAATAAGTACTGTCGAAGCAGCTGTGTGAATCTTAATTTCCACTATATTATTCAGAAGTTTGTGTAATATCGGGTAATTCAATATGAGGCTGGCACCCCTATCATTTCATAGTCAGTGCTTGCCGGTCTTTGAACGACGGCACTCGCGTAGAGCTACGCCGTAGCACCGTAGCACTACGAATACGCGCTCCCACGTACGTACGTACTATATTTTTTTGAGGAGTAAATGTTTAGTGATAAAACTATATGGTGATAAAATATTAAGCTACGAAATAAATTAAATCTTTAATTTGTTTAAATATTAAATAATTGTGTAGTTAAAGTATGATAATCGAACTAGTAGTTCATGACAACGGTATAGTAAAATTGCTACATGATATTTCAGTTCTATTAGTGGTTTTATAATAAATTGTATTGTGCATATTCTACGAATACATTGTGTCGTACTCAATCATACAAATAGTATAGTGACGACGACATAGTTACAAAGAACTAGAAGAAACCCTTTTTTCTTATAAAAGCGGTCTAGATTTTTACTCTGGGAAATATTGCGACAGTTAGTACAAACTGGTAATCTTTTCCCTCACAAACCTAATAAAGTGACTATAAATATTGTGACATCTGAGCTGCCTACGCTTGAGATATTCGGAGCAAAAAGTTTGAGATGGAAATAGTATGATATTTTCCATACAGTCCCGGGAAGTTTTACCTGCTTGCCCTTTCACGCTGTAACGGACCGGTCGCTTTGAAACACACTTGTTACAATCGCGCTACTATTCTACCGACCTTCTGGAGCAAATACAGTAGAGAGGGATAGTTTATTCAACATTTTAGATAAAGTCAATGATAACTCTCACAAATTACTGGGCCAATAATATTGGCTAATAGTATTTGATAAACTAACATAATGTAACAGATAAATTATATTTTATTTAAACTTGCTATACGAGATCTTTCATTTAAAACGTGACCTTCTGTTTGGGATAGTATTTTCATACAGAAGATCACATCAAGCAACACTTATCTTGTGTAGTGATGCGCTGCAGTGAGTAGGATATAAAAAAATATCGACTTGGTCCTGAGCTGACAGTGGATGACTTTTGTGGTGGTGCTCAAGTGATACGACTGGTATAACTACGAGCTTCAAAAAGAAATTATAAACAATTCATTTATTAATGAGCGGTTTCACGCTAAACTAGGCCCGGGGTCTGTTATTTCATTGATAAACGATTTCTATAAAACACAATTACTACGGATACGGAATGGAGCCATACTTGGGTGTCAATTTTAGAGTCTGTAAAACGCGAGTGATACCTCTGGTGTTGCAAGGGTCCATGGGCTACGGCGGCCGCTTACAATCAGGCCATATACTTGTTTGACACCTTAGTGGTAATAAAAAAAAACAATGCAAATAGGCTATGATATTTTCACGATAGCAAAATAACTTATAAATTGGTATCATCTTCTCCGCTCAACTATAAACACAACTACTTTTTTTGGGCAATCAATCGTGTTTCAGTGTTATATCGACGTGATTCACACGTATACGAACGATACGGCGAACGAGAGCTTATGAATAATAAATAGCCATGGCACACTTGTCAAACGACGAATATACGAATAAAATGTACATATAATTATAGTAGGTATATCTCGACTTTGGAGTAGTGTACAATTTTGTACGATATATCGGAATTATCAACTAAAAATATTAATCAACTAGCTGCCCGCCCCGGTTTTGCACGGGTGGACATTTATTAAATATCTTCAAAAGTGAGATAGGGCGATTTGGGATTTCCTGTGGGTTTTCCCATTTAAATTGGAGCCGCCCGACTGGCGACTGTACCTCCACCTTACAGAAGACCGCAGTGAAATAACGCTACTTGATGTAGTGCTGTGTTACAGCGATAAGTAAGGTTGCCAGTGTTCCACGAGGATACACTGGGCTAGTAGTAATGCTGCTAGCACAGTGAGTCCTCATCAACAACATGGTTGGCAACCCGTTAGTTATACCCCTAGTATAGCTAGCGGCTATAGGCTACGGTAACTCCTTACCATCAGGTTGGCCGTATGCTTGTGTGCCGCCTTAGTGGTATATAAAAAAAAACGTATCTACCCGTGCGAAGCCAGGGCGGGCATCTAGTATAATATATAGCCTATGTTACTCAGTGATAATATACATATAATAAAGGCTAGAGTCTGTCTTTACGTAAGAATAAGTAAAAGTAAATATACTAGCTATGAAATATCTCAACATAATATTAATCGAAGTCGCTTCCCGCCGTCTGTACGCAAGCATAAAGGATGGAGTGACTCCTGAAGAAGAATTTTATGTATAATGCCCGTGCGAAGCCGAGGCGGGTCACTAGTATATAATAAACTAAGAAAAGTAAGTCGCTATGTGCGTGCAGCATCTGCAAATTACTTTCAAGGCGTTATATAGGATCAGTTCACAGGTGGCATTTAGTCTCAATGGACCCAACAAATTAAATTACATACATTCAAAGAATGGTATTACTAAAAGCTTAATTACTTAACTCGCAATAACTTTACATACACTAGAAGTGAGAAAATATTTGGCTTGTGTTTTACCACATGAGTGAGTTTTTATAGGCAACATTATTCGCGGTTAGCATGGGTAAAGCCGGATCGATTAATCGATAATCGAGTACCCTTTGATACCGATAGCTAATTTTAACAGCATTGGAAATCGTAACGAGTTTGTCAGCATCGTAAATTATAATAATAACTGGCGACCCGCCCCGGCTTCGCACGGCCAGCGTTAGCCATAGAAGTTAAATATCTACAAAACAATTAATTATACATAAAAACCTTTCACTTGTCACTCTATCTATTTAAAAAAACGCATCAAAGATCTAAGCATACATAGGAACAGGAAAGCGACTTTGTTTTATACTATGTAGTGATATAATTGTTAACAGCGTACATTAAAAAAAAAAGGTACTAATAATTAGTATGAAAATTTTGGCACTTAAGAGCAACGTTTTTTCGAATACTTGCTACCAGTAGCACCTGCATGAATAGTTTGCGACATCGTTTTCGTATCGCCTTCGGCTATTTTTGTATTGGAAAATGAACAGCGCTGCGGCGGTGAAAAGTGGAACTAAAAATTTGTATGACAATTTTGACACGTCGCAAGTTACGTTTTCGAATACGTAGTCGAAAAATATTCCTGCTACCGGCACAGTACTGTTGCTTGAATTGTATTACAGTGGTGGCATAATAACCCTTTTGATAGATTTTTGTTGTTTACAATTGAATATACATAATACAATATAAATACCTACTCCTAGAAATTATTTTCTACAAACTATTGTTATTGCTATTCTTACGAATTTCAAAACTAATCACAATGTAATGAGAATCGATAAGATAATCGATAAATTAAACGAATGATTAATATGTCTGCACTTCACATTGGCTTACGTAGACTTTTTGCTGATAGTCAACTTTAGCGGCTTAGTTCGTAATTGATTGGCGAATAGGATTAGCCTACATGAACACTTCCATGATGGAATATTTTTTCGAGGTTAAACTTACTTATGGTTTCTTTTTCGTTAAGGTTATCTTACTTTATTATAAGATTTGCCTTAAGTTCATCATCATTATCATTATGCATTAATCAGTTTTAAAGGCGTTCACAGCTTAACCGTTCGACTTTCTTTGTTATAAATTATTAACTTTCTCTCAGAAATGGCATTATTTTATTTGGAATGTAGGTTAAAGTTTTATTAAAAGACAAAAGAGGTAAAGTACATAATATGACGTAACTAAGCCCTCTTAATTTGTCAATGACCCTTCTGGCGGGTAGTGCAATGCGGCTGGCAGTATAACGGCTGCCGGCATCGTCGCTTATACCAATATTTGTTATCGTGAGTCGCGGCACGTCGAGCCTGTTTCTTACAGCCGTGTATTTCTTAGTCGTCCTGTTTTCTCTACGTTAAGTCCGCCCATAGAACTGCTCGTTTCGTCGAAAGAGCTGAATTTTGAGGCTCGCTTTCACACGCACTGTTGTGAAAGCTTAGAATCGAATTTAAAAAGAAGACTCATATGATTCTTTTTGACATCTCCAATTCGCAAAATCAGAGTATGATTGGTGCTAACTGTTACTATACAAGGTAGCTCTGTGTAAAAGTAAGTGATAAAAAGTCTACGTGTACCAATTCTGCGATTATTCAGACAAACATTGTGTTCGTCTTTCTCTTTTTAGTAAACTTATTCAAAATATTGTTTGAATACATTTGTCTAAGGTATGAGACTCAATCGCCTGGGAGTCGACATAAAATGAGGCTTTATGCGATTTTTCTCCGAACTGAGATTGAACAAAATGTTTTGTTTGGTATATTAGTGTCTCCCGCAACATCCGCGGGCCACCGTCTGCGCGAATACGTAAGTGCAATAAGCAATAGATTCTTTAGGTATATTCTATTAGATCGAAAATAATATTCTAATTCTTTTTGCTTGCCTTGCGCTGTCAATACGAATGACGTTGACTTCGATCTTGTAAATTTTTAAAACATGCTTGTTCCATGAAAAATCGAAGTAGATTTTGAGATTCCTAATTGAAGAATGGATCAGACAAGGAGATCAATCATTATGAGATTTCACGAACTCATAGCTTTACGGCCAGCAGCAACAGTTGTGCAACCAGCTGCTTTTATCTAACACGTAAATAATCAAATTGAGAGAAAAAAATCCCGTCGTTCCAGGAATTGCGTGGTAAGATTGCGTCCAAAATTTATTACAGGAGCCTTTTTCAAAAGACCACCGATATTTCGACTACACAATGGGCGGTAATATACTATTTCACTTCCGCTTAAATGGGGAATTTAAAGATGTTTGTACTTAAGCGAAAAGCGCAAAGGTCGCCTCTGTGGTTCACCAGTATTCAGTTTGTTTTGAGATATTATGATCTTGGGTTCAAAGTTGGGTTTAAAGTCTCTCATTAATTTATTTTTTAGTTAATTTTCAGGAAAAATAACTAAAAATTGACAATTTACTGGAAAGTGGGGAGAGAGGCCTTTGCCCAGCGGTGGGACAGCAACGGCTAGATAGATAGATCGATTTTTCAGGACGGAGTAAAATGTACTGATAACTTTTCTGTGCTTACAAAACTTCAAGTAGCTATTTATTTATATGTTTCATTAAATACAAAGTTTGACTTATGTTTCGTTAAATAAATTACGCAAAATACGGATGTAATATAATAGGATTAATTTAAGCTTTGCATAAAAACGTAAGGATGCATAATTAAGACCAATCTCTCGAAGACATAAAATTGCCGTATGAATGTGGGGATCGAAATTATTTTATTTGAAAGAGCGAGACCTATCATCAATCAAATACAATCATGAACACAATTTAAAGACAAACAACCCAGTTCAAAGACTAAAACATTATGACGTAACACTAACATGTACACAACTTAAAAAAAACAGTAAAACCACACGAGTGTGTAATGGAAAGCGGCTTCCATTTGCGAGAACGCATAAAAAATGTACGTCAAGCGAACCTCTAACATGGGTGGCTAGTTTAAACATTTACCGTTTTGTGAGCGGTTTTTACGTAGCTGGCCGGCTGAGATAAATCGAAAATTATGGCTAGGCTTCTCGTACTATGTCAACACGTCATTAGCCGATATTGCCGACTCGATTTACGCTAACCATTAATTGTTTTAATACATAAAATTGGGCAAGATTTATTATATGATATATATAGTACGATAGATATGATTATATTTTATTGTCAATATAAAAAAAAGTACATGCTCATTGACCTATTATGTACTAAGCCACTAATACATACATGCTATCCATTTTCGTCTACAGAAGAACTAGCTTCGGTTTTCTAGGAATGTCTCAAATACAACAGGTCCATATTGTGGTCTTTCCAAATTTTGTTTAATCGCACAAGTCTTTCTACAGAAAGCGATAAAACCATACCGCAATACCATCTTAAGGTTCTCAAGTAAGTCTTACCACCCAAAGGTCTTACCTTTCTGTTGTTTCAAGAACATAAAGTGTTTCCAAGTTATTGCATTATAATACGATCGCGGTCGGACCCGTGCCTGTCTGTCTTTGTTATTAAATTTCTTGTATCTTAAAAGGTATTTTGCAAAAGTTATCTACATCAGTATAGGTATATAAAGTGAATTACATGAATAAAGTTATAGGTATAATGCTCGGACATTATCACACAGCGCCAACTAGCCTCCAAACCAAGCAAAGCTTGTACAATGGGAACCAGCAGCTGATACAATACATATTTGCCTACTTTATTTTTGTAAAAACATACTTATCATACATAGGATATTATAGGATACATAGGATAGGGTCGGTGACGCGCGAGTGACCCCTGATGTTGCAAGCGTCTATAGGCTGCGATAACCGCTTACCATCAGGCGGGCCGGATGATTGCTTGCCACCATAGTGGTATAAAAAACTGTTTGTCAAATAAATGTATGCTCCGGCGTGAATCGAACCCGCGACCTCTAGCGTCAGGTAGGTATACTTTCCACTAGTCTAGTGGTAAGTCATTGTAATGCCATTCTAATGCTGGTCTAGACCATCGGTCTCGTCGAATGGGTGCAAAATATTAAAATTACAATACGAGTATGTTATGTAAGGATTATGAGATTTTAAAACCTGTATTAATATAGTTTATAAACAATAAACAATTTATAGAATCCCAATAAAGTATGCAAGTTAATGTTTGTTTTACGTCACACTGTTAGTTAAACCGATAGATCGAGAATAATAGCCCAGTTGCGTGTATAACAAAACAAATTTAGCATCATATCGAATTTCAATTAAATGTTTTATCAAGTTATCAACGTGGCAGTAAAATTATTTATCGTAATCATTTTCCCAACTCAGACGCAATTAGCCACATAAAAGTTATAAATGTAGATTTAACTAGCCTTTGAGCACATTTTCCAATTAAACCATGAACGCTCCTTTGAAATGTTCTGACGTGTGTTTAACGTAGGCTTCCGTTTAGCTGACTAAAGCTGAGTTAAATTAATTGTGGCTGAATTGAAGTATTCCTAGCAAAAGACGTAGGTTGTATAAATCAGTTAAAAAATAAAGGAATATATCCATACTTAATATTATAAATGCGAAAGTTACTCTGTTTGTTTGCTACCTTTTTAGGACTAAACGGCTGAACGGCTCGTAGTGAAATTTGGCAATGAGATAGATTATGACCTGGGATGGACATAGGTTTTCTATATCTATAACCAAACGGGCGAAGCCGCGGCTAAATGCTAGTACTTTGTATATATCGTTAAAAAGTTCCCTACATAAACAGTCTTCAAAAATGTTTATTTATGAAAGTTGCTGCTTATGTTAAAAACAAAAGATGTCAATGCAGTTTGTAATATCTTGAAAAGTTTAGGACGGTCATAGAATGTTTTCTTACGCTACAATCGGTAAGGTATGCGTCCTTATAGCCGGTCTCAAAAATCCATTCTATGTAGGGATGAAAGTAGTGTGAATGTATATATATAAACTACCATCAATGACATGTGTCAATTGAGTTTGTCACGAGAGAAGGGAAAGTAAAACGGTTTAGTAATATTAATAGGTATATTTCTATTTTTCTTTACAATTCATAATATTCATGCGTGAAGAAAAAACTGTACCCGTTTTTAGGACATTTGTTCGGACGTAGGAATATGTAATTTGACACAGTTAAAAGTGTATATGGAGGAATGCAGGAAGCATTATTTTATTATATAAGATGCATTAGTAATATATTAAATTAATAAAAAACAGTACGCACACCATCATACATTTTGAAAATAAGTCTTACTGATCATGTCAAAGACTTAATATTTTATATTTTAAGAAACCATGCGAAAAACTCATTAAAGTGTAGAATTTAGTTTAAAGGAGTCAATTATCTTGTCACACATTAATCTAAATTACACTAAATTAACTTAGAACTGTCAAATTAGGTTTGAGTGATGTCAAGTAAAATAAATCCTGTTAAAACGATGGACATTTTAGTTTCAATGACCAACAGAATAGGGTAACTATTTAGTTAAGTTTTAGCTTAGAAAGGTGAACGAACAAGAGAATTGGCACCATTCAGAATCAAAATCAAAACGTCATTTATTCAGTTTAGACCCTATTAAGGCACTCATGCAGTTCTAAATAACCACCGGTTCGGAAAAAAAGTCACCTGAGAAGAAACTCAGTGCTCTGCCTTTTTTTCATGCAACAATCATGATATAACAATGTTCATTTGTCTATTTTATTGTGTAAGAATGACAATAGTATAACACAGCTCTCTACAGGTTTCTCAGTCTTTCTCCTGTCACGTATAAACGACGGAAACCGATTGAACGTACAATTTAATCTAACTATTATTGTTATTTTTATAGGTTGACCTTTCCAATTCGCGTTAATTTATTATTCTCTTCAAAATATCATTGAATAAATCATAATTGATTTGAATCTTTTGAAATGTGATTCGATTTTCTTCGGAGTTCTTAGGAAATTTTATGATAGGGTTTCTCACTTTAAAGTACTTTTATTAAATATTCCTAATGACTGTAGACTGGTGGAAACAGGCGGAAAAAACTTTTTTTTTGTATGTTGTATTTTAGCGAGGTGAGTGAGCATTTGAATTTAAATCCGATTTCAGTGTTATTCTGTTCGTTTGAAAGTGATGAGAAATACTGTTTCCATCGCTGCTTCTCATGCTTCGATAGTTTTTTGGGTCCAGTTACCAAGGGCAAAACGGAGGCGACTAGGTAATTCTGCTATTGGAACAAAAAATCATGGAAATAATAATTTGACATCCGTTGGGAGCAAGAGGAAGAAATCAATTACCTTCTAAACCTTAGGAATAATTTCTCTATTTGATCAAGGGCTGGACATACCATTTTGGTTTCAAAATTAAATTATTATTGTAAGGAGACCACCTGCGCCTATATATTGTGAGATTTCCCCAAGGATAGCTAGGGTTCTGTGCCAATATGCGAGATTTGTACACACGCACGTTTATTTATTCGCAAACAAGTAAAATAGCAACACAACTACATACAAAAATGATATGTAACAAATACAATATTTAATTTCCAAAGTCCGGGCGCCATTGGGCGCGAAAATTATGCTATAATTAGCCTAAATCGAACTACAGCTTTGTTTATTTTAAAAGGTAGGTACATCAGCAATACAACATATTGCAAGATTATACTTAGATATTGGTGTCAATTCTGTTAATCCAAATTACTCAACTTAACTAATTTGACAGGTCTAAAAGTATTGCTATCCCTATTTAGACCTGTCAAATTAGTTAAGTTTAGTAATATTGTACAACAGAATTGGCACCATTATCTGATTTTCATTTCTGTGTGTCATTAAGTCGTCAAAACATACAATAAATGGAAAGCGTAGAACCTGAATTGAACTTAGTAACGCTGAATGACAGTAATTCTGACACGGAAAACCTTAACCTTTTCTGGCTTTCCATCAATATTCCGTTAAAAATGACGCTGATCGTATCAATCGACGGGTATCCCGGGCTTAGAATTACTTACTAACACATATAGTATTCAAAACTTTCATCAAATTGCGTTTATTGTAACATAATCTGTTCTAAAAAATACATACAGACGAACATAGAACCTTCATAATTTTTGAATCGGTTAAAATAATATCAAATCTCAATTAACGCACTCGACGTCGCGACTAGAATCCTAATAACTCGCTACTCACGTTTCAAGAGACAATTTATCCCAACATAATCTCAAGGGAGATACAAAGCGGCTCCTAATTATAGTATCGATATACCAAACAGTTATTACGCTCAATATAAATTGCTTTTATCGAAATTGTTAGATATGTTTGTAGCTAGTCTTAATGCTTTGACCCTAGAGCCCCGTGGGAGATCTTCGGTGTTACGAGGCAATAATATGGATTTTTAAGGGATTTATTTAATAGTTTATTGATGTAACTTGATACAATTTTATCATTCAAGTCCAAAAATGTTGTTTGTTGTAATAATAATAACATTTTGACTTCACTGGTTAGTTATATAACATTGTAGAATTTTATCTTTAAGAATAGAACACATACAGTTTCTGCTTATATGTATAATTTGGTTGTATTATAAGAAAAATAATATTGCATTTTTTCATTATTTCAATCTTATATCAAGTAAATAAATTATAGAGTTTTGACACTACAATATATATTATAATAAATAATTCTTGGACATTATCACACAGCACCATCTGGCCCCAAACTAAGCACAGCTTTTACCATGCGAACCAGCAGCTGATAGAATACTTATATTGTGTATCCAGCCGAGTTATCGACCACAACACAACATAATGCGGGGCGGTTGAACAGTGAAAATGTCTCATTAACCACTAACTGTCATGTGCATTAAATTAGGATGTGCTTGGTTACTCCAAGCTATGTTATACTAGCTTCTACCTAGGGCTTCGCCCGTGTGATTCTAGATAAAGAAAGCCTATGTCCTTCTACAGGTTATAATCTATCACCTTGTAAAATTTTATTACAATCCGTTCAGCCATTTAGTACTGAAAAGGTAGCAAACAAACAGAGTTACTTACGCATATATAATATTAGTATAGAGGCACGTAAAGTCTGAAATGATGGTATGGTAAAGAGTAGGTACTCCTGGCCTTAATTAAAAAAGAAATATGTATAAATTTTAAAGTTTTTTTTTCAGTTATCATGTAGCAATTTCAATTAAAGAACAAAATGAACAATATGCTCTCAAAGTGCTCAATCTCAAAGTAGCCGACAATGTTGAACGGTTCCACGGAGCGGGGCGCATTGTCCCTCCAATCGTCACCTGTCAAAGTGTCTACGTCACCAGTGCGAGCGTCACCTAGTCCAGTAAGGGCGCCACCGTCGCCTCTAAAGTCTTCTCTATCGAGTGGTGGTAGGCAGCGGTCACCGAGGCGTTGCCAGTTCGCCGCACCCGTGGAGGATGCGAGAGACAAGTGTGGGACGTCGTGGTTGTGTCGGCGTGGAGCCGGCGTCGGCGAGGAATCTGATCCGGAAAAATCTCCTGGACCCAGCGTGTCCTTGGCGCAGAGCTGCGATGACTCCGCACCGCCTCCTAAGAACTGCTTCAGACTCGTCATGTTGGGGTGAGTTATTTATATTTAGACTTGCTGTTACCCGTGACTTCGTCTGCAATTGTTTAAAGAAATATAGTGTATGTCCTTCCCCAGGATATAATCTATTTCCGTGCCAATTTTAATTACGATACGTTCAGCCGTTTAGTCATGATAAGGACAAATAGAGTAACTTTCGCATTTTTATATTAGTAATAAGTAATAGTTTGGATAAGAAATATACTGCATGTCTAATACGGTTGGTTATATACTATTGAACTGGTCAAGGCTTTGTAATATGAGATAACATGACATTTTTAGTATCTTAATTTTTCTTAAAGTCACTTTGGGACTATGTCGTGCCACTTTGTTATAAACAAATTATTTGTGGAATAATATATTTGGTCTCACAACACTCAGACCGATCAGGGCTATCAAATATTGATTATAGAATCAAGACAGAAGAAGTTGATACTTGGACGTATTTCTTATGTACAACTTTTGTATCTTGGAGTGCTTCTGGGGAAAATACTTTGTTATAAAGTTATTTACGAAGTCATAAATAGATTCTGTAACTTTAGACTTATTTACTGGCTTTTTTCTGGAAGGTCAAATTACTTCATGCAAGAGTAAAATTGAACAGTATTATTTTATACTTAAGTAAGTGTATTAAGTAATAAACTACGTGAGGAGCATAAAAACCTGAACATTTGGCTCTAGAGAGGTGAAATGAACCAATATCACTTTTACGGTTATTGGGGAAATGAAAATTATATCTTGAATAGATTGAGAATGACGTCAAATTTTTTATCGTGCAATTTGGCAACTGCGTATTACTTGGTCCTGCAGAAATAAAATAACTAACCTGAATAAATAAAGAAAGCTGTTTTTATCTTCTTATTAGCATTAAACATCTACACTAATATTATAAAGAGGAAGGATTTGTTTGTTTGTATTGAATAGGTTCCGAAACTACTGAAACGATTTCAAAAATTATTTTGCCGTTTCAAAGCTACATTATCACTGAATAACATAGGCTGTATATTGTTACATTGATACGCGAGCGAAGTCGCGGAGAAAACAGCTAGGGGAATGAATATTAATATTTTTTTCAGATATATGAGGGAGATATAATATGAAAAGTTAAAAGCTCGCTGGTCTAGTCACTAGATTTACTTACGTCAGGTATACTCACCACTAGACTACTATATTTCAGTTATTTCATTTATATTTTAAACTATTACTTTATCGAAAACTGATAATGATTAGTTAAAATACGTAATTAATACTAATAAACATAAAATATTCATTCACTTGTAATAATATCTGAAACTAATCTCTTCTATGTTAATAGTTTTAATTCTAACTAGTAGCTAGTTAGCTAGTAGCTATTTTCACACTGTCGCATTGCCAGTAGTCCAACAGACAGATTAGCAAGATGTACCCATTATTCAGCTTTGACAGTACAGTAGGAATGTTAATTCGTAATGTTATCTCCAGGTAGTTTATTAATCCGTCTGCATTACCTGCTCCTGCTCTCGGTAATACTTCCGTAATCCGTAATTTCTCCGGTAATACCCGGATTACAAAAAGCCAGGGACTTGTAATCTTTAGCTGTTAGCCCTCTCTGCTTTCCACATCTTTTACATTAATGCTTAATGAAATATTTTTGTACGCAAATGATTTACGAAAGAAATATATTTGTTACTAGCGGCCCGCCCCGGCTTCGCACGGGTAGACATTAGTTTCGGAGCCAGTTTCGGTCCAGTATTTTTTAAGTTTATTCGTTACATACAAAAATACAAATCTTTCCTCTCTATAATATTAGTGTAGATAACGTTCCACTTTTGACTGTTTAATTTAAAACAAATTAAAATTAAATGGACCACATTTTTATCAGCGAAATTATAAATGATGTAGGTATTATATATGTACCTGTAGACATATTAATTTTATTACGTATTTTATGCCAGTTTTATTGAATTAAAGAGGTTTAAAAGTTTCTTAGATTTTAATATTTGTTACGGCCATAAACACTTAACTGAAGTTTTCAATAACTCGTTGACTCGTATAAGTAACTGATAATTTGTCCCAAATGAATTGAACATCAGACCCTCTGAACTGTCGGCTATCTCTAGATATTCGATTAGTCTCTCCCTACTCTTGAGTGCTATGGGCCGATGTAACGATCACCGTCAGGTACGACATGCCTGTCGTAGCTGAGTCATATCAAAATATATCATGTTACTTTGATGTCTTTCTTTCCACGGTTCCAGTTGCTTTAGGAACATTAACGTATCTTTATCTGCCCGCAAACGTCACATTACCAACTTAAGCCAACAAGCAAACGTTGTAACAAACATTTGTGTTATGAATAACATATTATGTATTTCTCCATCTATGTACATATAGATACTGGTGCCTATGGTAGAACTCATTAACTAGAATTACAGAGGCTGCTCTGTCTAGTTTGATGAGTTTTTCGTAATAAAGAAAACCTTTTGTTGAATCCAGCTGTATATAATACAAATTCCAATAGTGAGCTCCAAAGTTCGGAGCTGTTCGAAGCTGTGTGATTAGTTGTTCACGCCACGGCTTTGATCACCGGTCCGCGAAATTGACAGATTATCTATCATTGTGTTGTTGCAACATATTGTAAACCTTCGTTTACAATGTAGGAATAAAATATTGTTTAAGGAAAAGATACAACATAGTTTGTCGTAACATGTATTATATGTGATGTGGCAATGTCTGTGTGAATGAATGTCTTCGGCTGAGAGATGATTATTAAGTTTGTACCTTTTAGCTCACTTTCACTGTAGTTTTTAGTGGTAATGAGTATTGGTACATAAAAAAAAGTGGTTATCAGGACCCCAGTACGGTTCAAAACATGACAAAACAGAGAGGACGCGCGTGCGCTCTCCCCGCGGAGAAATTTTGATTAGGGACAGTTGGGGGAGCGAGACCAGGAGCAGACACGATCATGAGTCATGGCTATTCGAGCTGAGCCAAGCATCTCCGACGTTGCACCTTTGGCGGATACACGAACTACCTGCAGATTTTATTTACTATTGCATATTAGATTTATTATTTTTCAAGTTTCGATATAAAATTAACCTCGACATAATAATATGATATATGTATTTATCCAAGTTTCAAATGTGTAAATCATGAAAGCTAATTTTACTTATTGACCAAGAGAATAAAAAAATAAATAATAATACAATTTATCGGCATTAATATTACTTTGATTATTAATAGAAGAACAAGAGCAGATCAACCGGTAGGAGTTGAAGCTTAAAGGCATTGAAGTTAGCATATTATATGTGGGATTTATATGTATGTTTAAGATGCAACATTGTATGAAAAGGAAGAGACATAATAAATGGATATTTGACGTTGAAGACTATGATTACAATGCTGAAGAGGATATAGCTATTGGAAAATTCGTCCCACCTTTATCTTACCATATATAGTATGTAGATATCTAGCTTAAACATAGCCGGAATTTCGCCCACAGAAACCCAAACTAGCTCTTAATTTAAAACTTAAATTAATAGTTGTATTTTTAGCCGCGTGGGTAGTTGAACGTTCTTTAAAATTCAACGCTTATGAATATAGGATCGGATCGTAAAATCCATGGTTCACGTGAGCCAAATGTGGCCCCAGGGTGTTTTCATTTAGCTAAATGTTTAATGTTGGTAGACATGTGTAGTTAAAACCTGACAAAGATTAATGAGACAGACAAAACTGTCAATTGAAGTGAGTTTTTTGCCGACAACGAAACTACTAAAATGTTATAAACTCTTTGGCATAAACTATTACTTGAATAATCTTTCGTATCAGACGCTGCGGTGTCTTATACGTAATTGATAATAAATTACCACGTATATAATGTATACTACAGCAATAACGCAGTAAATGTAGTGTTTTAGTTCAGGGTGAAAACATTTTAATCTATGATAACGCACCATTTGCTCAAGTAAACTGAACATTGATCGATTGCGTACGCGCCAAAGTGTCGGGTTTCCGCTATTTGCCGGAATTCCCGTTGTTGTGGCAGCTGTCATTCCAACAATCTTTTATTCGCACGCGTCGAAGGCTGAAACATGATTAATTTGTTTTATACGTATCGAGAGCTATAGATATTGCATTTAAGTTGGAATGATGTCGAATAATTAACGATGCACTTTATAAAGCATTATGCATACAGTATATACATAGAATTCATCACGCTATGTGAAGGACATGGCGTGAGTAGTGTATACATACATACATATCATCACGCCATGTCCCTCACGGGGTAGACAGAGGTATTGAGCGCCATAAATGCAATAAAAGATACTCATATTAATAAAACCTACTCAACTCACGGAAACCTTTTGGCACTTAATCGATCATAGGTGAGATCAAGGTGTACTCCCGACAGGCACAATTCAATTCTAAGAAATGCACTATAACTGCGTATGATATATCATATTGTTACACAGGCGAAGTCGCAGGAAAAATGTAGTAAGAAGTATAATAGCAAAAGATTTCTTTGTAACTTTTGGTAAGTAAGAAGTATAATTAAAGATTTCTATGTGATTTTAATTTAAATTAATTTTGAATTAAATCTACAAAGATACCATAGTAATAAAAATTTAAGGTAAGCAAAGTTATCTCCACGAAAAGAAACATTTATCTTAAAAACATCTGAATCCCGTTCATTAAAAGAGAGGTAGGGCGAATTGGGATCTCCCGTGGATTTTCCCATTAATATTGGAGCCGCCCGACTGGAGACTGTACCTCTGCCTTACAGAAGATCACAGTGAAATAACACTTCTTGATGTAGTGTTGTGTTTCTGAGGTAGGTAAAGTTGCCAGTGCTGGAAGTGGATACGCTGTACGGATGGTATAAAGCCATACTGTAATAAAAAAAGAATAATCTATATTAATCTTATGTAAAGAACGAATTAATTACGACTTAAAAGTTGTTAAACAGTTTGTGAACATTAAATAAATTATAAATTTATGAACTAGGGACAAAGGGCTATTGTTTAAAACCTTATTCTTGGGAAAGTGTTTCTTATTGCTAGGATTTAGATGCGAAAATTATAATTTATATAAGTAATTTTATTTATGAACTTTCAAACTCTTCGAAATTGCTTTACTTTAAAAATAAGTTCACTAGGGAGCAGTACCTAGTTCTTTATATTTTTAGGGTGTCGTACTTGAACGGTAACCAAGGGACGCTGTTACTAAGACTTTGTTGTCCGTCCGCCTGTCCGTCCGTCAGGGGGTGTTGATCCGTAACCCCACATTCTATGGGTTACGGATCATTACTGTTGCCGCTAAAATAACAAATAACAAATAATAAAAAATGGAGATGGAACACTTAAGTTGGGATTTTTGGTGATCTGTTAATGGATTGGGATATCTGGGCTACGGTACGAGATTACGGCCGTCTGCCATGCAATATGTCTCAATATTGGATAATATTTGGCAGACGGTGACTCGCCACCCCTTAAGTGCGGCGGATAAGATTATTATTGTTTCCATTATTTGTTTAGATTCTTAGCTTACATATTTTTTTTTATAAGAATACTGTATTCTTTAAAAGGACACAAATATTATTAAAAAAATACACCTAAACAAGGGAGCCACCGATAACGAGGCGCAAGCCCAAGCTACCGGATGTTCAGAGTGAGAAACTTTCTGACAATGCGTGCCGTGTGAAGGAGTACTGCCTTCTGTATCCGCCCTTAACCCAACCATCGAGCGAGAGCGTCTTGAGGTATTGGTCGAGACTCTTCGCGAAACGATTACCGGGACATTGACCGCCCTCATGGCAGCCACTTCGTGAGCCAAGTCAATGTACTTTTTGAGCTTTTCCTCCTCAGCTTTTATGAGGATTTCGTCAAGCGAGATGGTAATGTCAACGAGCATTGCCCAGCGCTGGGACCGGTCTGACAGCACGATATCAGGCTTAATGGCAACAATAGTCCTATCCGTAATGACAGTAGATAGGGATTGCAATCCGGCGTCATTTTCAATCAGGGCGGATCCGACTGGATTTCTGTCGATCCGGTCGCCGGATCCGGGTATATTTGATCCGGTAAGCGTGAAATGATGCCGGATTCACTGGATTACCGGATCCGGTTTTTCGTATTGCAATCCCTATGTAGAACGTGGCACGACCATTTTCGAGAACCGGCTGCGGTACGTACCTGTAATATGGTACCTCTGACTCAATATCGAAGAGCAAGTTGCTGGTGGAAGATACTGGCTACAAGGGTTGTGCCTGTGCAAATACTCGCTATTAGCAAAATGAGAACACCGGAAATTACGTGTCGGAATGTTTCTCCCTTACGGAGGCAAGCCCGACAAATGTCAACCGTACCATCCTTCATTATATATTATTATTATTTCCAATATTTATTTAAATTCCTAGCTTAGGTACATATCTTTTTTTACAATATTCTTTAAAAAAACATAAATATTATTAAAAAATACCCAAACTAGAGAGCCACCGGTAACAAGACACAAGCCCAAGCTACCGGTAGTTAGGGTTAGAGAGTGAGGAACCTCCTGACAATGCGTGCCGTGTCAAGAAGTACTGCCTTCTGTATCCGGCCATTGACCCAACAAATTATTATTATAACGATATTATCTACAGTATTATATACAGATTTCTTAACAGATTTTCAAGGTCTAACTATCGATAGTCCCACTATGGCAACACTGATAAAGCACTACCTTTATACATGGCGTCTGTTTCGGTGTGAGGTGGTGAATCCAATGAACGTCATGACGTCATTACGGCGCTGCACAGGGGATTACGCTACGCCAGCGGCCGATAACAGGGTAATGTCACTGTTCAATTTTGTATAAACCCCTCTATATCAAGTGTAATAGGTGTTGTATAACAAAAGGCAGCTTATCAGAAGCTTATAACGGTTTTATATGGAAAACAAATATTTACTTTTAATACCCAATATATACAACGCTTTAAAGCGACTTTATTAAGATTTACCTATTCTGGTCCCAATCTCAGCAAATATCCCAGATAACTGATGGAATATTTAAATTATTGTTTTTGTAGTCAGTTAAGGCCTCTCACGTGTATGCCTCGCACGTGGCTAAGGCCGATACGAGATCTTCAGATCCGACCGCAGAGACCGCATTCCGTACACGTTAGTGCACACATGCATACATACTAATAATTATGTACATATCAATCACCCAATCACAAGACAAACACAAATGCTCATTGACGAGATCCCTTTTGTATTGTCGTGTCTTTTTATTAAAACAATTGGTAGAGGTCTTTGCTTGTTTACTCTCTTATTATTTTACATAACTTTTATTACAAGTAATATTTTAGTGTTGGGGCAATTATTCTTCACGTCCTACTCGGACGACAGTCATCTTGAAAGAGGGAGGAGTACTCGATGTAACATAACAAATTCTACATAGTTTACTGACATCTGTCAAAGTGGCTTTTTTTTCCGAAGCGGTGACAATTTAGACCTTCATAAGTGCCTTATTAGGGCCTAAACTGAATATTTTTTTTTTTTAAAGTCATGTTTGACAGCTTCACTACACCCCTCTCTAGTGGTTAGTATACTTGACTGGTACACTAGAGGTTGCGGGTTCGATTCTTGTGTGAACATTTATGTGATAAGCATGTAGTGTTTTCCATGCGTCTAGTAAATCAATTAAATTGAGTTATAACATTAAATTATTATTAATTATTTATGTTACTAAAAAAAAGATAGGTCGCAAGATATTTACTATGGAAAACGCGGCGAACGTAATTAGGTCAAGCTTGGAGTTTATCAGCCGAGGGTCAGCAGCAGTAGCATACTTTTTTTTAATAACTTAAGTATGTTTGGAAAGAAAAAATAAGTTACATCATTAAAAAGTGCTCGGCTCTATAAAATAAACACTTAAGGACTTTCAAAACAGCCCCGTAAAGCGGTGAAATAAGGTATCAAAGTTTTTTTACCGAAACATTTCAGAATTCTGCTTCCATGGACTTTGACTCCCTCTAAAATATTCAAACTTAAATCAAAAGATGTGTTGAAGTTATTTTCAACGTAAAAATCGTGGGGGGTCGAGAGACCCTATCAGGAACGATTTTCCTGTAAATACTTTTATCGAGTCATTTAGTTTTATCAACTAAGTAAAATGTTCTAGAAAATTATGCTTAGGTATGGCCAGCGATAGCCATGTAAGCGTTTGAAAACAGTTTTTTAGGTATAGAGCACTGCCATAGTTCAGCCATTTTGTCCAAATTATATACACAAACCTTCCTAGTTTAGTGCTTTGTTTATTTGTGAAAACTGTATCTAAATCCGTTGCATGGTTTGGAATAAGAAACCAGGCCATACATAGGCGGGGCGGAATGATTTTTCATTACGAGACGATCGCTAGCAACTTCATCGCAAGCTGCGTTAATGAACTTTCTTCTATAATAACATTCTGACAAAGTCTCCATCTTATTATTTTCAAATTAAGTCTACAACTGCTACACGGCTCTTTATATTTATCAGACACATGTTTGATTAGGACAGCAATTTATGTTTTTAGTACTCATGTATTAATTTGTACCTGATTATGTTTCGTTCTGAATCGGCGATGTATCTTAAGTCGAAGAACCAAATCAATGAAAAGGATTTATGCATGATATAGTCACTGCGATCTTACACTATCAGAAAAACATCAAAGGCCATAAACAAAAATATATTTTTAAGCCACGCACGTATTCAGAGTTATTTAGGCTCCACACCCTCGAGGCTTGTAGTCTAAAGATCACAATCCTGAGTAAACATGCGACATGTGATGACACGCTATTATACGCTACTGTACGGTCACTTTGAGTGGATGTAACCGAGCTTAAATGTCAGCCTTCATAATATGAAGTTAATCCCTGAACTTGACGACATTTAGATTTGTAATTTCCGTTCCAGGTTTTAATAATTTAATGTTCTTTTTTACCCAACTACGGCGTAGCCAAAAGAAAGGGTTATGTTATGATTTTAGCAGTCTATGTATTTATGTACCTATGTTTGTATTTACGTATCTTACACCGAAGCGCCTAAACTCTGCATCCGATTTTGAGGAATACGGTGTCATACGATTCTTTATTATGGTCCGGGTAACATAGGCTACATTTTAACAGACTTCAATCAACATTGAAGCGGTCGATTTCGAACCCCGATTATAGCTTTACAGTTACAGTACCGTTTAAAGTTTAGTAAATATTATTGTGATTACAGTTTGGTGAATAAATATCAGTCTAATTAAAAGTAAGTTGTACGTAATAAAATTCAGGTTACGAACAAATTGAGTAAGTTTGGCTGGATGTTTGGTTATAATGACAGTTGACCCTTAGTCAGTTGAATAAGTCCTTATTCTCCTGCTAAACGGTTATACTGATTTTGATATATTCAGAATTAATTGGATCGCTTATTTTTTTGGATTGGTCGCGAGAAAAAGCGAGCTATACATTTTATGTGATATAGTCAACATCGCAACCGCTAGACTGATACGTAAGGTTAACCACATTTTACTAAAAATAGATCATCCATTATTCAAGCGTCTCCTTGCAGTACCAATTAACTTAAAGTTGGCCAAGGAATATTAATGGTCATCTTAAAATGCGCGATAAGATCTCAAGCTATTACAAATTCTGCAAACACCTCACTAACAATTCACTAACGATCGAGCTTCCATTTCATTTTATCGACCTACAATAGCAGCAGAAGTTTTGCATAAAAGAAGTACAGGATAAATAAAATGTTTTATCTTACTTCGTGCCATTTCTGTACCCTTCCCAGAAAATAGTCGACAATCCAATAATAGGGTGCAAAAGACTTGGAGTGCGGCTGTAAAACTGCTACCTACCTACAGGGGCTACAGGAGCGAGACTCGCGTTATTGCTCCAAAAGATTTCTTTGTGTGTTCTTTTATGTGGAAAAAAGTTCCGTTTTCAAACGTACATAATGGGATAAACTGTTCTTATGAGAGTTTTGGCAAAAAAACATACAGTTGAATTCAGAACCTCCTCCTGTTTTGAAGTCGTTGGAAAAACACTTAACTGTCAGTTCTCATTTGACACTACGCGATTGTCTAAAAGCTAAATTCGCCACTTATTTTTTAATGATGCCAATCTCTGGCCAACGGCAACAAGTGACATTGAGATGTGAAAGACAGCTTGTTTAAACTCAGTCGCAGATTTTAAAATAGCACTGCTGTTCTCCAAAGTTTATGAATGATTCAATGTTAATAGTGACTAATTAAAACGCGTATAAAACTCGCTAATTTTACCAATTTATTGACCGTGAGCTGGCTGTAAATTGGTGTCCGTCCCGTTCGTCATTTGTTTTTTGTCTTTTGGTTTACATAAAAGGAATCTTTCTGGTCCAAATGTCTGCACCAAACCAAATACGACAGCTAGATCATGAACCTAACCTAATCATCTCAGTGGTTTTTAACTTCGATAAATTAAAAAAGTTATATAAGTACCAGTCAGATTGGATAGTAAATAATAAAATATATACTGTATACAATAAATGACTACCTTTTGATGTGAGTTCTTGCAGTCAAGAAGCAAAACACCGCCATGAGCAAGAAAAATATTCTACTATAATTGCAAAAGTAGAAAATTGTTGTCCTTATAAATAACTGACAGTTTAAATAGTCTGAATAATGGCTACCTTATAATTATGTGATGTCTTATAAATAAACCTGACGGTTTAAATGGCAGCCCCCGATTTCAGGCACGAAGTTTGATCCGTAGGTTGACTAACAAGGTTAGCCAACGGAACGCTATTACTTGTACATAGTATATTATATACTCTGAGCTATTACTAACACTCCGCTGTCCGCCTGTCTGTTTGTCTGTCTGGCAGCGGGCTGTATCTCATGATCCGTTTTGGGTAGGCAGTTGATTTTTTACAGAACGTGTATTTATTTCTGTTGCCGCTATAACAAAAAATCAAATAATCAAAAAATAAACGGGCTCCCCTACCAGAAAAGGATTTTTTTGTCTTTTAATCATTAATAATGGCCACAAGAAGACGCTTGAAAGGCTCATAGGATTTGTATGCTATATTTCCTAAAAAAATTGGGAGTTTCCTATTACAAATTTATTATTAGCATTTAGTGCAAAAGCCATGTCTAGGGATCGAACGGCAATGTTAAGTTGAACAATTAATATGCTTAGTATGTTTTTAGTACGGAACTCGGGTTGTGCGGGTCAAACTCACACTCCGATTTTTATTGCGGTTAAGGTCTCCGTGTAATAAAATCTTTTATTATCCAGGTCTGCTCGAGTCGGCAAAACGTCCCTGGTAGCCAGGTTCCTCAGCACCAAGTTCGAAGATAGCTACACGCCCACCATAGAGGACTTCCACCGCAAGCTGTACAGGATCCGAGGCGAGGTTTACCAGCTAGACCTGCTGGATACATCGGGGAATCATCCTTTCCCCGCCATGAGGAGACTGTCATTTCTTACTGGTTAGTAACAAAAAATATCGATGGTCATATATTTTAGGGTTGCAAGCGTCCATAGGCTACGGTGACCGCTTACCATCAGGTGGAACATATGCTTGTTTGCCACATTAGTTGTATAAAAAAATAGAGGAACATCTCTGAGGAACATAGACCCTCCTCCTTTTTTAAGTCTTTTAATTAATAGTTTTTATTAGAAATCATCTTTGAACTCAGAACTTGTTCGTTTTGACATTTGAAGTGACATACTTCTTTTAGACGATTAACTTCTTTTCTTTCTCTACCCGTAATTTGTGAGCGCCTTTCTTTGATGGAAATAACTTTACTTTTACTAAAAGCATGAGAAAACGTTCCAATATTGTGAAAAGACAAGTTCCAGTTAAATAAAAGGTCAAGCTCGTTAAACTAAATAGGTACAAGAGTACCTTCACAAATTGCCATTGGTAGTCTCAGCAAACGATCCGTAGCCATTAGCTCTCAATACAAATTTTCCTTTGAAAATAATCAGATTTGGACTCCAAATAAAGGCACCCTTTTAAGGATCACGCTTGCTCTCGACCGGCCACGTTCAGCTAATGACATCTTTATTGCGTAGCGCTGGAAACGGGGAGTGGAATCTTGCGTGACATAATAGACTTCTTACATATGAGGAGAAAAGTGGGAGTTAAGAAAACGAAGGTCTGACTAACGTACTTACGTTGCCATCGGGGTTGTTTGTTTTTTATTAATCTTCGGACTGAATTCTGTCAATTTTCAATTGAGTACTGTATATGACATTTTACTGTAATTGTTTGGTTATTGGATGGCATCCCTGCATTTTGTTACAAATAATTATAGACTTAGTTTAAATTACTATAAGCTTCAATGTCGCTTGATTGATAGCATAGTATAAAGAGAGGGGAAGTAGGTTATCTTCATACAAACGCACCGCGCGCGGCTTGTATGTGTGCGCTATTGTATCTATGTGTCGACGCACGCACACTTTAACAAAATCTCGACCCGTTTCTCAGTGCGCCAGTCGGGGCTAACACTGCACAAGGTTCGCGCACCCGTCACGGCTTTTCGGCACCGCTAAATGATTTATTCATCAATATCATCATCAAAATGTCTGATAATCGCAGAAGAACGTATTGCTGTGTGTTTGGGTGTCTTAATAATTCATCGATTCCAGACCTGTCTCTGTTCAGATTACCTATTGAACAGGAAAGGTAAGTTAGTCACTTATTCTAGCATAATATAATTTTACTTGATGATGAGATACCTACGTACTTACATATTTTTTGTTTGTATTAGTTTTCTATCACAGAGGAAGTAGGTAGGTAGGCCTAATTTCCTACTAGAATGTATTAGGTACTTTTGATCTGGCAATTGGTTTGCCGCTATTTCTTTGTTTACGTTTAGTTATGCCGATTTCTCAGTATTGTAGGTATAGTAACTAAGGGCGCGCCTAATTTTTAGCTAAAAGTGACAACCCTAAGACAGTAGGCAATTATATCGCGAATTGGGCCGGAGATAGCCTACTCCCTCTTCTTTATACTATGTTGATAGATTTGATGGTTAGAGATCAGATGTATCGGTTCCACTTCATTAGAATAATGCAAACATGATGAAGACTAACTAACAGTTAACACGTACTAAAAACCCATAATTGTCACGTTCTTCATTTTGAAATTGATCGTGTGAAGTTAATTAAAGTTAATTAAAATACATTTTACGAGTACCTACCTAGAGTAGAACCAGTATTTTAAGAAAATTTAAATTCACTGTGCATTGCTAACATTTATAAAGTTGCCTTTGGAAGTGTTAAATGGAAATATATTTCCAGTTTGTTGAAGCATTGCAGTGAAAATGAAAGTTCATTTTATAGGATAAAGGATTCTGGTCAGAGTATGTTTTTCAATAAATCTCGTTGTGGTTGTTTTTATATGTAACAAAAGGTTGTTCGTGGCTTTAGGAGCAATAGTATATAAACGCGGAAAGTCGGACATTTATCGCTTTGTTTGCTTTTCAAACGGAATTCTTTATGTGTAAATTAATATGCGGTGTTGGACAACGTATACCAAATATCCTTAAAAAATCATGTACTTTGTGGCAATAGAGATCTGTGTCCTTTTTTTCAGAAGAATATTAAGCTAATGCTCTTCAGATGCTTATTCCTTGTTGAACAACTCTTCCCTCAAGAGACTAACTAACAAACTCTTTTAATCTGTTGATAAATATTAATAAAGAAACTCAGCATTGGCATGTTTATTCAGATTTGCTTATTGGATTATGTAAGTAATTTTTACGTGATATTTGATATTGTTTGTAGTATTCACGTAAATAAATGTTTTAAACATAAGCATAAATGTAAGGAAGATCATTGAAGAGGCCAGACGGAATTTCGTTAGTGCTTTGGAGTCGAGATCGGCCCCAGGTATGGGACGCTACAGACTTGCGTCGATACTTTGGCGTCGTCCCGGGCACTTCGTCTGCGGCCGGTGACGCTGCTATACAACAGGAGAACCTCAAACGCCGCAAATATGTGTGCCTCGGAAGGTGTTACAAATTTGCTGTTTTTGCGGTGAAGACCCTGGAGGCTCCAGAGGATCATCTGCTGTACAAGGAGGTCTCACGACGATTGATTGAGGCCTCCGGTGACAAGAAGGCTGGAACATATTTTGCGCCAAGGATCAAAATTGCCACACAGCGGGGCAAAGCAGCCAGCCTTCTTGGCCTCTCTACAATTTGGGACAAGGGTTTTTTTTTTTTTAATATTAGGTTAGGTTTTTCTCTTCCTTTAGTTTTAGTTTTTATTATTATTGACCTGGTAGTTACTATCAATCAAATTTAATAATAAAACCACATCAGTAAATTTATAAATAAAAATAAAATAGCCATAAATTAATATTACTCCTCTAAAAATTTAATTAAAAATGATTCAATTCTATACATTGATGACGCTTAACGTTAAATTAGCAAATACCGACATGACACATGTGACGTAGGTAAGTTTAATATCAAGACGGGTTGACGTTGCGAGCTAGTCCTTATTCTGAGGGTTGACGTCTCAAATTGCTTGACGGCTGCGTTTCGAGCTATTGTGGTTAATTTCCAATTTGCCTTGGGCGGTGGCACCACTCCTAGACGTTATTTCGTAATTAGATACGGAAATAGGCCTGCAAGTTTATACGAATCTTGATCGTTACAAGTCTTGTCAAGTGTCGGCTATGGTCCAGTGGTAGCAAAATATTAATAGGATACGGATTTTACAGCAACATTTTCAGAAATGTGTACTATGAAAGAATGAAAATAGTTTTATTCCAGATTTACAACCTTAATGTATGATTACAAACAAAGTAAAATTATATTACTGACATGACATGTTACGCAATGGGCGTGTGATACGTCTCCACTTCCATCCGGTGTAGTCGGCTGGCGTGCCAGTCCTGCATCGCTATATATATAAATATATAACCACAAAGCAATGACATACGTTTAAAAAGATAATGAGTTTCAGTGCGTATCACCCAGAATACTAATTAATTATTATTTTTATAGCCTTTCCAGTAATCAAGGCCAAGCCGCCAAGCCTAGTGTGAGGACCACAGTCTCTTTTTCAAAAATGTTTACATACCAACCAATTCTGTTAATTATTTGTAAGTCTAACTTTAGTAAATAAATGATTATTATTAGTATTAGAATTTGCTCATGTATTTATTTGAATATCGAATTATATTTAAAATCTGGACACCGAATAAAACCAACTCAGTTAATCTGCTTATGATAACACGGAATGAAAATTGAACTGAACTTCGTGCTAATATTACGAGCATTATGTATGGCTAACTTTTATAACTGTTAATACTGGTTGAACAAATATTATCCTGACCTAAGTTCGGACAATATATCGGCCCCTATGAAGAGGGCACTACAATACTTCCACACAATGTTCGTCATGATACATACAATACAACTTACTTCATTGAATAAGGCAGAGACATTATCAAATTATCAGTGGTGTCGATTCTGTTGCACAAAATCAGTAAACTAAACTAATATGACAGGTCTAAATTTATTACCATCCCTATTTAACCCCGAACATGAGTAAGGGATAGTTAGACATATAGTCCTGTCAAATTAATTTAGTTTAGTGATTTTGTACAACAGAATCGACACCAAAGTGTAAAATATAGCTATTAGGTACCAAGTGTGTATGGTAGACCAAGCACTATTCAATATTTTAAGAAGACATAAGTATTTTTTTGTTTTTATCTCACCGACTAACTGACTACTCTCGATACAAGAAATAAGGCATGAAAGCTTTTTTTTTTATACCACTATGTTGGCACACAAGCATACGGCCCAGCTGATGGTAACCAGTCACCGTAGCTTATAGCCGCTAGCAATACCAAGGGTATCACTAACGGGTTGCCAACCATGTTGTTGATGAGATCTCACTGGACTAGCAGCATTACTACTAGCCCAGCGTATCCTCGTGGAGCACTGGCAACCTTACTTACCGCAGAAACACTACACTACAGCAAGTAGTGTTATTTCACTGCGGTCTTCTGTAAGGCGGAGGTACAGTCCCCAGTCGGGCGGCTCCAATTTAAATCGGAAAACCCACGGGAAATCCCAAATCGCCCTACCTCTCTTTTGATAAAAAACACAAAATGTCATCGTAAAGTATAAAAATGTGCTGGCAGTGAATCCTCTTCGTGCCTTATGCCGCTAGCATATTCCTCCATAAGACTGACAACGCGCCAGCTTTGTAGTACTGTAGGCATAGTAGTACATATGCGGCTTACCGTCAGATGGACTGCACGTTTATTCGCCACCTAGATGTCGGCCACTTCTCATGTGTTTCCGCCGTTATAACTAGTTACGTCCATTTCAGCGGTTATTGCGCTAATTAAATTGCATTCATTCACGGTTCGTGCAGACGGTATAATCAGTAAAATTTATGCATTATTCATTTTAATAATGTAATTTAGCAATATTACTGGTATCTTTGAACTTTCTGGGTTTGTTGAGCTCATTGTGTTTGCAAGCGTCTGCTATGCCTCTAATAACAAAAAATATGCTACATCTAGGGACAAACAACTTTAAAAGCTCCTTGAGGCACGGCGTTGTCAGAATAACAGATTGAAAATATTTAAAAGGTGTTTGGTAGTAAGTAAAAGCTTACTCCTACCTACACTCAAGTACTTACGTACTTATTGCTAAGTCCTACCTAATAGTCTTTCATGGCATTAGTTATTCGTTATTTAAAATATGTTAAATATCATTCAATTAAGTTCATTCATTCATTCAATCAAATTTAGTGGTGAAAGTTCAGTACTTGTGCGATAAGTGGAGTGCCAGCCCGCCCCTCATATTTCGCCCCTTAAACCAAAATGTTTGGTCCCTGCTAACCTCGCCCCATTTGATACTGGCATGTCTTTGTAACGCGGTGGAAGGTGTACTCATGGCATATGTCATAATAATTATGCCAAGTACAGGGCTTATGGCAGATGCGAAAATGTGTATCATATGTAATTTACGTTTCAACTTTTTTTACGCTGTCGGAATTAATTTTGTATATAAAGAAGCTGACTGACATATCAACGCACTACCTAGCCGGCTGGGGATAGAGAATTGAAGTTTTGACAATAGGTACGTTTTATGACGTAGGCACCCACTAAGAAAGGGTTTTTGGAAATACTATCCCTATGGGGGTAAAATAGGGGATGAAAGTGTGTATGAAAATTCGTCACTTTTAAAGTTAAACGCATAAAAATTGGTATTTTGCCTTTCAATTAAGAATAAATAGATACGTATTTGAGGATTTACTCTTATAATTACTATTATTGAGGAGTATAAAAACAATCATGCATGTTGACTTTAAATTAATCACGCGTGGAAAGCCACGGCCTATTATTTATATATTTTTTAATGGAACTTTTACACTGGAGGAAGTGTTTCTCGATGCACTGAACTTTGTTCCTGTGGCTGCAAGTTTAATTCCTTTTGCATCTAGTTCTGGGAAAAGGTAAACTGAAGTAGTTTGCAAACTGAGGAAATGGAAAACACGGTCCCAGAATGAATAAACTCCTACCTACTACTCCTTCAAGATTAGTTCACAAAGACAAAAAAAACAATGGACAAAAAACGTGACAAAAAAGGTTAATTGACTTATAGAGATACTTTTTACGAAAGGATATGATTTTAGCAGTCTATGTATGTACCGCCGTAGCGCCTGAACTATTCTTCCGATTTTGATGAAAAAGGTGTCAATCGTTTCGTTATCATGGCCCGGATAACATAGGCATTTTAACCGACTTGTCAGATGCGCGTATCTACCCTATTACCTATAGCGCTTTGAATATCCTTGTTATAAAGTCTGTATATGTATAAATATACAATACAACTATACAGTAATAGTGCTACACTGGGTAGGTTACCTTCAAAGTTCCAATTAGTTCGGATCCACAATATGAGTAGTATGAACACTGGAGCTGCAGAACTCTCCCTCTAACAGGTTTAGTGGCGCAATAATGTTCGCAGCCTCTGACAATGTATCGGCCGACAAAGCGCCGGGAGGACACAAAGCACGCCTACGTTCTGTATGTAGTTTGCAACCCTGAATTCATTATGTTAGAAGATAATACATTTTAGAACTACAGAGGAATGTGCACAAAATTACGTCTACAATAGTTTCGTTGATAGTTCTTTGTTCTTCTATGCTAAATATCTATACAAATAAATAAAATTGAAGTGTCTGTTTGCAAAAATAACACCTTTTTACTTGAAAGTAAACAAACATACTAAAAAAAACAAGTGCGAGTCGGACTCGCACACCGAGGGTTCCATACACACTTGTAGGTAAGGCTTAGGTAGGGTTAAAAGTAGGCGAATTTCAAATGAGGTCATTATTCGTCGGTGACTCTCAACACCCCGCGTCACAAGATTTTTTTTTTAGTAAATTCGCATTTAATAAATAAAAAAACTAATATATACGGTTTTTTCCTTTACTTGTGTTGTAAGACACTGCTTCCTGCCAAAATTTCGTGGTTCTAGGTCGACGGTAACCCTGTAGGTGTTGACTACCTTGTGAAATCGCAAAATATGCGAAAATTTGCGACATAAACGGTAATATCTTTTCTTCATATTGACTTACAGGTTTGATTATTTTACAGCCGAAAAAGACCAGACCCGGGTATTTTATATTAATTTCAATATGATAACTCTACGCGTTCTTGAGATAAAAATTCTTGACAGACAGACAGTAAAGTGAACCTGTAAGGTTTCCTTTTTTCCTTTTAAGGAACGGAACTCTAAAAATGTAACTTTTTGTTCCGAAACGGCTGGACCGATTTGAACGGGACGTTCACTGGCAGATAGTTGATGTTACAAGGCGTAACTTAAGCTACTTATATTTTGGATAATGAATTGTGAACAAAATTAATTTCACGCATACGAAGTCGCGGGCACAGCTAATAATACATCATTATAAACATCTTTCAATTTTCCGAACGGTTTTCGAAGGGACAGAGAACAGAGGTGAGGTATGTTTTGAAATTCCTTACTCTTGTAGAAAATATTTTACAACATTAACGCTAATAAGGCCGTCATGGCTCGATATTACGATAGACTTTTAGGCCATAGGGTCGCAGGTTCAATTTCGTACAAAACAAATACCTATACGATAATATGTCTATTCTGAGAGTTAGTATATTGTTTGGGAAGTAATAATATGTGCGCGGGGCCACCTTACAGGGATGTCTAATTGTCTATGTATCTACGAGGTTTTCATATATGTACATAGCTATGCTTAATAGTCTAAAAGTTAATAAAAAGTTAATAAAAAACTTAATAGTTCAAGAGTCTAGAGTCGGCAACGCGCGATTGATACCCCTGGCGAGCGTCCATAGGCCACGGTGACCGCTTACCATCAGGTGGGCGGTATGCTTGTTTGTTGGTGGTATAAAAAGCACAAAATTTTACTATTTGTGTGTAGGTGCAATATTGGTAATACTGAAACGATGCAGATTTTTTTAAATTTCTATAAAAAAAAGCCACAACATTCTTGAGTATTTATTTCTATAATCCTACATGCATCCATATGCACGCTATCTCTAATTAACTCACGTAACTGACCCGGCATATCTGCAATAACATTACTATTCCACATACCAACTGAATTGGATGTCAAATTCGTTATTCTGACCCAGTATTCTTACTTTATCCAATTCTAAGCTCGACTATCCTCGGCGTAAATTCATTCCGTTTAACACAATCAAAATCTAGCGTAACTTGCAACTGACCTGTATAATGCTATACATAACAATAACAGAGGGGAAGTAAGTACCATCTCAATTTGGTCGGGTGCAACGGCAATTAACGTGTCCTATTTTAGCTTAGCTGATAGTTTCGCTGCTGTTAACCGCACGCGCTGAAGTTGAAACTAGGTACTACACTACAGGGCTTGACCGAGGGTAAATAAATATCTTTTCTGTCATAAGAAACTTGATGTGTACATATTTTAAACTAAATAACAAAAATGCTCGGACATTATCATACAGCGTCATCTGGCCCCAAACTACTAAAAAAATCTAAAAAACCACTATAGTGGTATAAAAAAAAAATGCTTAGATATTTTTTTTTATACCACTATAGTGGTTTTTTAGATTTTTTTTCTTGACTGCCTACCTTAGAGATATTTCAATGCACGCCCCTGCTTAATTGCCAAATTTGGTATCATCGATGCAAGATTTTTCATTCTAAACTCTTCTATTGGCTTTTTTTTTTTTTTACTCAGTGATAATGTAGCTTACTAACGTCAAAATATATTTTTTGAAATCGGTTTATTAGTGTCCAACCCGTTAGTGATACCATAGGTATTGTTAGCGGCTATATGCTACGGTGACTGTTTACCATCAGGTGGGCCACCTTAGTGGTATAAAAAAAAACTTCACCATACCGACTAGAACTCCGTTTGTAGTACGACATGGCAGTGATAGATTAGAAGGTCGAGGCGAGTGCGAAGTGTGGCGGAAGACCCACCTTACCCGATGCTGGTTTTTCTAGTCCACAGAAGCTCGGCTGCACCTAGCTCCGTCGGCTATAACTAGGTGTAGCCGTACTTCGGCTTTAACTCGGTGTAGCCGTACCTCGGCTTTTATCCGTAGCAAACGCATTCCTGAGCAGTTAATTAATAGTTGTTCCTTACCTTTTAGGTGACTTGTTCGTGCTGGTATTCGCGATGGACAGCCGGGAGTCATTCGAAGAGGTCATCCGGCTGCGGGAACAGATCCTGGAGACGAAGGCGAGTGCGACCAGCGGCGGCAGTCGGGCCAGGCGGCAGGCGCCCCGGGTCCCCATGGCTATTGCTGGCAACAAGTGCGATAGGGAACTTAAGTTAGTTACCATTCCACGTAGACGTGGTTACTATATCTAACTGGTAGGCTAGCGGTCGCGGGTTCGATTTTTTTTTATACCATTAAGGTGACACTCAAGCATATGGCCCACCTGATGGTAAGCAGTCACCATAGCCTACAGCCGCTAGCAATACCAGGGGTATCACTAACAGGTTGCCAACCATGTTGTTGTGAAGACTCACTGTGCTAGCAGCATTACTGATAGCCCAGCGTATCCTCGTGGAGCACTGGCAACCTTACTTACCGCAAAAACACAACACTACATAAAGTAGTGTTATTTCACTGCGATCTTCCGTAAGGTGGAGGTACAGTCCATAGTCGGGTGGCTCCAATTAAATGGGAAAACCAACGTCGACCTACCTCTCTTTTTAAAAGCCCATGGTGTGGTTAATCACTGTACTTAAACATAGAAAAACTCATTGGTACCGGTCGGGGTTTGTACCTGGGCCCATCAGATGACAGGCCGTCGCTTCAACCACAAGGCCACCGCGGCTCGCTTCCCGACGGGCAGATAAACATTTGCGTTTGATTTATGGCTGGACTTTTTTTGCATTATTTATCTGTATTTAAAAGAAAACCAGTATGTAATTATTACCTTTGTTTAGTTATGAGGCGAGTTGGCGCTGTGTATGTCTAATGTCCAAAATTATGAATGATATTATCATAGGGTTTACTTTCCTTTTTGTAGTTTACAACTTATTCAAGGTAAATATAGCCTTATTCAGTTCAAGCCATACCCTGCTAATGGTTTAGAAATATATCAGCTCAATATATATAGTATAAACATATTATAACGCATACATCTAAGACACTGACATGCTATGTATCATCACGGTCGAGAAGAGATATTTATTTAGTTGAGGCAACATTTAAAGTTTAAAATAGTTTTTTTAATACCATTCAGGTGGCACACAATCGTACGGCCCGCCTGATAGTAAGCGGTCACCGTAACCTATATCCACTAGCAATATCAGGGGTATCACAAACTCGTAGTTCAAATATCTATACTTTTTAATCGGTAATTCGTTTACAGGACTGTTCAACCTGAGGAGGCGCAGGCATATTGCAGCACACAAGACTCGGCCTGCGTCTTCGTGGAAACGTCGGCGAAGAAGAACTTCCACGTCGACGACCTTTTCTACGAGCTGTTCGTCGTAGCCAACCTGCCCTTAGAAATGGCACCCAACCACCACAAACGAGTCAGTGCGGCATTTGGGAGTCCCTGCACTTTACCGCCAACCAGTAGTCAGAGTAGTAGAAGTAAAAAATGCACTCTCTCTATAAAAAGAAGGTTGTCTGACGCCTGCGGGGTCGTTGCGCCGAACGTGCGACGGCCCAGCATCCGCACAGACCTTATGATAATGAGAACTAAGACTTGTGCCAAAGGAGACGGCGACAGTGCCAGTGGAAGCCCCAAAATAGCTCTCAACAGGCTCGTTAGAACGAGTGCGCAAAGCGAAAAGCGCTCATGCGTAATCCAGTGATATTTACTCTAAATAATGTATTAGAAAATGTAAAATATATTGTTTCCTCGTGCATTTTTGACTGCATAAGATGACTATCGCAAGCACAATCGGATAGAAAAGTTGATTTCATCTTTTTCTGTACAATTTTTATGTCCTAGAATTTCATATACATTTGTTATTTAAAGTCATTTTGTTACTGGAATCTGTTAAACTAATTGCTATGAAATCCCAATTATTTGATTTTGATTTTTCTAGTGACGCTCAAATGATATTAGGCTTTTGTAAAGATTCCAATGGGATCAAACTTAGTCTTGTATAAACGACCTTTATAACGACTTCATAATAACTTATCAGAATAAGTCAATGGAATCGGCGCGATTAGCATAAATATTCATCAGGTTTCCTTGAAACAATTTTAATCACAAAGTAACCGATCAAACATTTCATTAAACGGAACTCGATATGAAATTATGCGATGTTATTATAAATCTAATAATTTATTGGAGTGGAGTTACCCTTCAGGGTTCAACATAAATTTATTTAACAATATTATACCGTATAGCTATTATTTTAAAATCAATTACTTTTATCAATAAAATGTCAGCGATGCTGTTTTAGCAGAATGGCAGTGCAGTTTTGTGAGCTAGTATCAAAATTTGTGGTTGGATTTGAGCAATGAATGCTTGTCGCAGTTGTCGCAGAGCATTGTGTTCTGTGATCACTCTTTTGTCTCACTCGTACGTATTGGAAATGAAAGAGCAAAGTGAAATTGATTTCAGTTTGTAAATTGGTCTAAGTTGAAGAATAATGAGCTTGGTTCTGCTACAAATGTAAAAATGAACATATATATATTATGGTAAATCGTTATACATATTATACTCTCTTTCTCACAGGTTTATTTCTCCTCCTATGCTTGTTCAGGTCTTAACTTAAAAATAATAATAATCAAATTGGAGATATATTCGTTGAAATGGGACCAAAGTATATAAGTTGAGTTTAAAAAAGAGTTTAATTAACTTACCGCTATTAGTTGGAACTCGATCTCTTGTATGGACCGAAGCATATAAAGTATTATGATTAGATTGGTTCGAGGCTTTGTAGCGCTATAAAGATGCCAACACCTAAACTATCCTTGAATTGTATCATGTACCTACCTATCTATCTGTTAAATTATATGATTTGTAATTACCCTTTACGTCTATCGTCTCGTATGTCAATAATAAAATTGTTGGTTTTTTTGGTTGTTTTATTACAGGGCTATAAAATAATATAGACAATATTAAGCATGGTCTACCTGCTACGAAGGGAACTTGCGGTGATGATAATTATGTATGTATGTAAGAATCTGGAGTGTTATAATAATCATTTTTCATAACTGAAGGTTCTTATGAAAGCAGCCCCTAGTCTAGAATGTTCAATAAAAATTAGTTATTTTTTATCCGTGGGAACCCATCGTTCCACCTGGATTATGTAGGTACCCTGTGTTTTTCCCCGGGCTGTCAAATATCTCTTTTTACCAACAGAGAGATATTAAGATATTGAGATCTTGAGTCTCTCAATATTTTTTTACATGTGACTACGTGGTTCTTGGCTTCAATCTACATACTTCAATATATGCCATTCAGGCATAAACTAAATTTTGAATTTCCCCCAAAAAATGTATTTAGCATTCGTGGAAGTCCTTTTATTGATCTCACCTATTTGCCATTTCTAATGGGCTGAGTTTCCAAACGATTTAAAGTATATATTAAACTTAATCTCGAATGAGATTCAATTGAAAAACTATTTCGATGCTAATGGCTTGCATTGCATCGCTTTAACCAAACATCTGTTTAATCGATTTGGACTCTCACTTTGTACGGGACAAACTGTTTGCTCTCTTTGTCAGGCATTTGTGATTAACCAGACATAAGAATATATATTCGGATATTTAGTATAATCCAATGTTTGCCTATCAGATCACACTTCGATTTCAAGCACACAATTGAATTCCAGCGCAGATTATTTCGAGGATACTCATTATATGTTTGACGCATATTGAACATTGAACAAGTTGTAAGAAATTACAATAGCAGTATCGTAAACGGCGTTAGTGATTACTTTACTGTCATACCTGTAGCATTAGCAAGAATAACTATAGACTAGGTATGCGTATCGCTTTCGAGAATATTTTTGAACCGGAAAATAAACGGCACTGTGCAGGTGAAAAGAGGAATTAAGAATTTGTATGAACATTTTGAAATTTTGACATTTTGAGAGTTACGTTTTCGAATATTTAGTCGAAAGATGTTCTTGCCACCTTGCTTACCAGTCAGTACTAAATAAGGGTTACGAGGCAATGCACTGCGCTAAACACCTTCAGACTTATTATAAACAATCTTGTGGTCTGTAATAACAGCATTTCCTTACTTTAGAAGTGGACTTAGGTTATACTTAGTCAAATTCCTATAATAGATTTTCTCACACTAAAACTTAAGAAGAAAAAAATCTCAACAAAACTTGAAAATAGGATTAAATAATTAAGTTTTGTTGAAGTTGTTGAAAGAAAAACTCATTGGTTTAGGCTCGGGCTTAAACCTGGGCTCATCAGATCAAACGCCGTTGCTTCAACCACAAGGCCACCACGGCCGTTGAATCATTATTATTACATCAATATTTTTTTATAATTAGACCTAACACATTGAATAGTTTTTGTTAGCGTGATTGATTGGTAAGTAATTCGCGAACTACTTTTAGTACAGTGAGTCATTAATCTAGTCATCCCACAGGTCTTCTGACTCAGCACAACTTAGAAGATGATAAGGTATATTTTGTGGGTTTTTAAATTATATTACTACGTTTTTTTTAAGTTTACACGTATATAGGGTCGGCTACGCGAGCGTACCCCTGGTGTTGAAAGTGTCCATAGGATACGGTAACCGCTTACCATCATGCGGGCCGTATGCTTGATTGCCTCAGTGGTATAAAAAATATATTAACTCACTCTCACATTCACATTGTGAGTGGAGAAGGAGAATATATATATATATATATCTCACGGAGCTTGAGAAATAGTAGAATATCATTTTTATATCGCACCGCCTCCTTTTATAATGTCCGTAAATTATTGTGATGTAAATGTATATTAATATCTTCAAAAATTTGATATACAATACGTATCTGAGTGTAGGAGAGAGAGAGAGAGTTAAAAATAAACTTAGTAATATCATTTAAAAACCCACAAAATTTATATTATCATCTTATTATTTGAGTCTTTCTCATTTACCTAACTAAATCTTTACCTTACATAAATGTTGTGTTAGATCAAATGAGGTACAACGTACCGGCTCATTTTGCACCTGATTTCAGTCTGAGCTTACATACTTCAGCCACCGTCTGACGATTTAATTAAAACTTCAGTTCTCTTCCTTCTTAATGGCACGATTGAACGACTAGTATTTTTAATAGTGATAAAGTGTACCATTCAATGGGTTCATTTCAATGTATCTTATTTTATATATACATACACTATTAATTGTACTGTAAATAACTTGTTTCTATTACGTCAAAAGCTTAGTTATTTAATGATTTCTTAAATAAAATAATCTTGTCTTGTCTTAGCTATGAATTCATATATCAAATACACCATAGATAAAAGACATTTATTTAATCCTGAATTTTTCCGGTTCTTTTTCAACTTTTTTCTCATAAGAACCGTCTCCTGACGATAACAAATACAAAAAACTAATTCGTGAAATCTGTCTCGCCGTACACGCGTGATGCCGTGATTAAAGGAAGCAGGGATTCAATTTTATATATTATATTGATTATGATTATCGTGAAGTTTGTTTCAACAATTACGCAGCGCGGTAGACGCAGCCGCAGCCGCAAAACTGATTGCTTTATTCGTTCAACGGTTTTCAAATCTCGTAACTGAATTGTCACGAGCACTATTTGGAATATTGAATTTAATACAATTTAAAAACGCATCTATGATATACTTTATGACTGATTTATTATTCCTTCAGTATTTTTAGTCACATTTTACTTACAATAATAGGTACGTACAGACTACAGACAATGAAAGTATTATTAATTTTAAAAAATACAGCCGAAATTATAAGTACCATCTAAACTTGGAGTCTAAAGTGTAAAGTGTCATTTGGTAAATAGTTGAGCTGTAATATCCGAGCTGGGAAGTGGGTCAACGGTGCTCAAACCGCCCCGCACTAGACAGTTACGGAGCCGTCCGCATAATGACTGCACTTATTTTTACTACTTGCTTTATAAAATGGTAGGTATCACTTCAAATAAATATGGCAGAATGATACGCCAGTCAAATCTGATGCAACATTGATTTTGAGCGCGCTTCGATATTACCTGCAAAACTGTGTTTTGACGACGCTTCAAACGGTTGGTCTCCAAATTTGAATGTCGTTTCAGTTGCGGCCAATTTGAAGATAATTTGAAATGAGAATCAATATATTTCTTTAACATCACAAAAGCCAGCATATGCCTGAGGTAATAAACGGTAGTTTGAAACGATACCGGTTACCATTCCAAAAGAAAAAAAATCGGTGCACAGACATAACACGGCACTTTCGATTTTTAGAAAACCTCATTGAGACAGACCGCTGAAATTCGAACTTGCGCCGATAAAATAGCAGACAACGCTCTATACCACACGGCAACCAGCCTTTTTCGTGAAAAATTGTATAATAAATATAAAAGATATAATGATAATATAATAAATGTACCATATCGTACATTATTACGAGGTATGCGAGATTGTTAGCGTTAGTGCATACAATATTATCACGAGATGAGAGGAGTTTGTATTAAACATTGTTACATTCATCGACTATCATAACGGACGACTATCATATCATACATCCATGTAGAATCACTGGAATGGACTAATATTCAGCTCGATGTACCGATATTGTCAGGTGAGTTCTTAATATGTGCGTCTTCTTTACTGGGTATCGAGTACCCACTTACAAAAAAAAACAAAAATGGTTGTACAGTTGTTGTTGTGTATCTTGTTAACGTAGTCGTCTTCGATTTAAAAACTACTTAACTGAATTTCCCAGTCACGTGCCTGTACAAACATAAAAATACTCGTTGAATTGAGAACATTTTTTGTACAACGGAACCCTATTACCTGGCTGTCCGTCCGTCTGTCGGCGGGATGTATCTCATGATCCGTAAGAGGTAGTCAGTTGAGATTTTCACGGATGTGACCGCTGAAACAACAAAGACTGAAAATTAAAATAAATAAAAACCACCATACTGGAATCGTGTTTTTTTTTGTTTTGTTTTGTTCGGAAGTCTCGGTGTGCGAGTCCAACTCGCACTTGGCCAATTTTTTAAGATAGTAACTATTATTACTGTCTCTCTGGTAGTGTATATCAAATAAAAATAACGGGTTTAGCGTAATGATATGTAGATTTAAAATCTAAATTAATTGCATTACCTACTACGCATAGACCGGAATCTACCCTAGATAATCGCTTACATAAATAATAGGTCTAATTACAAGTCTGCAAAATTTATTCTGTAAACCTTAATATGAAAGACTTAATAAACCAAAAATTAGGTTCCCACAAAACTAAAACAATACCAATGTGAGTGGAAGAAGCTGTGAAGGTTATGGTCCAACTTTCCAGCTCAAGTAAACAAAATACGCAATGATTGACAGGTGAAGAGTACTCGAAACTGGCGGGCATGTATAAAGAGATTGATGAATGTAGGCAAGAGGTGTGCTAATCAAGAGTGAAGGTGCTCTATACTCCCTGCCTACTCTGAAAGATACTTGGCATGATGTATGTATGTTCATAATAAACATATCGTTTCTAGCAATACTTCGTATCCATGCACCTGCCGCTGTAGTCAGCTTAATACCTCCTCGCGGGTTCAGTGTAAAATTAACGACATTGCATGCAAAGGTTATGCTTTACATTGTGGATTAAATGTAGGGATCGGAGGTAAAAACGAAATGAAATATTACTCGGATAACGGAGGTGAGTTGGAACAATAGGTGACGGATAGCGGTGCGCCATTTAATTCCAGTAATTTTGAATAGGTGTCATGATTTGATAATAAGGGATAAATAAAGTTATGGGACGGGCATTGCATCATCACACTCTCTAAAGTGTCCAAATGTGTAATTATAAATATTGGGCTGTGCTATGTGAAAATAAATTCCATTGAAATTGTGATCAATCAACTTTATTCAAAGGAAAGAATATTATTTATTAAAAGACAAATTCATCGCTGGGTTGAAATTGAAAATACTTCTAACGATAAATATGAATGAAATATTTGGTAAAATTAAGATTATGTTACCTCAAAATCTTGGGTAAGCACATCAAAATTAATATCACATCGCAAGCTTTCGTATTTTTGAGTAATGAGATATTTCTCGTTACTAAGTGTGGTTTACCAAGATTACGACTAGATTTATTTTTCTACTCATTATTCTTAGTACCTTGTCTCATTTGCATCATAAGTAAAAGATTCACAGAAGATAATACCTCGATTTATTTTTACGCAAACAAGTTTTGATAAAACAAAATATTAAAATCTTTATTTTGATGTTGAAAATGGAATAGCATCGTAGCGTGTCACCTTTGAGGGAGAAAAAACGTCAAAACTGAATAAAACGCCAAACAATAAAGCGCAAAGCTCAAAAGCAGCACAACACTTCAAGGCGCGCAGTGCTTTTATGCTAAGATTTGTACACTCCCCTTTCAGAATTGAACGTCATGTCAGAAACGGGTTTCATTTAAGCCATCAAATAAAATCCTTGGTCTGTAAAGTACACAAGCACAAATTACGGCATTTGCGGAGTACACAAATCGATTCACACGATCAGCAATGTAAGCGATTCGAAGGCTTATCCAAACTATCTTCACCCGTAGAAATTATCTCGTAACCTTCCACTTTTCAGCTGTAAGCGACACTTTTACTATCTGGGGCCCCTAGTGCTCTCAACAAAATGCCGTATCAGCACTTACAATGCCTAGCAGTGGCGTTTAATTTTACCTTATACGTTGCTAAGTGTGATTGGAGAGTTTAAATAATAAAAAGTATGCAGATAACTGCATATTATCCAGAACAAATGAAAATATTATTATATCTAACGCCTTGAAGCGATAAGGGTTCCTTTTTATATCTTTTAATACGAAGCCCTGATAAATACTCGCCTTAAGAACACTAAGTATATTTCCAACAATCAGTTTCGCTACTTTCGATGTTCAACATGCAACCCAGAAAAGACGCCAGTTCTCTTATCTATCTGCCAAGAGACGATTTGGGTATTTCTTTTATCCGTGAATAATTTGTATTTTTTATAATAATATTTTTTATTTATAAACATAAAAAATATCGTATACATCGACATTTTATGGACAATAATTGGGCAATTCATTACTACAGTAATTTAATAGGGTATACTGTCTGAGAATTATTTATACTGGTATACAAAGGAATGATATAAAAAAAGGGACGATAATAATATCACACACAAATCTGTGTGTGCTCAGTAGCGGTAGAGAGCGCTTTGAAATACATGCCGGCGGGCATTTATTAAGAGATTGATGATGTGGTAGTAGCAAAAGAGTTCTTCATAAACATACAGGCTTCTCAAAGGGTATTAAGATATGTACGAATATAATAACTTACACTAGTCGCTTTTCTCTTTTTTGCATGATAAGTAGGTACCCTATGTCCTTTTCTGTACCCCTGACAACGCTGTGCCAAAATTCATGAAGATTGGTCAGCGTAGCAAACAAACCTACATTCATATTTTTTTTCATTTTAAGGTAGTTCTATATACTCTCCATACACGCAAGGTATACTTGTTCTACCCAGTAATTCAAGGGACTACGTCATCAGTGTGGGCCACCAGACTAATAACGTCGTCGAATCTCCCAAACTATAACAATATATATGGAATTGAACCTCCGACTAATCGCGCAGGCGTCTAATTATTAACGTTGAACTTACCTAAGTGCAATTACACTTACAAAACTCCAATAAAAGCACCAACAAAAGCGATAAAATTGCCGTTAAATAAATTATATCAAATCGGGATACGAATTGAATCTATCCTTAATTATAGGAGGCGTGGTCGATCCAAAGTTCCAATGGTTCCAGCCGCTCAGGCTGGGTCGAGGGCACTCCACAGCTGAATTAATGGTAGCTCGCCGACGAAAATACTGGAATTTGCAAACGTTGCCTCTATTCCTCCGTTAGAGTTCTCGCTCCTCACTAAGCTAAGCCTAAGTGATGCTAAGGCCAAAGAACCCTTGTATATTTAGATCGCGGAAAAACACAAGTTTTACTAAATAATCATCTCTGGTTCGATTGAGTGTCAAACATGTTTTTAGATAAGATCTGGGTGATGACAATTGAATGAATAAACATGCGTTTTATATTAGCATTGGCCGCGACGTCATCTGCGTAGAAATTGGGTATTTTAGAGTAAGTGTTCTAAGCTCAGCATATTGAATGACTACTCATAAAATGACCTATCATTAACCAGTATACATATTCCATCGACTTATTGAAATAGGTATCTAGTTACTATAAATATATATTTTAAAGCAATGGACTTAAACATTATGTTCGACTCGAAGTAGGCGTGGACTGGAAATTGTATTAGTATGACACCCCTATATTTTCGTGGTGCCTTTCGGGAAGGCTTTGATGAATATATTTTTATTTTATAGCTACGCTTCCACTTATATGTGAGGCAGAGTACTAAGGTCTCACAAATAGGATTGTAGGAAAATCATGGTTGACATGTGGAGATTTGCAAACAAATGCTTGCACAATTTCAACGCAATAGAAGTAGAAGCGAGAAGAGGAAATGCTACCGTCGAGGGGAATCGTGTCTGTACGCTTACCCTTAAGACCTCACTTGAAACTCCGGGGGGTGATCACGAGCAACTTGAAGAGTGGTCGTAAAACTCAAACGCAAACTAAATACGTTTAAAATTGGAACTGTCTGATTAGTACGAGTATAGTAGGTACATCTACTTTACCAAAGATCGTAGCCAAATTCACTGCGCCAGTGTAGTGTTGTGTACCAGAGCTATGAAGTGAAGCGCTGTGCTTGCAGGAGGTTAATGATATCTCTCAATTCAAGTCACACAACACAAGTTGTCAGCTCGCGATTATTACCTCTGTATTGCAAGCGTCCATAAGTTATGGAAACCGCTAACCATCATTTCATTATTATTATTACATTATTGCCGTCAAACAAAATAATAAATATAAAATATTACAAATTCAATTAATTGCATTAATGTAGTAGTAACACGAACCTTAACGACACTAATCGCGTAAATAATTTTGTGTGTGGTGTGCCCTTAATGAAGGCTGTCCCTTTGGTTGGAAGGTTTAAGTTACCTCATTTGGATGTACGGTCCTATTACAATCTCAATCATTTTAGCCGTTGCTGGAGATGTGGTATTAAAAAATAATTGGGGATCAGGATCGTCACCAGCAAATCATTTCGCTAATTACCTCAGAACTGCCAACTTTAGCCTGGAAGGAGCGTGGAAATGTTTATGTTAACCTTTTAATGCCTCTCCTGAGGTAATTTGCCGATCTTTTATATTATGTAAGTTAACTTAGACAAAGCCTAGCCATCGTTCTATGAAATACCACATATGATACTTTTATCCGCGAATAAACGCGATAGTCGCGGGTAGAAAGCTAGGCTCACACAAAAGCTACTTGAAGTATTTCTACAAATAAATAAAAGCATGTAAGTGTGCACAAATTGGGCAGCTATGTGAGTGCCAGGTGTATTGGTCTGGACGGCAAGTTATATTTGACGTCAGCTCGATTGGCTTAAGGTAGAAGCTAATTGCGTTCTTTAGTAAGTAATTTGGTTTACCGGTCGATTTTTTCTTTTACTAAGAGTTCGTTTCACGTAATAATTTCATGATAAAGTCTTCGCTTAAGAAATTCTATAAGTAATATAGTTGTAATGGTTAAGAAATATTATAATAATTATAAATAATATTATAAAGCACTCATCGCATTAAGGCATTTATTTTAGTAACTTCAGTCACCTTGACATTAAAAGTGTGTACACTTTATCTGGCATTTCAGTGATACATAGTCTGCCTCTTACGATCAAAAGCCTATCAGGTCTTAGTGAGACACGTAACTGTATATGAAATATTGAGCTACGAGCCGCGTAGCGTGAATGCTACGAATATCTCTACGTAGGGCCCATCTTTGAACGGATTTAAGCATTTTGTGTTCGAGACTGTAATATTTCTCAAGATTTTATTCAGAATCGAATACATAAGCGCTTTTCAGGGTCCGGTATCAGTACTCTATTCCTTGACCTACGCTGTCTGTCGGTCCGACCTATATTTTAAATCGTAATAGGTACTGTAAGGCTTCAACCTCCTTCTATATAGTAAATATGTTTTATAATAAAGAATGGAATTCAAATCTGTAGAAATGTGTTTTTTTAAGATTTGATTGTATTCTGTGACAGGCAATGGCTTAATAAACACGAAATTTAATATAAATAAAAGTTTTATTGTGTAATTGAACCCGGCGCTCACGCGCTACGCCCCACAGTACCGATGCTGGTATTTTTTTGATAGAATATGTTTAATATGGTGGATTAATCTTTATGTAGGTATTATAAAACGCAAAAGTTTAGGTCAATACAAATAAAGTTTTATTTCAGCATCTTTTTATTTAAACTCTATCGTAAAAATGGTAATGCATAAAAGGACAAAACGAAATATAGGAAACAAATATAACAGCACAGTACTCTTTTACATGTTTTCTTATTTTTAAAACACCACCTACTCCACTTTCTCTTTTTCCTAACTTGACGAGACCGCTGGTCTAGTGGTTAGTACACCTGACTGCTACGCTAGAGGTCGCGGGTTCGATTCCCGCCGGGCAAACATTTATGTGACAAATATGTTTGCCATGCGTCTGGGTGTTTGATATGTATTATAAGTATGTATTTATAAAAAAAAATGTAAGTATTATATCAGCTGCTGGTTCCCATAGTACAAGCTTTGCTTAGTTTGGGGCTAGATGGCGCTGTGTGATAATGTCAAAAAAAAACATTAAAACAGAACAAACATTATTAACTATGGCAATCAATCCTCTGCAAGGACTATTTTGCTAGTATCGAGTGTTAAAAAAACATCAAGTTTCTTAGTTGTTTGTGCTCCTTGCATAAAAATTACAAAAACAATGCTTAATGGAGTTTCTGGAGACAGCCCACTGTAGTAGCCGATCATAACAGTCCTTTAGATTAGTGGTAAGCCCATTGACCAAAATAATGCATAACTTCACACAAATGCCATATTACAGCATTATTTTCCATGTGTTCCTATAAATCAGTCACTAAATGAAACTTTACTGCACAAAATGACAGCTAAAATACACACTAAAGATCACTTTTACATACAACCGCTCATCTCAACCGCTCCGCGTGATTCTGCCAAAAAAGCTCACCACCTACTCAGTATAATCTTTATCCTAAAAGGGCGAATACGCTAAGCTACATGCCAAAAGACGGCCTAAAACAACAATCAGGGCAAAACGGATGGCTGAGTCCCTCACAGGTGCGGTGTATAAACATCTTAACGTATTGGTGGAGTCGTACTACCCACATCAAGTCCATCAGGTATTTCTATTCCACTTGGGTCTGTAAAGGTCTGTAAGTAATGTTCAAACGTACACTCAAAATGCGTTTATGCTACAACTGGGAGGATCGAATGTTGGATGAGACGTTACTTAGAAGTATCTTTACACATATATACCCTTGTCTGTATTCGTTTAAAGACAAAAGCCTATGTCCTTCCCCAGGATATAATCATATTTTTTTATACCACTAAGGTGGCACACAAGCATACGGCCCACCTGATGGTAAGCAGTCACCGTAGCCTATAGCCGCTAGCAATACCAGGGGTATCACTACGGGGTGCCAACCATGCTGCTGATGAGGACTCACTGTGCTAGCAGTAATACTACTAGCCCAGCGTATCCTCGTGGAGCACTGGCAACCTTACATACCGCAGAAACACAACACTACATCAAGTGTTATTTCACTGCGGTCTTCTGTAAGGCGGAGGTACAGTCCCCAGTCCGGTGGCTCCAATTTAAATGGGATAACCCACGGGAAATCCCAAATCGCCCTACCTCTCTTTAAAGTCTATCTCCTTATCAAATTTTATTACGATCTGCTTAGCCGTTTTGTCCTAAAAAGGTAGCAAACAAACAGAGTTAATTACGCATTTATGATATTAGTATAGATTAAGTTATTGTACTATGTATATATTCTTCTGTACGTGTATATGTCACTGAACTCTTCCTATACGGCTGGACAGATTTGACGATGTTTTCGTGTGGTGGATGACATGTACTCACAGTTGGACCTGTTGTCAAGTTCCGAAATTTATTATTACGAAAGCGAAGTCACGGGATATAGCTAGTAAAAAATAAAATATTTTATGATCTATTTAATTTTAAAAATGGTTCCCGACAAAATGTCATACGTCTCACTACATAAATTGGGTAATATATATTTTTTACTGTAAGAAAGACATGATTATATTTAAACTTATATAGTTTGATAATACATCGTCGTGTGTGTGTTTGTTAATAAAGCTATTATAAAATTAAATGTCAAAGACAATCTAAAAATGTTTTTGCTCTATTGGTGTATTAAATGCTCAGCGTTACAACGTTTTGCTTTTGGTTTAACATGTTATTGTTGTGGGCTCCACCTATCAGTCCTACGGGCTTGTTATTTTCACAAAGACCTTTGTCTACTATAAAATGTGTATAAATGAGAACTGAGTCTCTTCATACGGTGTTAAGATAGTTCAAGTTAAATTACGTTTGTGAAATTGTGTGCGCCAGCTCTAGTGCTTATTCTGCTCTACTAGTTAAGTTTATAATTGTATTGGTTTTGGCACATGGTTATGGTTGGATTGGATACCTGTATGTTTAGAAACTTTTGAGACGGTATATGGATGGTTTTAAGTATCATAAATATAGTAATATGTGATTACTTATGCATTGTATGCTATTTTCAAAATGGCCGAGTTTCACAAGTCCAACCAATTTTTTTCTTGACTTTAATAATATCTTATGCCTTAGTTGACAAGAAACATACGGTCTGATGGTAAGCTGTTACCGTAGATTACACATGCTAGGACCCAGGGGTACTACTCGTCCGTAACTGACGGTTAGTATGTAATGGTAGTCTGTCAATTGTTGATGATACATATAATATAAGGAAAACTATGCTCTACCGACCCGAACAAAACATTGCTAGAAATTATTTTAGTTTCTTAAATAGTTGAAGTTTTTGATTCGGAACCTCGCCTTGTAAGAATGAAGGTAGCATGGTACCCGTTCGTCATTTTATTTTTTACACCAAATATGAAAAATAAAGGAGCAGGATACTAATGTATGCGTGTGGGCAGAACGTTATGATTTGTGGAATGCTAACCGCCCGCCCACGTACATAGCGCCCACGCAAATGAGACGAGGCCTTTACACGTATGAAGCCTTCGTTTACGTAAGTCTCCATAAGTAGTACTTTTCCTTAAAGTACTCGTAATATTTAGTACCATGCCTATTCTATAACTGTCTGTTAAATTGAAGCCAGGCGTAGAACTGTTTCTGTGCGTTATGGGTTAATTATTTCGAACAAAAGCCACAACATTACAATTTCGTATACCTAGCTTCAAAACATGTAATTGTTTACAAAGTTACACTCGTCTCTTATTATCAGATAACGCCGTCCTTCTCTTAAGAACGGAGAAATGACCGTAATAAAACTTCATTATTAACGAATAATGAACGCGATAAATATTTAAAATGTCCAAAGTTCTAGGCGTTAAGCCAGATTGAGGCTATTCGTTTTCTCACTTCAGTTAATTTCCACTGTTTATTTTAAGTTCCTAACTCGTAAAAGAACCTATTTCAGAAACAATTGGAACATTAGAATAAGTACAGATTCGATTATAGCTGCTGTCTTTAAACATGAACAAACGAGGAGCTTTTATAGAATATAATTAGAGTGGTCGAGTATAGTAAAATTGATATTATCGTTGTAGCGTAGTGCCCTATGTATTACGCTGCTTAGTACTAGATCCTTATGTTCTATTTTAAGCAGGTTTATAATTTAGTGACTAGTCACTAAATTCTGGCAATATTATGGGGGGTATGTGGTTGCGAATGTAATGATCTCGGAATGAAATTCAGCGGACAACTAGATCGCACACAAATATCGCATTGAACTAAATAATAGGGTACTTTTACCCGAAGATTTACAGGGTTCCCATGGGATTTCTTTGTCCTTAATCTACGCGGTTAAGTCACGTGCAAAAGCTAATGATTTCCAACCCGCGGTAATGACTTGCGCGTCCGCTTCTGTCGCATGAAGGTGCAAACTGTACTTCTTTGTATGTTCAAAATGGAAACTGAAGATATTTTTGTAGTTCTACAGTCAAATAACACAACCTCTATTACTATTGAGTAAAAATTTCAGAGCTTTTTGGGAAGGGTTTGTTAGCTGTAGGAACATTTCGTCCTCTATTCTATTAGAACAGCGACTCTGCTTAACAAAAAGTTGGCAAATGAGCTCGATACGATAAACTAGTATTTAATATGACGTCATGCATATAGGCTACGGTAACCACTTACTTTTAAGCTGAGACTGGCTTTCATTCAACGCCTGTGTAGTACCTATAATAAAAATAAAAGTATAATTAAATATTTTATAACTTTTTTGTGCTTTCATAACTTTTTTCCGACTTCATAACGTCAACAAAGAATCAAATTTCATTCATTCCATAAAACGATTAGGATGGAATGAGCTGAGTTGAACATTTGAAATGCCACTTCTATATTTGTTAGTCAACTGTAATATAAAATATCTAGGCACCCACATAAAAAAAAACACAAAAGAATTTAATTTAACCATTTAACAAATCAATTCTACAGATAACTATAAGAAATCTCCGATGTTTCGTATACTACGATGAACGAAGATATGGGGATATTTTTACTGTGTTATTCTTCTTTATTTAACAAGTTCACAAACGTATCATATGTTATTGTGATGTCATCGATTCAATTGTGAATCATAATGGGCATCTCCTTCGCCATGGCCTTATAGCACGATTAGGGTTGGCACTATAATACTATAATAATATCTGGACACGTAGTATATTATCTACTCTATACTGGACATTACCACACAACGCCATCTGACCCCAAACTAAGCAAAGCTTGTACTATGGGCACCAGCTTATATACCTACTTTTTTTTTTAAAGTACATACTTATAATACACTAAAGTTAAATACATACAAAACACAAATTAATTATACATATAAACCTTCCTCTTGAATCACTATCTATTAAAAATGCGTAGTTTTAAAGATCTAAGCATACATAGGGTAGGGACAGACAGACAGCGGGAAGCGACTTGTTTTTATAATAGGTATGTAGTGATATATACACAAGATCTTAATATGTTAGATAATGCTACCTATTAATTATTTGATGGCTTCAAAGCTTTGAGTGGCACCTTCAGACGACTGTATAAATATAAGGCATCTTTATGGATTTGTTTATCCACTTCAGCCACTTTCACGGTTCACAGGATATCGGATGTCGCATAAGGATCCTCGGAAAGCGGGGCCGTCTTTTATTTTTGATAAATAGGCTGCTACATTTAGAAAGTGTTTTGGCACAGCGAAAATTTCGTAAAAAGACAGTATGTGAGCTACATTTTGTGTGGAATTCATAGTTTATCAATTTATCGTTCTACTTAAGTACTTCTCAGTTGTTAAAATTGCCTCTAGATTTCGTGACCTAATGCCAGCATATATCTGTGCCGGTAGCAGGAACATTGTCCACAACGTTTTCGTATCGTCTTCGACTATTTTTGTATTGGAAAATGAGCAGCGCTGCGGCGGTGAAAAGTGGAACTAAAAAGTAGTATGACAATTTTGACATTTCGCGAGTTACTTTTTTGAATACGGTGTCGACAACGTTCCTGCTACCGACACAGTATTATATATGTTGTCGAAATCTTTGTCCCATAATTCTGTTCTAAAATAACGGAATAGAACATTCATGAAACGACAAATATACGTCGAATGGTAAGTTAGCACATAGTACTGTGACGTCACGACAGTGTCTAAAACTGTTCTACAAGTGCTGGTAAAATGGTGTAGCCATCTGACACAGTTAGGTTAGCTCTGGTTTCTATCGCAGGCTGTCACGGATTCGAGGGAAGATCAGGACGCATTCACACCAACACGTAACACTTTAGTAGTAAGCTTTAAGTGCGCACTTGCATAAGATGATATATTTAAATAAACGGTAGCGTACAAGGATGCATCAAAATATTAAAGGGCTGCAGTATTTTGACTGTACAAAGGTAGCATAATCATTAGTCTCTTAATTGGTGACTTGTATGAAAGATTGGATGAAATTAAGCTGTCTCCATAAAATAAATACCTAAATAAATAAATTTTAAAATTATTTATTTGAAATATATTAAATAAAATAGAATAATTTTTCATAATATTAATTATTCCCGGCTATCTAATCTAACCAAAAGCAACTTTGAATGGATGTTATGTGAATTAGATATATCACACCAAATGTATGTAACCTTAAAATAGTTGTCAGAATTCCCTACTAATATTATAAATGTGAAAGTTTATAAGAATGTATGTGTGTTTGTTGCTCAATCAAGCAAAAACTACATAACGGATTAGTATGACATGATACAACATAATAGTACGCCAATGATCGACATGAACAATCTTTGCAATATATCAAAGTATTGAATGTTCTCATCGGTGTGTAAGACGGCCTATCACTCGCCTCAGTCGCTTCCTGTGCTGCACCTCGGCTTCCGTTGCACACTTCCACAGTTTACACTCTAATGTTTTCCAGCTAGCAACGAGGTTACACTGTGTGCTGTTTGTGGGCCACAGTTTATATGCACAGCCCCTTTTTGTTCCGTGCTTAAAGATTATATATGAAATGGATTAGATTTATAACTACATATTAAAATATTAATAAATTTAAATAAAAAATGTAGATTTATTTAATACCCTTACTACCTCATAGATTAATTACTATTTCCGCTATTAATCTTAATAGTTAGTCATAATATAAATCAAAGCATAAATTACGATCGCAGCTTAATTTGTTAAGCTTAGAGCGGTAGAACGTTTCTAAAGTTTAATATACACGCGAATCTGAGAATCTGGTGTTTTGCGAGCTGATTTAATAGTTATATCTACGCCATGATAACAATATTATAAAGAGAAAAGATTTTTAATTTTGTTTGTAAATACAACTATTGGCCTGATTTAAAAACATCCTTTCGAACTGAATGGTTATTATCACTGAGTAACACAAAGCTAGGTATAATATTAATACGCAAGCGAATTTGCTAAACTAGTCTAAACAGTTTCAATAGGCGTGGATTGAAAGTAAATGAATATCCAGTACTGCTGAACTAAGTGAAAAAAAACTCATAAAAACTGCACTAACTCCGAGTGAATTTTAAGTTATTTTAGTCCCGACGCAAAAAGAGTGGTGTTTTGAGTTAAACGTTTATATGTGGCATCGTAGCTCTTAAACGGAGGTACCGATTGCGTATTTGTTTTTGTTTTTAAAGAGACTTAATCGAGAGTATTTTTAGCTATGTTTTTTTATTTATAAATGGAACGCGGATACAACCCAGAGTACCTAGTTTCTGATTCCATAAAGAATGACGTCACGACCTTATATCGCTCCCACTGCAGCGGCTCCGGACGGTACATCAAAGAACTTAATGAAGACCGTTCACATCGATGGACTTAACATACGTCGTTGACTTTGTTCTCATGCATATATATATACACACATATATATATATATATATATGCAGGTATCGCTTTGAAGTTTTCCTTATTGTTATGAATAAATTAAAATACTTTCCTATATTATTTGCGAACGTAATATTTCTTATTTAGTCGATCGTTACTGCATATAGCTTGCATACAGCTCAAGAATTGCAGCAACTAATTATAATGAGCAACTTTATTACCAAGAATTTAGTACAAAAATGTATCCAAGAACGCATATAAATATAAATCGGAGGAGTGAAGTAATAAATATTGGTGCCAATTCTGATGTACAAAATGACTAAACTAAACTATTTTGACAGTTCTTGCTATACCTTTCTCATGTGCGGGGTTAAATAATAATATTATTTAATATGTTGCAGATAGCAATTTTTTTTACAATTATTTGTTTACTACACAAATACATTATTTTACTACATAATTGAAAAAAAATGCACTAGCATACATATGCAGTTATAACTGTTCTACTAAAGTGACCTTTTCACATTAAATATCCTGGAAGTATTTTAAATATTGACCAGGGAAATAGAGGTCCAATATTTGGCATAGGCAAAAATATTACTTTGACAAGGGCCCGAAATGGTTTGAGCGTTTATTGTGTGTATCTAGCTGTCCTTCTGTAACGTAGGGAGGGAATATTATTTTTGACATGGCAATATTTTTCCTTGCGTGAAATTGTACCCGTTGTCTCCATGTAATTCAGGATTTGTTTACTGTGTAACTAGGTACTGAAACATTTCTTTACACAAACCTAGTTTTACACCCGTTAGTACTACATTGTATTCATGACTCAACCTGGGACTCTTTAAGACTAGAGTGAAGAGCTACTAACGGGCATGCGATGTCCATCTTCGACCACATCACTTACCATCAGGTGAGATCGTGGTAAACCGCTGATCGGCAGATAATAAAAAAAACTGACAAGGTGAAGTTATAAAGGTACCCTTTGTGCAATTTGACTATGGAAGGGAATCCTAAAAGTATGTTGTTAGAATCCTCACAAACCGACATGATTGCTTATATTCTAAAGTAGGATCGAATTATTAGAATTGAATGGCACTGCTTTACTGTAATCCTACTTATCGCTACTACATATTTTGGAATCACAGCGAACTGAATAAAACAAACGAGTAAAGTTTAAAAAATATCAGATAACTCCAATCCAATACAAATATCTAATAAAAACTCTTCGTGCAACGGTGAAGAATCTGTGCGATCACGTTTTACGTCTCGATTACCCACTATCGAGGAGCAGATATCGATTTGATATCGATATGTACCAAATTAGTTGCTGTTTCAGCTCTGCGCTTCCAATAAACCATTCGCCGCGAGAATATCTCACCTTAGTGATTGGCAACTCGATTTTTCTTTGCTTACACTCTATATAGAACATTCGGTAGTCTGTGCGGTTGTTCATACATTTCAGTACATATTTTATGTCTTACTAATATTATAAATGCGAAAGTTTGTGTGTTTGTACCCTCCTCAATGGATTTGCATGAGATTGGCAGTGGAGGTATCTTATGAACTGGATTAACTTATAGGATACTTTTTCCAATTACTTTTAATTGGGAAAAAGCCATGTACTTGGAATCAAAATTCATTCCACACGTATTAAGTCGCGGGTACAGCTGTACCGTTAATACGTGTGGAATGAATTTTATTTTATTGACGACTAGCTAGTCGTTATATAAAACAAAGGTTCTGCTTTCAAAATACCGATAAGATTACAAGAATGAAAACAAAATACAGTTAAATCCCAACAGCCAAATTCTCGGATGTTATTGTAACGACTGAGGGGCGTAACACGGTGTAATGATACGGTTGTACTCCAGGGAATGCAGCCCACATAGTACCACCATAAACGAATTAAGCAATTTGAATTAAATTGGATTTAAAACGTTATTTTGTGTACGGCCGCTGTACGCCTGAGGGGAGATTTTCGATGATGAAAATAGTGGACTTTGTCATTGTTTGTTCCAATGATACAACAAATAAAAAACCTTGTAATATCGATTTATATTTTACAATACGTGTTGATAAAGACTGTTCAAAATTATGTTCCGGGTCTGGGCATTTAGTGCAAAAATTGTAATTGTTTCCTATTTGAGGCGCTCATCTGAGGACCCACCTTATAGAAAATAGCAGCCAAATAAAACTATGTTGTAGGTGTCCGGTGGTAATTTAGACCTTCATAAGTGCCTTATTAGTGCCTAAACTGAATAAAATGATTTTGATTTTTTGATAACACTGGTAAAACTGTGGTGGGGTATGTATAAGTAAATCGGGCGTATTGCTTAGGAGATCTCGTGATGACTTTGTCTATCTGTTAGTATTTACACTCACTGACTGATTGACATGTATAAAATACATTATACGTATAGATTATAAACATACAGATTGGAATGGAATAAGACCGGTTTCGTAAAGTGACGCGACACACCGTTCTCGTGGAAAATTTATTCATTGGCAACTAATTCAGTTTTCTATTTCCCAACTCGACGTTCACATTATATATTGTCTCGTAAAGCAATAAGGCATTTGTGTTTGTTGGAAAGCTGATGTGTAATATTCTAGGGAGGGAGTTTTTTTTTAATTGAACATGCAAATGTATACTACTACTAAGGTCTCGAAAGAGAGTAATACTCTCTTTCGAGACCTTAGTAGTAGTAATAGTAATGCTACTAGATCAATAAGTCTTCATCAACAACAGGGAAACTCGTTAGTGACTGGTATTGCTAGCGGCTATAGGCCACGGTGACTGCTTACTATCGGGTGGGCCGTATGCTTGTGTGCCACTTTAGTGGTATAAATCTGTTCAGTATTCTGTATAAAAAACGCGGCTAACGAATGCATGAATTCGAAATACAAACCAGTCTCGGTAATCCTGGGATTTCTGCAAGAACTAACAAAGTTAAACGTAACATTTCGCGCGAATCACGCCATGTCTAAACGATGTTAGCGGTTCGTCACTGTCCTTACCAATACGTTCTGTCTTTTGGCTGAAAGCTCTTTATCCATACCATTTACAATTGTTGAAAAAAGTTGTGTATGAATTTTAGATGTGGAATCTCAGAATAATAACTAAAGCTCGATAACGCTATGTGGAATTGTGTCTCATAATAATTTGAAGCTATAATTTAATAGATCTTTTTTTTGAACGATTTTTTTTAAATGTAGCAGCTAAATTTAAATGTAGTAAATTTAAATGTAGCTTGGCAGCTTTTGAATGCTTCATATATAATCCAAATTATATATGAAGTATTCAAAAGCTGCCAAGCTTAAGTTAAAATAACGCTAATTAGTTCAAATTAAATTTACAGTGACCCTTTTTCGTTCTACGAGAGAATTAATGTGAAAATATTAGGAGTGTAAACCGTCGGCTTGGTTTATGAAAGGTAATTAATTTATGGCGAAATAAAAATATGGTTTATTTATGTTTTTGTCTAGTAAACAGTTGCCAAATAAGAATTTATGTCTGGCTTCTTGGTAAGCGGTTGCCGTAACCAAGGTTCGCTTGCATCACGTGGGGCGAACTTGCCTTAAGTTGAATCATCATCATTAATGAATCATAGCATGAGCAGACAGCAGTATAAGGGATGGATGGATATCTTCATTTGTGCCTTATCTCAATTAGAAGCTATAATACCAAATTTTAAGGGTTCCGTACCTGATGGAACCCTATAACTAAGACTTCGCTGGCTGTCCGTCATAGCGGGTTTCCCATGTTTCGTAAAAGTTAGCAGTTGAAATTTCACAAAATGTGTTTCTTTTACCGCTATAGCAACAAATAATCAAATTGAAAAAAATTGTAGTCTCCCCTACTAGAAACTAGTTTTTTTAAGAAATTAGAAGCTTGTAATGGTCATAGAGTGGAAATTACTATATTTTCTCAATAAAATTAACTAATATTTACTATTACAAACAGTACGGAACCCTCAGTGTGCGAGTCCAACTCGCACCTGGCCAGTTTTTTATGTTTCTAAGAGAGGCAGGGTGAAATTGGATCTCCCATGGGTTTTTCCTGTAAATTAAGAAGCAAGCGTCTTTGTGATACCCCTGGTATTGTAATATATATATATATGTTACGGTGGCTGCTTACTCAAGTGAGCCGTATGCTTGCGTACCAGAAAATAAGAATAAAAAAAGAAAATGATATGTTGCTAAGTCGAAATTACAATTCGATTAAAAAAAAACACGCACGTGAGCTAGTATGTACCATCACCATCGATTACATTTGGAATATATTTGAAGTATTAGCCTATACTTGAATAGAATAAGCTCCGAATTGTGTGATCATTGTAGATGTTCAGAATATTTTATGTGTGAAGCAAAGAGTGTATAGTGCAGCGCGACCTAGATCCTTACATTTGCTAGCCGGGAGATAGGTGCAGTGCAGGTCTCACAGGTCTGTGCCCCGGCATTCAAACCTGCCTTTCTTTAGTCAAGCTTCTGTTTACATTGAAAAGGCTCTGTGTAGAGGTATAACTTCGTAGAATTTACGTATGCTATATTACAGCTATCCATGTGCAGTCTAAGTTTAAAGTTAGTAATTAAAATGTGCTTTTACATATTGCCCGTATTGTATTGTATATTTGTTATTTAATTTTAATTATTAGCTTCTTTCATTATGGGCCGTATGCTTGTGTGCCATCTGAGTGGTATAAAAAAAATATCAAGCCCAAATGGAATGTATTTGAATCAAATTTAATATGTAAATAGGTAGCAACCCGGAAAAGACCATAAGCAGGCCTTATTCCGAAAAACCAGACTTCCCATGCGATAACCAACCCGGGAATTTCGGTATCCGTCAGAAGCAAGGGTATCTGTTAATTGTAAGTTTCGGGAAAATACTAGTAAATCTTTACATAGTATCAAATGAGGTCGCTTCCGCTGTCTTTTCGTTGAGATCTTTTAACTACTCCACAGATTTTAATGCAGCTTTAAGCAATAGAGTCATGCAAGAGGAAGGTTTTCATGTAAAATTTTATTGGGGTTTTTTGCCCCTTGCGAACCCGGGGGGGTTCGCTAGTAAATCTTATTTTAAAATTTCTTTTTTTTTCGTTGAATAAGTATTACGCAGTTATAATCGCGATGATCGATATTCCAATAAATGAATAACCTAATTTGAATCCCAGAAGGATATCCGTCACAGCTAATCTTGGATTAGCGCAACAGATGCCCGAAACCCGGCCCAGGCTGGCAGTTGGAAACGCGCCAGAAAGTACCCCGTTGATCCTCTGAAAATTTATTGCACAACTTTACACGATAAGCGCAATTATCACACAGTACAGTACTAATCACGTAACAAACAGAGAGGTAGGTTTTAGGAGAGGTAGGGCGATTTGGGATTTCCCGTGGGTTATCCCATTTAAATTGGAGCCGCCCGACTAGGGACTGTACCTCCGCCTTACAGAAAGCAATGAAATAACACTACTTAATGTAGTGTAATGTTTTTGCGGTAAGTAAGGTTGCTAGTGCTCCACGAGGATACGCTGGGCTAGTAGTATTGCTGCTAGCACAGTGAGTCCTCATCAACAACATGGTTGGCACCCCGTAAGTGATACCTCTGGTATTGCTAGCGGCTATAGGCTACGGTGACTGCTTACCAGGTGGGCCGTATCGTATGCTTGTGTGCCACCTTAGTGGTATATAAAAAAAAAACACTGCTTTGATATAAGTTTTAATGCACAATCTTTGCATAGCATAAAATGAAGTCGCTTAGATCTTTTATAGATAGGTAGAGCGATTCAAGAGGAAATATTTTATGTATAGTTCATCTTGGTGTTGTGTAATCCAACCGTGCGCAGACTAGGTTTGTCCAACTTCAACTGGACGTTAGAATTACAAGGAAAACCAATCAATACATATAATTAACATGTTACTGGTCCTGTCTGTATATATAACACGAAAATATATGAGCGAAACTATTATTCTGAGTCTTAATCAACGCAATAGAACCAAAGACAATTATTGTTAGATTTTTTCTGTTTGTCTATGAGTCTGCGCGCGCAAATTTTCGAGACGGCTAAACCGATATGGATACAGTTTCATTAATTAATGGTAAGTGGCACTTAACACTTAGTATTTTACATCGTACTTTATTGTTTTATTTCAACCAGATTATAAAAAAAATACGATGGCGCTCCATTACCTTTATAATAATAATAAGTCAAAAATAAATTGCGCGCGTGCGATCTCGCGGGCACAGCTGGTTGGCAATAAAACCTTATATCATTTGCCAAGAGTTATTTATTCCTTACATTTTTCAGCGAATTACAGATACTAATATCGTATGATGACAAAATCTTCCCTTCTGCCGTCGAGCCGCGTAACCGTAAGTACAGAGAATTACCAGTGGTGTGTTCGATTGAATGTGTTTTGTACAGAGTCAGAGGGCCGCACTTTGACACGGTCGCGACACTCGCTCCAATGTCGGCTCCAATGAAAGGCGACATGAGAATGAAAATAGGGCCATATAACTAGCGAGTTAAGAAATTGCGAATATAGCTTTTTCGTTGCTTGAGTTTTTACGCGTATAGATTTTTTACCATTTAAGTGACTGCAGATTATAATGATACTTCTTTAAACTCAACCCAGAGATTAAACGCAAACATTGCAACATAGGATTATCGAGTCATTTTCAAGCTTATGACACCTTTCGCGAGCCTTTAGCCGACTTATCAATATAGTCGAAGCATTGAGGAGAGGAAGAATGGCATTTTTTTAGTATTTATTATTAGTTATTTGTCAGAAATATATACAATTAAAAATTATACACCTACGTGTAATCTCATGGTGAGACGAAGCAACTGCTATCAGTTGCTAGTAAGTAACTAGACAGTAATGTTAGAAGAAACACGTAGTTCGAAGCAAAAAATTGAGATATCGTTTTTTTCTATGGAAAAAGGCACCGGTAGTGAGCGCTAGAGCTAGTAAAGCTCCAATTACTTGCATTATCATCTTTATGGTCGCAGGAAGTGTAACTATGGTACGTTTTAAAAGACAAGTGGTGACATTTAGTGGCAAATATTGAGCAAATTTCTTAACAGTTGGTTTGAATGAATAATGATCAATGTCCTATCTAATATATTTTATTTTCTATGTATTTAAGAATTACACTAAGGTGGCCCACTTGATGGTTAGCAGTCACCGTAGCCTATAGGGGTTAAAAATGATTACCGTTGATGAAAGCTCATGATTTTATAGCGCGTTTAGGAGCCACATTCCGCGAGGCGAGACGCGTTCGGCCGTTCGAGATCTCTCGCAGTTCTCTTTTGATTACACTTCTTTATCTCTGTCTGGTTTGAGTCGTCGGCAGGAGGACAAGCGACCTCTCAAATTGGTGAAGGCGAGGCTTTCTCATACAGCTGCGAAATATCGTCCCACTTTTTCGCTTTGCATTATCGCAAATGCGGCATATATTTTACTGCTAAGAAAATTACACTATACTACACTATCAGGTAGTCTATTATCTGCTCTGTTCTATCAGTATTGCAAGCGTTCAATGTGTTCTTCCGATTTTCATTAATATTACATCTGTCCAAAAAGTTGGGTCATTGGCAGGTACAACTATTTTTGTTTTTTACGTTACAATAAATATAGGTATCGCGGAAGTAAAAAAATCTAAATATCGAGTGAAATATTCGTCCGAAATTTAGCAGGTAACGTCGCTGCACTGTGCATTGTCCTGTGTGTGGTTTTATATATGCGATTTGAGCGGTTAACCTGTAGTGTTGTTAGTGGGGAATGGTAAAACCAGTAGAAGCATCACCCACGATGGACTATGTGAGAAAAAACCAACACCTCCTCTACTTAATGAGTATCGTATCGAAATACATTTCGGAAAATAAGATTTTAAATATAAAGTAAATTTTCTGCGTAAGCGTACTACTAGTCTACGAAAAAAGGGCACATGACATACAGTCGGGCATGTTAAAACTAGACGAGTTTTTAAAGTAAGCCTCGGAACCCTTGTTTTGTAAGAAACAGACACTATTAACGTAACACACAAACCGTGACACTTTAGTGTTCGAGCACTTTCCGTATTTGATGCCTTGCAAAAGTCTGCACTTTAATCGTTTTTCCTTCAATAGAGCTGCAGAGAGGTGGCTGTAATATTTACTGCTATACCAACATTGTTGCAACTAGAATGTTTGCTTAAAGTATAAAACATTTTAACGATGCATAAAAGGTGTAGTCCTGAACCACATAACACTTCGTTCGTAACTAAAAGCGATTTGATTACTTCTGTTATTCACATACAACCATGAAGACCATATCAGTTAATAGTCCAATCATTTATTTCTGTTTATATTATGCTAGCGGCCCGCCCCGGCTTCACACGGGTAGACATTTATCAAATATTTCGTCTACCCGTACGAAGCCGGGGCGGGCATCTTGTATAATATATATACTTTTTTACTCAGTGACAATGTAGCTTCTAACGGTGAAAGAATTTTTGAAATCGGTCCAGTAGTTTCGGAGCCTATTCAATACAAACATACACACAAAAATACAAATCTTTTCTCTTTGAAATATTATTATAGAAAGGATTTGTATCTAAAACTATATATAATAATAACGTTTATTAGGCGTTACATGTGAATCTGAAAGCAAATCTGTAAATATTAATTTATTACAAACATGCATATCCTCACATCATGTCTTTAAGTCTCTCACGGGGTAGGTAGAGCGACATTTCACTCTCGACTTACACACCTCTTTTTTCCTTTACATTCATCAATCTATTCATACATGCCCGTCTGTTCCGAGTACAGTGTAATTCTAGCGTTCATTGGATGAACCAATGAAAATTACGGTACATTGTTTCCTAATAAAAGACAGTTGATATTGACAGATTGATTCTCGTGAAATATCCAATTATTCCTCTATCTCTGTATCTATCCAATACCTCAATACAAAAATGCTGTTTCGTACTGTATGTACCTATGTTAACCATGTGCATGTCATAGTTTTTTTCAGTTTAACAAACACCTACTCGTATCGTATAGTCAAAGAATCACTTTAGTGCTTAAACTATGTCTCAAATGAATAGTTGTCAGCAGAGCAGCGCTGCACGGCTGTTCATTCAGTGAATAGCGAGCTGTGTCGTGTTTGTAGAGTAGGCTCAAAAAACAGAGGGGCTTGTTCATTCAAAACATGTCTGCATACTTTAAAATCGTAGAGAAGAGTTTTCAAATGAAGAAACGCATGAGATATGTAACGCAAGGGCTAATTACGGTTACATTTTAACGCGTACGCGTGGAATTATTTATATTTTTCTCAATAAATTCGCAACTTTTGTTGTACTTCAATATATTATGTTCTCTCTCTTTCTATTTATACTCAGCGTATACACAGCTACTATATATTACACAAGTACAGAACAGATAGAGCTCAGAGTACATAGTAGACTGCATTTAAATGTCACGGGTTGTTGTACATTCTACACAAAGTATTCGTTCAGTATTCGTCACGAAAATAAGTATATGTAAATTCGCCACAAGTTTTTTTCAAAATATTGATGATTGTAAATTCGTCACAGTGCTTTTCTCCGCACGGATAGCAGAAAAATTAAACAATATTATTAAGTAGAATAAAAACGTTGTTTACTTTTCGTAAACACCAATTTTACCATTACATTTGCATGAGTGTGACGCTATTGAGCGTACGATTTTGTATGTGGGAAATTAGTAAAAAACTTTCTGCACAACATGTATTCTTTGCCGGAGGTGGGTGGAGATTTCAGCAACAGATAGAGGGAGGAAGCGGCGCTGGTACGGAATGTACATACATCTACATACTATATAGATGTGAGAACTGTGGGACAATACATTACACTACAAGCTATATTGTCGCCTTTTCCTCGCAAACGCTGAAAGGGTGGCGGCCATGCAGCCATTGCAATCGCCAGTTATATAGTAAGAATGTGTTATTGTAACGTTTCCAGAGCTCGTCTCGACGAGCTCTGGAAACGTTAGCGTGTCCTCGGACACGCTGTGCTGGCAGTAAGGAACCAGATGCTGCAAACACAGTGAAGGTTGGCAACGCGCTTGTGATACCGCTGGTATTGCAAATTATAAGCTACAATTACCACCTTCCTAGTAAGTTCCTAGTATGCAATGAAAAAGCAGATATACTGAGTATTATTAAGGACATGTGTTTTTATCACACACTGAGAACGGGTGTATTTTGTATAGTGGTATACTTTTTATTGTAATTGTTTCCATGATGAGTATTTAGGAATTATTGTGAATGCAAAATTGTGTATATTTCCTTCCGCCGGCCCTGTTCCTTATTATATAGGGTCGGCGCAATATGTATACAATATGGTCGTGACCCGTCCACCCACTGGTGGTCCATCCACCTTATCAATAAATTTAAGAATGACCCGTGAACCACCTCCTCAAGTCTGGAATTAATTAGAAAAATGTCGATATTTTTTATCCATACGCCGTTGAAATGAAACATATTGTAGCAAAAAGCCTTGGAAATTATTATTTTCATACAAAAACAATTTAATAAGTGTGATTTGACACTGACAATTGATTTAACTAACGTGTACGCTAAATGAAAACATATACCTACCCAACCAAGCGTTAATAGACCAGTGTAGAGCGTAAAAATCAATAAGTCATACTCAATTACTCATATCTATGTGCAATTGGAGCCATTTGATATCGTGTATTCGCCAGTTACTGGAACGGAACGATTGCTTTCCGGTGAAATAGATTTCAAGGTAACTACATTTTCCTATTTTATTAACGTGATCATGGTTACAGCCGTTCATTCATACGTATTTTCCTTTGTTTTCTATACTTTTCTATATTTATTTTATCATAAGATATTCTATCTACTTCATTCAGTTTATTTACGAATATTTATGGTTACGAACGTACGAGATTTTGGTGCGTAGAGTGTGTTCCCACGGGTATTACTTCGTTCTGAATTTAAGATAATAATAAATAATAAATAAATTGTTTATTCAGTAACATAACAAGTTAACATTTTATTGTTGGAAGCCTCCTTTTAAGCAAGCGTGTGCTTGTAATAGGAGATTCCGCTCTTCCTTATATCTATTACATGTTACATTTTAAACAAATTAGCTTAAAGTATAAATTTAGAAAAACTAGAAAAACAATCAAACAAAAAAGTGTGTGTGTGTATGTGTATGTGTATGTGTATGTGTATGTGTATGTGTATGTGTATGTGTATGTGTATGTGTATGTGTATGTGTGTGTGTGTGTGTGTGTGTGTGTGTGTGTGTGTGTGTGTGTGTGTGTGTGTGTGTGTGTGTGTGTGTGTGTGTGTGTGTGTGTGTGTGTGTGTGTGTGTGTGTGTCTGCGTAGGGTTGTCTTATATAATTGTGTTTTAAATTATTTTAAATTATTATTAGAGCATCGTTTGCACAATGGACTCAATATCTTCATAGCTTTTAGTCATAAGCCAGTCGCTTAGTGTATTTTTGCAGTCGAAATATTTTAAAGGGTATATATTTAATTCTTTGTTAAGTAAATTATACAGATGGGATGATGAAGAATGCTGTCTTTTTGCAAAGGCACTTTTGGCTGTTGCTAGGGGGGCAACTGTATTTTTCCTTCTGCTTTTTGTCTTCTCAATATCAAACGGAAGTGTTTTATGCATTTTAAGTTCTATTTGAAGCACATAAAGCTTTCTGACAGACAGGAGACCAGATGTTAGATAGAGGCTTTCGGTTGAGAATCTAAATGGTTTAAAAAACATGACTTTTATTAGTGATCTCTGTGCCCTTTCCAGTTGTAGAAATTTCATTTTAGTTGCTCCGCCCCAGATTGGCAAACAGTACATTATAACAGATTGAGCAAGTGCGGTATATATTTGCAGTAAGAGGGTTTTTGTCACTATGTTTCTTAATGTTTTAAAGGTCCAGATTAGTTTACGTATTCTACTCATTATTAGTTCAGTGTGCATGTGCCAGGAAAGTCGTTGATCGAGCATTATGCCTAGGTATTTAGTTTGCTGTACTTTATTTATATTTATGCAAGAGCATGCGCTGTAGCTGACGTTCAGACATTTATGAATTTTAATTTCGAATTCAACAGGAGGCTGTGTACGCTGGTTCATAGTGAAGCATATATAATTAGTTTTGTCGACATTGAGGGTTAAGAGATTTGAGTAAAGCCAGGTTGTTATCCTCATCAAAACATGCTGAGCTGATCATTGGACACAATCCCATGTTTTGACAGACAAGACAATTGCAGTATCGTCAGCATACGAGAAAACTTGTCCACTATCAATTTTCATGTTACATAGGTTATTTATATAAATAAGGAATAAGGTTGGGTCAAGAACACTCCCTTGCGGTACACCATATAATACAGCTTCCTCTGTGCTAGTAAAATCTCCAATATTAGTTTTATGTTTCCTATCATAAAGATAGTCTTTAAATAATTCAAGTGGAGTACCCCTAACACCTATTTCTTGAAGCCTGTGCAGAAGTATGGAGACAGAGACAGTATCGAAGGCTTTTTTAAGGTCAAGAAAAATTGCTAGACATTTATTACCATTATCTACTTTCTGTTACGAAGGAGGTGAGCGCCAAAACAGCATCCTCTGTTGACATTTTTTGTCTAAAACCAAATTGAAACGGAGAAAGAGTTTTAAATGTAGTTAAATAGCTGATTAGTCGTCGATTAATTAATTTTTCTAAGACTTTTGAGATGACTGTTAAAACTGAAATTGGTCTATAATTTGAAGGATCTGCTCTGTCTCCACCCTTATACACAGGCGTTATAAGGGCTTGTTTGAAGGCAGCAGGGAAAACACGTTGCTCAAAGCACAGATTTACTAAATGGATTATAATGGGCACAAAAAGTACGTGACCGATTTTTAAAAAGTCAGTAGGTATTTTATCCCAGCCTGGAGCACTATCTGATTTCAAACTCATTATTACCGCAAGGACCTCACTCGGATCCGTCTTAAAAAATACAAATGAGGAGGCAGGTTGGCTTCTTAAATCTAGAGGGTTGGGGTTCTGCTGCGTAGAAGGGTTTGATGAAATGTTATCAGCTAACAATTTACCAACGTTACAGAAATATTTATTTACATTGTTAACAGACTCCTGGGAATTCGGTGCGATGTCTAATAAATGTGAATTTTGCGTGTCAATCGATTTGCGTTGAGTAATTTTGTTTATTGTATTCCATAGTTTTTTAGGATTTTTGTTAGCTTTTAATAACTGGTCGCGGTCAAATTTACGTTTTTGTTTTTTAATTAAGCAATTGCAGTAATTCCTGTACCGTCTATAAGTAATTTTCAAAATTTCATTATGTGGATCATTTTTTAGCTTCATTTGGATGTTATTGCGGTTCCAGATGCAACGCAGTAGACCAGCAGTCATCCAAGGTTTAATTATTCTATTTTTTTGAGGGATTTGTATAGTAAACGTATTATTAGACGAACATTGCTGTATTTTACTAACTAGGCAATCTGCAAGTGTGCTTGGGTTCGTTAGATCAAGGAGATGTGATACATTACTTGTTTTGAGGTCTTCCAGGGCTCCTTCTAGGTTTATTTTACTTTTAGTTTTGATGTTTTTATTTGAATCTGTACGGGTTGAGATTTTAAGGATTGTCATAAAATGATCTGTGACAGTTGTATTCACAATAGCTATAGTGGCTGTTTTATTATTAGGCTTAAGTTTCAAAATGAAATGATCGAGACAACTGTCTCCTCTTGTAGGTTTCGTATGCCCAGGGTGTAAACCATGCATTACCAACATATTTAAGTAATTTAGTCTATTCGAGCTCTCATGTGATTGCTCATTGGGTTTACATATTAGATTTATATTAATGTCGCCAGTGAGTATTATGTTTTTACTTGGTTCAATTGAACTTATATGGTGATTGAGGGAATTAGTAAAATCATCCGTTTTTTCCTTTGATGGAGACCGATATATACCGAGAACAACTAGATCAGGAGATATATTAATTTGTAGACAAGACGCATGTGTTCATTTGATTTCTTTTATTTTCGCTTTATGTGTATTTTTTATGTATGCCACAACTCCGTCAGCTTTGTTGGAATGATTGGTAGTTTGGTACGATGTGTAGTTAGTTATTTGTGGTATATTTTTATTAGCGTTTAGCCTACATTCACTTAATATAATTAAGTCCAAATTAGATTTCAAATTAGCTAAATTTAATTGTAGATCATCAAATTTGGAATAAATGCTTCTAATATTTTGTGATACAATTGTAAACTCGGTAGATTTTATTCTTATTAGCCTTTGAAATTCTTCGCTTGTACAGTTATATACCTGGGCTATTTCCGTATTATCTATTTCATGAATGGTATTATCATAAAATGTATTAATGTAGTATAGAAATTTGTTACGTCTTCCTGTGTCATGTTTATTTTAGTATATAACTTTCGTAGCGGACTTATATGTGTTTTTGTAATATATTCGTATGTAGTGTTATGTGTTGTGGATGAATGAGCGTACAGTGTGTTTGGATGGGTGTAATGATACTTGTTGCTGTGTGTAGTGGTTTGCTTACTAGAGAAATCTGCAATGTGCGTTATCCGAGTGAGTTGAATGTTTATAGATTCGTGTATTTGTAAGGATGTTGCGAGCTTGTGCAGTGTAATAGGTGTAAGATATTCTATTATAAGCTTTACTAATAATTGAAAAGGCAAATTATTGTATGAACAATACAAAGAAAAAAAGTTATAAATGGAAAAAGTCACCCGACCATCTGTATCGAGGAGTAGTCATGAGGCGTCTACTTTTTGCAGAAGATGATGCACTTGCGCTTAATGTCTTATTTGGATTATAGGTGATGTGTCGTGTAATCTTACATAAACCCGTCCATAAGATGTCCAGCAAAACTTATACTTCTTGGATTTTGTAAGATCTCTCGCAAGAAAATATAATCGAGCGGCTTTCGGCATCAGTTGTTCCGAAACAAAGATAGGGACATCTTCATTAGTAGTAAATCCCATGTGTTTGGCTTGAAGTTTATTTTTATTGTTTTTAATGTTAAACGATTTACACATTTTCAGAACTTCCGTTTTTAGAACTGTAGAACCCATGTCAACCACTATAGATGTATTATTTTCATTATTTTTCCCATTCACTCTGTAAATATCCTTGATGTCCGGTTTTTCCACCTTAAAGTGTACGTATTTAGATAAATTTAGTACCATACCAATCAGGTCTTCTTTATTTTCATTATTTTTCCTTGGTACGTTTTTAATCTCAATGCTGGTCTTTCTGCCTTCTCTCTGTATGTCTTCAATTTTCTCTTCAAGCAAAGTAATATGCTCAGTATCTTTTTTCGCCTGTACTTCTAGTTGATCTATTCGCTTCTTTAATTCTTCATTTTGACATGTGAGAAGGGCGATAGAGTTGTCTATGTTGTGGTTTGTTAGCTGGATTTCTTTAAGATTGGAAGTAATACTCACTAGTTCCTTTTGTTGCGAAGTCATAAAAGTTTTAATCATGTCTCTCATTTCTTCTTTAAAGTTGTTCTGTTCTGAAGTCGCTTCCTTATCCCTTGTCCTCTTAGAACGCTGTGTAACGTGTTCAGTCGGTGCGTTTTGCAACAATTCCTTAGGTTGAGACTCAGATCTGTCCAAATTGTGCACTTTTGACGAAGAGGGTGGACTGCGGTTAAGAGGCATTTTGCAATTTCGTAGGTAAATACCAGGATAGCATAAAACAACAATTATATTTTTGCAAGTTAAAGGATGAGCCTTGTGACCAATAAAGAAAGTGAGCAAGGGGTCTAGTTATCTGGACATGTATCGGCTATTTCCATTCCTCATTCCAAGAATATGGTTACTTCTAATAATTTCCTTATTTATGTATGAAATTTAAGGAAAATTCTATTAAAAAAATTGTTTGACTAGCGCGCATGTTCATGCCTGCCTATATCAGTAATAGCCCTTAGTATGCATATGCCAATTCAACAAAAAACTGTTACTAGGTAGCACAATTTCAATTTCCAATATCATTAATCATGGCTCAAATTACCATTTTTAACATAAAGAAATCTTTTTGAATAAATTAACTCATAAGTATGTAGTCGTTATCCCAAATATTTTTGGGAGATAAATGTGTCGCAACACTACGTGTTCAAATATTTATTTTGTTTCACCAATAGCTCAGTTTTGTTTGTTCAAAACACTTTGTGTTTGTCTTGGAACTTCGCTGACGTATTTAGTTGTCGTCCACCAAGTTATTGTTAGAACTTCCTAAGAATCTGCTCCGAGTTGGAATAAACTTAAGTGTCTGTACAAACGTTGCTACGATTTTAGGGTTCCGTACCCAAAGCGTAACCAAAGGAACCCTATTACTAAGACTTCACCGTCCTTTCGACCGTTTATCCGTCCATCAGTATGTCTGTCAGCGGGCTGTATCTCATGATACTCAATAGGCAGACAGTCGAAATTTTCAGAATGTATGTATATGTCTGATGCCGCTATAACAACAAATTATATATCTAATAAATTACATTTAAGGGGAGATCCCCTACTTTTTAAATCGTGTTTGTGCTTTTTTTACTCAATCTTAATAATGTCAAATAGTAGACGGTTGAAATGTTCACAGGGTTTTTATTGTTCGTTCGCTAAAAAAAGAGCGAATTCACTATCATATGCTTTAGAACCGTGACTACTCAACCAATTACCATAAAATTGCACAAAAGTTGTCAAATGATACTTAGTTTGTATAAAGGACATAAGGTATCTTTTATCCACATAATAAATCCCTTGTTAAAGTTAGAAGGCTAATAAAATCAGATATGTCCGACTAGTGTACAACTACCACTTATACTTCTTTGTATTTTAACAGACTTCAAACAAGGAGGAGGTTCTATATTCGCCTGTATGTAGGTATCTCTTTTTAAATATAAAAAAACCACTTCAAAAAACATTGATATTAACTCGTAATTTTAATATGTTTCTCTTGTTTTCGTTGTTGGTGCGAAGGCTATAAACGAGCAGATTGCCTTGTCCTTATCAATCTAACTCTCAACTCTGAACGTATCACACCATCATTATTAGGCCGTGTAAAGTATACTGAACGTAACGATGAGGCAAGTAATGTATTCTCGTACGTATGCAATTATGTTGGAGCGCTAACACTGAAGCTGACTAGGGACAAATTTCATTCGCCTCCGTGCCGTAGGTTTATACAATATCTTTAGCTCTAAATATATACTGGCTGGAACATTTTAGTTAGTGATCTCTGATTTCTGGGATTAGTCTCTTACAGCAGAATAACTATGGAAATAACTATAAAATTCACAAATAATAATAATCTAATCTAATCGAATCTATCTAGCCGTTGCTGTCCCACTGCTGGGCAAAGGCCTCATAATAATAACGATCATTAAAAATGGTGTGGAGATCCGCCATCTTCCGCCATTGAGAGCTCAAGTCACAGCACGTTTATAATAATAAAAAATGCACCCTTGCGAAGCCCGTGTGGCTCGCTAGTATAGAATACACTTTGCAAAGAAATGCACTCAGAGCAATTAATATGAGTCACTAACGAAACCTTGATATTTTCAACCGACTTCAAAAAAAGGAGGAGGTTCTCAATTCGACTGTATGTTTTTTTTTGTTAACGAACTAACTGAGTAACTAATATTCTTACATGATAAATGTATAGATGCCCATTGTGCCCACACTAAATCATAAACACTAATATGGTATTATTGTGGGTATAAGACCCCTGTCATTTTAATTAAGATGATTAGTACATATAAATCTGGTTGTTCCGTTGTTTGTGTGGTCGCAGTGACTTGTAATGGGACATTGACTCATATTTTATGCTGGATTAATGAGCCATCCCGTCTCATTTATAATTTTACATGCCACCCCATACCTACCCGTTAGAAACATCGTGTTACATATGTCTTATATAATTAGGGTGTTACTTATGAGGATCCACGGCCTATACCACAATTAAAAAAAAAAAAATCCTTATAGCTTTATATAAAACATTCAATTAATTATTTAAATAATATAGTGTACTAGACAACACACATTTTAATAGAACACGTCAAAAATAATTAAAAATTATCTTCGTTAAGCAGTTGAAAAATTGACGTATAATGCTTACCTAATTTCAACTAAGCACCAAAAATGTTAAACGTAAACTTTTGACCAATGTTTGTCCAAACTACGTCCAACACCTACATCAAAGCCTGCCAAGTTTTCCTTAATTAATAGCGGAGCCTGGCAATTAGCGAGTTGTAAACAAGATTCACTCTAGTTTACATTATGTGGTTACAAACATTGGGTAGACTTTGAAACATTTATTTAAAACACCTACCTATAGGGTTGAAAATCCTACGGGAAAATTTACTTATTAAAGGAAAGTTAATGAAAATATATCATGCAGCTTAAGCTAGCTAATGAAGGTCTTGGGATCGGACAGTACCCTGAAAAGAGCACGCAGTTTGTACCTTTAATATTTAAGAGCCAGTCAAAAAAGCTGTGTTATTTTTAATTTTTTTTTGCAAATTTTCTTAAAATTCGTCGGAGACGTTTCAATACAACAGTTAGTATAAAATTTTTAATCGTAACTTGATTATTTTGGTAACATTTTGATGAAAAAACTTTTAATAAGTACCTAGATACTATTGTATTCATTTTCTTTAAATAAAAAAATAACTTTTGTAATGACAGAACGCATTCGCTGTATGACCCGTAATGAGAAATATAAGAACAATCACAATAATGTAACTAAAGTAGCCAATCCTTCGTCCGTTGAAATGAAATAAAGCTGCACGAATAATCCAAAATATCTTTGTTAAAATTGAGTGCACTAGAAATGAAATCACTAGAGCCCTCTTAATTATAAACGCATTAAGCCGAACTCCATGTACACAGGCGAACTAGCTCGGTGCGGGAAACTATCACGGTTTCCGCAGGTAAGTGCACACTATCTATCCGGAACTAGTGAACTACCTATTCATTTACCCTTAATTTGCACTACCTATTACGTTGACAGCCTTGTTTCTCCATATTGGTGCCAATTCTGTTTGTTGTTCAAAATTACTAAACTTAACTAATTTGACACGTCTAAAAATATTGCCATCCTTATTTAACCCCATACATGAGAAAGGGATACCAAGACTTTTAGACCTGTCAAATTAGTTAAGTGTAGTAATTTTGAACAACAGAATCGACACCATTGTCATATAGATTATATTTTAAGCACACATATAGATACAACTTTTGTACTTGGTGAGGAACACTGAAATGAATTAAATAAAAAAAATGGCCAAGTGCGACTTGGACACCTACACCGAGGGTTTGGTACTAAAAACAAACTAGGTTATGATTTTAAATGACAGCTATACTTTGCCGTTCGATCCCTAGACACGACACTTACACCAACCGCAAATAATAAGATTGTAATAGCAAATTCGCTCTTTAAAAAAAATATAGTAATACAAACTCAATATATTTATTTGGATCACCAACAGATAGAAAAGACATGACAAAATAGTTCAAACATAAATGTCCACCCAATTACAGGTAATCACAGCTATTGGAGTAAGCTAAGTAAAATTAAGATAACATAACAAAATTTATAAATATTGTATATAAAACTAAAAGAAAACTTATAGAAAACACCACCACGTGGGTGCACTTAAAAGCGAACCAAGTCGTCCTTTTCGATTAGATGGGATAAAAGCTTTTACCGTATGTCACGTGGTCCAATTTTTTATTCCCAAACATTCATTTCGTTTTCTTCTCTCTTCTGATTATAGATGGTGAACATGGCTACGGGTCCTAGCAGTAACATTATGTTTATGATGAAGCAGGTGACACAAAAGGCAAATGAGCTTCCCCATCGTGCACAAGACGTGCGAACCTATAAGTTGTGTACCGATATCTCCCAACTGCTAATAGAGTTTGAACCCTTCACAAACTTCGATCACGTCGTTTCACACAAAATAGCTTTGCGCAACGCGGCGTACAAGTTTCAAGTTTAGTTTTGGTAATCTTCGAGAAGGAAATCTAAGGGAAGATATATTACACACAGATTGCACAAAGACTGGCCAAGTTTACGTGGGATGACGCATATTGTAAGGTTCTAAAGCCATCTTAACATGTCCGAAAAGTAAGCGATGTTATTCAGATGAGAAAATTTCAGGCATTTGAAATTACCAATTTATTATTTATAGGGCCAACTTGCCCTTTATTGATCGACTAGCGACCCGCTCCGGCTTCGCACGACCAGCTTTAGCCATATAAGTTAAATACCTACAAAACACAAATGAATTATGTACATATAAATATTCCTCTTGCTTCACTCTATCTATTAAAAAAACACATCAAAATCTGTTGCCTAATATAAAACATCTAAGCATGCATATATGGGGCAGACAAACAGCGGGAAGCGACTTATACTATGTAGTGATTATTACTTGGAAATTAATAAAGCCTGCTTAGCACGGAGAGTTTTTCTTTCAACTTCGATTCTCACTTCTAACCAGAATATTTTTCATGTATTTGAATTGAACAGCTTTACCGGAGGTGGAGACACAGCCCTAAAAAAATGAGATAATTTAAACAATTTTTTACCGACATCTTGTATAAAAATGGCTACGGAACACCCTTAGCATTATAAAAAAACTTATGACTTGATAGAGTATATCGACATGTATTTAAAGTGGTTGAAAGTCAGTAATGAATGCATGAAGTACATTACTAATTAATAATAAAAGTCTTCGTACCACAGGAGATTTCTGATTAGACATTTGACCAATGTCGTCGTGGGGTTGTCAAGAAAAATTAAAAGCGCGCGCGATTTCTCCATGACCCGCCGTTCCGCCGCCCAAGCGCTCGTGACAATATCACCACAACAAAACGCGAGACTATTCTGATATTTGCACCCGTGCTAAGGTCGCAGGTACCTTTAACGGAAACTCCCTAAGTATTTGTGAACACACACATACATAGATTTGTTTTAGGGGCGCCACAAATTCTATTAGATGTTAAGAGCACCTAAATTGAATTCCTAAGGCATTCTGTGGGATCGAGCGCTGAGCGACGGATGTTAACATCCCTGGGTTCATAGGATTCGGGAATGATTTGTGCTGAGCTATGACTATTACACTATACATATTCTTCTTCTTCTTCTTTCAGTTTATGGCGACAAGCATAAAGAAGAAGAATAATATGTATAGTGTAATAGTCATAGTAATAGATTTATAAGGAATTTGCTGTCCAGACAGACGTTGTCCTGTCTTAGCTGTGACTTCATATTACAAATACACCATAGAAAAGGGACCTTTAGTTATGCCAAAATTTAAAATGTTCTGGTTTCTTTTTTAATTGTTTTCATAATTTCATATGAACCTTCTCTCGCGAAACAGGTCCATCCGTACACACGCGATACCGTGACAAAAAGAAATGTGGGTTCATTTATATATATACATAAATATATATAGATAGATTACACTAACGACATTCGGAAATCTCTGAAATTTATTTTTATTTATTCCGGAAATTATATGGAATTCTAAAATATCTCCACTTAGCTCAAACACACTCAAGAAATTCAGTGGCTTCAATACAGTGTATCCGCAGAAATGTCAAGGGCTCTATCACATAAACTTTGTTAAGCATTAAACTACTACGAGATTTATGTGTACATTTAAACGAAGTATGCAACTAATAACAGAATATTCATTGTCTATTTTTTGCATAGCATTAACGAACGATACTGTTCAAAACAGTCAATGTATATCTCACAAGGAGTAACATTCGTGTATGTGGGTCAATGTTGTGTTGCGTTGTAGTTCGAGGTGAGGACAATTATCTTGGATCTGTTGAGATATCGATTGATGGTGCTGTCGTCGAAAATACGTTGAATGGACTACGAAACATTATATCAAGCCTAAATCTACACATTTAATATAAAGAGGACAGATTTGTATTTTTGTGTGTATGTTTGTATTGAATAGGCTCCCAAACTACTGGACCAATTTCACGGAAAGCTACATTATCACCGAGTAACATAGGCTATATAATATACTAGCTGCCCGCCCCGGCTTCGCACGGGTAGACAAAATATTTGATAAATGTCTACCCGTGCGAAGCCGGGCTGGCCGCTGTTAAATTTATTTTGTATACTATTTAGTTGGCAAACAAACATACTGCACACCTGAGAGTAACCGGTTACCGTAGCCTATGGACACTTCCACACCAGGGGTATCGATCGCGCGTTATTATGTTACGTAACTATAATTTACATACATTTTATTTTATTAAAATTTTAAGCATACGTTACATTAATTATACAGAATGGAATTATACACAATGCATATATTTCGGTGTGAACTTAAGAAGAAAACAACAATTAGGAATTCAAATAAGGAAAAAAGTAAGGAACGTGGTTATGATTGATGAAATATGTTATGAAAAAAACAACAAATAACATCGATACAGTATGCTAGTAAAATTACTAGCACAAGTACAGTTAAACGCTATAATTGAGTTCACTCAATTACATCAACAATTTTACCGACAATTTACGAATTACTTGCGTGTCGAGTGTTCCGTGCGTGAGAAAGAGACCATCTGCCCAACACGACGACCATTCAATTTAACATGAAATTGCTTTGAGGTCTCCTATAGTATAAAGCATGCCATTCTTAAAGGTAAGATAAATATTGACTTGGCTGTGTCTGAAAGCTTATGGCTTTACGTTCTAGATCTGTAGTTTTAGCAATAAAAACTTTCAACTAACGTAACTATCAAAATTCTTTTTAATTCCACTTTTTACCGCCACTACATTGTTAAACTACTATATAAAAATAAGTCAGGTTTTCCTTCCTGACGCTATTACTCCAGAACACACGAACCGATTTCCACGGTTTTGCATTCGTTGGAAAGGTCTCGTGCTCCGTGAGGTTTATAGCAAAGAAAATTCAGGAAAATTTGATATAAATGTCTACCCGTGCGAAGCCGGGGCGGGCCGCTAGTATTCCTATACAGATATATTCGAAACGAGCCCGTAGTCGAAAGTTATTCTTGCTAAGGCTACAGGACTAGTACTCGGAAATGGAAAGGTAGGGAACTCAGTTCCGACGGGCTTGATGGTAAAGTGTAATGTAGCAAAAGAGACATACAAGTCAAGTCGCTATGGCACTTGCTCTATTCTGTGCGTATCCTGAACGTAAGCCGTGAAGATAATGCAATATTGATGTGGATTCTTTTGAATATACAGAATCACTAAACTAAACTAATTTCACAGGACTAATAATCTTGTTATCCCTTCTTTAAGTCCTGGCAAATTAGTTAAGTTTAATGATTTCAAACAACAGAATTAGCGGCATTATCTTCTTAGTTCAAGAAATAAGGGTACTAATATAAGTTTGTTAAATACCTATAAAATGATTACCAAAAAATATAGGTACAAAAAATCAGTCTTCTATAAGTATATACCTAATCAAAGCAAATCAGTGTTTGAATTCATTCAACCCAAAGCGTGGGACTTCAATTTAACCACACACAATAATAAAGGCTTTATACACGTACTAAATCGAATTTAGAAAAGCACTTATTCCACAGAAGCCTTCACGTTTTTATTCGCAGAATTTTCAGCAACTTTTAAGTCCCCCGAGTCGCAAGTATTAAACGAACCGTAAAATATTATTAAAATGAAATGCAAACATGTAATAGTTACAAAACTCAATATTTGAGTTCAACGAACTATATTTCATATTAGCTGCCGCCCCCGACTTCATCCAAATATTATAAGTCAATATCACCGCGTAGGGTCCTATTACTTCGGAGATGTAGGTACTATTACTCGTATGTATTTTATGTCAACCGCTCACATCTTGAACCTCAGAGCAATTACTAAACCTATTAGCGAGATTTTTATTATTCTGAAGCTTGAACTAACAAATGTATATATGGCAATTGGAGGTACTTCCCAAAAAAACACTTGGACGTTTGGAACAAGCAAATAACAGATTGTCAATCAGAATATCCTCTACAAACTCCGTTTCAGTTTTGTTAGCAACGTTCACTCAGCCGTGTTTCTAACTAACGGACGAATATCTAAAACTGTTACTATATTCGAACCTTATTCGAATTATTTTCAACTAGAATCGCCCGCTTTAATATTAGTATCAAAATACATCTCTATGTTTATTTGTCTACATATTTGTATCCATTCTGTTGTACAAAATCACTAAACATAACTAATTTGACATGACTTAAAGTGTTGCCTTATTTAACCCTTCACGTGAAAAAGATATAGCTAGACTTTTGGACCTGTCAAATTAGATTAGTTTAATGACTTCGTACAACAGAATTGGCACCAAAATATGGATTGGTTTCAGATCAAAGTAAATTGTATTTCCATTCTTGTAATTCCAAGTCTATCTACTAATATTTAACATTCTCGGGTCAGTGTTTGTAACAAAACTCCGCCGAAACAGCTTCACTCATTTTTATATTTTTTTGTGTATTCGATAGTACTGAGAATGGGAAGTATATTTTTCATACCCTTAGGGGTAAGAAATCGGGGTGTAAGTGTTCCACCCCGATTTCTTTGTACAAAAATAAAATATGATGAGTCTGGTTTGAGTCAGATCTTTTATCTTAAAGTAGGCAGGTTAAGTTCTGTTTGTTGTAAATAGTTTAATTTGTTTTAAATAAAGCTCCCGTAACTATAAAAATAGATATAATTTATTTGGCCGGGTCAGCTAGTAGGTAACATACATGTCTGAAATTATATTGCCAGAATAAAATACAATTTAGCAAGCAGTAATTTTTTATACCACTAAGGTGGCAAACAAGCATACGGCCCGCCTGATGGTAAGCGGTTACCGCAGACTATGGACGCTTGCAACACCAGGGGTATCACTCGCGCGTTGCCGACCCTAAAATTAGTATTTGTCGTAGCCGCCTTTTTACACATAAAATATCATTGGTCGTAGCATATCATCGTTTCGAGAAGGTAACCCGAGTAGGTGTACGCGATTTGATGACTACATAATATATGAAACATATAAAATAGTTTTCAAAACGACCGCAAAAGCTGCAGTACTAATATATAACCCATTTCCTTCCACTTTATGATTAACAAATACTGATTATTCTATCATACTAACAATAAATCAATATGAAGGGTAGGTTATATTTAGATTTAAGTATATTTTTACTTCAAAGTTGGCAAACAATCGTACGGCTTGCGGGATGGCAAGCGGTCACCGTAGCCTATAGACGCCTGCAACGCGACGGGTGTCAGTAACGTGTTTTCGAACTTATAATATAAGCAATTGTTATGCTAGCAATATAAAGGACTAACACAACTTACTGCTAGCACAGCAAGATCGCAACACAAACGTTTTCCAATCCAAACGGTTCCTTACTACGTGTCGAACTTTACTGCCAATAAACTGGGATTCACACTTAAACTTTACGTACCTACAGCTAAAAACACTGTCATAAAACGTGTTTGTCACTTGTACGTTTGTCACGTAATTTTGTCTTTGGTTATCATCCATTACTTAGCACATGCCAAACGCCGGTATGAAATCGGACTACTTGCATTTTTATTTTCAGTAAGACCGCTGCTGTTGTAAAATTATGTGGGTTCACAATTTCACTATTTGTACAATAAGTAGATTAATTTTACTTTCCATACGTTAGATAGGTACGTACAGAAAGCGTAGTTTAGTATCGCTGCCTAAAAACAATTCTTGCTGTACATCGTCTCTGCTAATACAAGTTTATGGTATTGTAAAACATTCACTATAATTTCAACATTTTCACCCCATTTATTGGTTGTGCTAGGTAATAAATATCTACACTAATATTATAAAGAGAAAAGATAAGTATTTTTGTTTGTATTGAATAATCCTGGACCGCTGGCTTTTACTAGCAGAAATTAAAACGCGGGTGAGGTCGCGATCAAAAAGCTAGTTATTTATATGGCATCTTTATTCGAAATTATATGGAGTGTACCCGTTCTACCCCCTCATGTATCCCACACTATTCGTACTGGGTATGGTGGGATACAATGAGTTGAAAGTTACAGCCGAGCCATACACACTGTGAACGAGCTTCATTCCCGGATTGACATATTTGCATACAATTTGTGTGAATTCGCAAAAGTATTACTTAGTATTGTAAGTTATGATTAGTGTTCTTTATTTAATAGTATATTAATTGTTTATTGTTTCTTAACTATTTGTAATTGTCGAGCTATATATTTTTGTTATGTCCATGGTTTATATTGTTAAATTTAAAGTGTTTGCATTCCAATGAGCCGCACTATCGCTTTGGGTTCGCCTGTAATGATAGATGTAAGCTTTTAATAATAAATAAATAAATAAATAAATATTGGAATATAATCATTTATATATTCCATTATACCGCCCAGGTATATTGTGAGGTATACTGTGTTAGTAATTACAATACTTACCTATCTATCCACATTTATATAGCAAAAGTTGCCCGGACTGACTTCGTTCAGTGCCGGTAGCAGGAACATTGTCGACAACGTTTTCGTATCGCCTTCGACTATTTTTGTATTGGAAAATGAACAGTGCTGCGGCGGTGAAAAGTGGAACTAAGAATTAGTATGTCAATTTTGACATTTCGCGATTAACGTTTTCGAATACATTGTCGACTGTTAAAAGATTAAAATAGTTTACGACCTCTCAGACCTACCAAATATGTACATTTTTTTATAAGAACCGGTCAAACCATTTCGGTGAAGTTTTCAGTCAAACACTGTGACACGAGAATTGTATATACATATGAGATAAATAAATTTGTGAAGGATAGATTCTATTAGGCTACGCTTCTACGTGCTACAAGGTAACGTGCTACGACTGATGGACTACAGAATTGATACAGGTACTTTTAAGGATTCCGTACCGGAGGGCTAACCAACGGAACACTATTAGTAAGACTTCTATGTCCATCTGCCTGTTTGTCGGCGGGCATCTCATTATTCGTAATAGGAGGTAGACGGTTGTAATTTTCACGGAATGTGCATTTCAGTTGTTGCTATTACAAAAAATATAAATGAAAAAAAAAACATATAGGGGGCTCCCCTACTAGAAACGTCTCCTAGTTTTGCTTTTATTTGTTCTATCTTAATAAATGCAACAAATATGTCGCTTGAAATGCTTATAGGCTGTGCATTGCTATACGTATTTTCTAACAAAAAGAAAGAAATTACTATTACAAACTTATTATTTACGGTTGGTGCAATGGCCGTGTCTAGGGATCGAACGGCAAAGTTAATACCCTCGTTGTACGAGTCACACCTGCAATTTGCCGATTTTTTTAAGTATCTATGTACTGTACAATATTCAAAACTATTTTGCGTATCGAATTTTCAGTAATACAAGTTCACCTACGTCAATCATAAGAGGGAACGTCAGACAAACCAATCAATTCCAATTTAAGTACTCCGTTTCTACCTACGTCCCAAAGTATAATATTATCTACTCTGCGGTCCCAATAATAATGAAGTAGTTACTGATTTTGACGAGATACGTTATGTGGGTACCTAGGGACCTACATTATTCGGACAGGGTGTTTTGAAGTTATCCGATTATTCTAGCATCAAAACCTCAGATTGCTTGCTATTTTTGCCTGTCTAGTATTATTATAATTATCGAGTTTCTAAATTGTTGTGTTTGTTGCATTAAATCGCAGCAGATCGCAACATGCCTTTAGGTCAGAGGTAGCCTATTGACCAAAATGATAGAATCTAGGCCATACTACTGAAATCGTTCGAATTATAAATCTATAGGAACAGTGGAAATAATTCAGTAGTATGGCCTAGATTCTATCATTTTGGTGATTGATACTGATTAGTATCTAAACGAAACTTTACAAAATTACACCGGAAATATACACAAGAAATCACTATTCACGACAAACTGGAAAATATCTCAACCATGCTGCCCGATTCCCGCCAAGAACTCCCTAATTCCCGTTTTTTTTTAAACATGCACCGCGATATTTTAAAAGTGAGCATAAGTACCTTGTCTGCGGCTAGGTTAAGACCTACCGAACCGTTCTTAGGTTCGGTAGGTCTTAGGTAGGAAGGTTAGAGGTTAGGTCTCGGAACAAGGCATCACATGATCGATGAAGTTTTCGTGGTTAATATTCGCTTATGTAAATATCTTGTGTTAGCAAGTATGTCACTGAACTTTACGTCACATGTATGTTTAATATGGCTATAAAGCCCCTTAATGCTCCAGTTTACAGATTAGGAACGGATATGAGCCATTAACCCCAGGTTTAAGATCCCCATAACTGCCACGCTGATAGGTGAAATCTTCTCTATAATTTTCTTCAAGCTCATGGTCCACTTGCAACGTAAATACTTGACTAAAGTAAAAACAAATAGAAATTTTAGTCGCTACGTCATCAGGATTGTAGTGGCTCATTAAGCCTATAAATTTGATACCTACAGTATACGGGGTCACTGTGACAAATCTCCATTTTGCGACGCCAGAAATATTGAATAAAATATGGCGCCATTTAGATTATGGTGCATTGCCACGAGATCCAAACCTACGCAAAATTTCAGCTCAATCGGACTCTGGGAAGTGGTTCAAATTTTACTTGCAAGAATTGATTAAACACGAGCGCCGGGACAGGTGAAAGTAAGTAATAAAATTGCTTTAAAGTAATAAAAAGCTTGTAATGCTTACGTTTAATATTGTTTGAGTAGCAAATGAAAGATCGTAACATAAGTAACGCAATCAACTATCAGCTAAGTATATGTGCCCGTAGTCTGTAGCCGTGAAAAATTGTAGGTACCTACCACATTGATCCTGCAAAAAATATCCCCGAAAAGTTATTTTCTGGCCTATTGCGTAAATAGCTTTATGAAATCTATTTATTTTTTGTGTTGGGTTTTGTATTAAGTAGCATAATTTTTTACATAAATATTTGGTTGCCTGTGTTGACAGATGTCAACAAGAAAAAAAAACAGTTTTTTTTTTACCGTCAGGTACAAAAAAACGAGCCTTACAGTATTAAAAACCTTAAAAAATTACTTAAAACCCTTAAGATGTGTAACAAACATCTGACATCAGCTTACGGCCAACTACCACCGCGCGCGCTCTTTGGTCAAATCAAAGCGCGCGCTTCCCGGGCATCCTGTAACACAGTTCCGTCCCATTTCACGAAATCGCTCCCACAGATTAAAGAAAAGCGAAAGAAAAATGTTAGGTATACATAAAAATACCGTGTAACAACAGGCAAAACACCCTTGCTCAAGCAACAACATGGAAACTGTTTATTCAAGGTATGCCCTAATAAGGAAACGTCGACGACGGGTTCGTAAAGTACATAAGCCTTTTGAGAAGAACCGGCAAGAAACTCAACTTCAACGGTTAAGCCTTCAAAATGTAACATATACAGAGGCAGTGGCTTTTCCGCAAGACGCATCTCGTAGTAAATAGGCATTTTCGTAGACATTTACTTATAATAATCGATTTTTTATGAATGAATGTATGCATTTTTATATTCTCCTTCATTATCATTGTGGCTGGCTCTTCCCATGTGGATTTTTTCAGAACCGGTGGTAAAATTGCAACATTAATAAAGGCCTAAACTGAATTTCAGAGAAGATAACTGACTGAATAATGATTTTCATTCTCATTCGTGGATACTCGCGCCATCTAGAGAACTTTAGGTTTATTAACTGAGTGTTAAGTTTGTTTCAGTTAATAAGCGCAGGCAGTTGACTTTTCCTATTTAAGATCCCAATAAATAGCATCCAACCGATTTTTTTTTCTATATTTGTTACATTACATTATATACCATGAGCTATAATGTACTGTACCTATAATACGTAGATGACACTAACGATTTAGATGGTTTTTTTTCTAACAATGAAAACATTTCCTTTATTCCCAAACTTTATTGCAAAACTTTACAAATTTATAGGTACCTCAATAATTTTAAAAAAATCACACATTCAAACCTATAATTATTGTAAGTATTATATTATTAACATTTATTTGTATACACTTCGAATCAAGTAATTTAAGGCTGTATCAATAATATTATATAGCTCTATGTAAAGGCAAAATATGGCCACTTGCTCAATATGGCTGTAGAGAGGTTTTAGATCCACTTGAGTAAAAAAAAAACTAGAAAGAACAATTACTACGCCAAAACTGAATCTTTTTCTCTGATAATTATACAAGTCAATAGCCAGCATTGCAAATTGTAGTTACAGAGTGTCACCGGCTTGAGAGTTATTATGAACCAATCACAATGCATGTAACGTTAGACAGCAGATTAAGTTTAGGCAATTGTTTTGGGGTTAAGTTCCTGTAAATTAAATAACATGTGTAATAATAAATTCGTATAAAAGTGAAACAAGTAACATTGGTCCTTCGAGCTAGACCAGCGACCTACTAACTCCAAAGTAAATGCACCGACTTCACTATAATCATCATTCAAATAAATGCTTTATACCTGAATTCCTTTGTCTGCTCTGTAGTTAAACCATAGAAAAATAATTGCATACATACATTAGCGGCAACATATACAGAATCAATCATATTTTCTAGGTTACAAAAATAAAATTTATGTCGAGCATGCATTTTATGCTTTGAAAAGTCACACATCAGATTATTTTATAATACTTATTAGTCTCACAATGTTTCAAGTCAAGACTTATTCGAAGTTTCATCAATATTATTTAAGGCATTAAATTCGCACAGCTTCCAGTAATATAAATTTAATATAAAATATGTTTAATATGTATGGTATATCGGATACAAGTGATATAATACAATGAAATATGATATATTTTGAATAATATATGTTCATAGTATGAATATACCTACATTATATAAAACTTAACAAACTATATGGCATATGTAACTAACTAAGGATAGGTAAGAATATTGGAGAAAACTTATTAATGAATATAAAGGAAATGATTACATTTTATAATAAAATATCCTATAAATATACTTACTTCAACTATATTAACAATATACCTACCTAATATATTTTATGTCGAACGGAATAATTACGAATAACATATTAAAATCATTTACAATAAGATTTCTTGTATTTTTTATCCACAATAATGAATTCAATCTAATCGTATAGAGAGAAAATAAATTTTACAGAAATAAATACGGGATAATTGTTTTAAAATCTATGAAGAACTAGCTTTTTAGCAATTTTTCTCAATATTATTAACACGTATTTAGCCGAGCGATGAATATCCTAATAAATCCAGTACCTTCTCCAGACGCAAGATCCCCGCGACATTTATATTACTAGCTTTTACCGGCGGCTTCGGCCGCACGGATTGAACTATTGGAACTATTTAGTGGAACTAACAGTCCAAAGCTCAATTTTTATTTTGCTACGACAAAATTACGTTTGGTGATTAAAATTTTCATACAGAATACGGACCCTGCTGACATGGCAAGATTTTCATACAAATGTTGACAACTGGTTCTCAAAGTGTGCACCTGTGGTGGCCGGCGCGATTGAAACACCTACTTGTAGTTTAGATTATTTATTACGTTATTATTAGCTTCGTCTGTATGTATGTATGTATCTATCCATGTAATTGAATCTTTCAATGTGACTGATCAACCACACAAAAACAAGACTTATGATTATTTTGTAAATTTGCACATGTATGAGGGACCTGGACCAATGGCAATAAAATCATTTTACCTTTGACCTAGTGTCCAGACTAGGATCTCCAGAAAAAATAAATTATAAGCGTGCCTTTTAGTTTTTTAACTGTAATTTTTGGCATCTGAGTTGGATAATATATATTTGACTCATTTAAATAAGTGTATTTCAGCTTTGCACTACATGTATTATTACTAGCAGTTAATAACAAATCGGCCCTAAAACAATAATAATTGACATCACTAACATCATTACAGTAGTCTTAGCAAGAACTAATTTTCAACTACGCATTCGACAAAAAGTGGAACTAAAATTAGTATGAAACATTTGACATTTTGGGAGTAACGAAGTCAAAAGTTTTTAAGGCTACAGAACATGCTTAACCCAAATAGTGGTACAGTTCTTAAAGTCTTGCTATCCCTTTCTCAGGTGCGGGGTTAAATAAAGATAGCAATACCTTCAGAACTGTCAAATTAGTTTAGATAAGTCATTTTGTAAAAAGAATTGACACCAGTATCTCGCTAAGTATAATCTTAATATCGTCTGTCACTTTCCTACAAACAAATAGAAAAAGACAGTAATATAGTTACATCAAGGACATTTGTGACGAAGTTATTACATGTATTTGTGGCACTTGCATATTCGATTAGAAAAAAAATACCAAAAAAAAATTACAATTAGAGATCACTTTCAAATGAATCAAAAATATACACTGACTAATGTAATTTCCAGAAATTATCTCATTAATGGTACGTAGGTCATCCATCCTGTCTCCTCTTATCTTTAGTGCGAAAGAGACAACATGAAATTTTTCTGCTTGTGTTTGAAATGGCATAATACATCTGAGTTATACCTTACATCTGTAAAGTCACTTAATAAGATTTTTACACAATACAACCTATATTACAAATATTCAAAATTATTGCTCTTTTCTAAATAACATTCTTATACATTTTAAGCAAAGATAATTTAAAAATAAACGAAATGTAATGACGTATAAGAACAGGTTTTTGTCATCAGTTTAATCACAGCCAAAACAGCACTCGGTATTACGACCGATACTAGACAAAAAGATTATCAACCAAGTCTCTTCATACAAATCTAATTGAGCTGAATTCAATTCCGAATATAAAACAACCTGTAATATACATACTGCGCAGACTATGACAGCCATTCGCGCGAACAATACTTTGTACTTCCTAGGGCTCAAACAGAAACCATGCTATTTATACCTTCGACTTTTACGAGGCATTGATGATCCGAGGGATGTTTGGTTGGACGATTTTACAGTCGCAGTAGAGAAAGCTCTATAAAGATGAAGTTAGCTGATGGCCGCTATCTACAGCTTCATTTATTTACGGCAGAACGCTGTGCGTTCCTATAAGCAAAAGTGAACTAAAGGCACTTAGCAGTATCTTTTATTAGAGATCTTTTAGCAACTTCTGTGAAGGATCTATAATTTTATATTGCGATTTAGTTGTACTTGGTTAGGTGCAAAACGGATAGCAAGTGATTTGACATGTTTTACAACTTGTTGTCACAATTATCTGTCCCAACGGTAACCTTTCTATTCCGTGAGGATGAAGTCGCATTTGTCTATAATTTTCACTCTATGCCTGAATACAATGCATAGAACATCACCACCTACCTACCCATACAAAATTAATAACGAAAGGTCTTGAAAACTGTGTTTGTGGGAAGATCTTCTGAAACTGAAACCATGTAGGTTGTTAACAGTGAGGATACAATTATGTGGAATGTAGGTATACGAGATGGCATGGATATAATAAAATTAGCCATCGCCAATTTTACATCGGCACAATTTTTGGCACCATAATGTTGTAGACATTTCAGAATCGCTAACTAAAAGATAGACAGAACAGCTTATGAGATAAATAAAATAACAATTTCTTCATACATTAGCCCTGTTTACAGATTGGAAATTAAGAGCCAATATATTTCGTCATCATAATATATCAATATCCAAACAATTCGCTTAACAATACCTACGATATATCTTTAGAAATTCTCCAAAATCAACCTGATATGAAACAACAAAACGTTAGTGGTTTATCCGAAGAGAGCTCCGCAATTGGAACATCGTCTGTTTTTCAGAGCGAGACAGCAGAGTATTCCTATTGGGAAGAAGAGGATGGCGCATAGAATACCGAGGCAGGTAAAGTCGTCCTCGAGAATGCCGACTCTGCAAGCGGGGCAAGCGCCCACCGCTATGATAGGTGGCGGTATGATGATGTTAGTAGCTCCGTAGTTAGGGACGAAGCCGGTTGCTGGGGGCGGCCCGTACTGGGTGTACCCGGGCGGTGGAGGCGGGTACGGTCCGCCCGGAGCTCCCGTCGGTTGTGGGTACGAGTGCGGCTGTGGCCCTGGAACATTTCAAATGGAACATTTATCTCCAGCCAACAATTATTTACTCAGGACTTAATCCAGACAATCTAGCGTAAGCCATTTTGTAATTAGCTCATCCCATCACCAATAGACATCATACAGTTGGTCATTATTTACTGATAGTTTAGCTTAAAACCCTTTAAACGCTAGCATATATTTGTAAGAAAGTGTGTTACGAATATTTAATTAAAACTAGTATTTTAATTTCTAGACTTCCTATAAAGATGGAGAGACCTAATGGGTGGAAAGGTTTTTAAACGAAACTTCAGTTATCAACTACATCATGATCTTTTAAGTGGAGAAAACCCTGCATATGTTAGAGAAGCAATTATTAAGTACTAGCTGAGAATCAATTTTGATGCCAATATTATGGATTTATTTATTTTTGTATGGAACCCTATATTTTTCTACAGTAAAAGAAACTGAAAATGTATCCAATATGTTAATACAGCTTAGCTACCTCCATTGAAATTTCATGCAAACATACACAGTGTGTGTGTATTACACACACACAACCTTTAACATTTGTAATATTAGTAGGATATGAAATGTGCCAATCAGCATCAGACTATGGCTGCTTCCTCTCTTAATAAACATAGAGCAGTGCAAGTGCAGTTTAGCTGCTTCAAAATGTGGTTACTGCAGACCCTTTTTATTATGTATAATGATTTCATTATCACTGTAATCTTGTCCCCATTAAAACTTATCTCTGAGTAAATAGCCAATTTTGGATATTATGAGAATTATATTATCATTATAATATTTGTACAATGTACCTACCTAGTTTTCCTTGTATATTTGAAAAAAGTTAGTACATATTGTGCTAATGTTTTATCTACTAGAAGTTAAGTATATCTGAGTCATCAGATGTAAAAATAGTGTAACCTGATTACTGTATAGCAATTATTAGCAATGCAAAAAAGATAGTAGTTACTGTAGCATTAGTATGATTGGTATAATATGTATGATCAGAACTATCATCAGATTTCGAATAAATACCTAACAAGATTTTTGTTTTAGTATGATATGATTTATTTAATATTTTGTAAACATACTTTTTACAATATCTAAAACAAAATAGCCATGCCATGAGTTATCAATATCAAATAAGCTATATGGGACTAAAGGGCTTTAAATAAATATTTCTTTTCCTTTGCAGTGTCCAGAATTAACAAAATAAAATGTAAAGTACAACTTCCTTCTTGTATGTATGTAAGAACGTGAAGTGTGAAATTTATTTTTAATATAATAAGTGATGGCAACTAAATATAATTAATACTTAACTGTAACCTTCTTGTCAAATATTAATAAAAATGTTGTAGCCAAGGTATTATCAGGATTAAAGACATACAGAATCATAAAGATGGGTCAAAAGCTACTACTGGTTAAAATAATATATTGTGTTGTCCACTGCATAATACTTGTGTTATGGTTAGACTGAACAACATAAATTTTATTTATTGTACAAAATAACAAAACATCCACTGAAAAACCAACATTCTTATATGAATCATAAACAAATGTACCCTTTTTATCTCTTTTTCTTGATAAGAACAATAAGTCTTGAAGTTAATAAATATATAGCACACTCTTATGAATCACTGCCTCAAGCATCTTCAAGTATACTTAAATAACTGGCAGAATGAATATGGTTAAGTGTCAAGACTGCTAAACTGCTGCTTAAAAAGTTTTGAATTTTATAAATAGAACAAGAAGTAGGTAGGAATACTTAGTTGCATTAGGTTATCAAAATCTGCCATTGATCACCAAACTACAGATAAAATATCTTTTTACCTAGTAGATACCTATTAGAAGGTAGAAATAATATATATTTCTTTTGCAAGATTCATACTAGGTACTTGCTGACAAATTTAATTAATATTATGTTTTCCTATACCCCAAAAGTTCTAACTTCAATATATATTGCAGTGAAACCTAATTTAATTCATGTGATTATTAACATGTACTACGCAAAAGAGCTAAATTCATCGGTTACCTGATAAAAATTAAGCGAACAACATGTAAAATTGCGCCAACAAAGAAACAGCTTCTGATTGAAACGATACATAAAACCGGTCGAAAAATATATATATTATATTGTCAAATTAGTTTCGGGACGTACGTCCGTTGAGACGACCACTAATGGCCCCTAAAACAAGGCTTAAATTAAGTTAGATACTAGCAATTAATTCTATTAAAATCCGCAGCATACTCTGTAATAATGTAAGTTATCTAGAATCGACTCGAAGGTGATTCGCGGTGATACTCTTATTTACATACCTGGAGGCACTGTCGCTGAATATGGTGGCGGTTGGTCTGTTACCGTAGGCTTTTCCATTATATTAGGGATTATGTGCAAGTTGGAATAAAAATATTTGTGAAGTTAAAATGAATGCACAAAACTTTATCAACCCACTTCAGTCAGTCAACAATGAATGATGAATTGAGTTGACGTATTTGACGTATACAAACCGTCTTCTTCTTCTTCTTCTTCCTAAGTATGGCAATCAATCCCTTCAGGGACTATTTTTGCCAGTGTCGAGTGTTAGAGAATTTTCATGTTGCAAAATTTCTCGTGTTTGCCGCATTAAAATGCCTAGTGTCATGCATTCTAACGCCCAATGGAGTTTCTGGAGACAACCCACGGCAGTAGCAGATCGTAACACGCCTTTACATTAGAGGTAACCTATTGACCAAAATGATAAATCACTTAACCCAAAAGTCGTATTATGGCATTATTTCCAATGCTCCTATAAATCAGTCACTAAATGAAACTTTACTGCACATATCGACACCAAAAATACACATTAAAGATCACTATAACACAATTTACGACACACTGGAAAAAATCTCAACCGCTCCGCCTGATTCCCGCCAAAAACTCCTATACAAACCGTCAGTCACACTCAATCAGTTATTTTTATTCTTATTCCTATCTATGGCAATCAATCCTCTTCAAGGACTATTTTTGTCGAGTGTCGACTGAGTAGTCAAAGGTCGAGTGTAAGAGAATTTCTAGGTTTCACAATACAATCTTGTGTGTTGCATTGGAATGACTAGTGTCAATCCTTAATCTGAGAGTAGGCTTTAAGGCAACGTTAGTGCTAAGAGATAAAAATATTCACATCAACTGCGATTATTACACACTACTACCTCAGAGTAGATAATGTACTCTGTGCAGATAATATACTACGTACAACTTCGACCAAAAATCAACAAATTCGACCGTAGTAGGCGTAGTGCAAGTAACAGCCGTAAAAGTGCTTAGCAGTTTCCAACGTTGTTGGTATTGCTAGCGGCTATAGGCTATAGTGACTGCTTACCATCAGGTGGGTCATATGCTTGTGTGTCAGCTTAGTGGTATAAAAAAAGCGTTGGTTTATGTAGCGGAGAACGTAATACTAACCAATAATAAAATATCATAAAGATGTGGGGAATAAATAAAACAATCCAACATTTTTAAACTTTCAATATATTCATAATATTTTAACAAAACAATAACTATTATCGTCAGTAACTAACTATAACTAATTGATCATTATAATATTTACAAAGTAACTTGTTCTGACAATGCTGCATTGATCTCCTAAACTAAACATTAACACTTGGCCATCTCTTTTATACAACCTTCAAAGGAAAAGGACAGCAGGATACATTGTAGACCTCTCAATTAAATCCTAGTTTACAGAATTCATTACTTACAGAATAAAGCCTAAATTATCTACTTCTATCACATAAAAGTCAATTGCGTCATAATTCAAATAAAGCGGAATATTTATTGGAAGCTGCATTAAGGATTCGTCCGAAATAAAGATTTATTACTAATCTTATTAAATAATATTTGTAATGTCACGGTTGACGAGGTCCGAGTAAAATAGAGAAGAAATCTCTGTTAAAAGAAATATATGTTTGAAAACCATCAAATAATAGCAAATTTACTAAGAAAAAATTCTCCTGTGAATTTGATATAATATTATACATAATCAGGTCTTTATCAATCCCATTATCGTTAAATTGAAATGGTAAGCGACGAATAATTCTTAATGAATTATTGCACACGATGCAAGGACTTTTCAAAACGTACCATTATTCATAGTAAAGCGTTTAAACTAGCGTAAAAATATTATTTACACGCAATTAGCCTAAAAGCAAGAAAACAATACATATAAAAATTACAGTATTCAAATAGTTATTTCACATGTTATCACAATCTACATTACATATTAAAATGATATGTTTCTATCCTCAAGGTTTGATCTACGGTTATTATAATATGACAACCCTGCACACTTGTCATTAATTGCTGTCATTATTTGTAAGCAATTGTCATGGAATGCTACGAACTAAGTATACACATTAATGGATACATACCAGTACTAAGAGACAGTGCCGGCGTTGGGGGCAGGGGTGGGGGCGTGATGGGGCGAATGGCCGAGGGCGGAAATTATAAAAAAGAAATCAACAATTTTTAATGACCTACAAAACTTTCTAATCCCGTGTCGTTGGCTCCGGGTAACGCTAAAGGAAAGATTTAATTCTTCATATAAGTACACACTGGTTCAGCAAAAAAAAAATCTCGATAATGACTTCCTTAAGTGCGTGCATACTTCCAGGGGCGTCAATTGCCCTAGCGCCGGTACTGCTAACAGACATTTAATACAGACATAGAACTGGGCTGATACGATGAACGAGACGAGTGAGAAGTGTTTTGTTATCTTTTAAAACAGTCAAAATTCTTAAAAATATTTCTGGTGTTTCACTGGTAGATAAACACTGTTAAAAATTTAAATTAATCGAAAATTATGCAGTAATGAGTTAAACTTCGCTGCAGCTATGTTTCTGTGTTACCAATTTTTATCTCAGCGAAATCGGCAGCTGTCAGATTGACAATGACAGATCAGGATCAGCAATTGGTAGCTGTCAGAATTAAGAGTAAGCCGATTTTTTCGAACTTTATGCATAATTATTTTCATTCTCTTTTCTTTAAACAACACAACTTAACGAATACATTTTCACTCCTCACGGACAATATTTTGCAGGTCAAATTTCGCGTGTGTAGAGAGATTGAAGGTGCTTACAATGTTATATAGTAGGGCCAACATAAAACGTGACTTTTGACAGGTCAATAGGGCTAGCATGAATAATTTGCGACAACGTTTTCTTTCGACTTCGACTATTTTTGTATTGAAAAATGAACAGCGCTGCGGCGGTGAAAAGTGGAACTAAAAATTAGTATGTCAATTTTGACATTTCGCGAGTTACGTTGTCGAAAAAGTTCGTGCTACCGGCACTGTACATCTATAATTTCACATTTTTAATTGTCGTGTTCCCGTTGGTTTACGTCATTTTTTTAGCTGGCAAAAGTCACCTTTACTTTTGACCCCACTAGTGGTTATTTTTAGTAGCGCATGGGCACCCAGCAGCCGGTCTGTTCGTCGCGTCGGAAGTAATGAGACCGGTTGTCCGGGAACACCGTCACAGCCGGGAATGGGTGTTGCTGGATGAATTTGAGAGTTACGCGGATCTGAAATTTGACACAGATAGATTAAAATTACGTTCATAAAAGTTTTATTCAAAAATATTGATGTTTTTTTTTCATGGATATAACTTTAAACAGGACGGATTTTTAAATAAACTTTCATCTCCCATTTTACCCTCTTAGGGGTGAAATTTCCATAAATCCTGAAATATATATTTTTATTGAAAGGTCAAATACCGATATTCATGCCTTTATCTGACGGATTTTACCATATAAACTTTAATCCCCTATTTTACCCCCTTAGGAGTGATATTTTCAAAAACCCTTCCTTAGTATCCACTACGTCATAAAAGGTACCTACTGTCAAAATGTCAAGTCTCTAGCCCCAGCCGTTCAGGCTCTGCGTTGATATGTCAGTCAGTCAGATTATTTTTATACAAATATATGTATGTATGTGTAGTGTGTACGTACATTGTGTACGAAATGCGGCGCTTCGACGGCGGGCGTGGTGCTGAGGTGTTGCAGGATGAAGTCGTCCGACTGCTCGAGCCACAGGTCGGCGCCGCGCAGCGGGTCGTAGTTGAACGGCCCGATGCGCAACATGCCCACGCCGTTGTCATATATGTCCAGCACCTACAAATAAATATTTTTTTTATACCACTAAGGTAGCAAACAGGCATACGGCTGACCTGATGGTAAGCGGTTACCGCGTTGCCGACCCTATATTATCACGAGGTTTTATTTAGTTTCACCTGTCCGGTGTAAGTGTGTGTGTGTATACACAAATTTGACCCACTTCCCAGTGTCCGACTGAGCTGATTTGACACACAAGTGGTTCCCGTGACAATGCATAATTATCTAATTTCCGCACTTTTAATCCAATATGGTGGAATCATTCAAATAGATCATTGACTATCATGTCCCCACCCTGGGAGTCACGATCAGGCTAGCCGTATGCTGTGTACCACCTTAGAGGTATAATGTATAGACTTCTACTAGATCTCAACAATATGACTCCCCCCAGACTTTAAAATTGGATGCGCCTTTGTTGTTGGCAGTAAATAAATGAGTTTTTCTAAGCTTAAGTACAGTGATCATTAATCACTCCATGAGCTGAAAAAGAGAGGCAGGGCGAATTGGTATCTCTCGTGTGTTTTCCCATTAATATTGGAGCCACCCGACGGGGACTGTAGTGTTGTGTTTCTGCGGTAAGTAATATTGCCAGTACTCCACGAGGGTCCGCTGGGCTAGTAGTAATGCTGCTAGCTGTGATTCCTCTTCAACAACAGGATTGGCAGCTCGTTAGTGATATCCCTGGTATTGCTAGCAACTATAGGCTACGGCGACTGCTTACCACCAGGTGGGCCGTACGCTTGTGTGCCAACCAAGTGGTATAAAAAATAAGTAATATGTTTGTTGCATGGTAGGGGTAGGGTACCTGCGCGGAGTTGGGTCCGCCGGTGATGGTGCGCGCGGCCCGGAGCGGCAGCTCGGGCCCCTTGTCGGGGAAGGAGGCGGGGAACAGGTCCCCGGCGCGCACGTCCACGCCCACGCCCGTCACCAGCGGCGCCGCCGCCCCGCCGCCCAGCGCCGTGTTCAGCTCGCAGCAGCACGCCATCGTCAGGTCGATCTCCACGCTCACCCGGTGGAACGACACTGTGCACAGCACAACACAACACACACGTTCAAAAGTGTTCAATGGAATCAGCAGTGTCTGCGTTAGGGCAACTGACGCCCCGGGCAAGAATATTGTGGCGCCCACTTAAGGAAATCATTATCAAGTATATTTCTTTTCTGAACCGTGTTAACTTTTACTAAGAATTTAATATTTGCCTCAGCGTAACCCGGAGCCATCGTCACGGACGTAGAAAATTTTGGAGATAAAAAAAATTCGATCAATTTGTGGAATGAGCTCCCGCCGTGGTTTTCTCAAAGGAGTACAGCATGGGGTTATTCAAGTGTGAAGATAATTCTGCCGGGTCGTGGTCGTGTTGTGGTATGCCACGTAAAACAAACTCTCTTACTCTACTTAAGGCTAGGTCGGACGGCTTCCATCCGCGCCACGCTATTTTAGATTGAGTGGTTAACAAGCAAATATATATTGTTGTTGATTGGGTAAAATATATGTTGAAGATTAAAAAACACTCTTTGTAATTGACTGTTTCTAAACACAATAGTTACAACTTTGCGCGATTTTAAAACACTTTGAAAGAGCATGAAAAAGTGATAAAAGAAACACTTTCTCTTATTGATACTTTAAGATTATCAAACTTATACTCACAAGAAATATGTCATAAGGTTGTTAATTCGTTTGAAAGTATTTTTAGTGGGGGCATAAGCCTTAAAAGCTAACTACTGATAAAATTTAAAGATTCTATCCCTAGTGATTACGTCCGTGTGTATTTTTATAAGTATACATTTCTAAATTCATTTGCTTTTTTACTCGTCTGATTCTCGACATATTTATGATAGTTAGGTGATAAATAGACGAGAAGACAAATATCTCACGCTCTAACAATGCTTACATTAAAATCGCCAGGAGCCCACGCAATGTTCCGCTAATAATTTGCACTTCTGGCAATTTGACAATAGCGTTACGAGCTCTTTCGTTAGTTATTACCTATTTTCAAATTCATACCCACTTAGGATTTACCGTTGAAATATGTGGAAGGCCAAACCGTAATATATATCTTTATATACTATCTATTCTTTATAGCTACACTAATATTATAAAGAGGAAAAATTTGATTGTTTGTGTGTATTGAATAGGCTCCGATACTACTGGAACAATAAAAATGTGTTTTTACCATTAGAAGCGGACATTATCCCTGATGAACATAGGCTACTTTTTACCGCGAGAAAATGTTTCATTCCTACGGGAAAACGGGTAATAGTATACTTTATTGCTACGCGGACGGAGTGGGAAAAAGCTATATTATATAAAAAATAATCCCTATTACCCTTGGTCAAGGCATCACGCGTGAACTGCGATTTAGCTGCTTAATTCTTATTTTTATGTGATTGTTATTGTCAGGAGAAGGTTCTTATGAGAAAAGGGAACATTTTTAATTTCGGGATAAACTAAAGGACCTTTTTCTATGGCGTATTTGACATATGAATTAAAAGCAAAGAGAGGACGTCCGTCGGGACAGCTAGTTAGTTATAATATCTAATTTGGTGCTAATTAGACGGCACCGTATGAACGGACCTAAATAAAGTCTTTTTTAAAACAAAATAAGTTCTGAAAGTCTCGTGACGTCACGATAAAGGAGATACAAATCAAAAGTTATGCTAACATTTATAATATGAATCACTGGTAATTCGTAACATTTACCTGCTAAAACGCTGTGGTTAAAGATAATTAAACTATAAATGTTGATTACATATTCCAAGCTAACATTATTTTCGTTAGAAGTGCCCTTGGCTTGGATGTTAGTCGGTAAGGAAATCTATGTAGATAAATGCTTGCCCATTCGTAAGATGGTTCCCAAAACGTAATGGTTATAGATTCAAACTCTGGTCGCATTTTCTATGATCATTTAACAGAATTAAAATGGTATAACCAGATTCAAAGTCGTGCATAACGCTCCTAAGTATTTATAATGAAAGCCGTGTAACTACAACAATTCTAAGAAAACTCTCAAATCAAAAGAATTATTCGAAATTGTATGATTTATATTTCTATCCTTGTATATTTGAAATCAGGTCGATTTCAAATATTGTATGTACATTATTTCAACGTACATACCTACACATTATGATAAAGCCGATTCCCATTCGAGGTAGGCAATATCTAGAACGACAAGTCAGGACGCTATTCGCTATTTATTTATACTACTATATGTTGTTATATAAGGATTTAATAAAAGGTGTAACTTTGTAAATAAATAAGATGAAAAAAAAAATGATCATAAATCTATATCTTGGCGTGTTCCGCGAGGGGCAAAATGCACTTGCAAACTCATTAGCTGCACTCATGAATATTTCAAGCTACTCACACATAATATTAGCGAACAGCTCATCAGAGTAGCGGTGGGGGTCAGTGAACCCTCCGACGAGCTGCAGCTCGAGTCTGCCTTCAGGGTACCCCACGGCCAGCTGCTGCACCCGAGCCACCATGGCGGCCGCCGCCTCCGCTGTCCCAGAGCCGTCTAGGTGTGCTAAGGCCACTGCTCCTGACCCTGCAAATATTAAAAAAACATTCACAATATCTATACGTATACGTACTCCCACTAGTAACCTGCCATCACACTAATATTATAAATTCGAAAGAGTGTGTTTCTACCCTCTTTACGCCCCGTAACGACTGTGGGTTTCGCTTAAAATTTGGAATGGAAGTAGTTTATATGCTGGATAAACATATTATATAGGATACTTTTTATTTAGATTTTTTTTTCAAGAACCAAGCGAAGTGGCGTGTTTAACTAGTTATATATAAAGGCAAGATGTAACAAGAAAATCATGCATTGTCATCATGACAAGTAAGTCTGTAAACGTCTCACTCAAGCAGTAACGAGCTTTTTCAACTTCTATAGAAAAAAAAAACTAATGTAAATTTGTTCGACATATGGATTGCATTCAGGACATCATGTCTTAAGTCAAACGCCTCACCACTAGTTGAAGGCAGCGATTATTGAATGAATAGTGATCTGCTTTGTTGCTGTTATATATTATCACTTGCGGCCCGCCCCGGCTTCGCACGTTTAGATATTTACCAAATATTTGGTCTACCCGTGCGAAGCCTGAGCGGTCAGCTAGTAGTAGGCTATATATTAATATAGCCTATAGTACTCAGTGATAATGTAGCTTTCTAACGGTGAAAGAATTTTTGAAATCGGTCTAGTGGTTTCGGAGCCTATTCAATACAAACATACACACAAAAATACAAATCTTTCCTCTTTATAATAATAGTATAGTAAGTATAGTATATATATCATTACAGTATTCAAAACAGGAAAATGTTTCTAACCTGAATGCCTGACGACGACTATAATACACGATGTGGCATCATCCGATCCGATTATGTTGACATTTTCTGAAAAGGAAAATACAACGTAGATCAACACACAATAATAAAAGATAAATTGATAATTGCTTACGTTAAAAGTTGAAACTGTATCTATAATATTAAAGATTTTGTGCTGCGTCGCTTTTAATATCGACTGATTAACGACGATCTAATTTATCAAGATTTTAATATGTACTTAAATACATTAGCTGTAGGCGTGTGTGTGACACTGTGTATATGTATACTGCAAGGCGTAGTTTTAATCGGCGTCACTTTATTGCTCGCAAAGTTCCATCTACCTTTTTATTTGATCTGAGATTCAAGGTAGCAGCAGGTAGTAGATGAGTTTAACTACAAATGTATCTAAGCACACTTGAATAAGGTATTGTAATACTTACTTACTAAAATATAATTTTGAGCGATATGTATTTTGGAGCATGTGTGGAACCAGTCATATCATTAACATAATCATTATCGTTAAAGTAGTCGTAGTCAGTGTAGTGTAGCCAACAAGCTATTTTATCAAGCATGAGTAGGACCAGCGGCACATTATTCAGTAGAGGAAACAGGATTTTTTATTACTATGTTTCGAAAACCTTACTCAAAATTTCAAAATTGTCATACGAATTTTTAGTTTCACTTTTCGCCGCCGTGGCGCTGTTCATTTTCCCATACAAACAAATTCAAAAGCAATTCGCTAGTTTTTCTGCTAAGGCTAGTTACCATTTTAACAAAATTATTCATTATGAAATTACATCACGCGATTCGACTTGGGGTTGAATAATAATAATAATAATTAAACCTAATATGTATTGTAAATTATATTGGAAACTAAATTTCTAATTTTCATATAATTAAAATCAGAGGGGCATAGGAGAAGAGAATAAAATTGTGAGTAGGGTGTATGTGAAGGGTGTATACGTACTGTCATGTGGTACAATGGCAGCCAGCTCCCTCTGAGCGACGTAGAGCAGTCCCGGGGGCGGCACGACCCTGGCCGCGGCTGCGAGCAGGTGAGCCGCGGCTTCCCTGTAGCCGGGGTGAGCGGCCAGCAGGGCGCGCACCGACGTCGGACAGTCGTCCGCAAGTACGCCATTCAGCACCACCACCATGCTAGCGCTGTACATTGCGACAACAACCATACATACACTAATACTAGGACAAAAACAACATATTACGACCGCTGGTGACACATTCAAGATCTTTATTTTGAAAAACTAAGGTGGCATATAAGCAATAAGCATACAGCCCGCCTGGTCCTAAACCAAGCTAAAACATAAGCCACTGTTTATCAAATTGATAATTTTCGTGTCTTTATTTTGTAAAACTAAGGTGGCAAATAAGCATACAGCCCGCCTGGTCCTAATCCTAAGCCACCTTTTGTATCATATAAATAAGCGTTTACTACATCAGAAATGTGAATCGAGATGTGCCAGTCCTGTAAAAAAAAATCACATCACATCTCTGCGCCCAGTTCCATATTTTATTAAGATCTACAGACACTTACAATCACCCGTAATAAATAAATGGCTACGGTATTCTTAGCGGTAGAAAAAAATCGACAGATATGCTATACCCATTTTTAATAATTTCATTTATACATAAGATACTCTTTTTAAACTAGCACAAAGATGATGATCCAATATGAAATAAAAAAATGCTGTAAAGCTGGCATTATATAGAAATCAATCAACGGCCACTTTAAAAGTAATACAAATTCTATTCAAACACCAATTGGCAATCTAATTCCAAATGTAGATAGGAACAATCAAAATCAAAATGGAACACGTCAATTTCGACATGGCAGAATATACAAATCAAATCTCGAGGTAGACGGTAGACAAAACTATTTGTGAGTGACGCTACATTTACTCAATCGTCTAGGCGATGGGTAATGTATTCAGAATGCCGAGAGGTCACACAAAGTGACATCGGCACCCGTTATACACTTGGTTTGTGTGCATTATACGGCGCCTATGTACCTACGCTACTCAAAAATAACTTTCCAAGACAAAGCTATTTATTTATACGGCCAATGGATGACATAACACGAATAAGGTTCAATGTTAAGTTCTGTAGCGCATTATGTAACAATATTTTGTAAGTGATACATAAACAAAGCCGACCGTAATGAATCAACCAACGAAAGAGGCATAAAAAGCACAGTTTTCAAGATTGTTATGTTCCGACGACGCGTAAATGACGTAAGATCGTTAACGTTCTTGGAAACAAAGTATTCAAATACGTATATATAAATGACTGTAGGTACTTAAATAGAGTCTTAACATCAATCGACTCTACAAATTCAATTAAACTATAGTCAATGTCGTTTTTTATTAGAGCAATGGCAATTTTTTTGTAGGCTTGTGTTTGACCATCACTTTGCCTGATGTTAAGTGACGGTGCGGTCTACAATAGAACGTACGCATGTCTATGTCTAAAAAAAAAGTAAATAGAAAAGAAGGTCTACATCCAAGTCAGTCTCAGGGGGTCTACAATGAAAAGTGAACGAAGCTTTCGTTTTGACGGATCGGCGATTTTCTAACCACGTACACGTTTCGACCCAATGATCGCAGTAAGTCAGGAGGTCTACAATGACAAACGAACATCGATTGTTTGGACCACAATAAAGGATCACCAATCCTCAGCAAGCATCGTTCGCATTTCCTGTAGACCCCCAGCTCCCTTCGAGTTAAATTGATCCAAACGCACGTACACGAAAGAACTCAGCCTGGAGTTTGAAAACGCTAGAGTGCTAATACCTACGAAAATATAACCTCCTAATCTACAACGATAGCATTCAAACAGCCAAAATACCTAATGCTAATACTAAAAATCTAAAACTGTAAAAAATCCTTTATCGCGGAAGTAAACGATAAAATAGAAGCTTATCAGTTACATAGGTTCGTGTTTGAATATGTAACCAAATCTAATGAACTGTAACAAAAACAAGATGGCTGCGATAATCGAAGAGTGACTTTGTTCTTAATTAAGTCTGAGATAAGAGAAAATTAGTAATGCTTCAGAGATTGTGAATACCTAAATATATACGATTTTTATGGGGATCAATGTAAATAAATATTAGTAGATGGTACAAATTATATTCGTTCTACGTCGCTAATAATTTCTTGGATGTAAATAGATGTATATAATTTATTTTATTTGTTTAATGGCTTACTTCAATGACTATTACGACTTCACTCTCAAATAGTTACAGCGCGTTTAGTTATAGGTCTCCGTAGCTAAATGGAAAAAAAATGTTTTAACCACTAAGGTATCGAACAATCGTACGGTCCATCTGATGATAAGCGGTCAACGTAGCCTATGGATACTTGCAACACCAGGGGTATCACTCGCAATTAATCCGTAATTTATAAATAATGCACGTAAACATTTATATTTTATGCATATATTAAAGGATGACTGAATACCACTTTAGTACAACTAAATAGCTTGTAATGGTCAATATATCAAAGAAACTTAAATAACAGTATCGTCAATCATTATTGATAGGCAATTTTTATGTTTTAATTGCTAGTCAATTACCGGCTGTTAATTAAAAAGTTAACGAGAAAAAGATGTTACAAGTACATGTTAACTTAGCAAATAGGTAGCCAAAATTATACTGCAAATGTTCATAGTTCATTTGGAAATCGGAACAAAATTGATAGCTGATATAAAGCTGCCTTAAAAATATTGATTGTGACCAAATTGGTGAAATGTATTGTATAACATGTACAATTATACACTTTACAGGAAGGAAAATCCGATGCCATTGTAAAATCTCAATCTGGGGGCACGGAAGTGCCCCCCACTAAGGCAAGCAAAAAATTGGCACAGCCGTAACAACCTTTTCTCGAAGCAGTTCAGGCCATTGTCGACCCCCTATAACTTCGTTGTGGATAAAACTAGAAGCCTGATGGCCAAGTCAATCTATTTTATTTAAAACATAAAAGATTTTTAATATTGTTAGGTTAGCTTATTACATAGTAACTTAGGACAAAAGGTCCCTTAAGTAGGGACTGAATAAATTAACCGACTTGGTATTATTACATGGATCTCATAACATTTTACAGTAGAAGAAGTTAGTTGTGTTAGGTAGTTAGTAGATTTTTTAACAAGTTTTGTTTTTGAAGGCATTATTTATTTCCTAGTAGTAGAGTAGACCATTTCAGATTAGAAGATCTCAGAAACATGATTATGTATTAAAAAACGAACTAGCCTTAAGTCGAAAATGATGTTTTTCATGGCACAAAAAATGATTTCTGTTTTTTTTATCTCTAAGAATTAAACAAAAGTCGTCACTTCTAGGGACATAGTCCCTATATTGGCAACACTGTTCCCCGGCTTCCTGTTATGCATTTCCGTCTCTTTTCACTTCCATAACTGAGAGGAAATTTGTTACACATCAACATCCAAATATAGCGTAATTTAATATTATTATATTCCCACAAGTATATATGAACGGACTCTTTAGCTTCTCCGAAATGCCGACTATTCCATAAATAAACCCAATGATATAAAACCTATCCATCTTACTTACATAATCTTTATTTACATGAATATTTACAAAATACTCACTTAAAAAAACCTATTAACAGATAAAAACAATGAACTAATCAGTACCCAGCAAAGATCCCATTATAATGCTTATCTACGTGAGTTGTTTTGATAAAATTATTAAGTTATTTCGAAGTTATCTGGGTTCAACTAATTGAAATGAAACATCTCCATGTGGCACGGTATACTGTCATCGCTTAAATTTGAAATTCTGACGACAGATTTTGATTTTTTTCATCCCCCAGTTCCGATGGTAACCTAATACAAACTTATTATTTGCTGTAGGTGCCTTAGCCGTATCTAGGTAAGTTGCAGAATTAACCTGGTTGGTTTTTAGTACGGAACCCTCGGTGTGCGAGTCTAACTCGCACTTGGTCGATTTTTTTACATACCAGTTTATAGCAGTTCATAGATCACAGCTATCATTAAAATTTCATCTATAAATATAGTGCCATTACATTGTAAGTAACCTGGCTGTGTTATGTGGACGCGGACGGTCAGAGGAATCAAAATTATATGGGTTAAATTTTATCCATCTATCTGACTACGGAACCCTTTTTTTATTTTTGGATTGGTTGATTTGAGCTTAGAAAAGATGGATGGGATATTTTGTGTGTAAGCAGACATACAATAATATTAGGGCCAGACAGAAAATGAATGTCTGATAAAGAGTAATGAAAGCGATATGCTTATTGCGCTAAGCGATAACCAGAAATGACACGGAATAAAGGTAGGAATTGATGACGATACAGTATTTCATATAAGTCACAATAAAAAAATACACTAATATTGTGTGTGTATGTGTGTTTATGTGTCTGTGTGTGTGTGTGTGTGTGTGTAAGTCTGTGTTTGTACCCTTTTCACATCTCAACGGTGACATGGCGCATGAGACGAGATTAATATATAGGATACATTTAATCCGGGAAAATTGTGTGATTTCCGGTTTATAGGTGCACCACGCGGGCATAGCCGCGAGTAATAGCTAGTCGTATAAACAATTGAATACATAAAAAACTAAAACAGGAAAAGTACAGTTTAGGTGAATAGGTATTAGGTACTGTAATATCTAGTTTTCAGTAGGTACTACGCTACAGACATTTTGCCTCAAAATAAATAATTAAAAGTATGTAATTTACTATCACACAAGTGCAGTGTGAATGTTGGTGTGTGTAGCATTACAAGATTGAGAAAGACGTCAGTGCAAGTAAAAATTTTAGACAGTCATTACATTTCCTCCACCAACCATTTACATAATGATGCTATAATTCTATTGTACAAAGTCACTAAACTAAACAAATTTGATAGGACTCAAAGTATTGCTATCCTTATTTGACCCCGCACATGAAAAAGGGATAGCCACACTTTTAGTCCAGTCAAATTAGTTTAGTTTAGTGAATTTGTATAATAGAATAGACACCTATATCCAATATGTATTTATCCTACATGCTTGTGTTCCGATTCGATTTGTGAAAGCGTTTTATATTAAAATACTTATTCCGTATCAGTCTATATACTGTCCAGGTGATTTGTAAATAATTTTACAAGTCAAATATCACGTCCTTGGACAAACGAGAGGTGATTGATTGCTGTGCACGGTGGCCGATGGGATTGAGACTCGGTCAAACGTGAAAAAAACACCATTCATGTAGAATGGATGCGCTCGCGGCTAATTAAACTACATCCAAACTTGCCATTCAACGGTCAATGCCAACAATAGGATAATTATACAACACAAAATAAATCACAGCAACCATCAATCACATCAAATTTCGAAACCAATCCAATATCAAAACACACAACGAACTTTCTTTTGACATTTTCAAGTCACGTTACTTTAATTTAATATAACAAAATTATTATGTCAAGTGGCTCTTTTTAAATTGATGCTTACCACGAGTCTACGCAGCGTGAAGCTTACTAGGGTTTAAGCTTATATTGGGCTTTTGAATACGAGACACATGCACAATTTTTCAACACAGCACACTCACAATCCCTTTAATCAGTAATTGTCTCTAAAAACAAAATGCTCGATACTTTTATTTACTTTTAAAAGTAATTATGAACAGTGGGTAAGCGGTATGTAATTATACGCGACGCGCGCAACACATAGGGAACATGAAAATGAACTGCGATCGTGTTATCTCATCCCGTCATGAGCACATTGAGTGTCGCGGCTCGCGAGTTACTGGCTTGGCTTGTTATTGTTATGATAAAAGTTATTATGTTGAAAATAGTGCTCCGATAGTGTCTGTATCATGCAACGACCAATTAAGAAATATACCATCGTCCATCGTATTTTATCACCGAGATGTAATTACAAACAAACCCAGGAGCTCCGTGCGAGTGGAGATTGTAATTTATTGTTTAAATCTCGCTTCCTGTTGAGTGTTTCACTACGAGTAGGTATCTATTACAAGACTATAAAATAAATCGATTTTATCGTAAGAGTCATCCCGAGACTATTTGAATTATAGAAGAAATCTGTGTTAGTCAGAAGTCGGTTTCTTAATCCGATCGGTGCTTCAAAGGCACCCATCGTAGCATGCAGAGCTAATTGGACGTAATTGATGGAGAGACGCGTGCGCCGCTTCTTTGCTAGTTTAATGAAATTACAGCTGTTCGGTGAAATTGAAGCACCGATTTAGCAATTACTTTTGGCGTTCACGTTCACACGTATGTGCGTCGAATTAACTTACTGGCAGCAAGAACATCTTTCGACTTCGTATTCGAAAACGTAAAGCTTATAATGTACAAGTGTTCATACATACGAATTTTTAGTTCCATTTTCGCCACTGCAGCGCTCTTCATTTTCCCATACAAAAATGGTCGAAAGGGTCGAAACCGATACGAATACCTACGCAGTCAAGAGAAAAATACAGTCCAATTTGATCGCATAACCAGAATACTGGAAGAGCGACGGCAATTTGATTGTAATTATTTTCTTGTCTACGCAAGTAAATTATGTAGGTAGATAGGTTAGTATGAAAATAAAAAGTGTAGGTACAATGGGAATCTATATCACAGTAAATTTCTGTTAAAAAATATAACAAAGTTCTAAGAGAGTAAAACAAAACCAAATGAAGGAATATTACGTGGTGGAACTAAATTCTCCGATGAGAATCCAATTTAATTAATAATTTACAAATACGATTCATAAACTGTCGATCCAAATTGGGCAATAAAGTGCAGCCATCTACTGCATAAGTTTAGTGGAGCATTGTTCATTGGCAGCGAAAGATATTCCGGAACATTAGCTGTGTGCCTGTAACTCCGCCAAAGGCCATTAGGATACTAATTCGTGGCACAGGCCAGTGCGGCCGATTATGGGCTGTAACCCAATAGAACTGTCCGTAGTCTTATTAATGACCGGCCACAATGATGCTAATGCTATTAGCAGGAGCTGGTTTAACTATACAAAGCTAGAAAGAAAGTTCGATAGGTACGCATTTATGGATGAGTAATAAATTCGCGAAAAGAAAATTCTTATTAACTAATAATATGCCGGTTATGTTTTTTTTACTACTGAACCGAAAGAAAATAACACAACTGAAAAGCGTCGACGTCGCAAGCAAAAAACAAGTCATTAATGCAATTATCATAATGTGATGTATGCGTTTCTTGGCGTGTGCTTGCGCAACCGAAGAATGTAACCGCTAGCAAACATTATTATTTACAAATGTTTCTTCCAAATTGCGAATAGATCATAATAATTGAAGAGAAAGCATATGATCAAACATCTAAATTTCCGTTCCCACGGCGTATTAATGATTAGGCAAAAAGTTTAGCTGAAACACGCTCCTTTTATGCGCCGTCTTCCATTATCCGGCTCATTTGCGGCGAGAAACAAACGGACGATCGGAGGCGAGCACAAATTTCGCCGATATAATCGTCTCGTAAGACAATGGTTATCGTTGGTGAGCGATACCGGCGCAGATAGTGGGCTGGCCTGATGGATGCGGCACGCTCCGCAGATACCATCGCCATCGTGATGCGGACTCGTGTGCACCAATTATTATTCAATATCTCCAATATTCCAATGATCCACCGCCGGCGCGGTGATCGACCCCCGATATCTATCACTAACGTCGAGGTTAAAGTTTGATTTCATTCCCCTCGCCCGACCAGGTCAAGTGACAGTCGTAAGCGAGGTGATCGTAATTGAATAATGGTTCCATTTGTCAGAAGTATCAATAGATTTATCACCGCATCGATAATGTCACACTCGATACCGAATGACGAGTGACAAAATAATGATGCGTTGTCACGAAAACGACTTTATCGATACAATCGTAGACTAGTTAAACTAGAATCGTGTTTACTACACTGTCAAGTAATCAGGTCAACGTTTGATTCGTTTCGGATGTGAGATATGTTATCGAAAATAGGAATATATTTGGTTAATTAAGCTTTCAAGATAAAACGTACAGAGCACTCAAATATGAGTAATTAAAATTTGTTAAAGAACTCAATGAACCAGATCGAGGAAATAAACAGTTTGTCAATAAAATATAAGTGGAATATTTATCGTGTAATTCTTATTGTCGTTGGAACTTACGTTTAATAGGTGGAGCTGGCGATGTCAAGATCATTCAGGTCGCGGAGCCACCTGCAACAAAACAATAACGATTAATTAATATTCACTTGCTGTGAAAACATGAATTATACACCTGCATGTTTTGCAAGTGTGCCTATGGCAACAACACTTTTATTGGAATCATTTCAACAATCTTTAAAATACAAGGCCTACACGGGACGGTTCTATGGCAACTTTTCTAGTCACCGTGTATTTATGATGGACGATCTGCTCCCATCGGTTGAATAAGTGTAATTAAATTCATCTCTTTTTTCTTTTCACAACTAATTTAAAAGCTATATTCTCTGTTGGATTCCGAAACAACGACTAATGTGATTAGTACCAGTGCGGTGGTAACTTAGATCTTCATAAGTGCCTGATTAGGACCAAAACTGAATAAATGTTTTATTGATTCTGAATTTTAGTAGAGATCGCCATTGGTCGTAACAGATTTTTTAGAGACCAAATTAACGGCTGGCTAGCGATAGCCTCAAATTTGTACCTTACCTGCGCAAGCTATCAGAGAGCAATCAATCTTTTAATATACACAGCCAGAACCTGTGGGGCCTCCGCAGGAAATTTTCACTAACTAGGTACAAACTGATAAAGACAAATGTGCACACTATTCTCGAATGTAGGTACCTGTTCTGTATAATAAACAGAAGCCAAAAAATACCGCAACACGTGCCGTAGGCAGGCGCGCGCCGACGCAGAAGTTGAGGCATATTCATCTAATCGTATCGTTTAGAAAGATCTTGCACGATCGCGACAAACCGCCGGCCGTCGCCGACGCACGACGAAAATTAAAATAACGCTGAATTATGAGCCCTGCATCCGCCACAAACAATATTGGGAACACCGGTAATGCTAATTCAATAGCGTAATATCTTGGTATCTCGGTGTAGTCCCCTGCGGTCGATCCGACCAAGATAGTCTACGATCGCACCGATATGGTTTTGTTCGTGATTTATTTTGGTCGCTCCCATATAAGTACCGTGTACTGCATGCAACAATGGGCCGACAGTTGGATTTACGACAATCGATTTAGTGGCGATAAAAGTTTTAGTCGAAAGGGTTGTACCTACTTGGAATAGTTGCAGGTACCCTACATTAGCACAAAGTCCGTCCCTAGTGCATAACAAAATTCATCATCCATAACACCTACCGCCGGGTCTAGAATACCAATATACTGGTTATTTATACAAGACTTAACTGTGTAGGTAAGTGAAGAACGTATTGCATGTATAAATTTTAATTAGATACGTTGTGCGATACATTCATAATCTTGGACCGGCTAGTAAATTACCTATATCTGCAGTGTACTACTCGTTTTAGGAAGCGTCTGATTTAGCAGCAATTTAAATAAACATAAGGTTTACGGTCACTTACTAATCTTAACCTATCATCACACCACGTTGCGCATTCCAAACGACATTCCGACAGTAGTCAGCAATTTTGAATACTTAATAACATAACTATTGGTTTTAATTAATTATTTATAAGAATGATGGCTGTCCCACAGCTATTTTTAATAAGTAGTAGCAATTTTAATAGGTATAAAATTTGCCAAAAACGAATACGTGTCAATTAAATCATTCAAATTATATAAGTAATAAGGTGAATTTGAGTTGGTGCACTTTTGGATTTAATAAATATTTTGGAGGGGGCAATCGGGTCGAAATGTTTAGACCAAACAAATTAATTGTATGTATTATTACAAACTAAACTCCCACGTAATCATAATTAGCATCCAAAATTGAAATGTTATAATAAATTAACGCAATGGCATAAGTTGAAACATGATAAATGTTGTACATTCAAATGAAACGGGCATCACCACTTGATTTAAATATAAATTTCCGCGAACGAGCGGCCAATATTTAAATTAACCGACAACAACGCCAGCAATGGAATGTCCATCATGTGTATGATAACGCGTCGATAACGACACATCGAGAACATTACGATAGGTACATATGTATTTATATACAAACGCTCATCTACCTTGAGTAAAAGATCCTTCCGTGCCTCGAAGAGCACGTTAAGCCGTCTAAGGTTGTCAATTAATATCTTAGGCAATTTAAGATCTGTCAGAAGAAAAAAAACAGACAACTGTGGGTTTAATCCGTATGAGGGTTGCACTACTGCTGGAAAATAATGACGTCATTTTTGCAAAAAAATTGTGTAATTCGTGACTAAGCCCGAATTTTCATGTTCACTCTCACTAATGGGGATAAATTCGACATGAAAGTTCGTATAAAAATTGTAATCTTGATCCCTCGATTAAATATTGTAACAGATACAACATTTTAAATCTCAATTCTTATACTACTCACGTTTACTTTAAATACTATATTTCAATTTCAAACCATGCAAACAAATAAATTAATCGGTCCGAAAGCGCCGCCGCATCCGCATAGCATAACATAATATGGCGCCAATGAAAGCAAACTCAGTGTACCCACAAACACCTATGTGTTTGGTATTAATTCTATCTTATATTCTCACAAGGATACATTTGCAAAATAACAATTAATTATTAAAATAAATATTTGCGCTGTGGTATTAAAAACAGTTCAAGGCTGATAAACGGTTTAATGCAATTCGAACAAAAAGGTATTTTTTGCCATTGTCAACTACCTACATAAGATTGCATTATTGTTTTAAAATGTTCATAGAACTTGTTATCTTATGTCCGTTCAAACTCAATAACTATGTAGATTTTCGTCAATTTTAATCACTAAATAGTATTTTTTTAAAAGTCGCTTCCCGCTGTCTCTCGGTCCCTGTAAGTATGCTTAGATCTTTCAAACTGCGCAACGGATTTTGATGCGGTTTTTGAATAGTTTGAGTGATTCAAGAGGAAGGCTTTTAAGTAGAATACATTTGTGTTTTTTAGGTATTTAATTTATATGGCTAACGCTGGCCGTGCGAAGCCGGGGCGGGTCACTAGTTTAATATAATCTTCACACGTTGATCATGAAACGTGGATAAATAATCAATATTTAGTTCCATTGTAGTGATGTAATTGAATTTGTTCACAAGTTTTTTTATAAAATTGAACTGGCAAACGCATTACATATTGTATACTCTATTGTTGACATTTTCACATGCGCACTCTGTAAAAGTACGATCTTATCTGCGCAAGAGTTTATCTTACGGCGCCGCGGCGTCGGTATTAACGCAAATGACGCTAATGGTAACTCAAAGAAAGTTAAGACGCAATGATGAGTAAAAACATTATTGTACTGAATTGTGTCCAGTAGTCAACATGGGAATGTTCTTACTTCAAATTACACAAGACATCCCCTCAAATGACAAATCCATTCACTGTATGTACCTACATATACCTCCAAGATATTATGTACTGGTTATGGGAAACCTATTTACCTACATCTTAATGGTTGGGAGGATTTTTACAAGATCGGCAACAGAAGCCGCTGACGTTTATTAATTACGACAGGGACTAGGTATTCTGTATCAATATTTTAGTCCAAAGTTATTCATATTTACGGTTTATTATATATATATCAAAATTAATCCCTATTTCCCTTGGTCACGGTATCACGCGTAAATGGCTAGGCCGATTTCGCTTATTCTATTTTTTGTGTTTGTTATTGTCAGAAGGATCTTATGAAAATAAAATTTGAAAAAAGTATCGGATTATTTAAAATTTCGAGATAAACTGAAGGACCTTTGTTCTATGTTTTTTTTGTCATAAGAATTCATAGCTAAGACAGGACAACGTTTGTCGGGACAGCTAGTTCCCATATAAGTTGCAACGTAATGAGAAACGATCATTGTTAGAGTTAGGTATACGCGTTATGAGTCGAGCTTTACCGTAGTTGTTATCAGCGCTGAGCGATCGAGATTTGCGTGATACCAACCAATGGTCCGAAGGGAAGTCCTTAACTATCAGTTGACATCACGACTGTACACGCGATCCTATGATTTATAACATATCGATACGGGAACGTTATAGGGGAATATCATCGTTTCCTTACTACGAGTTAAGTGACATTAAGTTATCATTAGAGAAACGTGTTGAACAATCCTTTTGCGATAGGTAATACTATTGATATGGTTTCGCGTTAGTCATGTTGCAGTGCATCTAATTGACAGGTATATTATTTATATTGATATTATAATATTCAGCTTGATTCGTCAATAAAATTCACTTTTCGTCAGGTACCTTTGGGTACATAGTGTAAGTTATTTTGTAATTTCTTGACTTTACAAGTATCTTTTTACATATGAATAAAAAACATAACATATTATTACGATGGCAAACCTTGTGTCGACAATTATAGTTAGACAGTAATTTAATTAAAATTCGATGACAAATACGCATTCGCTTGGCTAAGCAACATTTTTACTAAATCACGAGTCTTAAACATCTGAAGAAAAATGTTTTAATGTCTGTGTACATTAACTAAATATGAGCAATTTATAAACACTTGAAAGTTATAAATTTTCTTAGAACATGCGGTTTAATCACGGATTTATCGATAAAATGAAAAAACTGATAACTAACCATCAGTTTTCCCAAATAAAAAATTTGAAAGTGTTGTTACATCAATCAAACCGATTTATATTTGATTGTCGAACATTTGGAATACAAATTCGAGCAATAAAAAGCATTGATCGAGCATTTACATAAATTCTCTCACGGCTCTGCGCAGGCGCTGTGATAAAAACTAACATCTCAATCCGATTGGTGCCGGCTTCCGAATTCCATCGATTATATCGATACGCCACAAAATAGCTATTGAATTCTCAGAATCCGTTAATCGTTTTTATATGGGTGTAATTCGAGATAGTGGCAAGCGTACCTAGGCAAAGTGTAATGAACTTTATTTTTTTATTTTACGTGGGGTAGGTGGTACTTAAATCAAATTAATATTAAAGAAACATCCGCCTAATCCGTAAAATTATATCTTCTAACTATAATAGCTAGTTAAACACAATTATAATCTTGTCGGATATACTCCAAAAAATCTAGAAAGAAAGTAAGGAATGTATTTACTTCCTCACGGCAGTCACATTGTTTTATTAAATTGTTCACCCATATAAGATGACCGACTGGACCCTGCAAATATCTCTTCACACGCTTCTGGAAGAATCCCATGCCATGTTGTACTCCTTTGGGAAAACCACGGCGGCGGGGAGTTCATTCCTCAATTTGATCGTGAATACCACATAATAGTTATGCAATAACTCGCATTGGACGTGGACGAAATAGGACATATATGAAATAGGAAGACTAAGCAGATGCTGACACGACAGGCGGGTCCAAGGGCCAACATTCAATTTGAAATGAGCAAGTTACATTAAAACAGGGTTTAACATTCAATTTGCTATACTGTATACGGAACACGTTAGAGACGGTGAAAGCTTAATGTGATTCGCATTAAATAGAATTTCATGTCGGACATGCATCTCTGTCTAGACGGAAGAGTCTCATAAACTCGTTATATATGTAAATTATAAATTGAAATACTTGAAGATCGTGAAGGCAAGCTCAGCGAGGATGCACTTTTGGATACTAATGAACTGTGACTTGAGATATCAAAACAGCTTTACGTAAGCTCGGCTGTGGTGTTTTGCAGTAAACTAATATATTGCAAATCTAGAAAAGATACCTACTAAGTTGGAACTTACAATTTTACTTATACATAGTAAGAACTTATCGAAGAAACATTATGCACCTCGTCCTCTATGATGAAGTTTTACTACTTTTTAGTATCGAGTCCAGTCACTCTCTGCGCCACAACTTCATCATCTTCGGACGAGACAGTAAGGAGCATAATCGAACATCACTAAGTTCAAAGGTAAGTTCGTTCGATTGTTTAATTATAACGTACAGCTTCACTAAAACCTGCGTTACACTGACACGAATTTGTTGCACACATAATTCTTAAGACTTATAAAGTTCATAGACACTACTAATGCCTTTTTATCTTCTTAGGGGTTCTTTATACAGATGGGTAGACATTTACGCGTAGACTATCTCTAAGCGCATGGATAATTTCGAAACATTTCCTATCGGTTGCGCGGGCGGAGTCATGATGCCGGAGAAAATCGCGGCTGAAACAGAACATCGTCAGATGCTTTTGATAAGGAGAAGGGCCACAGAAAGTTCTACAAGCCTACAAAGATGCGCATAGCGTAAAGCTTTATTACTGTCTCGATCACACAACAATATTGAGCAACATTCACAATGCTGTAAGTTCAAAAAAGTAATGCTTTAACCAGTGGAATTATACGAGGATAGCGATTTTATTATTACTGCCGATGCAACAAGGGTTGCTACAGTCGTGCCTGTATTAATATTGGGCCTATATTGTATTACCAAACTGTAAAACTGAGTATTGTATGTACCTTGGATGTGGTTACCGCGGCCAGCGAGACCCTGGCCGGAGCACAAAGAGCCGGTTTATTATGATACCTTTTAGAAGTGCATAAATTATGTTTGACTTATTTTTGCTATCAGTAATGATAAATCACGATACTAATTAGATAGCTATAAAAAAAGTGCTACGCATGGGAGTCATGCGTAGCACTTTTTTTTAATCTCGTCGGTACCAGATATTGCTCCGGAACACAAAATAGCTCAGATTAGTCTCTAAGAAGTTTTCTATCTAATGAAAGTTCTGTCCAAAATGCGTTCAGCCGAATCGAACATTAGCGCGGACAGAAATCCGCTTATTTGGGCTATTATACATTTCATTATGTATAAAAATTACAAATAACCGGACTAGCTTAAGAAAAAGTATTTATTTCGTAATCATACACATAAACATGAAATTAATTTATTTGTTCAATAAATTTGTATCTGTTGCATGGCAACCCTAGCGCCAACATAATATGCGTGAACGTTAGCATAACAGGTGCAATTCGTCATGCAAAGATGTTTAAGCATCTATATTACCTATTTAACTAATAGAACTCGTTATAAATTACCTAATTTGCACAACAAAGGGTCATATTATTCGAGATGGTTTTATCACAACATTATAATAATAACTAATCATCAATATAAATATACTAGGAATCCCAATATCCATTAAAATACTATGAATATGTATATATGTACATGTTAGAGGTCAATTAAGCCCGGTCTGTCGTATGGTGGTGAAAATGGAAACAAGATCAAATCGAAGGTAGATAACACAGGTACCGTCTCAGCGGAACACTTTATTCAAATAAGCTTAGGTACATCACTCACTATGTATCTGTATAATGTTGAATTAGGTAAATAAAATATTTTTTTATCAGTAACTGTAACAGCAAGTATAATGTTGAACCAGCCAGACGAAAGTATGTAGGTACTCGTGCGAAGCGTACTCGGAATATCATTAAATTATTTAAATGTATTTTATTACGCGCGTGAAAAGTACACAGTCCTCTGCGAAACCAACCTACGCTACGTCAATTGACAAAAACAAAATAAGCGACAACGTTGAAGACAATTGAAAAACCTTAGAAAATCCCACTTGACGAAGTTTCAAAACATGTTTTAATCAATACTAGAGGGGCAAACGATGTTATCTTTGTTAAAAACTACATTCTCTTGCACACACCCTTCACATGAAGTGATTTTGTAGACTCGTAATCAAATTATCCTACGTTACAACCTTACAATTGTAAACATGGGTCATACTATCAGTATACACACATATATAGTATGATTATATTATATTATACTACTACTGTGTGTATACTGCTAGGATGAATCATATTTAGGGTTGTAATTACCATTATACATATATATTATCTTCACGCATTTCCAGGCAGAGGTGTTACAACACCCACTTTACACCGGAGATCAACGTTTATTAGGCACATACGTTTTTGAATTTCTTCTCAGTCCGCGGAGGTTTCCTCACGATGTTTTCCTACACCGTTTAGCTCGTGGTGTGACAAAATTTGCACCTATCAGGATACGAAGCAGTGATGCAAACTTTTCAGTATAATAATACAACATTCGAATTCTTTACTTAGACAGCAAATGATTCAGTTATAATTACTCCTAAAATGAACAAGGAAGATAAACATCCGTCCCTGTCTAACAAGGCATGGCCGATATAAGAACAACGTGACAAAGCGATCTAGATAACCGTCAGGTTTCAGATTAGATCGAGATCAGAATACGGTTAAAATATTACAGACTATTACAGAATATTACAAATCGACTCATTATATTATTGCAATATTTTGTGTTGCAAGCAAGTGTTTATTAGCCACATAATAAAGCTTGAATGACGTCATAATTTTGCAGTATAGCTTTTCATCTTTACATTACAACAATGTTAAACAAAACACAATACGATCTTCAATCAACGTTGCCACCTTAACGCTTTCGATTCTAGATCTAGCACTACGCTCAATGATATTACAAGTAAACCTTTTTACATATAATATCATTGACTACGCTCGTTAAATCGACGGAGCTATTAAATTATTATATTATCTAATATATAAATTTCTCGTGTCACATTTTTCGTTGCCATACTCCTCCGAAACGGCTTGACCGATTTTGATGAAATTTTTTGTGCTTATCCGGTATCTATGAGAATCGGCCAACATCTATTTTTCATCCCCATAAATGCAAAAAAAAAATTGTCCACACGAGCCAAGCCGGGGCGGGCAGCTAGTCTAATATATAAAATTCTCGTGTCACAGTTTTCGTTGCCATACTCCTCCGAAACGGCTTGACCGATTTTGATGAAATTTTTTGTGCTTATCCGGTATCTATGAGAATCGGCCAACATCTATTTTTCATCCCCATAAATGCAAATAAAATTGTCCACACGAGCGAAGCCGGGGCGGGCAGCTAGTTTTTTTATAAATATTTGTTTTTTTTAACTGCCTCTGTAAAAACTGGCACAATATTCTACGTACATAGGTTTATTTTTAGATTATTGATTTTCTTTCTTGTGTTTTTTTCTATAATAGCAGAAGTAGCAGAACCAATAATTAAAGCACTTACATTTATATTACGTGATCTTCGCGCGTCGGTCGTGAAGTTTCTGAAACAAGAAACATTAGGTTGATAAATAAAACTAGCCAAAAGATCCGAAGGATAGTAAAAGCAGAACTTAAGTTGCTATTTCGTTGTCATATCTTATCTTATTGCAAATCCTAATCTTGATAGCTCAAAGGCTAATAATATTATTTACATTTGAAACTCTATCATGTGCTTTGTAATAATTCCAAGGAACAGATAAATACATCCTGTTCCTTCCGAGAATTTGTTCGTATTTTATGAATACTATAATCTGTTGTATACTATAGCAGAATATCTTAAGATATCTTTACGTATTGATATACTATTTACTTTGGACCCTAGTAAGTTTTATTAGCTTGTGTAACAAAGATACGGATACTGATACTGTAGATAGCGAAGATTTTTTATTAAAATTCAACAATATTTTTAAAGAAGAGATCAATAATCGCCTAAATAGTACGTCGCTTAATACAAATTTATTACATTCTATTATTTATACACGTCCGACGACTCGGCTCTGAGCGGTGAACGGCCTACGCTTGACGCCACATCTATGCGGACGCGCAATCGCTCAGATAAAAACAAAAATTATGAGGCCATGCTGGAGGTCCTAAGTAATTTGATTTAATATTTATTTTATTGTCCTTCCAATGTGTAGCAGTACAAGTACTAGATAACTAAAACATACCAGTTCGATCAGTCATACAATAATGCATAATTAGACGAACAAATATAAAATAGAGATATATAGAGATATATGAAATAGATGGTCACAATTTAATTTAGCACACATCTTTTCCAATAAGAGCAAGTTATATCCGCTCCAACTGCTTCTATAATTCATAATTGCAATAAAGAATCTTCATTACCGTGCGCGCCGTATAGATGCCAAGATAATTACGTGGAGCAACCACAGGCCGAGGCTCGAATTAATTCTAGGACTAGAGATATAGTGCAAGACCGTATATAGGTGATGTTATTGATGAAGCTAATATTACCCGAAGAAGGTCACAGAATATACAACAAAAAGACGAAATCCTCGAAGCCATGTCGTATATACATATACAGATATACTGAACCTCAGAATGAAGAGTTTGTTATTCTATCTAAGGAAAGATAAAGATAAGGAACATGCTTGACATTATCATAGCAGCAGTTAATTTAAAGACTTCGTTAATGTCCCAACATGGCAACAAATAAGGCAAAAACTTATCGAATTAGTTGCTCTTAAGGAATTTGAGCGAGTATAGGAGGATTATAAAAAAAAGTCAGCGTCTGAACGAAGCGCGTTATCTGAATTCTGTGAAATGAAATAAAAAACCGGTGACGAAAGGACCGCGACGAAGCCAAACTTATTTTTTAATGAGTGCTATTTGTACGGCTCCAGTACGACCACTGAGTTATTTTTGTCACATTGCAATATCAACTATTAGCTGCAGACAGCAAAGCTTAAATTACATTGTGAGCAAAAATTATGTTTTCGAAAGTGATATGTGATGCGGTCTTTTATATTCGACACGTCAAGAAATGTTGTCGAAAACATTTTAGTCATGTATTGTTTGCCGGTCCTTTCAAATAGTTGCCTATAAGAAAAATAAGCTGTACCAAACGTAAGCGATGATAAGCATTTGTTATACTATAAGACGATTATTATCATAAATAGTAAGAGGAGAGGTCTTAATATCTACGGTATTATTTGTAACATAGAAACAATGATGTTTGTTGAATCCACACGGGTTATCGAGTAATTGCGAACGATCGCACGGCCCGGTATGATATCGATGGCTCAGAAAGTTCAGAAACAAATCACAGCAATTTCGTGGGGCATTATAACAACGTTTTTATGAAATTACACGTTGCGCTTTATACGAAACGTGTGTTTATGAAAAGTATAAGGTCATTTTTGTAATGCTGGCTAAGTTTTACAAGAATGTGTGCTAGTCGTTCGTCAATATCATTCGGTGCTATATGAACTTTCGTTAGAGATTTATGGTAATTACAAACGTTCAGTAGTTACTGTTATATTAGAAAGCTGTATTATATAAGCAGTAGAGGCATATACAATAAATATTGTACACGAAAGGTACATATTGAATAGATCATTAGCAATAAATGAGACAATATTGTCGAACGGTGCGATGGCCGAGTCACTCGTTTTACTATCACTGTTGCTCAAGTCATTAATCATTCATCAGCGGCGGCTACGGGGTCATAAAACATTGAGATTACACCACCTATAAACGTTGCATCATATCTAGCATAAACGTACAAATCAAAAAGACTTGATTATATGCATAACACATTTATGGACGCACGTCGAACAATCTATAAATATTTCGGGAAATCTTGGTGTAATCAAGTGCGAAACGATTCCGGCTATGTTTACAAATTGATATTTTATGTTTATGTTTTTCTGTGATATCAAAGTGTGTCTCTTTCAATTCCGAGCCTTACCTCAGATGACATAACAGCACTTTACGGACCTTACAATGGAGTATCCTAACAGTAAAACAATATCACTAGTTAGCATCAAGGCGAAGATTCAAATAATTTTATTTTGCTTGCTTTCAAAGTAGCGGTGGCACGGTGCGGTATTCCAGGGCTTATTCTCCAGAATTCAGTTATTGCTAGTAAATTAATAAAGCATTACTTCTCAAATCAAAAGCGTGCAAGCAACTGTGCCAAGCGAAAGACGTTCAGGAATCACTTATTTCATCATCAAATTTATTTTATTTAAATCAGTAATATAATAACTATGAAACCAACCAAATTATTTGGTAATAAGCACTGTAATAAAATAATAGAAAAATCACGTCATCGGCGTCACCAAAAGACATTCCCGCGTCATTCGAAAACACAAAAGTTTATTAACGAACACATTCAATTGTGGATTCAAGTCACTTGTGGTGTCATTAAGCGCTTAATTTGATACCGTATCATGTACGAGACAAGAAAAAAGATGAGCTTTCATCTTGGACTAGGCGTGCTTAATCAAACCCGTTTGAGTGATCATTTGAGAATACAAATGCGATTAGAGCACTTATTCAGAGCTTAAAAAAGGTCAAACGAGGGTCCGTTAAATTTGGAATAACCACTGGACACTTAATTATTTTCTTAAATCATGATTTTTAGTTGACTATGTATGTAATATATACCTTTATATTGTTCGGTACAAAAATAAAACGGGACATGGGAGACAAGTGAGAGCCTCGAAATACACATTCTGTGAAAATTTTAACTGTCCAACTATTACGGATCATGAGATCGCTGACAGACAGACGAACGAACGTACGGAGGGACAGCGGAGACTTAGTAATAGGATTCCGTTGGTTAACATTCGGGCACGTTACCCTAAAAAGTGAGGTACGGCAATATAACAAATTTGATAGTTTGTATGTTTGCTTGTTTATTATTTAATCACGCAAATACACCTGAACTGGTTTTACTGATATTTGAATTATACTTTGATATGATTATACTTTAACTTGGAGCAAAAAATAGGGTAAGTTTAGTAGGGGTTGTTCCAGAAATATAACGATAAGTCGCGGGCAAAAGCGAATCTTAAATACGAGTAAAGTTTTGTAAATAAACACGGAAGAGACTCGAGGTCGTCTCGCAAAAGAAAGTGTGATAGTATCATGCGGGCAACTCACGAAGCTACACATTCTTATTCCGAGAAATGTAAAATTTGCTGATACCCACGAAACGTTTATTATATAAATGCAATAGAATAAATTATTTACATTGGAACGCTGGATAGCTGAAATATACTTTCTTGGTTATTGTATTGAATTGGTTTTAATAATAAATTGATAGAAGAAGATTCTGGATCGGGTCCTTTAGTTTTTATTATTAAACTCTACGGCTATATTTCAGCTACTATGATATGGCGTTTCTGAACCGATCTGGGTATTTTTCGTTCGCTAGAAGAAACACTTTACGTATTACAATGAAAATCTTATAGGTCTTCGAAGATAGAGAATCCAACCAACACCGAATTATTATTGTTATCTATTTTTATTGACACATGGCCAAAAACTATTGACGTTTTTAAAAAAAACTGTTTTCATACAATAAACATTTTCATTAATTTAAAATGGCCAACAGTCATCATGATTTATTTAATGAATATTATTTATAATACCGTACTTAACTATTTGTGCAGGATACTCAAAATCCAGTTTATTAAAAACAATGAGCTGAACTCATTTTGTTTATTTTGTGGTATCGCAGTACGTGCTTGTCGTAGCAGCCGTAGTGGGTGGCAAGATCACATGATAGCGCAACCAAGGAGCGAAACACTGCGATCAAACGATACTTCAGCTTCCCTACGTCAAGTCAACCGCCATCGATTGATCCATGTTGTATTGAAACGTCACTATAGCGATAATATCTCATCGTTAGAGCACTCTCGTGCCTTTTACCAACATCACCAGTAAGTGGAGAGCCCCGCTCACATTAGTTATTCAATTATGCAAACTCAAACTATCAGATAGCTCCTTCAACGGTGCTTTCATGACATTTCCTTCAGTGAAGCTCAAAGAGGAATAACAATGCGCATTTACAATGACGTTAAAATACCGACACACATCTTAAAGAGAAATATGAATATGAAAAGATGTTAGGTCAAGCGAGGTTGGTGCTCGTGGAGATATAAAAGATAGTGATCCATCAATATACATACATTCATATGAGTAAACGTTCTAGGCTCAGAGGAATGGTGTAAAAACAGTCGTAGGTGCTCTTCTTCTCCCTCGAATAAAGGCTCGTTACTTGCTCGTGCTGTTGAATGATGGATGACCGTAGCCGATCAGCCAACACGACCAACGTCTACTAACGTTCACCCTGCGTCTCTGCTATTGTTACGAGCTAAGAATCAAAGTCGGAACGCATTCGAAATGGTCACGTGTAATTTTGATGTCTGCTACGTGTATAGGGAGTGATTGACAAGTCCGTGCCGATGGTATCTGCCGTCATAAATAACACCGCCACCGCTAGTTAGCACACATTCATAGCTTTATCGTGTACGTGAGATTTACGGAACAATTTCATTTACGATCCTTTATGAGAAGAAAGAAAAGAGAAGATCCAGGCTACATAGGACTAGATCTAGAAGTAAATTATTTTATTTTAAATTTTTATAAAAGTATATGTTAAATACTTAAATTTGCAACTTATTTTTCCTTGAGAATAATGTTAGATAATGAACTATATATTAATTATACACGTATTTATATCTGACACTATCAACAAATTAAGATTTTATATTTCCTTGTTTAATGATTTCTTTGACACGCAACATTTAAAATTTCAATGACGTGTGAATGACAGCGCATGTGTGAAATTTTACTACCAGTACCGTATCTACATTTTGCGTTATAAAATAAATACACAGAGTTTACGCGAAAGGCATTTATTTTCTCATCCAAGTGCGCAGACGGCCCTAGTTCACCGTAGGGCCTCAGACACCGTTACTTCGTGTCCAATAAATTCAAGAATAAGCGACAGCAATAAGGAACATCCATCTTCTGTCAGATGATGATCCAACTTTCAAAACGCCGCTTTAACACGTCACACGCAAACCTAATAAATCAAATTCGGTGTCTAACAAACATGACCAGCGTATGGAATTAAAACGACTAGGTAGTTCGTAAATACCTTATGCATGATGTAAAGAGCTCTACTTAAATGAGAAGAGGAATGAAAGGGGTTATTGATTCAAATGTTATAGAAGCGCACTTGAAGTCAATGCTCTATCTTGGTATAATATCTTTCTATCGAAAGATATATTTTTATGTACTAATGACCCGCCCGGGGTTGCACAGGTGAAATTGTCGATTATTCAGGTGTATTTACAAAAACTTTACATCGAACATGATCCTGATGATAAAATAAGGTGATGATGATTCATATAAGATATGCAGGTTCACTTTCTACTGTACAGATAGGGTGATAAGCATTTGTATTGCAATCCACAAAAAATGGCTTACGTATTTACATATCAGGTCGATTCCCTTTCAGGGTAGACAGTATAGAGCTTGAGCGGTAATTTTCACAAACGCACGAACGATACAATGATTAGTGAGATGACATCAGCTGGACGATGCGATAGCGGCAGATGTCTCGAGCCGGATATTACTCATACATACGTACAAAATACATTCATACAGCGCGAATGGACCTCACAATAATTATAATTGACGACTTCCCGTCGCCCTGCCTGCTGGGGCCTTAAATCAAATTATTTATTGGTTCAACTAGACAATATAGGTTGAGATTTACACGTGACATGTATAATTGTTACCAGACAATTGATTGGTGATTACGTACCTAATCGTAATAGGTATATGATATAATAAAGTTTAATGATCTTCAGTCATAAATAAAGTGTTAGTGTTTGCAAAGATATTACCAAAACAGATTGGACTGGACACTATAGTTTTATAATTTTAAGGAGCTGATAACTTATATGGATGTTTTTAATATTGATTAGCCAAAGCGTCACAGAGTCCAATGAAGAATGGGAAGAGAGGTATTTGCCTAGCGGTGAGACAATCAGATTTAAGATGGTATAATAATAATCAGATAAGACTAAAGAGATATGAGACAATCCGTTCAAATTGCAAACCTAAGCTCAATGAAGACGAAACATAATCAAGTGCATCGCATCATTAATCAACATTTCCAGAGCCTATATCGATATCGATTCTTCATATGTCCACACCAACCGAAAAAATCGATACCCAATAACTCTATCGACACATGGCATTATATACTAGACCGCGCAGGTAAAACTGGGGCCATAAAGGTAGAGATATGTTATCAGTAACACATTAAGACTATTGAGTTAAAGGGCTTAGAGATTAAGCGTTCGCGATTGGAACATAAAGTCACGTTATAGCGGTTAGTGGAAGGTTAAAGACTGGATGCAAATCACACGTGTGCTTCGATGGATATGTCATTGGGTCTAAATGTACACTTTCATCGTATAGCCGATACCTAATAAGCTGAATTCATACATCAAATGTTTATGTTATCAGCGCGGCATCCGCATTTGATGTGGAATGAACTGCCTAACGTTTTCCGAAACGAATTCAGCGTTTTTCAGAAGTGTTCAAGAAATATGTGAAAAATGTTTTACATGTGTGAAGAGCTCTATCAGTTGACCTTGTACTGATAAAACTTATGTATTATAAACCGATAATTGTGACACAAGAAATATCCTCTCTTCTTTTTGTGGTCTGTCTAAAAGTCGTGTTCTGGCATCCGTCTATTAAATGCATGCAAACAGTCTGCCTTTTTTTACGCTTTTTATTTAACAAGGCAGCTCAGAAAATGACGTTATAGAAGAAGTCATATGTTATTGTTATCTAATTATAATTCGAAAACAAAATAGGATGTGACGTGGATAAAGGATATTTCAAATCGATATTCAATCAAAATCCTTAAACATATTGACAATAAAACCACAATAGAGAACGTTAATCAATCAAAGGGTCAATGAAACGGAAATTAAAGGTTTCTGACCCGACCAAAACAACATTTTAAATACCTACAGTAATTCAGAGCCCATTTACTAATGAGGAAAATGACAAGAATTCAACCAGATATGGGGAGATCAACATATAAAGACCGATTAAATAAAACAATAAAACATAAATACATATATATCATTACGCCAAGTCCCTAGTGGGGTAGGCAGAGTATAGAGCGCCACTTCACTTCTGATATGCACGCACACCTATATTGCTTTATTTATATTCAAACATCTTTTCTCTTCATAATTGTTATCTACCGAATCAGGTCATACTCATACCCAAAAATATGTTATTTTTTGTTGCGAAGTGGCGGGTAGCAGCTAGTGCTGCTACCCGCCACTTCGCCTGCATTTGTTTGAACACAAAAGTATGCCTATATGTACATGTGTACATACAATCCACCTCCTTGTCAAATTTTATTACGATCCGTTTAGCCGTTTAGTCCTGAAAAGGTAGCAAACAAATAAGCAAACAGAGTTACTTTCGAATTATTAATATTAGTATTGATAGTATAATATGGATTTAACAGATTTAAATCAGAGCTAAACAAAAAACGCGCATCAATAATTTAACCCCGCTTTTGGAGTCAAAAGGTGTACATTACTGGCTATTAGTGATCATAAAACTCATAAACAGTGCACAAGGTAACCGGCGCCCACGCATGACTGACAACTTAAACGACCTGAGCAAAATGTGCCAGTTTTAAATTGATCCTTAAGTGGCGAAAATGAATGTAAGTAATTGATAATGAAGTCTTTAATTTTCATACGGTTGAAAGTGCAATTGAATACATAAATATTCATAAGAAATCCCCACATAAAGATTATCAAGTGACCAATAGTGAATTAGATTCTAACAATATTAACATCATAACTTTAAGATTCATAATGCATCAATAATAAAATAACATGAAAAGTCTCTTCAAATGATTAGGTGCCAATTGGATGCTCCGTGTCACCAAAATAGCAGGTTTCTGTTTAATGGTCCAAGATATTTCACACAATAGTAGAAGCGTTAGAGAGAAAACAAAATAGTAGCAATTTATATCATTGATTAATACCTACATAAAAAAATCGGACAACTAGTCGGTACCAATTCCGAGATATAAAGTATGTTTTGACAACTATAGTCATATTATAAATTATCCTTATTAATCTAGACTTCGAAATTGATTTTATATAACAGTTAATATGTTTTTTTGATAGATTTCAATACCTTGAAATTTATTTGAAGTGACATTAAACCCATAAATTAATTAATTGCACGGTTTTGTGTATATTAGAATAATAAATATTATCTATCTGACCGAACAGACTTCGTTCTGTCAAAAGTAAAACAAAAGTGTATGCACGATTCTCAGTCCTACCTCAGAGTAGATAATATACTACGTGTCCTACCGAATATGCACAAACATTTTCATAAGAATCGGTCAAACCGTTTCGGAGGAGTTTGCATGTTATATCTGACAGTTTTTTTTTTGCCAAAAATTTACACTTCAAGCATCAAAGTCGCTAAATTGGCAGCACTGTTCTTCAGTTTCCTGTAATGAATTTCCGTCCCTTTTTAAGAAATCACTCCCAGGATACCGAGAGGAAAAATATTGTACATCAAAAGTTGACTTTCAATTTATAATGTTATCCTAGAACCGTTGTCTTTACAAAATATCAGAGTACTTATTCGTTTATTGTTTTTAATAAACAATGTTGTATTCTTTTGGCGAATCGTCATAGTTTCCACGGTGTATATCTTTTGGGACATCATAGCTTACAATTACCTTTTGTTATAAACATTTTGTATGAATAGTTTAGAGTTTCACGGATTTCTTGAATATTATCTATTATGTTATTACTCCACTGACAATATATAACGAGATACTATGCCGTAATTCATCACATTGCTAGAGACCCTAATCCATGATGAAAAGACCTCAAAAAAGGTAACAAATAAACTGTCAAAACATTTCAACCCTTGAACTTTTCAATTAAAGAAAAAGGCGTTATATTGCGCGTGCGTACAGAATATTTTCATGTCACAAACTCCGCCCACGTCGCGTTCGCGTCGCCCAGTACGAAGGCGAAAGCAACAAGTCAACGAAGTTTACATTTGGTACTTATTTCTTATCTATTAAACTACTCAGGCATAAATGTTTTTTTTTGTATATGTACCTACTCATTTAAATTTAAGATGACAGCATTTTTATTGCTCTCGTTATCATATTTCAAGAAGTGTTGTCATAACAATGATAAAAAATTACGAGCGTCCACAATATTGAATATCAGATGCACAAACGAATTATTTCGAATAAAAATTAAAACAAACTTAATACTTACTTTCACTTATCGAAAAAAAACTTCGCCAGCGTGTAAACAATAACAAATTCTCGAAACACTAAAGTCAATGCAAGCACAGAGCACGAAATTCGTATTGCTACGGAACTGTAGAGAACGGCGGCAGCGACAACCGTACCAGAAGACGAACAACCGTGGAATGGTGATGCGAGTCTTGATGATATGATGGTGCAGGCAAAGACTGCGGGGTGGTGGTGTGGGGGACACGAGACGGGGTGGGCGTGGCCTCACAGGTGTATCACGTCGAACCGTGATGTATGCGCATGTTAACACTTGAAAACGTACACGCCTCACTGTCACGTACGAATATCAACTTCAATCGAGTACTGTTTAATTGTTTGTTCGAAGGCGAATGTCGATAACACACCATTAATAAACGTAACACTTGACTGTTCCGATCGCGTCTCGCATCTCGAACGCCGATATGACATGAGATAAAGTTGTGAAAGGAAGGCGATGGAATTACAGAGTAATTACGTTATTTGAGTTATCTTTGGTTTTAGGTCGACGAGTCGTTGAAATATGAGTTGTGTTTAGTGACGCTTGTCTTCGTTCAGGCATTCGTATTAGTCAAAATTGATTTAGAAATTATAATTACGATTAAAATACAGCATGAATAAACTCAGCAGTTAATTAAGTAGCTAGAAATATAAGCTACAATTTTGGAATTGAAATTCGGGATTGATATATCTAATTTATGTGTTTGTAAATTTGTGTTGGTAAATTTAAAACCACTTCAAAACGCGTTAAGTATTTTTCTCAATTACCAGCCAATAACCATTTGAAGGTGCAACTGCGGCGCAATGGTGAACTATAACTCTCGTTGACGTCTTAATAACGAGCATCCCTTCCGTCAGCCGAGCTAAGATTTATCGCAACATTCCGCAGCGTCCCATTATGGTCAGTACACTTTATTTGCATAACATAATATAAAGCTTTAAAACATCTCAATTGAAGATACCAACCATCGACCATGTTATAATATTTGTTTTTAATGACGGTGCACTTCAAGATCCTTACCCAAGACATGCAGATCAAAATCTTTACGATTTCGATCTTAGCTTTTGAGATTTTTTCCATCGGATTCGCAAAACTTTTGCGACACCTTAAAAGTAACGAAATATCTTGAGGCCATGACTTGATATATCTTTATGGAGCGTAAATATCTGCATATTGTAAGGTAACATCTCCCAGCAGTAATCAATTAGGACTATTTTTACGCCAAATAATTTGTATTTCTCAGACCCCTCTTGCTGCGCGGTCGCTCAACTTAAAATAGCGTAACCAAAAATATCGAATTTCTCAGAACTTCACAGCATAAAATAAATAACTATATAACAGTTCACAGGTATACTTAATTGAAAATTGAAGGAGCACACATTATAGCACAAATCCGGCAATACACACAAGCGCAAAACAACCCAAGCTGTTATTTTATATCTTTTATTCTCATCTGATACAGCGATCAAAATTAAAAAGTACATTCCCGTTTACAGGTTAAATAAAGAATTGCACAATAAACCACAGATGGCTTAATTAACAAACAAGTCAAAAGCGATATCGTCTGTCATGTCATGGATCGGCTGATTGCCTGCGGATATGTATGTAGGTACACCAGCATAGTGAGCAAAACAATAAATTATTCTCACACCTCCAGGAGGTCTAATTAATGTGTAACTTCGTGATGTTGCCGAAGTTCAAAAATCCCTATTGGCTTTCGAATGTGACAGCCTTCTCACGAAGCAATTCGAGACGGATATTTAAGATTGAAATTATTAATTTAAGCCTAGGCGAAATATTGGTTCTTATACTGCTTTCAATACTAGCTTAGCTATTCCTGCGTAGAAATACGATATCACATATTGAGAACAAATATAATCCATGTTACTCAAAGATATTAAGATAATTGTTATTTATACAAAACCATTATTAAACTATTATAGGGTCGGCAACGCGCGAGTGATACCCCTGGTGTTGCAAGCGTCCATAGGCTACGGTGACCGCTTACCATCAGGTGGGCCGGGCCGTATGCTTGTTTGCCAACCAAGTGGTATAAAAAAATAATTAAACCCAGATGTTTTACGTAAGCCATATGAAATACATACAGCATAAACATCAAACTATACAACTTGCAAATAAAGGAATACATGTGGCCGATCGTGAAAGGTTACATGTAAAATAATCAGCTGATAGGATGGTTTAAATACCAAATAATCGCATGGCACATTAAATCTTATTTGCTTGTGCAATAACTCTACTTTGGGACATTATTGCCTGTAACAATGTAAACCGTAGTGACATTTATGTTCTGGTATAAATTGTTTAGAAACGAGTTGCTTTTAATGTGATGTAAGACTTATACAGGGTACTTATAGAGGGTACACCAACTGCTGATCCTAGTGAAGTTGTTGTAAATTATAAGCTAGTTAACATATTGCTTATTGGAAAGCGGTTACCGTAGCCCATAGGCGCTAGCACCATCAGGGGATGGTACCTATACTACCTATCGTTGTTAACTAAAGTTGATCAAATTACTTGATTTACTGAAAACGATTCAATGTTAGTAATTTTATTTTACTTATGAAATTAGGAAGGAACATGCAAATTCAGGCTGACTATTTGTAGCCCTGGAATAAAGTAAACAAGAATGCTTTGATTATATCCTACTAATATTATAAATGCGAAAGTTTGTATGGATGGATGGATGTTTGTTACTCTTTCACGCAAAAACCACTCAACGGATTTGGATGAAATTTGGAACACAGATAGTTTATAACCTGGATTAACACATAGGATACTTTTTATCCCGGGAAAATGTTTTTATCCCGGGATAATTTTACTTTGTCTCTGTGATTCTAAGCTCAACGCGGACGTAGTCGCGGGCAGAAGCTAGTAAAGTTAATAAAAGAGAGTGTAGACATCTCGAGTCAAAACTAATAATACCTAAAAACACCCAGGCTCTACAAGGTTCGTAATTATAGTACTACGACATCAAAGTGTGGAGAGAAAAGTAATAAAACCCTTGCCTCGCCTTGTAATATACTGAATAAGTGAGACTAATAATAATATTAACAACCATATTAAAGCGTTCCACATTATGGGCACAGATTTCACAACGATTACTTCAATTAATAAATTATTTGGTTTTCACTATAATTATGAGTATTACTGTGGTATTAGCAGTTGTTCATATACGAGTTAGCCGAAGCTTGGTAATAACTGGGCGTGTATAGGTAGAACCGAACAGATGTATCGATGGAAACGCGCTAACGCCCATCTAGTAATTATTGATCCGCGTCATTAAGAACATTCACTACTTTCTGTCATAAATATACAAAATGAGAATCGTAATTACCCTACGAAACAATAGGACAATTCAACAACCGATTATCTGTAAGCGTATAACGAGTATACAACGCTACATGGCAATGAAAGCGCATATCTGCCTTCCGTTAGTTTCATTCTGACTCCATACAGAGACCAGTACCATTTGCAAAGCATGTAACCTAGGCATACACGGGAGTGTCACGCAATGCCGTTTATAATTCAACAACAATAAACAGATAGTTAATTGCGATGCTGTCACGGGCGCGGTATATGGTAATGAGCCGTAGGGATCGCGGTCGCATGGACAATATCTCTCGACGGTGAAAGGTAAAATTGGTTTTGGTCAATGTTAGGAGAGGTTGGGTGAACAAAAACAGTAAATTGATAATATATTAAAATTTTAATGAAATAAACTTTCTACCAAAACGTTTTCTACTAAAACTTTATTTTTGGTTTTTAGTCAATGGTTAGTTAGTTAAACCTTTATTCCATCGAATAATGTATTGTATCACGTCATCTGATGATCGATAGTTAATACTGCTGCTTAAGATAAGAAAGAAAAACCAACCACCTCGGAGCCTAATAAAGCACGATAAAATATCGAACCCAGTCCAGTTGCCAATAAAATCCATAATATATAAATGCGAAAGTAACTGTTTGTTTGTTGCTACCGTTTCACGCCTACTCGGCTGAACGGATCGTAATGAAGTTTGGCAACGGGATAGATTATAACATGGGCAATGACATAGGCTACCTTTATCTAGAACAACGCGGACGAAGCCGCGGGTAACAGCTAGTTGAGCATATTTGGATATCGTAACTGTACCGTGAGAACCTCAAAAATGTCTGACACAGGAGTTAGACCCGAAGAAAATTTGCATTAAGCCCAACGCAGTAGCCAAAATGAAGAAATGTTTGATCGCCAATAGGCCATACCTTAGCCCTTAGCCCTTAGCCCCAATGTTTGCTCAGCCCATACCCCGTGTCGGGCAGATAGGTGCAGTACATGCGCTTTCAGGTACTGCCGGCACAATCTGAGAAGTTGACACCAATAGCTTTTTATCAGCACCAATCTCGCTTATGAGAAAGTTAACTAGTATTGTTGAAGGGACCCGCTTTCAGAGAGTGGAAGCTTCTAACAGGTATAACATATTGCAAGGGTAGATATTGTTGAAATATCCTATCCTACTTAATGTAGTAAATGTAATAGTTTGGATGTCTGTTTGCTTGTATGTTGTGTCAAAGAGGTGAAAAAGTGATACGTCCATCAACAGGGATGGCAACTCGTAAGTGATATCCCTGGTTTTGCTAGCGGCTATAAGCTACGGTGACTGCTTACCATCAGATGGGCCGTATGCTTGTGTGCCACCTTAGTGGTATAAAAAGTTCAATTCATATCATATCTGAAAGTTAACAGAAGAGTGGCAATGTTTTCTTTAGAAAATCAACATGAGTGGCCATTCTGCAGGTTTTCTTGGCACGCTTACCGCGACTTAAAGCGACTAATTAGTTACGACTACCTGATGAATGATCATCAGGTAGTCGTAACTCAACTTCAGCTATGTACTTAGATGACAATAAAATGTATAGTCTTATTAATTATTTCCTTATACAGACATGCAATGTTGAAAAACACGTGTTTATAGGTGAATTAAATAATCTTTACCCGACCTTGGACTACTAATAACTAGTTGAAGACAAATTAAACAAGCATAATCACCTCTAACATTACAAATGGACCTTATCGTGGTAATTATCTTGCAAATTGTAGAAATGATCTCATTACGTTGAACGTGATTATACAGCCACGTAAACGTGTTTTAACTAAAAAAAATATACGCGTTGTATTAACGAAAATGTTTCTTAAGACATATCCAAATATTTAATTCAATTGTCATGGACATAAAGTGCACTGTCATTTTTCTCTTTGTCGAAGATATTTTAGGTGTCACCTGTGAACGGTGGTAAGCCTATCGAGGTTTACCAGGAACTAGGCTAAGTAACAAATTTTAAATCGATAAACAAATGTCAACATATACAAGTAATTAACTCTTAGGTTGACTTGAGAGTCGAACGAAGTAGGTACCTCAACTTCAAGCCAAGCGTGTAACGCGAAAGAAAACTTTCACCAGCAAACTGCATCATGCCATCTTTCGTGCCAATCCTCAGAAGATCCAGTAACGAGTGAACGAATAGAATTACGATCTAATTATACGAATACCGGTTGGATATCCAGTCGTAAATGTCATTTCACACTTGCAAAAGTGGGGTCAGTTCGGTTCTCACGAGACGCAAGCCTTTTCCGCGCTTAGTTTACTTTGCGACCACAAACTAGGCGTAATAGTTTATACCAACTAGACTAATTTTACAAACATGCTAGTGTAACCATGCCTTAATGAGGAATCAACACGACTGGTTACACTGTTAAAATAAGTAATGTCCTATTGAATTGGTATTGGTATTTAATTAATTTATTGTGAACAATTTGAACATGAATTTCCGTGCGACAGTAAATGTAAACATTAAACTGTATTAGCACATTTAGTATTTAGAGTAGCATCAGTAACAAATACGATACTCTAATTCACAACCCACACTATCCAACCTGCCGATTATCACGACAGTATTCCTGCAAACATCCTAGAGCTCTTCACGGGTGAACCACGTCATATTTTGCATAATTTACTAATAACAGTTTATCCACTTAATAAAGTCATATAATACGAAACAAGGCGAATAAAATATAGATAAGTGTAACGGAATACTTTATTTATTTCCACCTTGTAAATCGAAGTTAAATTAAATACATAACAATAACTTGCTGCTGGGCCATATGCCTACATAATGTATGTGTAAATAATTATTTACACATATGACCATATAAGTACAGTTAGTAAATAAAAGTTTAGCTAATACACAATTATATAAAGTTTACGGGCACAAGCGTCATACGCGTCAGTGTCCGTTGCTTGTTACGTCTCAACTTTATTTTGTTCTTTACCTACCATTATAATTTATGTTATATCGTTTATTATATTCAGACTTCTACATATTTATTATAAAGTATGTAGCTTCATAATTTTTCTAATACTTACGACCACATATTCAACTTGTACTTTACTCCTAAAATATGATGTGGACTAATTACGACATATATTTACGACAATATTGTGGTAGCGATCACTGCTAAATATGTAAATGAATAAATTGTACGTTATTGTTGGGCAAACCATCTCTCATGTTAACTATACATATACAATTTCAAATCAAATGTTCAGAGGAGTTGAATATCACAGCAGCATCTTTCCTCCATCCAGAAGTAACAGTTAAGGTTGTGTAAAGGTTAACGCATACACGGCTGCCGTGTGCGAAATCATTCCGACTGGCAACCTCCATTCCATATAGCAGTGGGAATAGCTACAAACAACTAGAACGAACCAACGCTGATAACTTCAACGATTTATGTAAGCGCCGTGTCGGTCGTGTTGGATTATCAATAACATAAACCAACTGATCTAGGCGAAACGATCCACGACTTTTCCAACCAATATATTCCATTAAATCCTCCATTGCACTTCATTTGGGTATTAGCTACAATTCTGCAATTAATTTTATTGGGTTTGTTCAAATGATGACTCTATTAGTTCGTGAGCACGATTGTTCATTTATCTTATTTGGTACTTCTTCACCACACCAAAGAGTGATTAATGTTTTTATATTTGTTTGAGTGCCGTAAGTATCGTTGAGCTGATGGCTTTGCATTTAGGATGAAAAAGATCAATTGTGAAATGTGTCCATTTATTTATTCAGGAACAAAAAAAAATCTGCAGTAGTTTGAATCTGTCTCACAGATATTACCAATTACCCCCGGAAAGCGGCGTTACAGATTTTCAGGTTTTCGATACACTTAATTAGTGAGGGCTGAAGTAATGAGTCAGATATTTTCTGTTCCTTAATTCACCAGTTCCTAGTAGTCGATATGACGTCAGTCAACACCCACTTCAAACATAAGACCCCAAAGTAACAAGTGGTGAGCCTGTCGCTGAACATACATACTTTTTTCGCATTCCGTCCATTCACACCATTCATACCAAACAAAAACCTGACTAGTAAAGAAGACGTAGTGTCCTAGGGATTAAGCCACGGAGGCAACAGTCAGTCGATAATAATTTCTTATAAAGCATTAATCCAGTGTTTATAATAGTACTAAGAGAAAATAACCAAGATAAAATAATGCCACATTCTCATTTTCTACTATCTTAAATATTTTTAGTACAATCGCATCGCAATGCCTGCGAAGGTTCCACGCCCTTAAACGTTTGTTAGTTATTAATACTGATGGCAAGGTGTGGCATTACTACCACCACTAAATGTTAGTGTTGAAAGATTTACTTGCGACACTAGTGAAGTGATAATTGTTTATAGCTTATATACAATAGAAAATTCTTTAAAGAATCGTTAACGTAAACACAATACTATGTGTGTGGATTATTTATTAAAACAATTATTAAAAGGTCATGTAAGGTTTATTGTATGACTAGCTTTCCTGTCATACGTTGTCATGTCTTAGCTATGAATTAATATTCCAAATAAATCATAGAAAAAAGGGCATTTAGTTTATCCCAAAATCAAAATGGCCCGGTTCTGTTTTCTTTTCATAAAAACCTCCTGACAATAACAAAAAATAAATAGCTAAATCGGGCTAGCCGTTCTCGCGTGATGCCGTGACCAAGGGAAATAGGGATTAATTTTATTATAATACTAGCGGCCCGCCCCGGCTTCGCACGGATAGACATATATATCAAATATTTTGTCTACCCGTGCAAAGCCGGGGCGGGCAGCTAGCCTATGTTAATCAGTGATAGTGTAGCTTTCTAACGGTGAAATAATTTTTGAAATCGGTCCAGTAGTTTCGGAGCCTATTCAATACATACAAAAATACAAATCTTTCCTCTTTATAATATTAAGTATAGATGTAAATAAATTTGTTAGATACGATGAAATTAGAAATTATGGTAAGAATCGTAGCATTAGCAATACGATAATGGATAAAATATTGTCTAAGCAATTCCCTTTCAATGAACACAATATGTGAGAACATCATAGAGCGCTGCAACCGCACCACAGCGTTAATTGCGGGGTGTTATGCATTGAACATTTCAATACAAATTATCATTTACGATGAATTACGAACAAAGCCAAGGCACCGTCCAATTTCACGGACACTAAATAAAATTTGCATCAACCTCGCAGTGTTACAAAGCGCTCTCAATAATTTCCAGAGAACGAGCTTAGCGATTGTACTGGCACTCTCCATTAATCAGACATACCCAATATACTCAGTAATATTTTAATGTAACTATAAATCGTGCAATGTGAATTCAATTCCGTTAATATGCAACAATTGCAATAAACTAAAGCTGTCTAGCTTTAAGCTGAGAAAGAATGACGCGTTTAGCATTTCAGCAAGAGAAATTACAATTCAATTTTCTGTGGAGCACTTAACTTGCTGTAAGGACTGGCTATCTCCGCAATTAAACATGTACATTCAACTTCAGTATCCATGTGATTAAGCTGTGATTTTGTCGTTAGTCTGTACATTTGAGAATGTGGTGATTAAAACCTTCAATGTAAGGTATGGTTCAATCTTTTGCAGGGCGAGTGATAAGAATAGGTTTGAACTCGATACGATCGGTCTTTTATATTGTAAGCCATGTTTCTATATTAATTGCTCTACAGGATTTTATTTGAGCGGTTACCCACCCTACAGCATTTATACAATTAAGGTGGCACACAATCATACGGTCCATCTGATGGTAAGCAGTCACCGTAGCCCTATAGCCGCTAGCAATACCCAGTATCACTAACGCGTTGCCAACCATGTTTTTGGTGAGGACTCACTGTGCTAGCAGCATACTACTTGCGCAGCGTATCCTCGTAGAGCTCTGGCAACCTACTTACCGCAGAAACAGAAAACTACATCAAAGTAGTGTTATTTGACTGCAGTATTCTGAAAGGTGGGAGGTATAGTCCCTAATCGGACGGCTCCAATTTTGATGAGAAACCTACGGGTGTTCCCAATTCGCCCTACCTCTATTTTTAAGCTCAACTACCTACAAGCAAGTTTTGTAACTTCGCAGACGCGTCCAACTTGTGCCTATTGGTGGTTGTTACGGGCGCAAGCGCAAGATGATCGATAATAATGGTAATTTCCGCTGCAACACGTGTAGCATCTCTCGGTCAGACTGCGATCGCGATCACAGCATTCCTATCCTATTAGGATGTGCAAAACACAACCTAGGAGTCATAACTAGCTTTCAGGACCTTTATCTGGCGTGTGAACTTTCGCAACTCAGTCGATCGAATTTCTGGATACATTTACCACCAGTGGAGGACGCGAAGGTCTATTTGTTTAATCCGTAAAGCAATTGTGCAAAATAGATCTTTAATTTAATGGATTAAATAGGACTGACAGTAATATATTACTACCAAATATCATCATTATATCATAGATACCTCATTGCTAAATCGTTATCAGCTGAAATTTTACCATCAACATTTTATGTTAATTTAAAACAAGTTACGGTTTCAATGTCAGAACTCGAGGTATGAGCTTACAGTCATCATAAGTATTTATAAGTATTATTATCTCCAAGGCGGCGAGTACTGACAAATACTGTTGTTGATGCAAGCCACAAAGCTCCCTTTACGCTTCGTAGTAGGCGAGTAACAAATTGAATCAACAGACAGTGAAATAAGTAAGCCAGCCCGCCAGCGAGATCCAACACTGGCTTTTTGTGTTAGTCATTGAGATATGGATACGCATCACAGATATCCATTGAGGGGACGACACAAGAGGCTCTGCGTACAAACTGCATGTATTTATAAGACGTCCAGCCTTCCAGGAGACCCATAATGGCAACACAATATCACAATACGGGCATAGATTTATGCTCAGGCGCACCGCGTTCTCGCACGCGGAAATCCCATAGTTATTTACCGGTTGCGAGTTAAGTGCGGCAGATTTATCGGTTGTGCGCCTGCGCGAGAGACGATCTCGTTTCCGTGCGTCCCGTCTACGCCCGTGCAAGTGCACTATGATAAACACCTCCCGCAGTACGATACCACTATATCACCGCTTAAGGGAAATTTAAGCGCACCCAACATAATTGCGGAATAAGCCATAGATATCCGATAATGGTGGCTAACCAAGGCTGTCGTATCAGTCAACTTTAGTATATACTTGACTGGAATCCTAACCAGTATGTATACTTTCTCAATTACATATTGGTTTATTGCTAGAAAGTTTACCAGTCTCCAAACAGAAGAGTCCTGTTTCAATAAACATAGATGTTGTCTCATAAAGGATGTTCGTAATCCGCTTCGACGTTGTATTAATACGGTCCCGTGTGAAATTACACTCGGTCATTTGTCAAGAGCGAAGGAGGCGCTAGGTAGAGTTCGTATGCCACGGTTATTAATTTCATTAGCCCGTTCTTAATCAAACGCAGGCCGCGGTGGGTGTGAACAACTGTGCTTCTTCTATATCAGTTATATTTACACGTATCGATAGACTCGATGATTTGTTGGCAAGGGTGTTGATTTGTTACATGTTGTGAGAAACGAAACGATACCATAATTTCTTACAATGGGAAATAGAGGCTTCCAATTTATTAAGAGTAATCAATCAAGTACTTTGTATGTACATTCTAACCATAGTTACCAATTACAACCTGGTGTTCTTACGAAGCCAACGAAGACAAATAGGCTCTCCAAGGCGAGAACTGCTCTCCGTGCACTCTTAATACTGATGTTATTGATACTGTTAATCAGTGCCGGTAGCAGGAACATTGTCGACAACGTTTTCGTATCGCCTTCGACTATTTTTGTATTGGAAAATGAACAGCGCTGCGGCGGTGAAAAGGGGAACTAAAAATTAGTATGACAATTATGACATTTCGCGAGTTACGTTGTCGACAATGTTCCTGCTACCGGCACTGATAATTTTGTGAGTCACCTAGTCGACACATTATAGTAGGTCCCTAGCTCATAATCCCGGCACATAGATCATCTCGACACCATTCCCGGAGGAAGGAGCGAGGCTCAATTGTGGAGATTGGCATAACGACACGCGCCTCGGGACACCGGCTAACTTATGACCACATTACCGTGACACGCTTGACGCATGTCCAATTATTACACACAATCTGTTTGCTCGTGTAAAATATGAATGAGAAAGCATACGACCATTAATATGAACATATACCTAGTTGGACATTCGTTACATACTCTGTAGGGAACAGGTAATGTTTCTGGAAAACCAATCCTAGACAGTGAGAAACAAATGGACAGGGTGCGGGAGCAATATTGCAAAAGAAATATACCTCCAAAGTAACTTTAGAGTTACTAGCGGTATAGCAGGATTGAAAATAGATATATACCTACAGCTAAAAGCTAAGCAAAGCCAATAAGCTCTTAAGATTACGTAATAAGGATTTTCATTCCTCAAATATAGGTCACAGCGTATATTACTATCTTCAACGCTATCGACAGTTTTCATTTATTCTTGGGATTTTGGAAGGGTTCGTGGAAAACAATCAAGCAGGATACATCCTTCGAATGGTCCAATCAGTTGGAACAAATAGCCTCAATTTATCTTGGCGAACCGAACGCATATCTTGTAAGAAATAAAAGTTCCGTTTAATTTGCATGCACATTTTATATACGCATGGACAACAATGAGCCAAGTATGAAATGAGATTAAAATGAACCTACATTATAAAATATTTTTTGAATTTGTCAATCTCACAGTAAATTAAGAAGCTAATGCACGTATTCGTCGAAAATACTTCGATATTATCTATCCTATAAAGATATATAATGATACTGAAGTAACCCCAAAGTATTAGTTATGGACACGCTTTATAATAACCACTATGGAACTTATATCCATTAATATGAAAACGCCGTCCAATAAGACAGTCACAGGGTGTATGCGGGTCAGTTGACAAAATATTGTTGTTCTCTAGTGGACACTGGTCGGTAATCCGACGGGCTGAGACATTAATTAATGAACATTACTTAAACCGATTAGCCATTGTGGACCGCCCGGGTTGGGGAGAGGCGGGTCCATGTTAAGAGCGGAGGAAATTGAGTTGTCGTTGAAAATTTTACTCTACGTAAAAATGTTTACGCATTTGTATTCTGTACCTATTCGGTAGTTCAATAGCTAGGCTATTTGCTCACGGCTTCAAAATTGCTGATTTCCTGAGCACAAACATGGGTACGTGTGGTTTGAGATTGACAATTTTGCGATTGCTTATGCTAAAAAATCAAGTATTAATTTTACATTTGGTAGGTGTTCGCAGGTTATCCTTGAGTAAAACTTTGCTGTAGTAAGTAATAGTAGACTATTACAAGCGTAGATTAGATTCCTTTTGTATATTTATGTTCATTAAATTAATTTTATACTTACATTTTTCAATGCCTAGTGACTGGCAGAAATCTCACCAACAAGGAGTAACTAAACATCGTTTCATGTGGGTTCACCTAGTATCAACGTCATCCCAATGAATACCCCGATTAAAATTAATGTAGCAATGGAAAATTGTTTTATAACTCATACAATCCATTGGTCCGATACATTGTCGCCATTCACGTCACGTTATGTACTTAGAAAGTTGTTCAATAAATCGGATTCAAGGCAATATCCACAAAATTATTACCATCTTAACTTATTACTTGGTCTTTACAAAGTCCAATCCTTGAGATATTAGGACCTCGCCCTGAAAGCAGATTAGCTATCGACTGGTAAACTCGTTATTGACTATTACTTCTTAGCAAAGTTTACCTAAATCCTTAATTATTTATAAGGTGTTTACGGTTAAATCTTTAAGACGGTCCATTTAGGTAAAGGTGAGCTAATTGAAACTCCTAATGTTGGTAATGAGTTTGAGAAATGGTCGTAGAATATTAAGTTACTTAATGTTTTTGCATACCTAATGTTATTGTAGGTATGCAATTACATAAGAAAAGTGAAAAAGACAGCTTATTCTAGACATGTTCTATGCATATGAATTACAAGTAGGTAAGTATAAATTATGTAGTTATTCATTGAATCATGCTAAGCAAGCAACGGTGTAACCAACAAGAATATCTTCTACATTACAGTACGGGACACCAGACCAACGCAAAGCTATGCCTCGTTCACATTCATACCCAGCACTCCAAAACTCGCAATGTGATCGAGGCTAGTTAAGATGTACTTACTTAGTACCTACATTACCGCATTAATTTTTATCAGGGAAACGAAAATATTAAGGTGGTCAGTTTTAGTCTTAAATAAACGCTATTCAAACGCGATTCGTCAATACTGACAATGGGATAACAGTCTAATCGAAAAATATATAAAATGATTTTAACACTTAACAGTATAAGTATTAGAATGCACGTACGTGCACTACCCTTTAGTGAAGACTAAATGACCTTGTAACTTCATCAGTCTAAAGAGTATAAGTTCGAGCTCTACACATTCTATGTGCTCGTCCAAACGCAGCATATAAGCGCCGCCGGCTAGGCCCCGACTGACCGGTACAAATGAGAACGATCAGTCTGGACCCTCTCCTGTTTCTAAGCAGCTATTGCAGCAATCTTTTCTGATACATGTCACAGTTTATCTTGTTTCTTTGCATGCCAAATAAGATGTCCTTTTCAGGATTCTATACCAATGGGTATAAAAACAAGCACTGAAGGTCTCGCTTCTATGTCCATCTGATTGTTCGACAAACATTTTCTCGGGATCTACGTAAGTTATAGAGTTGATTTTGCGCAAAATACAGAGCAAAGAAAACCTAAAATAATTTATTTTATTGATACTAACACACTAATATATATATATATATTATACTATAATAGATACTAACTAACATTCGCGGTACGACAACTCTACAGAATAAGAACAAGACCAAAATTACTACTTGAATAAAAGGTACCCTAGAATGTATAACCAAATTTAACCCATGTGTAAATATATGAACCATTGAAATAACAGTGCTAGTATTAAATAAAATGAAGCTAATTTAAATTGTGCGTAATCTTAATCAATAATCACAAATCTCGACCCAAAATGTTCGCATCAGGCAGGCATAAATAGTATCTGCATTCAATAAGCATTTTCTCATAACCGTAATTGGACTGCAAATATCGTTCTGGATCAAAACTGGAAGAGACAAAATTAATTGCAATTAATAATATACCAATAAATGCAATAAACCATCTCTACATACGTCTATTTTTGTCATTAGTAAAGGTTAGGCTACATATTGAATGAAAAATGTAACAAGAAATCGGCAATTCCATCCTTCAAAGATCTGCGTAAAAGATTAATATTGTCCGTAATATCGCGTTGCAAGATATCCGACTAGATACAAGGGGTGTGGCCAGCAGGCGGAGTCGGGGCGAGCGTGTAGCAAGACAATAAATAAATAAAATACGTTACTCCCCATATTGTAAGTAGAAATTTCGTTTTGAAACACGTTGTATAAACGCTACATATTAAAGATAGTTTCACTAATTTTGTAATATTGCACACAGTGACGTACGACTTAACCATTAAATGTGTAATAAATTTTACGTGCAGTTAATCACTAATAATAAATGGAATAGTAAACCAATTAATGCTACCGAAGAGGAATCAAATCATCAACGAATCACATAAATCATAAAAAATATTAAGATGGAAGGTTTAATCAGATACCAATAAAATTTGATAATCATATCTACCGTAGGAACTGGAACGTGTAGCCCGTGATGATGTTTTCAATGTAGGAAGTGAGTGGGTATGCATTTTTCGATCAAAACTAATGCAATAGTGTGCTGAATGAATAGTACCCGTATAGAAAGAATATAGAAAGCCACGGAATAAGAAGAAAGAAACAACTTTAAAAATGTAAGGAAGTTATGTAATTACAAACATATTTAACGAGTTGAAATAAATATTCGAAACGCAAAGATTTAACATCAATAACCAACTTTCTATGTAAACATTATACAACACACGAATATCGGGCGAACTATCGACATAACCCAGTTCCTAAGGATTTATAGCGTAAAACAGCTACACGATAAGGCTGCACCAAAACCACAAAATCAAACACAATTTACCATTCAAATACACAAAGGGGAAATGTAGACGGAGAAAGAAGCGCATAAACATCACGACCGAACAATCTCTCAATATCTAAAACAAAGCTGCATCGATAGATTATTCAAACCGCGCGGCTACCGTTACAAGCAACTTCTAATCTAGCCCTTACTATTTGCCTTACAATTTTATTTCAATGCTAGCTTTGTCCAGCAGTTTCACCAAACCAAACAAACTTATTACCACTTTTTATCTATTTAGGTGTTGCATATCAAAAATCCCTTTCTTAGCAAGCTTGCACGCTATAAGGAAACTAGCTGCCTAATTTCAAGTTTATGAGCTTTATACTTCTTGAGGTTTCGTGATGAGTTGGTGAGTAAGTATATCGCAGTTTTATATATGGTATAGAGTAAACTGTAGTATCTCCCTCTCAGAAGGCAACGCATAATGCACTCTTATAATGAGATTGAAGGTAGTCAATCCAAGGTAACCTTCATAATTGTATTTAATCAAAAACCCTACTTGACCACTTCAGACTCAAAAAACTTTGTGTAAAAAGCTTTTTACACGCAATTCACAGATCAAATAAGCAAATATTAACAAAAGCTTTAAAGTACAATAAATCGTGACCGATGTACCAATCTAAAGAGTTCATAAAAGCAAATTGATAAATCCATTCAAAACAATACTCATAGTAAGAGCAACACCGCGGAGGCGCAAGAACTGGGAACTCGACTCTTATAGAGACATATACGATTTAAAATTCACTCTGGCAAGGCGGGTACAGCAAAAAATAGGTTTTCGATGTGCACCGCATTATGCAGGCGTGCCGCACGACCTGAGCGGCTGAATGTTGCGAGGAATACTTGAGATTCGGACACGTACGACCTTTTAGTGCTGGGACAACAGATGTCACTGCAGCCTCTTGCAGGTAACAACAACATTATCTTTGCGAGCTAACTGATTCCCAATAGCTAGTCTCTTGTTTGTCTGCCTGCCTAATAATGATGCAAAATAACCCATTTAAGATTCCGAACTAAGATCTGTCTGCCTATCTGTTCGTTTGTGTATCGCAGCCTTCTTTCTCGGAAACTAATTAGTGCTTTGGTGTGGATATGCATTATTATTATTAAAAGCATCTTAGGATTTATTAAATGTTTTATATAGAGTCCCGCCCCTACACTGGGGGTGAATTTTGTTCTATGCACTTAACCCAGCGTGTATGCGGTAATCTTTTTGCTAAATCTTTATGGAAAACAAGTACAAAATATAGTTTTTCGTAGCGGCGGCTACAATGTCAACTCACATCACATACAACAATAAATTAACAATACTTACCGGTCGACCATTACGTCACTTTGTCTGGGACCTGAAACCAAATACAAAAACATTTTCGTCTCAAAAAACATCAATACAATTAGCACCTACTACATTTTAAATAAATCTTTTAGTATAAAAAGTTGATGGCTACAGCGCAGACACTTCACAGGAAGACATCTCCGAACTACTATGCAAATATCATACATACAACAATAACGCAAGTACATTAAAATTGTTATCGACGATATGTATATTAATCTCGCCCCGACAAACTGTTATCCTGGTTTATAGACCGACTATAATACGTTTTGACAGATTATCATAAAATGTTTTAATAACGTAAGGCAAAAACTTTCTATTCCTTTTCACAAACATTTCGCGGACGGAGGAGTATGATATTTAGCACAGTTAGCGTTACTATGGAGAAGGAGGGCATAACGCTGATATTTTTTGTTATGAAGCATAATAACACTTAGTAATCAATTATTTTTATAAAATATTACACACTATACCGTGCGTTTACGCGTTTGATACATGTTTGACACCACTCTTACTCAACAGTCATGTCAGTTTGTTTTTAAACTGTTGTTCGAATTTCGAACACTAGACGAGCGCTAACTTAAATCGACTTTAGTCATTATAGGGCGCCGCCGTCGATAAAACCAAAGTTCTAACTATATAACGGCTATGCGCCTGACATAAAACTGACTATATTTGTTACCATCATAAAGTATTTAAGTCAACTTCGTATGCAAGAAACTGAGCAATGTAAGTGGCAGCTTATATATTTTATAGATATTTATAACGTCATTACAATAATTTATAGCGCATAAGGCATCTATAATATAGGCTGTTTCCTCAAAATATACGATTCAAAATTGTTTGTATATTGGACGCACGTGCCCTTTAAAGTTTTATAACATAATCCGCTCTCAAGCAAATTAGATGATCATATTTTACCTGTCACGTACCGCATTTACGTTTAATTGTATGGAAAAAACGGCATTCCGTATGCTTACGGCTAAGCAATCGGCTCGTAAATAATGATTGTGTAATAGAGCAATAAAGTATTAAGTATTATGCATGGCGCTATGCGCGCTCTGGCCGACTGCCGATGCAATTTAATCAATCGTTAGCTAGCAGTGCCCCGCAAATAAACAAGAATGTTATTGATGATGGATATAAATATGTACGTCTGTCACACTGATATCATAAGACCTAATTTATTTATGAAGGATAATGATAATAATCGTAACATTGTAAAAGGCATCGACCAATTAATGAGTTCAAGAAATGGCTTGAAGCATGATAAATACGTTTTATTGAAGTGTGTTCTTCATAAGTAACATCCACATACAAATTGTTGCTATGTTGTTTGGTTATGGGAGAAAATTACTTATGCACATTTTCTACTAATTCATTTTATCCTGGAGCTCGACTACTGCGCACCGCGGTCTCACGACTAAATCTAATAAATAGTACCGTACTACTGGAAAATATATTCAAGTAATAAGATATCCAGTAGCGAAGTACGTCGGTGGTGTTAGTGAACGATAAATAGTAGATTGTAATACAAGGTGCTAAAGTGACCCATTGTATACCCACGAGGTAGTTTTACTTCCGAGCTTTAGCGAGGGAACAAATAGAAACCGAGTTACAATGGGTTTTGGCACCGTGTGTAACACTCCGCTTTTCGATACAAATGCGAAAAAAATAAATAATCCAAAAATAAATTATGGTCATCAATTCAATTTGTAATTAGAGAAAAAATCTCAAGATTTCGCGCCAATTATTTATTTCCTCTGTAGCCGCAACGGAATGCACGTATTTCTCCAAAGAAATTTCCATATATGGTAGTTCCATTTCCATTTTCAAGAATTATATATATATAAATATATAATTTTTGAAAATGGAAATGGAATATATATATATATTTATATATATATTTCATAAAACAGTAATAAGTCGAGTCTTTCTAATAATTGTTCTATTTATGCACGGAGTACATAACCACTACGTTTATATTTATGAATAAATATTTTCGTTTTTATATGTAACAGACGAAAATAAAAAAGGAAATACTTTTTCCCCTAGAACAGGATATTTTTTTCCCGCTCTGGAACGTTACAATGACGAACTTTTTGAGCATGAGTACTGAAAAGGAAATTATAGGCTTCCCAGGCAAAGTGATTAAGGATGCTAGCTTTACTATATAAATACGAATAATCGTGAACCCAGTGCAGAACCTAGTTCTGTTTGTGTTATTGAGGATCTGTTACAAATTCCACATCAAATCAGTGTAGGACACGACTAGAAAGCGTTTCTCCCCCGTAAAGTGTTCCAATGTAACGACATACTGTCACGCCACCTCAACCGAGACAATGTGGCCAGTGCAACACAATCGAGTATTCATTTAGGAGAAGCCAGAGGCACGGTCACGCAGGCTAGTACCGTTCATACCCGCGGCTATAATCCAACAATTTCAGAAACGAGTGAATTATCTCTCCCATTCGAAACAGTAGTAGTTAGTTACGTCTGTCAGTGGGCCAACATCTCGCATAAATTGTCGACATGACGCACGAGCGACAAAATATAAGCTTACACAGTTCGTAGTACAATACCTAGTCCAATCTTATAGTAGAGGCAGATTAGGAATAAAATTTCAATTATAATAACATCGGCATCTCATACAGTGGAATTATCGTAATAAGAGAAGCAACACTTGCATAGCATTACGAAATGCCCAGCTCACGAGCTAGATGTATCACTTAAGAACAAAATTTAAATTGCAACCTCAACAAATTGGCATTTGTTACCTCTAACGACTAACATCGACGCCTCTCGTGTAGTCCGAGGGGTATAAATAAAATTAACGTCTGCTTCAAACTTTCAAAACTAGTTGACTTGAGCAGAGGGAAATGTACGACGATATCACGAAGGATACTTTCGAACTTTTAGGTTTCTCTCAATTTGAGTGCCACGGAACGTTTAAGTTAAGCACATGACTACAAGATCATAAACACGTTGTGTTCCTGCTTAGTACCTAGATTAGAAAGACTTTTTATACCACTAAGGTGGCCACCGGCACACAAGCATACGGCCCACCTGATAGTAAGCAGTCACCGTAGCCTATAGCCGCTAGCAATACCAGGCAGGGGTATCACTAACGAGTTGCTAACCCTTTCGTTGATGAGCACTCACTGTACTAGGACACATTACTACTAGCGCAGCGTATCCGCGTGGAGCACTGGCAACCTTACTTGCTACAGACACGCAACACTACGTCAAGTAGTGTTATATGACTGCGGTCTTCTGTAAGGTGGAGGTACAGTCCCCAGTCAGGTTCCAATTTAACTAAAATCGCCCTACCTCTCTTTTTAAAAGCTCATGGTGTGATTAATCACTGTATTTAAGCTAAGAAAAGCTGGTACAGGCTTGGGTTTGAACCTGGGCCCATCAGATGACAGGCAATTGCTTCAACCATCGCTAGTGAGTAAAACAACTCTATCCAAAACTTAAGAAGCAATGATTTTTATCAAATAAATCATGTTTAAACTGAGTCGATTGTTAATAGGACTTTTACCGCTGTCAGAATATAAATCACCAGTCCCAAAGGTTCACATGTATTAAGTTTGTATTCGACCCGATTACCAACTGAACATCCGTCAAATAAATCAAATGCAGCTTCATCTAGCCGCCGCACTGTTCTGTAAGACGAAATGCTTACAATTATGTTGTACCTACCGTATTGTCTATAATCAATCACGGGTCATTATAATATTCCCATTGCATTTACGATGATTAGGAATGTAAATAGCATCGGCTACCAATTTCGAAGACGAACGATTTAGGTCCAGCTTAAATGCATGTTTCCCCGCATTATTACAAATTCAAAGGAAGGATATCGAATCACTTTACATAATTAACATTTACATTCAAATTCTTAAAAGTTACATTGTATGCAAATGAAGTGGACATTAAAATGCAAGTGTATTCATGTTTTTGTCGAATTCCGTGGCGACAAACCGTAGTTTAGTGGCTTGTGCTGTGTGTGCATAGATGGAATGTGTATTTGTATTGAGCCTTAAGGATACGGGTGGAGCTAAGCACACGACGGGTGTATCTATGGAATCTAAACAATTCTACAATACAAACTGAGGGAGAATCGCCGCACAAATTCGCTCCAAGCGGATACTGAGTATCCAGCATACTATAATTACGGTCTATCAATGCGGTACGGGTTTATTGAAAGGCTGTCGAGGGGCGGGGGACATTAAGATGATGGCCGGCTAGTAATTTGATGGATTAAGGAACACACCGCGAGCCTAACAACGTGTAATGACGGTCACCCAAATACGTCTTGCTTCAAGCAACCACCTGCAACGTATTGTGTGTGGAATCCTATTCAGAGGTATACGCATCATTATTATTTTTTAAACCACTTACCTTACACTACCTTATTAATATGTTTTATTTGAAAAATATTGTCATTTCGTCGATATGAAAGGTCAAGGTCTTTAAATATGCAACAATGATACAAAACATGATGAATGATGAATGCAAATTATATTTTTGTACCATTATGACCAGTAGACTAACGGGCTGCCAAATACAATTCGACAATCATGATCTGTACTTGATTAGACTTCATAAAATACTTTAAAACCGTCGAACTCGTCTGCCGTCGAATGTAGAAAGTAATTTTAATTGATAATAATCCCGTAAGATACTCGGCTATCCCGTCTTTTTAGATTTGCTACAGGACTGTCTGCTTTATTTATAATATGGTGTATCTGTTGAACCGTATTAGGTAGGTAACATTAGATACCAACATTAAATAATACTTGGAAATAAATATAAGTGTGTACAGGTAATATAACATAGAAATTCCCAAGGTAATGGGAAAGGAATAGCCAATTTTATATGAGATCGAAGTGGCAATAACGCCATATAAGGCGATAGTTAAATACTATAATAGTTGTAAATTAAAGCAGTTAGATTTCTCTGCTAATGGCTCGATTTTATTTCTGTTCGGATGGGAAATTACTTCGGGTGATACCTTTTAATTGTAGCACTTACGTTATACTGCGCCAATATCAGGGGTCGCGGTAGCGGCCTCTTTAGTCAAACAAATCAAACAGCTGCAAAGGATTCCCGTTGGAACTCTCTTGTAGGCAACTCATGGCACTTTTAAGCTTTATAATATCTGCTACAATTGCGAGCAGAAGACTGAAACAAGGAACATAAAACAGCTGGAAATTTCAGTCAGTTGCAGTCAATTCAAAATTGAAGAAAGAAGGCTCTCAAATACGTGAATATCACGTACTAAAACTTAGTTAAATTTTGTATTTTTGATAAATAAACTAGAATAAAATCTCCAACAGACTAATCTACTCTGATCAGACTTTTAAGATTCCGTAATTGGCAAAATAGCAACACTTAACAAAGTTTACTTCAGAACTCTAAGAACTAAAAAACAAGGTAGCAAAGAGCCCCATATGATTTTTGCCATACACACGCACCTCTTTTGTATCCTCCACACTAATAGTGTACTTACTTCTAACTCATTGTAATAATACAGTACTTCCAAATTAAAAAAAGTTGAGCTGCCTGTTTTATTGTGATGGTGCCATAACTTTTACAATGGGATGGGACCAACAAGTGCTCAGGCATAAAGACATTACGACGGTAATTTGTCTGACGTTCTAGAGTTTTGTATAAATGCAATAAAATACCATTAATGTTATAATCACTCTCAAACGACTTCGTAGGAACGTCCTTCACACGTCACATATACAGCGTGTGTACAGAACAAAATTTACAGTTAACCAAGTGGTGGAAACAGTAAAATACACACGAGCGGCGAACATCTGTCGATAAATCAGCAACGACGTTATGTAGCGATTAAAATCCGTGTCGTTTCGCCGAGGTACGTCCAACAGGCGCACTCGTGAGAACAGGCCGTATAAAACGGTGAGCAAACATTCCTTCTACGCCCCGGACATTTCTGTGTATCGACTTCAATTTATACGAGGACTAAGAGACGTTACCAAAGTACATATCGACTGAAAAAAAATTGTTCTATTGTAAATTGGTGCAAGAGTAAAAAAGAGACTGACGATACTGTTTACATACATAAGAAATCTAGGTATTAGAGTTTTCTTTTATAGCACAGGTGGCAAACAAACGGCCCGCCTCATGGTAAACGGATACCGTAGGTAGCCTATGGTCGCTTGCAGCACAAGGGGTATGTCTCGCGCGTTGCTGATTAAAATAGTAGATTGTAATACAAGGTGCTAAAGTGAGAGAAACCGAGTTACAATGGGTTTTAGCGTCGTGTGTAGCACTGCTTTTCACTACGGATGCGAAAAATATAAAATAATCCTAAAATAAATTGTGGTCATAAATTGGTGTCATTAGAGAAAAAATCTAAAGATTTCGCAATTACTTTTTATTTCTTCTGTAGCTCTTGTATATCTGACTAGACTACATTGAAATTAGATATATGTATTCATCATTTTGACAGGACTTAATTAGATTTTAACAGCACTAAGCTAAAATGTTGTGTAATTTAGGCTAGTATATTTCAAGGAAGTAGCACTATCACGTTAGCGTCAATAACTTAAGAAGCTTCAACATTTCGAACAACTCTGACAGTCCAGATGCAGGCAGTCTGCAATCTGCAAGCCCCCTTACATGTGGTGACATACCTCACTGGTATCTTTGAGATCTTAATGCCACGAAGATGTATGGGCTATTGCTCACGACTACCGATGCAATATAAACTGAATAAACAACCTGTTTATTCACCAAGTTTCTCTCAATGAACATCAGTAATGGAACACGAATCACGTTACTTTCCCTTGGTATCATCAGGTGTTTTGAATAAGTGGAATCTAATTATGCAGTCGTTCTATCTGCTCATATTTTTAAGAAATACAGACTTGAAGTCAAAGCACAACTGTTTTGAGCATCTAAACTACCATTCTACCAACAAATCCATACTAAAAACACATTGTTTGTTTGTTTGCTTCCTTTTCAGGACTAAACGGCTGAACGGATCGTAATAAAACTTGACAAGAAGATACATTACATCCTGGGGAAGGACATACGATACTTTTGTCTTTAAACAAATACAGACGAAGTCGCCGGTAACAGCTAGTCTACCATAAAACGAACGTCCTTAGTTCAACTATACCGCATATTTACCTCAATGAACACACCATTACATTAATCTATTAAATTCCCAATATATAGGCAACTGAACCCATAATAATGAAATAACATTATAAACAAGGCTTTCAAATTAGCTACAACGACATCCCATTTGGCCGCAACTAAAATTACCATCTATCACGTATTCCAAGTTAAGCGGTTAACAGTCCTTTTGAACCTATTAAGACCCTTTAAACAACCTGGTACTTACTACCTTTTCATCCAACCAAAACCATTTAAGCACCGATTACTCGTCGGCTCATTATTTCCAGCCATTGTGCCGTTTAGGTCTAAGTCTAGACGAACCTGAATTGATAGAAGATGGGCCCCGGCGATACCTTAATTGACGAGAGCTTGAGTTCCCGAAACCTAAGACCGCTGCATAATAATGGCGCATAATCCCTTATCGAGAGTACACAGTTAAGGCGATGCTATTTATCTTCGTTTAAGCAGTTTTTATCAGTTTAGTAATGGTAAGGTCCAATAAATCAATAGCCTGCAGGTATGTGTGTGGCTATGAAGACATATTTCTTTTGATAATCATACGGAATGAATCCTTGCGTCCCTACTTATACTATATCCTAAGAAAGCTTTAAGATTTTCATAAACATATATCGTATTACATATATATATATATATAACATATATCAGAATCATCAAGATTTCATTCTTAAACATTTGTACCATAAAAAATATTATTAATAAACTGTCTACCGAAACCTAAAAGGACACAGCGATGGATTAAGGTTTCCTTTAGAGTTAGACAATCTTGGCGCTAGTAAGAGCCATGATACAACTTTATATAATTAGTTTTATTGATTGAATAAAGCGAAGACAGTTTGCTTACAAAGCGGGTCGGTAGGCCTCTAATTCCAAGATTCCAAATATATATGCAACGCTAAATATTTTCCGCTAGACCATATTGAATACACACAATACTGTTACAGTTAAAAAGGGTTGTAGCAAGTGAAATTAGTAAGAGAAATAACTGTAGAGAAAATACGAACGCTGAACAGGCCGTATGTAAACTTAATAGTGTAGGTAGACGTGACGCTTGCCATCATAATAAGAGTCACGTGTATTAATTACTATCGAGTGAAAGACAGGCTCCAATCTGATAAATCATACATATAAAACCACTCCGAATTCAAAGCATCGCCTTAAGACTGGCCAGCGCACGTTAATAGCGGGTAACGTACAATACGTTAATTAAATCGTCGCTCAGTATCGGGCCCCGTCGCGCGTGCATCTCACTAACGGCACACAAGCCTCACACAGTCTATTGTTTGTGTGATCACCTATTATGAAGCTGATTTGGTGAGCACACGAAGCAGAAGTGCTTTCAGTGGAAAAGCAATCAAAATATTTTAAAGCCGGCTGTTTGCCATCGATATAAGCAATGGCGACAAATTCCGATGCATTACTTAACTGGCCTCATGTCAGGGTATTAGTAATGGGCTGTTGTTACATATTTATATAACTTTATACTATATATATGCTACCTTTGAAATTCCCTTTAAAAAGAGATGTAGGGCGAATTGGGATCTCCCGTGGGTGTTCCCATTAAAATTGGATCCGCTCGAATGGGGACTGTACCTCCGCAGTCAAATAACACTACTTTCATTTGATGTTGTGTTGTTTCTGCGGTAAGTAAGGTTGCCAGTGCTGCACGGGGACAAGCTGCGCTAGTAAAAATGCTGCTAGCACAGTGAGTACTCATCAACAACAGGGTTGGCAACCCGCTAGTGATATCCCTGCTAGCGGCTATAGGCTACGGTGACTGCTTTCCATCAGGTGGGTGGGCCTTATGCTTGTATGCCACCTTAGTGGTATAAAAAAAAGCGTTGAAAGGCAAATACCACGTACTTTTCCTGATCTAATTACCGTCAAGTATCGGCAATTTTCCTAAGAGTACCAATACATAAATCGTAGCTCCAGTTATCGATACTTTTTAGGCTTCTGAGCGTCTCCTACCTTTTGTTCGAAGTAACATTTGTAAATTAGTCATCAATTAAACGTAAGCACTGTTAACAGGACACGACTGTCGGTAGAAGTCACCGTCTTTATCTAAGCAAGTTCTTAATTGGGACTTCTAATGTCAGTGCCTCTCCCTAGTTCGCTTTGCTCAAAGATCGTGATATAAATGATTTCGCCTACAAAGGTTTTGAAGGTTTTGTAACCAGCGGTCTAAAACTCAACTTTAACAGTGAGCTATTTAGTGTATATATGTATATTGCCGACTAAAAGGACAATATTCAAATAAATTTAAAACGAGCAAGAAGTACAATACAACAAAATATCCCTTATAGCTTCTAATCAAATGGTACAAGTTTCGAAACCCACATATCGATCTGACGTCGATTTGCCAAAGAAAATAAACGTTTTTGTTTGCTTCCTTACGGCCTAATTTTATGAAAATCGTATATCGTCGCCAATATCACAAACACACGTATAGATACAGTGATAACAATGCTGAATTTATAATATATATATGTAACAGCTTAAGGAAAATAATCTACTAGTATCACGTAAGGCACAAATGCGAAAGGATATTATTATCATGTATATATTATTCAACTCCTTGAACCCGATTAAAATGTAGATTATAATGTTTGTATAGCAAGCATCCCTTTCAAGCAAATAAGCATAACAGCTTTGTAACGGTTCAGAGCCTACAATGCATATGTGCATAAATGAATCTATTAGATAAAATATGTAGATGGCGCCTTGGATATAAACGGGGCACTTATATCAGACACCAACTTCAAAAACAAGTAATAAATAATATGTACATACATACAAACAAATCATCATGCTCAATCCCTCACGGGATAGGCAGAGTATAGAGCGCCATTTCACTCTTAATAATACTTATGACAGCTATTTGCAACATTATATCGTCTAAAATTTGCAACTTTTTTTAATAAATCCACTTTCAAGGTCCCAACTTCTAGACTAAATTATTGCCTAAACTACTGACGTATGTGACATTAACAACTTAAATATATTGCTGTTAATTCTGTTGTACGAAATCATAAAAACTTATTTGACAGGACTAAAATTATTGCCGTCCTTCTTTAACCCCACAAAAAGGAAAGGGATAGTCAAATTAGACCCTGTCAAATTAGTTTAGTTTATTGATTTTGTACAATGGAACTGGCACCAATGTCCAATTCTACCAAATTATACTTTGTAAAAAATAGTATAAACAAAAACAAAAAATGCAACTTTTCTTCTCCACTAAAATATATAATTTCATATCAACTGTACTTAAATAAATAATTTCATATAAACTGTACCTAAAACATAAATTAAATTGATGCTACAATAACATTCTTAGCAATGCAAATGCATGTCGCGTTGTCGCCTGTAATTGTAGTGTGAACTCTCTATTACCAGTGTATGCTGGCTGACGGCTAATTCAGACATATTAGCAAGTCATTATGCTATTTGCGGTTTAAACTTTAACTGTCGCGTTTACTGCGTAATTAGAGCAAGTTATTTTTTAATGGTTACTGACATAATATTACAAAGTATACGAGTAAAGCTACAAAGAGGTAATTAACTAGAAAACACGCTTTAAATTTTTTATCCCAATGATTCTGGTTACGCAGCTTATAAGGTAAGGGCAATGAAATTGTCTGATTGCGTGAACAATACTGTATATAATTTCAAAATTATCAGAAGTCTGTAAAATGACGTCGAAAGATTGATACATACAACAAACTAATAAAAAGCGTGTTGTGGTTATGCCATGCCTTATAAAAGCCCTATTGAAGGATACATACAAGGTACTTTTAAATTCCGCTTTTATTTTACGAATCGAGAAGTACTTTTTTTATTATTATAAATTTCTATACGCGTTATTAATATGCTAGTTAACCCACAATATATTCTTCAAGTGAGTCTGCGTGGGTCAAAAGTCTGCTGGCAAAAAGTCTGTGACATACGAACGGTCAGGCCTACAGACAGACGAACATGACGTAACTATAAACCAGGGCGATTTTGTAAGGTACGCAACTATTTATCGCGTTTTATGGCTATTTACTATCCTGTCTATAAAATCAGATGCAATTTGTAATGGCACACGAACGCGACAACTGCTTTACGTCCCATCTAATATGGCCTCTAAAACCGTGATAAACTAGCGATGGGATCCATTTTACGGCATTTTAAGTTTAGTTTTTAGTGCTTATAGCAAATTGGTTGCGCTGCCAAGTGTTCACCTACCGACTAACCTACGACGCGGGATTAAAACAGAAACCTAGAACATTTTTAATTTAAATCGCTTTAAATATAAAGTCAAAAGCAAATGTTAAACTTTGTGGAGGAATAGCTCGGCATTGGAATAGAATAAATGCTTTTGATCCCTACAAGTTTGGTAGGAGTTATAGTAACTTACTTAATATTATTTTGTTTTTCTTTTATTGAATTAAGGTATTTTTTACAATACATTTTATAAAAAAAAGTGTGAATTGAACTCGTACACCGAGGGTTCAGTATTAGAACAATCTAGGTAAAATGGCCAACTAGATTTAATGCACCAACCGCAAGGAATAAGTTTGTAACAGATAATTCACTGTTTTTTTTAGAAAATATTGGAATACACAATCTATGGGTTCAAGCGTCAGCTTGTTGCCATTTTATAATAATAAAACAAAACATGTTTCTAGTAGGGGAGCCCACTTTATTTATTTAAATTTTTATTATGTTGTTATAGCAGCCACAGAAATTCACATTCTGTGAAATTTTCAACTGTTCCTATATATCTATTATGAATCATGAGATACAGCCTGCTGCCGGATAGATGGATGAATGGAAATTGAAGTATTAGAAATCTTCCGTTGGTAATTTGGTTAATTGATAATTGGTACATAGTTAAGATTATCATTGGTGGTTTACTTTAATTATTAATTAAATTATTACCATAATTAATAGTAATCTAACAATATATTATACATAATGATAAAATCCATGTAGACCAGTAAGCCAAGAGAAGAAATAAAAATACATTTATTATAAGCCAGAAAAATATAAGTCTTCTTTTGGTGAGGTGGGTAAAAAAGTGTGCTCAACTTGTGCTTAAATATAGGTGTGGAAAACATAATTTTATAATAAAGGTGTAGTGAAATAAAATAATCTTTAGAATATTAAGTATAGCTATCATAAAATTATATGATTCAGTTTCATTTCAGAAAGAAAATGTCAAACCTTAAGAAAGTGCCATACTGCATGGTATTTTTGAGAACATTTTTTTAGGACTTAGCAATTAGCGTTACCATTTTGAGATTCCTGAAAATTTCTGTAGGTGCTACAGAAAACCTACAGTAACTGTATAGGATATTCGAGCTGGCATTATAAGAGACAAACCTACTGTCAGCTCAGTTCCACTTGAAGCTCTGAAATCTGCTGCCGGGGCTGCAGGTACTTAATATGCATTATTAAAATTTGATTTACATTAAGTTGTGTAGGTGTTTCAGATACCATATTTGGTACATAGGCATGGTATGTAGCCCCTTTTAGTGAAAATTGAATTTAAACTTTCAACTATTATTTGGGCGGAATATCATAATAATATAGTGCTATATATGGGTACTGGGTACATATAAATATAAACAATATGAAAATCAAAGCTTATTATTGAGACAAAGTTGTGAGTTCCCGACAATAACAAAAACAAAAACTGACATAACCTGAAAATATACAGAAACCTTTTGGAAAATAAACTTACCTACGGGGATATTACCGTATTCTTCCTAACATCGATAAGATAAAGCTTAAGCAAGAAAATTAGAATAAATCTAAATAAAACCACAAACTTAGCCGATAATAATACAAAGAAAACTGCCAAACAAACTTATACGTAGACAGACGTAGACGAACCAAGACTCAGAATGACATATTTGACAACTTTGACACATCAAGTCAACTGTCAACCCTTCTTGTTCTTCTTCTTCTCCCTAGCTATGGTATGGTATATGCTTCCAATCAATCCTCTTTATGTAATTTTTTTGGCAAAAACGAGATTATCAACAAAGACTAAGAGTGATGTCATATCGAAAAAAAAAAAAAGAAGAAAGAAGAGTGATGTCAGAGTTTTTGGCGGGAATCAGGCGGAGCGGTTGAGATTTTTTCCAGTGTTTCGTAAATTGTGTTATAGTGATTAGTGATCTTTAATGTGCATTTTTGGCGTCGCTATGTGCAGTAAAGTTTAATTTAGTGACTGATTTATAGGAACATTGGAAATAATGCCATAATAATATGAACTTTGGGTTAAGTATTTAATCAATAGGTTACCTTACCTCTGACCTAAAGGCATGTTACGATCTGCTACTGGCGTGGATTGTGTCCAGAATGGAACTCCAATGGGCATATTTAGAATGCATGACACTAGGCATTGTCACTCATTCTGAACCTTATTTTAATGACTTAGCATCGCATGAGCGGATTATCTACGTTAAATCTTTCAATCCGCTATATAATTAGAGCATGACTTACAATCCTAGCAATTAGACGTAGGTAAACTGGCAAATTGCCAAAAACAGTTGCCAAAATAAGGTCTAGGAACTCGCTTAATCCAAACATATAATACACCGGAACGTGTTATCGTTAATTGTTCTAAGCACGTTGACGATTTACTCTGTCGTGTGGCCAAGGTTGAGTCGTTAGCTTAAAAGCGTTTCTTTCTCAGTAGGTAATCTATACTCTATCTTAGAAACAAATAATTACAATAGAACTCGCACACCGAGAGTTCCGTATTAAAAAACAAAAACACGTTTCTATAGGGGAGGCCTCATTAATTTTTGATAGTTTTATTGTTGTTATAGCGGCAATTCTAACTATCTTCCTATTACGGATCATGAGATACAGCCCGCTGACAGACAGATAAATAAAAAAAAGATAAGAAATATTACATTAAGATACTCTTTCAGTACTACTTACTACTCTTATACGTCGTAACTCATCGCATGTGGTACAATTGTATCTTCAAATAGAGCTTGCAAAAATATAGGGGAATGTCAGAACTTTTCTTTATACGGAGTTTTAGTATCAATCGCAAATTTTACAATTCCCAAAAAGTATTCAGTATTCAGCATTGACCTGACGTACATGTATTATCAGGTCAGTGGTATTCAGTTTCCAATTAATAGTTTAGGTATGAATATTGTTGTATCAACTCGAAACCCACGTTCTTTTTTCCTACTTTATTAATGATACAAGTAAATACCTACTTGAAAAAGCACTTGAGGTACTTCAATTAACCAAAGCTAATTCTAATACAACCCAAAAAAGGTTTTCTCTAAAAAGGCCTTTCATATGGATTAATATTTATCTATCGTTACTTCTAGACAAGATGACAAAAAGTGGGCCAACAATTTACGGATGTTCTTCTACTGAGACTGTTAGTCTTGGTATAAAAGCTTCCGGTCAGTGGTCAAAGGGATGGGGGAAATCAGGATTTTCCTTTGGTATGTTCTGATCTAGGTGGAGGGAAGGGTAAATTAGGAATTTTCTTTAGTTATGTATGGGAAGTAGAAAAGGGAGGACGGCCCCACCCTACCACCCCCTCGGTGCGCCCATGTCAATAGATGAACACTAGTAAGAGACACTGCAGCAGCGAATGCACACTCAGTTCAGTTTCACTTACCAGGTCGTTGATCGTAACATTTCCGTCACAAATTGATTTTTGTATGTGCAGTAGCACAAAAATAACCTCCCGGGAGCCGCTGCGTACGCGCCGCGACTCAGTTGAAACACTAGCGCCGGCCAATTCACTGTCTTATAAGAGATTACCTTAAAAACCAAATGTTTAAAATACTCGTTCAAATGTGACTGTGCACTATAAATAATTATGATGTGAAGTGATATTTTAGTGTATCGGTTGGATATCCTCCGAGAGAAGTTATTGGGAAATTAGTACTTCAGCAAGGGCGCCTGCCCTATTGGTATATCTGGTAAAGGATATATATCAATTTACGCACGGTACCTACATACCTACCTAAACGCTTGATAGTACAAAAGTGGACTTAAATTTGAGTACGGTTTCCAGGCATACAGTGATATAGGTATACGAACCCTTTTAGAGACTTTGTGATGCATTCAAATATCATATCATCCACAATAATAATAAAATGTCTAGGTGCGGCTCCGTCGGACTGATATTGTAGAGTCCGAAGCCATACATTCTCATCATCATACTATCCCGATCAAGACACACAGACACAGAACTTACAAATTACAGAGTAATTTTTGCACTCAATTCCAAACTTATTTTTCTGGAGGTTCTATGAACTGCTTACATAACTGACTACATGTCATATCGTGTTGGTCTAATGGTAAACGTAACCAACAGCCGAATTAAGTGCATATTAAACATAATATCGATCGATATTTTTGGTGGAGGCTAATTCTAATGCGACATTTCAATTTATTTATGACGTACCGTGAATAACATCGTAAAGATGGAGTGGTGGGAAGTATACAAACCTATTCTGAGGGCCCTAGATACAAGAAATCTATAACTCCCAATCACATTATCACGTAACATACAATTTAGTTACAAAGTTTCACATCCAGCGACACGTCCATTTCGGGGCAGACATAATTTATGCGTAAGTCGTAAATTTAGTCTTGTCAATATACTTAGTACAAATACTAGACGCACTAGGAATGAGCATGTAATTTCATTGATAAACCATTCTGAAACAACACAAATATATGTTTTACAAAATCCGACTGCCAAAATATATAAAATCAACAGGTATACATACGGCAAAGTTACTTATAACATAACTCATAATGACATCACATAAGGCATGTTTAAGTAGCTAAAATGGGCACTATGACTAGAGAAGTAATAGGCACTGTTACCATAATACTGAGCCCTTCAATAAATATGGTGTTGTTCTTAGCTTTGGAACAATAATTTTCCAATGTGTAGTAACAAAGGATAGTGTAGGTATAACTTTATAATACCCTATTAGTGGTGATGTCCTCTGTGACCCTAAGTATTTTAGACTTAAAGATACTTTACATACCTGCAATGGGTTTAGTTTAGATCCAAGTGAAGTTACTTACTTATGGTTTTACGGGATTTTCAAGTCCTTAATTGAAAAAAACTAGACTCATTTTATGTTTTCGCAGTTGAAAACTATTATTAATTATTTTCTATAGATTTGTAGTGAGTGCATACATACTACCTGTTGTACCAAATAAAAGCAAAAACAATAACTTAAAAACCTGATATCCTTTTGAAATTGCAAAAGCATAGCGATTGTATGAACAGCTTAGTACTTAAAGTTGTATTCAAAAAGTAGTGTTATTTTAATAAAGAAGAAAAAAATAATTTAGGCGCCCAAGCTTTCGCTGAATGTTTTTCAATGAAATAGTATGATTCCGGCCCTGTACTCTACACCGGTAGGTATGTGTAAGTCCACACTAAAGGTGCGCCAAATTATTTCTCTCTCCTATATACGATATTTTAGAAAATAGGCGTAGTACAGCACATTTCGAGCACAAAATTTGACGAGAATAATGTTGCAGGGTGCTAATTCTATTGTACAAAATCAAACTCAATAAGAAAATCGCTTTCCATCCTTAATCTAAGATCAAAAACAAATTTGACAGGCCTAAAAGTATTGCCATCCTTATTTAACCCAGCACATGAGAAAGGGATAAAAAAGCTGTTAGATATGTCAAATTGGTTTAGTGATTTAGAACAACAGAATCAACAAAAATACCTCCTTCCTAGAGAAGATCGAGATAAAATTACGACTCCACCTAACTAACTCTTAGCACAGGCCCTAGTTCATGACGATAGAGCCAGATGGTCTTTCGGTGCCCTTCAGTTGATTACAGTAGACAATGTTCACATAATTTGAATATCAGTTTATGATACAATCACAATAAATTAATAATTACATGTTTGTGATTACATCATAACAAATCATCACCTGTTAAAATTATATTAAGTAGCGCCAATTATTCCGTCTGTTTCTTCTTTAAAAACATGTAAATTGGCACTATGGCGCCCCTTGTCACGGCGTTTAGAGCGGCAGCATCTCTCGCTCAAACTTAGTGCGCTAGTTGCTCCGGTGAAGTATTGTGGTCCTGCGATGAGCAAGGTTTCCAAAGCTCATAGAGGAAGCGCTGTGCTAGCCATAGGGAAAACAACTTCTTGATTCTTATAGGTACTCACGGCACATTTATTTCTCTCGACATATAATCGTATGAGAACGAACTCGATTCTTTAGCATCTTCAGATCCATGCATGCCACTAACTAATTCGGTTCTACCTACATAATGTCAGACTGAAAAAGTGAGAAATCTATTTCTTTCAAACCACTTTAAAACACACTAAATCACCGCCTGTTGTGTGCTTCGCAAAAAATAACAGTATAAACACGAAAAAGCAAAGCAAAGTGTTTATACTCATGTCCGTGATTTGATATTATTAATGAACGTGAAATAAAAGCAATTCTGCTACCAACATCACCAAAGCATCTCCTAGGTGAAGGTGACGTCACCTAATGACGTCAGGACAACCGTCTGGATCTGGAGTAGACATCGAACCCTGGCTATCGTCCAAGAGCATTCACTCGACGATTTCGTGAGAAATGAGGACGTTTGGTATCTCCCTGTCGAGACCACCGTGTGTAGCTACAACATTATTATTAAATTACGAAACTTTAAGGTCACTTGGACATGCTAAATTTATTTTCTCTATCTTTTCAGTGTTAGAAGAATGTGTTTACGGGATCAAAGATGAATAACGGGTCTAGGAGGGCCCTAACCGGGTCCATTCATAAGATTAGAGAATTTGAATTAGAAAAAGTAAGAGCTCCAGTGACTAGTGTGCTATGTAATGTGTCACTTGTACTATATAACATAAATAAATACTGTATGAATGGTAAATAAAACGATTCTTTTAATTTCTAGGTCAGTCTGGTTGAAGAATTTGATATTCTACAAATTGTTGGTGAAGGATGGTTTGGAAAAATTCTTCTAGTAGAACACAGAGCTTCGGACACGGAAATTGTGTTAAAAGCTCTGCCGAAGCCTTATGTTGCAATCAGAGACTTTTACCGAGAATTCCATTATAGTCTACATTTGAGTGCACATAAGAATATTGTTACCACATTCGATGTTGCTTTTGAGACTGCTGGCTTTTATGTGTTCTGTCAGGAGTACGCGCCATTAGGTGAGGAAAAATCCATATGTCTTCATCTGTATAATGCCGTCGTCCCCGCCCAATCAAATCAGAAATTATACCTACATACTTACAATCACATTTCATCACGCAATGCCCCTTTCGGGGTAGTAAATTATTACTTAGTTAGCTTTAAGTAGTTACTTTAGGGCTAATACAACGCCAACATTACAAGCGATGCTGTTTGCTGCTGTTTGGTGTAATTTGTTGTACCTCATTTGTAAGTTTAACTGTAAATTTATGATGAAGAACTGTAAATGAATACACTCATAGTTTAGTTAACGTCATCTCCTAACATTATGTTTCATCACAACACTACAATTATATATTACAACACTACAACTATTCAATTTTAGTGCTTTCCGAGTCAATATTTTCCCTGTGTCTCACTCATCTCTCATTGGACAGCAGCCAATGATAACGGATTCAAATGAATCAATCTTGTCCATGTCCTTCATTATTATCATGTTTCTTGAGAAATCTGCTGTGCTTTATATCGTCCGCCTAAGTACACTTCAAAACAACGTAAAGCTTACACATTTTTGACGAGTGCAATATGTGGGAATGATTTCGTGATAAGGGACGGAAGTGTTACAGGAAGCCGGGGAAGCGCGCGCTATTTGATTTGACCAATGAGCGCGCCTTGTGGTAGAGTTGATCGTCAGATGTTACACATCAATTATGCGACTACTGTAAGGGTCGCTCGTTTCTTTACCGTCATGATGCTTAATACTGTAATTAAAGGGTATTTTTATCACGTGACACTTTTGTTATTTGTTGATGTTTTTAATCTTAATTTCCAGGTGATTTGACGTCTAACATGCTGGACACAGGTATAGGAGAGATACACACGAAGAGGGTAGCAAAGCAACTGTCGGCTGCATTAGAACATCTGCACCAAAGGGATTTAGTTCACAGAGACGTCAAGCTAGACAATATCCTAATATTTAAGTCAGATTTTTCTAGGATAAAATTGTGTGATTTTGGTGAAACGAGAAAAGTTCAATCAGTTGTGAGAAGAAGAAATGAATGGCTACCCTATTCGCCGCCCGAAGTGTTAAAATTGTCTATGGACAGTAGTTACAAGTAAGCTTCCTTGCAATGCCTTGCATACTTATTTTGTAGATAATAATTTATCTATCTAAAATTGTTGGAACACTCGCAAACGGCGCAAAAACATGTAGGAGGAGAAAAAAGTTACAAAAAGAAACGGACGGATAGTCGGACACCAAATCTAGACACTACGGGACCTAGGTCTATCTAAAAATAAATGCATTAACTTCTGGATCATATAAACATTGAATGTCGCAAAAATACCTATATAATGCGCCTGCGCCTGCTTCAAGATCTATTAATCATAGTAATGTTTGTTTCTATACTTACAGAGCGTTAATTACCCACGATGTTTGGCAATTTGGTATCGTTATTTTCATTTGCCTGACCGGGTGTTTGCCTTGGCAGAAGGCAGCTTTTGACGATCCACGCTATACGAGGTAAGTGATACTTCCAATGGATAATTCCGTCTTTACCCAAAAAAAGGTTTACTTATGACAATCTGTCTGTGTATAGGTACTTACCTTATGATTGTGATATATATGTGAAAAGCGGGAGTTTTCCACCATAGAGGAAAAAACACCCCTAGTGGCGCCAGTAATAAGCGTTTAATTCCTCACGAGTTAAATTAATTAAATACCAATCTTTGTAAAAGAAATAAACTACTGATTTACTTTTCAGCTATTTCAACTGGTACAACAGTGCAAATCCATTAAAGAAACAACCAAAATTATGGAAAATGGTATCTTCGAGAGCCCAGAAAATGTTCAAAAAGCTTGTAGAACCACGAGAATTTAAAAGAGCTTCAAGCTTTTCAGATCTGGCGCGTTATTTGGATGATCGGTGGATGGCTAAAGGCTATACAGATAGAGTTGGTAAGCTAAAGCAAGAGGCATTTTATACGAAAACCGATTTAAGTAAACGTACTTTCCCAGTACTTATCTTTAATTTTTATTACAGCAGGCGGAGACATAGATGAACTTTGTCCTTCGATGTACAGTTTTCATAGTGACCCCAATGAAAAGAACATTCTGTTGAAACATTTCAGAGACAATGGTATAGAAACGACGGTAGATAGACAAGCCAAGAAGCAGAGGATACGGGAATGGATACAAAATAGCGTTATAGAAGAAGCAGATGAAGAAGTAAATGAGAATACTAATAATTTAAATCAAATTAAAGAATTATATTATGTTCTAGGTATGCTAATTGAGTGGTCAAAATAAAACTATTTATTGTTACAGGAGGAAAGTTCTTACGAACCTCCTGCTTACGATGACAGCGACACAGAATTAGAACACAGGACACGATCTCATCCAATCGACGAAAGCCATAAAGTGACCCTTCGTTACGACACCGAGAAGCACATCAACCCTAGAACAGGTGAAGTTATTGAAGGGGTTCAACATCCACCACCAACAGATAAGAATCCACTTTCCTACGATGTACAAGACATTGAACCAGTTGCTCCTGCAAATGTAGTTCGAAGGTACGGCGTTAAAGAAGAAGGATCGTCTCACAGTTCTACAAAAGATAGTGCATATGGATCTATGGAAGCAAAAGTCAACACAGCAGCAAAAGTACATAATAATAGAAGTGACAGTAAACCGATCCCTTCAATAGAAAGCAATAACTCTCCCAGCAGATCACTAAGTGCCTCATCCATAAATCAGGTAAAGTCGTCAGTAACGACACATGTACAACGATTTCAAAGAAGCGAAGAGGTGTATTCCAAAGAACTGGACAGTTTAAAAGGGAGCTCGTCGACCCTCCATTCATTGGCAAATTCTTCAAGATCTAACAGTTTTCAAGTAACGAGAAACAGTTCACTTGATAATCCTTCTATTAAAAGTAATGATACCTCGCCTCGTAGTGACAATGTTGGAACAACGTCTAAACAAAATTCTTCTGCATCAACTCATCAGAATGGATTGAATCCTAGCACTAGACATCAAAATCATCAGACTCATCCATCATATGTTTCAATGAAACATACGGTGTACGATAATGTTAGTACACGAAGCGATGCAAACTCAACTACGTCTTACCCAAATCACGAAAAAGTCCCAGACAGTCCTTACACATCTATGATGAACATAGTGCAAGGACAAATTAAAATCTCACCTCATGGCAACGAATTAGATAGAAACGTTGTCAACGTTTCAGTCACTCCTGTTCGAAATAAGAGATTGTAATAAAAAATAAGTATTTTTGTGAAGAAGTAAGAGCCCCGATACTTGCCCAACAGAAAAAGTTGGGCATTGATTTTTTATTACATAGATAGGTAAAAAAATACGTGGCCTAGAAAAATACCTAAATACAAGCTAAATAAATACGTATAGTGCGTTGTAAATAGTAAAATCTTTGAAGACTGCGAATAAATTCAAACAAGTACGTTGCACACCCGCATGTCATAATGTCACTTAAATCCGCCCATGTATGCGTATATAGCTTTTATTATTGTCTCATTTTGTCTGAAATATTAGTAATTAGTTATCAAGTACATAATATGTTAGCTTAAAGACATTTTGGTATACTTATATTTTTTAAATACTTTCTTATATTTGTAAATATTATATTGTTTTAAGACAGTGATTTTTATTTAAAACTGTATCTCAAATGAATACCTTATCTGCACAAGTGCGTGTCAGACCACTAATAAATTAGTAAACAATTGACCCATGAGTGAGACGAATGTTTAAATAAACTTCCTAACAGAAAAAAATACAGCTCGACATTAAACAGTACAGTACAGTATTTACTCTGAGACTTTAGAGACTTAGATTACTGAGAGAACCAATAATCGTGGAAGAGAAAGGAGGCTGTCTAGATGTTTCTTTAGAAGATATTTTTTCCAATGTCTCGTACAATTTACGTTTCATAGTGGTCTTTATTATGTATTTTCGGTGTCATTATATGCAGTAAAGTTTCATTTAGTGAAACATTTTTAGCTTTTGGGTGATGTGAACTATCATTTTGGTTAGTAGGTGACCTCTGACCAGAAGGCATCTTATAGTCTGCTACTGTCGTGGATTACTATTTAATGCAACACAACATAGAATATATTATTATCATGCACTGATCTAATAATATATTACAACTAATAGATCTGTATCCATTTCATGACAAATAAATAATTAAAAAACCGGTATACTGTCAAACATGGTGACAATTTGTCTGTGTCAAAAGTGTCATACAGACATCGCTGCTGCGCTGAACTGAAAGAAACGAATAAAATTAATCAAAGCAAAAATAATCCGTTTATTTCATAACGCAGCCGCGCACTCGTAAACTTAAATGTGACTGTGATAAGAATGGAAACAGCTTTTTATAATCGCATTCTGATCTGAGTAAACACACAATCAAATTTAAATTCTACACGAAATAGCAAAGTTTATAGTTTCACATAATTGTGTTATTATGCATCCTAACCTCTTATGATTCGGTTTTCGGTTAAATATCCAATATCAGGCGCAATAATTGTATAAATCATGCAAAAGCTCCAGGAAAGTGTATTTTCTATTACTAAAACAACAAGTTTATCCCCGGCGGTGTTTAATTTTCTGCAGCCGTCCGAAGATTTTGATGGTGAGACAAGAGGCTGTTTGCGTTGATGACAACATCTTGTATGTATTTATTGAATGTGCATAGTGGCTATATTTTTTTATTATTTCAGATAAAACACCCCTTGGCGGCATACTTAACGACACTAAACATGGCTGGCTGGCTTTGGGACCTAAGTTTTGTGTTGTTGACCTTAGAACAGGCCTTAAAGTCGCTGCAAGAACTTTTGGCTCTGCAAAGTAAATAATTTATCACCTTCATAGTTGTAGGATTGATTTCCTTGGCCTAAGTTTAAAACAATCTTATTGAAATGACAAAAATATGTAGTGTCCATAATTTCAGCTTGTCTCATTTTGATAGTTAGTCAAGGTAAATGCTAGGAATGAAGGAGAATTGGAAACAATTACAGATAGCAATAAATTAATAGAACATCTTATAACCAAACACTTCCTCTACTTCAAGCACACACACACACACACACATAATATTAGGTCCTTACATATGAAATTGGCGTTTTGTATGGGAGGAACAAAAAGTCGAATATTTTTTAATATAATATATTTAATTAATCAAAGTATGAACCATTATTTTCTATGCACTTTTGCCATCTCATAGGTAGTTTACTAAAAAAAACAGTCGGACGGGAATCAATAAAATCTTTGAAGGCGATTTGGACTGCCCCATCGGAGTTGAATTTTTTCCCTTGCAAGAAGTTATCCAAATTTCGAAAAAAATGGTAATCTGTTGGAGCAAGGTCCGGGGAGTACGGAGGATGTCTTAGACTTTCCAATTGAAGCTCTTCTAATTAAGTAGCCGTCTGTAGCGCAGTGTGTGGTCTAGCGTTGTCGTGAAGCAGCAGTGGCGTGGAGCGATTGACCAGCCTAGGTTGTTTAGCCGCTAGCTTTTCTATCATGGTTTGCAATTCCTGACAATAGACATCAGCCGTAATAGTCTGGCCAGATTTGAAAAAACTGTAATGAACAATACCGGCACTAGTCCACCAAACGCTTACAAGTAACTTTTTTGGGGTTAATTTTCGCTTGGGGCAGGATTTGGCTGGCTGGCCAGGATCTAACCATTGCGCTGAGCGCTTCCGATTATCGTAAAGAACCCATTTTTCATCACAGGTAATGATTCGGTTTAAAATACCTTCATTATTGTGCCGGTTTAGTAATGTAACGCAGCAGTCGACGCGCGTTTGCCGGTTTGTTTCAGTCAATTCGTGAGGTACCCACCTTTCAAGCTTTTTAATCTTCCCAATTTGCTTCAAGTGAATTAAAACAGTTTTATCACTAACATTGCAGCCTGCAGCTAACTCGGACGTGGTTTGCGATGGATCCGCTTCCACAATAGCCTTCAACTCTTCATTATCAACTTGAGTCTCAGGCCGTCCACGGGGCTTGTTCTGCAGGTCGAAATTTCCAGAACGAAAACGTTGGAACCAAAAACGAACTGTGTTTTCTTTTGCAACACGACCGCCATACACATCATTCACCCTTCGAGTTGTTTCCGCAGCACTAGTGCCACGGCGGAACTCGTACTCGTAAATAATGCGATATTTAAGGTTTTCCATTTTGTAAAATGAGTGACGCAAACAGAAAAAAACAGAAGAAAAAAAACAAATGAATGACGATCATCGAAGCACAAATACATGAGTCTATAGCTGTACAAATTTGAATTTGGAATTCCTTACCAAAGAGGAGAAATTCGTGATTAAAGTGGCCAGTACGAAAAACGCCAATTTCATATGTAAGGACCTAATATATGCACTAATCTTTGAAAGAATAAACAAATATTTTTAAATAATTTCAGTAACTACAACATCTCGGTGACAAGTGTTGTTGAGCTCTCCACACCATTAACTGATAACTCCCTGCAACTGGTCATCAGCTTACAATGCGAAGACATAGGCCTGATATGTGTTTTCCACGTTAACGGGTCACAGATATTACGCTGCATACAGGCAGATGTTATTGTCACCGAACTGGCAGTTTGTGATGAAATACCAGATGGACCATTCACATGTTTTGATGGGATCATTATGGCTGGCTCGAAGAATGGAGAGATCTTTGCCTTTGACATGAATAGAAGCGGTTTGTTGCAAGGTAATATCAATTTATTTAATCAAAAGAAGGTTTTCATTTGCATGCTTATGTTTTTTTTCTTATATGTTTATACATGCAAATAAGATAAAAATTATAATATGAAACATTTCTTTTTTGCAGCACTAAAGGACATTTCCCAAGGCTATGAACACCTTATCCGAAATGAATTGAACCCCGCAAATCTTCACTTTTTACCACTCAATTCAATCCAACGCATAGAAGAACAGAGAGAGTTAACATTAGAAAATGATGCTCATCTAGCAATCCTGTTGAATGAAAACTCTATAGTAGACAATCAGTATATCTTCAGAAACCCAGATGGATCAGTCAGGATGAAAGCTAAGAGGGATCACATAAGAGTAACAGTGATTCAGTTTGTGCCACAATTGGGTAGTTTGGTTGTTGGCTACAACTTTGGTGCATTTCAAATTTGGAATATGATGACATTGGATTTGGAGTTTACATCTCAAGTCAATGTTGAGTGCTTGCCAGTTACACATTTTGGCTTTCAGGTATTTTTGTTTTCAATTATTGTAAAGGAAATTATCCTGCTTATAATTTTTTTTTGTTATCATATATGTTAGCAGTTTGCACAAGTATTGACACATATATACATTTTCTTAGAAACTATATACTTTTAAACTAAACTTTCCACTTTCAGGAGCCATGTGATGACCCCAGAGCATTTGGTTACCTGTGGGTGATATTTTCCGTAACGGATAGGTTTGAAGAAGAGGAATTCCCACTGGCTGTTATGTATTCACTGACATATCAGGGGAAAAGAATGCTTTCTGATACCAAATACCTTTATCACGTAAGTAAGCCCAAATATACATACATACATATTTTTTAAATAAATAATTATATGCATTGTTCTTATAGAAAAGTTTACTTATACATCTGTCTATATTTATAGACAGATGTATAAGTCAAATTTTAAAATAAGTATGTACTTACAGTACTTATCTTCTTCTTCTTTATAAAAATTAAATGTCCTCCTAAATGACTGGTCAGATGTTGATAAAAAAAATGTGTGTGTTTGACCACTCAAATTGCTCAACTGAATGGCCAAGGAATGGTCCTTGGGCGGTTTATATTCAGATGCACCCGGTAGGTGCCGTTGTTCAGATCCATATTGGTACGCGGATGAAGTCACGAGAAAATGCTAGTGTACATGTATTTATTGTGCAATAATTTTGAAGCAGTTATTCTAATTAGGAGATATTCCTCATTCAAACATTGTTGTCCATCAGGAGTTCTCAAATGCAACAGTGAGGTTCCAAATAGAGCTCGGCGCCGCCGAGGGCTCGGCCCTGCTCGGGGGCAAATGTGTCTCCTGCCACGCCTACTCCGTCACCTCTACACTAGGAGGAGAAGGAGAAGATAGTGAGATTTTATTTTATCTATTAAACATACTTAAATATGGTTGAGATGTCTGTTAATAGGCAGCAAATAAAACTAAATAGGTCCTGTAGAGAAAATTGTGAGTTGTTACTCGAATTACAATCCGCTTAATTACTAAAGAAAAGACAACTGACATTTTAAATATCTTAGGTACGCGCCCTTTTTTTATGACATTAGTGTATGATACTGGCAGCCTAGACTTGATACACATCAATGGAGCATAAATTATAATTAAAATAAAATGGTGGGTCGCGGCCCGGTACCAAACCACGAAAAATAAAATACTTGATGATACCCATGATTGTCTCTTTGCTTACTCATTCACAATCAAGTAGAGTGCAAACAAACAGCGTCATACATTTCATTGAAGTATGACGATATTATGATTATTACTTATTTTTATTATTATGTGGAAATTAAAGTTTTGTTTTATTTAAAAATGAACAGTGCTAAAAAAATTGTCATTTCGTGAGTTACGTTGTCGAATACGCAGTCGCAAGTTATTCTTACTCGGGCTACTAGGTATAATAAAGATTGAGAAATGCTTTCCTAGGTTTTTTAGGACCTATTATTTTTATAATCTTTATATTTATCTATGTCACATTGTTTGCAGGTATGTTGAACATCTGTCAGCTGGTATGGGAGTGTTGGGGTGAGAATGTGAACTCATCTTTGCAGTATGGCATGCTTCTATTCGACCTGGATCAGTGGTACAAGGATCAAATGCCAGGTGAGTGTAACAAAATGCTTTTGTCTCATACAGCTGGGGTGTCAGTGAATTATATTGTAAGACTGAGATACGGTCCACTATGGGGTGACGGTGACGTAATAAACGGTTAGATGTGTATGTTTTTTTTAAATCTTTACGTTTAAAAGAAATCTTTATCTGTATCGCCATCGATAAGAAACTTTTTTTGAACATTCACCATTCCCATACTTTCGAATTTGAGGCTGCGCTTAATTTAAGTATTTTAACACTTCGCTAGTCTAAACTTAGTCCGAAGTTAACATTTAGTTAGTATGTTATAAATATGAATTTAAGCAAACTAACTCTTAATTCTATGCAATATACTATGTATAGCTTGGCAAAAAATCTAGAGACGGAATTATTAAACTTTTGGCTACTAACAACCTTCACAAAATGGAATCTATGCTATGACGTTAACTCTAAACAAACCAATCAAGATGGTTGCCGTACGAACAGCATAGTGGCGCCCCCATAATTTTCTACTCTTTTCTGCCAGTCTGAATGTAATGTATGTATTCCCAGCGACATATCGTATGGAGAGTAACGCGTTCATGAGTGCGAGCTGGTGGCCTGAATTAGCGCGAGGAGCGCACGTACTAGGCGTGAGGCCTGAACCTGCCTCCACCGCCGTCTACTCTCACGCCACCCGCCTCGACGAACACTTCTACCCCAACTCCCTGCAGTATAGTGAGTCTAAATTTTTTTTACTAGTTTAAAATTAGATTTTACTTAGCTGGTCATTTTTGGTAAGTAGAAGCCGCTTCCCCTCGGTAACGTTAGTTATAGGATAACATAATGCCTTAAGATAAAATATATCGTATGATACTCGGTAGATTATTCTTCATATTCATGTATAGTTAAGGTTATCACAAGTGAAATATATTTTAACTTGTGTAGTTCCACATATTACAGATAATTTTCCTTTTTATAATATCAATGTAGATATCTCTAACCTAGTCATTCTCACTACTTTTTGAATGGCCTACGTATATAAGACTGGTTGAGGCCTCCTGTGACAGGAATGCTGGAACATATTTTGCGCAAAGGATGAGCATTGTCATACATACGGGCAATGCTGCCAGCCTTCTTGGTACCCTCCCACGTGACAACAATTGGGGACAAGTGTTTTACTTTTAAAAGTTAGTTTGCAATAAATATGTAGATGTGTAGTTTAATTGATTGGCCCATTGCATCAATGCTCACGAATGGCGGAGAACAGGATTAAATGGCGAAGTATCGTGAAGCAAGCTACATCCGCCCCTGACAACACTTGATGACCACGACCGCTCTGACAAGAGCGTACCGACGGAGAAGAAGAAGTTTAATTGAATTAATCAGAGTTATTATCCGAAAAAATATTTAATACAATATGAAATCCAGGAAAACATCCAAATGACTCCGCTGCCAGATTCTCGGCAAAAATTCATTTCCTTTGTTCATCAGACTGCATCTGCCTGAACACATCAGAAGCGTGTGTCCTCAGCACAATAGGCATTCAACGTCAGATCATCAGTTCCATGGACGAGATTGGACCGACCGCATTACTGAGCCCTTCACGGCTGTACAGCGCATGCGCCGCGGCGGGACTCACGCCTCTCTTCATGGATACCTATTCAAGAAATACTAGTCAGGTAAGGTTGTTCAGTGCCGTTAGCAAGAATATTTTTAGACTAAGTTTTCGAAAACGTCACTGTTAGAATGTCAAAATGTTCAACGATTTTTTAGTTCCACTTTTCACTGCCGCAGCACTGCTCATTTTCCCATACAAAAATTGTTGACTGCGGTCTTCTGTAAGGTAGATGTACAGTCCCCAATTAAGCGGCACCATTTTGAATCCAATAATAGCATCACTTTATGTTGTTGTAGGAAGAGCAGCGCAATTTCTTGCTATCAGTCGCGCTAGAAGCTCGCCTTTCTCGGTTCCTGAAGCGTTGCGCCCACGACTGGGCAACAGGGACACACACTGGCGCTGGCTGCACTCTTACATTCCTGGTGAGTACTTCCTAAATTCACATTCAGTCGCATACATTATAATCATACAAATTATAAAAGATCTGCCCGCGACTAAGTACGCGTGGCGTTAATTTTGTTCACAATTTTATGGGTTTTAATTATTTTGGGCGTGAACCCTAATAATTTTTCTGAAATAAATGTTGCCCAAATTACTACTTATAAAATCAGCTATGTGTCAATGAAAGTCTCGTTAAAATCGGTCCAGTCGCTTAGAAGATTAGACGGAACAAACAAACAGACAGACAGAAAAAAGTGTTAGATTTTTTTTTGTTTTTAGTATTGTATGTACTTTTATGTTACAATGATATTATGCATTACAAACAACACTTTACTTATTTGTATAGATTTTAACTTAAGATTTTATACGCGGTTGAAGTTGCAGGCAAAATATAATATCCAATGGCTTAAATTCCAATGACAACAAACAATTAATTTTGTAGATCGATTGGTGCTGGAACAGAGCTATACAGTTGAAGGAGAACGCTAAAGAATTGACGGCTCCACTCTTCAGTTCAGCATCTTTGCCCGACAGGTAAGACTATGCCTTGTGAATCCTTTACTACTGGGGGAACGGGTAGACTAGTTTGTATGAGGTAGGTATCCTACGACTTAATACTGAAAAGTCATTCAAAGTTTGAATGCCCACGTTACTGAAGTGTCGTCAAAATACAATTCTGCATGGAAAATCTTATTTTATTAAAAATGTATGTGGCGTCACATTTGACTGGCGTTTAATTATTCGGCGACTGGCCTAATTAATCATTTGAATTACATCAATGAGATGCAAGATTGCTGTGATCTAATTTAGCCTTATAATAATCGATAGTTTTTACCTCAAGGGTAGATAATATACTGTGTTTTTACGTACCCGATGGTTTTGATAATTTGCGACTACTTATTCGTATCGCATTCGACTATTATTGTATGGGAAAATTAACAGTGCTTCGCCGGTGAAAAGTGGACCTAAAAATAATTATGAAAATTTTGACATTAGCCGAGTTACGTTTTCGAATACGTAGTCGCAATTTATTCATGCTCCGGCTACTGTATATAGCCAAATGAAATACGCCTAGTGTTACAAACATCCATAGGCTGCGGTAACCGCTTAACATCAGGTGCACCGTATGCATGTAATTCTATTAAAAAAACTAAATGTCAATGTCACAGCCAAAATTATAGTGGTAACTGACACCATTGATTTGACGCCACTTTAAACGTTCCGAGGGTTACTTAAAAACCTTCTAAATATCTTACAATCAAAAATAGTTAATTCAGCATAGGCCTTAATAAGGCACTTATGAATGTATACTTAACCAGCTTTATTGAAAGTGCTTACAATCGATGTTCACTTACAGAAATGTGGTCAGATGCTTGGAGCATTGTGTTCAGCAGCTAACACAGTTGACCGGCCTTTTGGACGCAGTTCTCACCAAATGCTGCAACTTGGTGATACCTGATGGTGAGTGCAGTCAAAAAGTTACTACAATGCTTAGGTCATTATGCGAGCCACCCTGTATTTTAAACTTATAAAAAAAAATTGTCGGGTTCTTGTAATTTTTTTATTCACTTTTGAGTGTAAGCCACTTCCTAGAATTCGATCCTTATTAGCGATACTATCGAATGTTGTAATAACACAATGTCTGGTTTTTTTTAATCAATAGGTTCGATTCTTGGCTAGGAATATATTTTTTTTAAATCCTACCTTGCTGTTTTAGTTTCAATCAAAATCGGTGTGATTGTGTTATTGTGTTGTCCTATTTATACAACTCACAAGTTACTAATTTTCAGTACATACTGCTCTTCTTTTTTTACACGGTACTTTAAATCTCTATCGCTTGTACTTCGTTCTACCAACGCGACATTGGAGAAATTGTGGCAACCCCCCAGAAGTCATTCATAAAGAAGTTGGAGTTGACTCCTTTGAGTATTTTTCGCTATTCAAAATAGTTTAGGCCATCCACGGAACTTGAAAAAGGAACCCTAAAATTGAGGTACACTAAGATTGCAAATGTTATGTGTGTTTTAGCATTAAGCAGCATGGAGGAGAAGTACAAAGGTATAGGGTGTGTGGCGCTGTACTTCCAAGTGGTGCAGTGGTTCCTGCGCGTGGGGCTGCTGCCCGAGAGGCAGGACTCGTACACCGCACTGCCCTATCCCTGCCAACACTTGGCTACGGTCTACACCAAGAGGTAAATTAACCAATCAAAATCAATAAATAATTCATACCGTTTACGAAAAATCACTTATGAATGTCTAAATAAACACCGTCTACACTAAACCCATACAATAACCACAATCCTAACTTATAGCCTACGGTGACTGCTTACCATCAGGGGGTCGTACGCTTGTGTGCCACCTTAGTGGTATAAAAAGTATATATAGAGAGATTTGTTTTTTATTTTTATTTGTAATTAATAAACTTGTAGGCATAATAGACTGGATATTTGCAACCCATAAAGATTTTTTTAAATAGCAGAGTCGAGGCCCCGATGCCGTATCGGAAATCAGATGAATACGTTACTAGACTAGATCATAGCTTTTTTATTGGTTTTGAAACCAAATTTTATTCACCTCTCCCCCTCTAGGTATCGCGTAATATCTCGTCAATACATAATACTTAGCTAATACGCTAGCAGTAGTAGGACGTACAATTTATTGTAATACTATTCCGCTTCGTCCGCGTGGTTTTGTCGTAAAAAGGTAGCAAACAGAAAACAGAGTTACTTTCGCATTTACAATAATACTAGCGGCCCGCCCCGGCTTCGCACGGGTAGACATTACTTTCGGAGCATAGACATTTATCAAATATTTTGTCCACCCGTGCGGAGCTGGGGTGGGCAGCTAGTATAATATATAGCCTTTGTTACTCAGTGATAATTTAGCTTTCTAACGGTGAAAGAATTTTTGAAATCGGTCCAGAAGTTTCGGAGCCTATTAGCCAATACAAACCCACAAAAATACAAATCTTTCCTCTTTATAATATTAGTGTAAATAGTGTAGATGAGTATGGATAATTATTGCAGACGCCTGAAACTGAATCGCCTGCAGGACAACGCGCCTTCAGAAGAAAACGCCACCAAATCTTGCTCCCTACTCTACATAGACCAGCTGATCGAACACGAGTTTGGTGGAGACAGAGCGCACCAGTAAGTTTCACAATAAGTGTGTGTTTTTTTTGGAGTGTATGTACCCTTACGTGACTCTATTATTAGGCCTACGCTACGCTGTCTGTCCATTTTTTTTCTGTATTAAATGTTTAGATATATAATTAGCTCAAATGTTTTATGTGGTGGGGAATACGGAACTCTCGTTGCGGGAGTCCATCGCGCCTTAGTTCGGTTGCTTAAGACTAAAGCGGTAACTTTTATTACTTGCTATGGAGTTCATATAACGTTAAGGTTACATGAAGGAAATTCTGAACCGGCGGGTGTGTAGAATTTTACGAATGTAAAAGAAGCAAAAGATGTGGGTGAGTCAAGAGTAAAATTACGCCCTACACTCTGCCTACACCTGATAGACAGTTCGTGAGAATGAATACCACCACTAATATAAAACCTAACTGAATAATCTTTTTTAAACAGAATGTGGATAAATGGAGGCAGTGATTGCAACGGTCTGTACCCTCCTCCGTCGCTCTACTCTCTGCTCCGGCTGTACCTGTTGCCCGACATCCCAGAGGAGCAGAAACACTCACTCGTCTTGTACTTGCTCGTAGATTACTCTATGGTTTATGATGATGTCAGGTTGGTAACATTATTCCTACATCGGTCTAGCGATTTCTATAATTCAATATTAGTTTGGCAAAAAAGTCTATAAACGGAACTAAATGTTTGTCTACTGGCAAGTCTGGCAACCTTCATAAAATGTGATCTATGTTATGACGCTTACTGTACACAAACCAATCAAGACGGTTGATGCTCTATACGAACTGCGGTGGACAGCCATACTAAGGCACAGTGGCGCTATTTCTTTCTACTCTTTTTGCCAGACTGCACGCTCGAAGCGAATTTTAATTATTTCGCAGATCGCCCTACTTTTATTATTACACTTGTAGTACATATACAATAATGCAATATAGTCCCATTTCGCTATGCCTCACTTTGTACGTGACGTGATTAATCATTGTACTTATGTTTAGTAAAACTCACTTGTACCCTATCCATTACTCTCAAAATACTACCTTATTATAATTATGAAAAAATTGCGACGGCAACGACTTCAAAGGATAAAAATTAGGAAGTAAGAAATTGTATTATTCCGTAAAGGTATGAAGCAGTAATCCGCCGTTTGATGCAGTTCCCGACGATGTTCGGTCTCAGCAACACAGCCATCAAAGCTACACAAGCCTTCTGGCACCTCGACCACAGAGACTTCGATGTGAGTTCTAATATTCAGTCTAGCGCTGTCCGATCTGCGACTGGCAATATGCACGCGTATACTCATTTACAGCCCTCGAAGGGCCTATTCAGAGCATCTCAACTACTGCCAAATTACCCTACGCAGAGGCTATATTACTATGCGTACATAAATCCAGTTATGACCTGAAAGGAAAGAATGTAAATGTCAATATGATAGCATAAGAGACGGCGATGGACTCACCATCTGTCCCGTAGGCACGCAATTAACTTTTTTAATTCATTTTTATTTTAAATATTTACATGGTCGGCAAGTGGCGATTGATTCATGTGGTGTTGCAAGCGTCCATAGGCAACGGTAACCGCTTACCATCATTCTTGATAGAAATGATTTTTTTTATACCGCTAAGGTAGCAAACTTAAATACGGCCCGCCTGATGATATACGGATACCGTAGCCTATGGATGGAACACTAGGGGTATCACTCGCGCCTACCCTACATAAATCTCTTCACACCCGTCTTGAAGAACCTCATGCTGTACTCCTTTGAGAAAACCACGGCGGGGAGTTCATTCCACAATTTGATTGTCCTCGTAAGGAAGCTCCTTTGGAAATGCGACTAACTATTATTTTTAAACAGTTCGCCCTGGACCAACTACAGTGCTTAACTGGCAACACACTATCGGACTGGCAACACAACGTGGTACTATCATCCCTACTTGCCCAGAAGAAGACTCAGGCCGCCTTGCAATACCTTCACGTTAGGAAACCAGCTCCTATCCAGAACTTGAATCCCGATATGAACTCTAGTTACAATAGGGTGAATGACCACGATAAGTTGGACGACTGGAAATCTTGCTGCAACTTGTATTTGGTCCGAGGATTGGTGTACGAAGCTCTGGATGTTATCAGGATCTGCGTCCACAACGCTGACACTGTCGATGATAAAGTGCAAGTGTTGCATTTCTTTTTTAAAGGTTGGTATTATTATTCTAGCATTCGACTGCCTTAAACTTTCTTTTGTCGTAAGTTCGAGCGCATTTTAGGATTGAAGAAATTTTTTTTCGTAAAGAAGTGTGTATGTCTAGAGTAAATTGGCGCTCTATACTCTCTGCCTACCCCGCCTTGACGTATTAGTATATATGTTTTTTACGGTATTTGTAATGACTAAGTAGTTTTTGTCCGTGACTTAGCCCGCTGTGAACAAGAATAACTTATAGCCTATGTTACATAGGGTTAGTGTTACTTTTTATATGTTTTTATTCTAAATGCGAAGTTTGTATGTTTGTACCCTCTTCACGTCTCAACATCTGAATGGATTTACATGAAATATGCAATGAAGGTAGGTTATAAGCTGGATTAACATATAAGATACTTTTTTATCCCGAATTGTAGTTTCCGAGGATAGTATAATAATGCCGGCGAAGCCGCGTTAAAAAGCTAATGTGTAATATTTTTCAACCGTTTGTATAGGGTGTCGAAACTCTGGCAATTTGTCGAAGATTCTGCAAATTTCTTTGCAACCCTTCGAAGAGGAGGTGTTCATTAAATACTTGGAGAACTGCAACGAGCCGCAGACATCGGACATCTTAGTCATGTACTACTTACAACAAGCCAGGTATGCATATTTACCTTTAAGACTACGACGACAATGGTGCCAAAATCACAAAACTAAAAAATATACATGATTAAAAAGTCTTGCTAATGATAAAGGGATCTCATGTGCGGGGTTAAATAAGGATGACAATACTTTTAGTCATGCCAAATTAGATTACTTTAATGATTTCGTACAACATAATTGTGTACCACTATCTCTATAATAAAACATATTATCACATCGCCAAAATGTAGGTTTTGGTGCCAATTCTGTTGTACAAAATTACTAAACTTAACTAAATTGACAGGTCTAAAAATATTTCCATCCCTATTTAACCCTAAACATGAGAAAGGGATAGCAAGACTTTTAGACCTGTCAAATTAGTTAGGTTTACTAATTTTGAACAACAGAATCGACACCATTATCTAGCTATAAATAGATAGTGATGTCAAAGCTTTTTCGAATGTGCCTTTTTTTAAGCCGTCTTTGTTATCAAAATCAAAAATCATTTATTCAGTTTAGGCACTTATGAAGGTCTAAATTACCACCCATCGAACCCAAGACTTAAACGTCTCAATCCAAGCGCATTACCTGCGAGCAACGGAGGCAGCAAATACGACAATACGTTATCACTACATACATACTATAAAACATAGTCGATTCCCTCTGTTTGTCTGTCCCTATGTACACTTTGATCTTTAAAACTACGCAACGGAATTTAATGCAGTTTTTTAATTTATGATAAAGTGATTCTAAAGGAAGTTTTTTTATGTATAATTCCATTAGGTTTTGTGTAACTCTTGCGAAGCCGGGGCGGGTCACTAGTTCCATATATACATTCATTGATGTTGGTATATATGAGATTAATAAACCCCAACAACCCTTGATTGATCCCCATGAAAGACGGCACCGCTTTTTCAAGACAAGGTTTTATGCTATTCACTATAAGGTCATTTTGTCTTCGAAAACTACGCGTACGAAGTTGCGGGCGTAAGCTAGCCTAAAATTCCAGGTACCTAGAAGCCGAACGCTACAACAATAAACTGAAACATACCAAACCAAGGACCAAGGACTTGACGACATCAGTAGAATCACTGGCGGATATAGCGGATAGGGCGGAGGCAAGAGATACCATCGTGGAAGTGGTGTGTTCATCCATACCTGCCATCGCAAACTCTGTGGCGCACTGTGCTCTGGACGAGAGAGATACGGACACAATTGGTGAGTGATATCCGAGTGACATTAATATTTGTATTATTTCCATCGACATATTAAAAACAGACAAACATTGAGATACTTACATCGATTACTATAGTAAACTAGACGATCTGACATCATCAATTTACCATAATGCTAATGATTTCCTTTCAGTGACAGCAGCGAAACCAATGTCAGTGTATGTTCAAGCGAACTCGCCTAAAAACACGTTCACGTACAAATCTTCGTTTATTCAAGTATGTATCACACTTAAAACTGTTACTTTCTCTTCCTATTCATACATAATTATATAAAAATAATCCCTGTTTCCCTATGTGACGGTATCACGCGTGGACGGCTGGACCAATTTCGCAATTTTATTTTATGATGGTTATTATCAAGAGAAAGGTTCTTATGTAGTATTTTAGGGTCGGCAACGCGCGAGTGATACCCCTGGTGTTGCAAGCGTCCATAGGCTACGGTGACCGCTTACCATCATGTGGACCGTATGCTTGTTTGCCAACTTAGTGGTATAAAACAAAGATAAATGTTACCTATACCAAAAACGGGAACATTTTAAATTTCGGGATAACCTCTTTATTCTATGGTATATTTGACATATGAATTCATAGTTAAGACAGCACAACGTCTGTCGGGATTTATATATATTATATTTCGCATTTTTAATATTATGTTTTGATTGACAGAACACGATCCAAAATGCAAGTGAGACTTGGGTCAACAAGCCAAAAATGAGACGCGGACTGAAACGCGCCCTCAACATTGAAGACACGCCGTTTATTTGCACCCCTAAATTGGCAAGAACGAAGAGGTATGCTAAGTTTGACGTCATTATAATAGCCGAAAAGTACATTGCATCTAATTGGAACAAGACAAGCAAACATTTACCTAAACGTATTTGTAAAAGAGGAGCTTTCACATATCCGGCTAATGATTGACACGTTTTTATTTATCAGCTTGACCATTAAGTATGTATGTATGTATCTATTAATGTGACGCAATATTTCAACGTCATTCTCAATGCGTCGTAAAATTTGGACAATACGGTGCTAATGAAGTTGTACGAAATCATGAAACTAAACTAATTTGACAGGACTTAAAGTATTGCCATCCTTATTTAAACCTCGCACATGAGAAACGGATAGCAAGACTTTTTATTCCTGTCAAATTCGTTTGGTTTAGTGATTTTGTGCAACAGAATGAACACCATTAAGAACCCATGATAATTCAATAATTTAGTAACTTTGTCCTAATATCCCACTTACCAGGATCATCATGAGAAATGTTACTGTAGGTAAGCGTGTTTTACGCTGTATTTTATATTACCTTTAAAAGAATAAAAAAGTTGTCTTCCGTCCCTTTTAGCCTGTTCTCAGCCGAATTGAGTCCGTCTCAAGCAACTCCACCTAAGCGCGCCAAGTTAGACCTAACAGGGACACCTCGAACGCCCAAGCGTGGCTTCCATGTGAGCCAACAATTGAGCCAAGAGTTGGCCACATTGTTGGCCATGCCTGAAACCAGTCCCGACGTGAAAGTATACGATAGGACTGACACTCCGCAAAGTATACTCAAGGTTTGTGTTTGGTTTATTTGTAGCTAGTTTTGATAGCTAAAGATATAAAAGAAAAATATCAGTGTTACCTATACAATGTATCACCAACTCACACTAGAACCAAATATGTCACTGGATGATTTAGCTCAGTATTACACTTCGGTGATATATTTCGCGCATCGCTATTTGTATAGATTACGGATGAATACTGAAACGCCAAAGTTTGAAGACCCACGCAACTATAGAAGCGACGTCAAAATACTATTTCGCATTTAAAATCGGAGGCCAGTCAAAATGTATGTGGTATCAGATTCAACTGACATTTCAGATAACTGAATTTACGGCCACTTACGGCTGTTATTCAGAAAAAAATATATTTCTTAACGACTTCATAAGCGAGATATGTGAGCTTTTAAGCGCAAACCAAATTAGTGAAGAGAGATAGTCACAACGAGATTTCGTAACGTGTAATACCATTTTACAGAAGAGCGTAGACAATATTAAATGCTGCAGGATTAATATACTATAGTCTGACAAAAAACGGTATATAACGGATAATATATATATATATATTTAGGGGTGCCACTGTTCCGTTCGTATGGCAACCCGCCGCAACACGTACAGAGCGTTTGTTTACAGTAAACGTCAAAACATGGATTCCATTTTCTGAAGGTTGCCAGTAGTAAAAAAATAGTTCCATTTGTATACTTTTTGGCAAGCTATAACATGATTGAATCTTGTTATATGTGAAGATACCAATACCTTTCGTTTCATATATTTCTTTATCATTTGTGTTTGTTTTATTTTTTGGCTCCTTTCATAATGATTAATATTGATTTTAGGGTTCCGTACCTTAAAAGGTAAATAGGATCACTTTGTTGTCCGTATGTCTGTCTATCTGCCTGTCTGTCAAGAATTTATTTAATTAATTTCAAATTATTTTATTTAAATAATTTTAGGATTTTACTTATATTTATGTAGCTGATACTGTAGCTGTGGTTACCTGTAATAAGGTGAACAGTTACTCATGATTACAATTGTTTATTATAATATGTGTTTTCATCTGTTGGTGAACCAAATAAATAAAAAAAGAATGTTGCGTCGATGTATAATGAGTACCTGTGTGCGGTAGCGACGCGAGGCGCTGGGCCGGGAGCTGCCGTCGCCGGTGGGCTCGCGCTACCTCGGGGACAGCGACGACGACCTGCTCGACCTCGAGAGCAACCACACGCACTACAGCGACTCCACTAACAAGTACAATTATAATACTTCTTCTTCTATTTAAGAGTTTTACTCTTGTCGGTGCAGCCGATGTATTTCCCTCCACTTCTGCCTGTCCAGTGCTACTTCTTTGACCTCCCTATAAGACGTGACGACTATCTTATCCTTAACTTGCTTGATGTAACTTATCCTTGGTCGTCCCCTGCCACGCCTTCCTTCTATTTTACCTTCCATAATTTACAATATAGGAATTTTATAAATACAATATAGGAATACAATTATACAAATAATACTACCATACTTATATTATAAATGGGAAAGTAACTCTGTTTGTTTGCTACCTTTTTAAGACTAAATGGCTGAACGGATTGTTATAAAATTTAACAAGGACATAGATTTTATCCTGGGGAAGGGAAGGCTATCTGTTGTCTTTAACAAATGTAAAAGAAGACTCAGTGAACAGCTAGTACTTATTTATATGCAGGTCGTAACATAAACACGACCATTCTTACAAGCTTTTATTTAATTTCACCTGTCCGGTGTGTGTGTAACCAATGTTGCAAGTTAAATTTGATCCACTCCCCAGTGTTCGATTAAGCCACAATTTGACATACACTTTTGGTTCCGTAACGATGCACGCTTACCTAAATTTTTAAATCAATATGGCGGACATCACAAAATGGTGATTTATCATTCCCCAGTAACCCATGTGATATGGGTAAAAATTAAAGGGCTTGATGAGCGAAACGCAGTTAATTAAGTAGGGCGCATTGGGAACTACCGTGCTGACCATCAGTAGGGCGTATGCTTGTGTGACACCTTAGTGATAAAAAAAATCTAACCCACTTGTTAAGGTTTGCATACCTCGAAAGAAAATCGGCGAGTTAATATGTATGCCTATTTTGATCTGTAACTTCTTTCCCCTCGCTTTCTTGGGAGTGTTTTGTGAAAAGGGACGGAAATGCATTACAGGAAGCCGGGAAACAGTGTTGCCAGTTTAGCGACTTTGACACTAGAATTAACGACTTTGTTAACAAAAAACCGGTGGGGCTGTCAGATGTTTTCCTTCATATTAAGCGACTACTGTACAACTCGCAATTTTTTTAAATACATGTAAACATCTTGATACAAAAATTTCGTGTTTCTCCTATTCTCTTTTATTCTAAAGAAATCCAAAAAAAAAAATTAACATTTTTTTATGCAATTCATCCAATGACCGTATGTATTATAGGGTACGTTTTGTTTTAAAAATACTCTCCTAATAGTAAGAAACGTGTGTTGGTATGCTGATTGTCACCTTTATATTAATAAAAACGAGGAGATAATGTCAATATGATGGATATAAGTGATCTACCAATTGTTACTCTCAAATTCTAGGAAATCTTATATTATATGTGATTTATAGTGTCGATTCTGTTGTTCAAAATTACTAACTCAACTAATTTGACAGGTCTAAAAAGACTTGCTATCCCTTTCTCATGCGCGCAGTTAAATAAGGATGGCAATATTTTTATACCGGTCAAAATGATTTAGTTTAGTAATTTAGAACAACAGAATTTACGATTAGTACAAATTAATGTTAATATAAACTTTATCTGTAGGCATCTACGGTTTACAATTCCAACCGCCTCGGAATCCGGGTCGACTTCGTCCCCGTCTACCGTCCAACATTTGGAACCGGTGAAAGAGAGCGAACGATCAGTCTCAGCGCTTGGGGAGAAAGAGATGGACCTATCTATCGACAGTTTCGTTACTACCACATCCCACGCTATGGTAAGTTAAATTGCCCTTGCTTAGCATCTAATAGTGCCTGGCTGGAGGCCACCTTGGTCTCGCCTTTGTCCGGTTAAGTAGCAAAAGTTCCCGGAACTCACGCTACGAGAGACAATAAAAAAAAAAAAAAGATTCGTAAAATTGAATGTGCATCAATTCAACGCAAAACAGGATTGTTTTAACGCGGTCAATCTGCATCTTTAATCACATAAAATGAGTATGTTATACATAAACAGGGAAAAATATTGTGTAGGTAAGCCATGTTGAATCACACCAATATAAGTTTTATTAATGTAATGTTACATGTTTTTACGAAGCGGGAAGACATTAAATTTAATAATTGGGCTAGCGGAAGCTGTATTCATATTTTTATAGCTTGATGTGAGCGAAAATAGCCATTAGGTCAAACTATTACGACATGCGATATAATTATTTTATTGTAAAAGGCTTGGTAATACAAAGTTATATTTGCCCCTGAGATACGCACACAATTTAGAAATGATATGTTATTAAACGCATATTTATTTGTAATTGAATTTCGCGTGATCTCCGGCCATTTATTAGCATTCAGAGAAATTTCTTTCAGGGATCGTCTTTATAAAATTAAAATAAATATATGGCGGGCTACTTCACGTGGCACCTTCCGTATTCTTAGAAAAATATTAGCAACGCATAATTTCAATGTAAAATATTAAAGAATATGGTTAATATTTCAGACTGACATCCATCCTATGGAGTCGCCACCTAAGAAACTGGCTACTGAAGCTTTACTGATGTCGAAGAAGATCTACAAAGATACAGTGCGGGCTAGGTACGTAATTTGCTTAGAATTATAGGAAAAAAAACGGAACTGGCGATACTTCTGGGACGATTGCAAAAACCGAGTTTTTGTAATTTGAGACAGATTATCGTAAGCATGATTAGTCACACTACGAGCTTTACGCTGATGGAAAAAATCTTGACGAAACCTGCATACGTCTGAGAAGAAATTCTAGGACTTAAGTACGTACGACACGTTGGCACCAAATTATCTTCGGTGGAAAGTGGGTGCTGTAATATCTCTGCCTACCCCTTGGGGTACCCTTGTAGGAAAGCGTGAAGATATTATCGTAAGCATCAGAGCTTCGTTTATCTTGGGATCATTGCCAAAATTCTACTCATAAATGTGTTACCTTACGGTAAGCGGTGATTGGATGATAAGAGAAATTGGCACAACTTGTCTGAAATACGCATTGACTCAGTGTAAGTTCTCGTGTTTGTTGAACGATTACCAACTTTATGTGCGGTCCAAAATCATGCTAGCCATAGACTGTGAAACCAACGTGACAGCAAATACTTAGTTGTTTTGCAGGTGGTTTTGCTGCCGAGCCACATTTACAGTGTAGGCATGATGTATTATTGAACGCAAATTCATTTTTGGGTCAGCAGGTAGGCTTGGCAACACGCGAGTGATACTCTAGTCTTGCAAGGGTTTATAGGCTACGGTGGTCGCTTACCACCAGGCGGGCCGTAGGCTTATTTGCCAACGTAGCGGTATGAAATAATAATTTGTTATCCCTATTCAATTCAAGATATAAGAACGCTATAAATCCCCAACTTGGTTCCCTTTTTCTCCTTACAGACGATCTCTGTCAATATCAGCTGACAGCAGCCTCTCAGGAGACCCTAACACCTCGATAGAAAGCATCGCAGACATACCCATGCCTCTCTTCGTCCCACAATACACAGACAGGCGGCAAAGGATGGAGACAGACCAACCTTCACAAACACATCACGACTATCTAACCGTGTCCGTGACAGAGATGAAAGATACAGAAAGCAATGAGAAAGAAAGAGCAATAGAAATTGAGGTACAATCCCCAATGACGCCCAAGGGCAGGAGGGGGATCCGGTCTATTGGCGAAAGTACCCCGTTGGTTAAAAGGTAAGATATATATGTCACCGGAACATAACAAGAACCGCAAATTTATACATTTCCTAGGAATTTTATCAACCTTCGTAGGATTCTAAACGAGAGATTAATTGTATTAATTTACGCCCACATTTTCGCAAATTAATAAACTTACCGAACAAAAAAAAAACAACCAACGTCGGCTAAGGCGGGTTATCCGCTACGCTTCGCACCCGCCTTAGCCTTCTAACCAATCACGGCCATGTCGGACTACAATGTTACAAACGGTGAACGTAAATTAATACAATTAATCTCTCGTTTAGAATCCTACGAAGGTTGATAAATATCCTAGGAAATGTATAAATTTGCGGTTCTTGTTATCTTCCGGTGATAGATATATTAAGGAAAAAAGGACCTTTAGTTTATCCCAAAATTTAAAATGATCCGGTTTTTATTTCAATTCTTTTTTAGATATGAACCTTTTGACATTAATAAACACAGAAATAGAATTAGTGTTATCGGTCTAGCCGTTCACGCGTGATGCCGTGACCCAGGAAACAATATAATAGATTATCCTTTCAAATATTTAAAATCTATTGTGCCTTATCCTGCGATTTCGAATTGAACGGGTTCGTCCGCACATTTGATTCTAAAACGCAGTTTCGACCACATGTAATTATATTATTATTTGATAAATTTTACATATGACTTGGTATTTGATATTTCGTATCAGAACCAATACAGGGTTCTAGATTTTCTATGCAAATCTGACATTCAAATATATTGAATATCGTTATACAGATTTTGCCTAAAAATAAATAAATAGTCGTTCTATCCATGATTATCAGAAACCCATCCCTAAAGGGGATGAGTCATTTTATCAGGGGATGAAAGTTGAATGAAAATGTGCCTAATTGCAAGCGGGTTACGGAGCGTCATATATCATAATTCTTTAATTACTTCTTAATATTTCCAGAGGCAGCTCGGTGACACCAGAACGACAGGAATCTCCCATTGCGACACCGTTACGTAGTAGGGGTACCAGGTACAATCAACATGATACTTATATTATGTTTCTTGGAAAATTAATTAATTTTAACTTGAAAGAACTAATATCCGTAAATAATTTTATAGTTCCATCAGAATTTCAAGGCCGCTAGAAATATATAAAAAAAATATAACTATATTATTCTGTGAACATTATTCTGTAATGATTATTATTGCATGTTAAATGCGTGATACAATTTTAGCTGTTGGCATATACTAATAATAATTTGTAATCCAGCCTTAAATTATTGTGTCTCAACTGTCTTGTTTTGCGCTGTAAATAAATAAATTAAATATTACAGGAGCCGGTCTCGAACCCCCGAACTGAGTCCTAGATCCTCCCCTCTAGCTCCTATACCTGAGCAGCCGAAACAAGAAGTCGAAAGCGAACCGCATGCCGAAAAGACAACGCTTAGTCTTCCAAGACAATTGAGGTACTTAGTTATGTCTATTTCGAAATACGTGTTGGTTTTAAGTGATTTCACTAGCCTAATATACAGTATACTAGCTTTTTCACTGCGTCTTCGCTCGCTTGAATATATGTTACTTAGTTATAATATAGCGATCGACTGGTGAAAGTAAGAATTTTTAAAATCGGAATAGGGGAATATTATATACATTACTAACAAAAAAACAAATCTTAATCCAATATGGCTCAAGTCACAAGATGCCTATTTATAATTTCCAAATTAACCGCTATGATCACGACATAATTTAAAACAAAGTCTGTCTGTCCCTATGTATGGTTAGATCTTTAAAACTACGCAACGGATTTTGATGCGGTTGTTTTAATACATAGAGTGATTCAAGTGAATGGTTTTAATGTAATTCATTTGTATTTTTAAGGTATTTCACTTATATGGCTGACGTGCGAAGCCGGTGCGGGTCGCTAGTATAAGTATACAATGAATGGGCTTGATGACCGATTAAAAATTTGTATAAAAAAAACCTTTTTTGACTCAACTCGTCATCTTCAAAAAGTTTGCGCTATATTTTATTTCACGTCATTAGGAGCAGACTCCGCACCCCGGAGCGAGTGGAGAAGAATATAATGGAATCTCCTAGGCTGCCAGTAATCACGGAATCACCGACTAAGTCGTCCAGCAGTGAATCTTCTTCTCCGTCTAGTCGGCGCAGCCTCAGGTAAATTTAATCATAATATTAATACGTGATCAAAATTTTCTTGGCAACTATCATAAAAAAGAGTATTTTTATGAAAATAATGTTTAAAGTAGTTTCTTTTTGTTAAAATAATGGTTTTAATGCATATTTAATAAAATGATTTACTCTCCGCACTCCTACGCCATATAAACTTGTGCCAATTTTTTTACTACTCCATGTAATTTGCTTTTAATTTGTGTGTGTTTGACGGTCTCTAATTGGTCATTCATGTTGCTGGCGTTCGTAGGCTATCCGATGCTAAACGTGTAATATTTTAAGCTATGGTGCATTAGGATTGTCAATATAATAATTTATAGGAAATACTCCTATACTCTTACATATATCTATCCGTGACCCACATATCACACATTAATTATTATTATTCTTATTTAAGGTAATATTTCATTTGTTTTCAGAAGTCGGTCTCGTACACCTGAAGTTGAAATAAATCCTGAACAATCTTTGAAAGCTAGCCCGCGCAGTTTGAGGTAAGCACTTTATTTAATTGTCTACTGTATAATATATCAAAACTGTCGTCTGTATATCTATTTGTTTGATTAAAATTATATTTAATTTTAGGAGTAGATCCAAGACACCGGAGAAGTTAATGTCACCCAAAAAAGAACCAAGTAGGACCAAAAAATCATTATCAAGGATTGTGTTGGAAGCGAACACCTTCGCCAAAACTAAAGCTATAGAGAAAGACGAAGCTGCGACACCTACTACATCAGATATAGCCATCGAATGCACGCCGATGAAGAGCTTCAAACAAGTGACTAGTCTCATGGATGTAACCCTATCTCCTATAGTCAACAAATCAGTTTTACAGAGCTCTACTGATAGTGTACTCTCCGAAACTGACGGAGACGCAAAAGCAACTGATAAAAGTTCAGCTGAATTAAAACTACCCGCTTTTACGACGGTCCATGAAATTTACTACGAAAAGTCTGTGTTGCATAGTTACGAGAGCACTATTGCTGAATCATCCCAAAATATTGAAGAAAAAGACAAGGATGATTCCAAACTGAAATCGCTACCGGCCTTTACGACAGTGAATGAAACTGAGTTCCAAAAATCTGTTCTATGTAGTTACGAAAGTAGTGTAGCCGAAACTTCGAGTATACAAGAAATGACCGAAGAAAAAAAGGAACAAATAACATTACCTAAACCATTTGCAGAATTCGCAGCAATGATTGATACTGACTTTGAAAAATCCGTTCTGAGAAGTCACCAGAGCAGCGTAGCTGAGAGTTCACATGACACAAAAAAATCTGATAAATTGGAGAATGCAAGTCTAATAACCAATGATAGTGACGTAGAAATTAAAGATAATCAATGGATAGAGAGCCAAGAATCAGCAGCAGTAATACAGAAAGAGAAAGAAAAGATAGTAGAGATAGAACGGGAGATCAATGAGTTAGAGGGTGATATGTCTGATGATGAACACATGGAAGTCACTGACGCTTCCAGTGATGAAGAAATAGTTGAGGGCGAGGGTGATGAAGAAAGTGATGATGATGATGATGAAGGTGAAAGTGAAATTTCGAGTGAGGTATGTTTTGGTTTTACTAAATTAGTTGGGAAATAAGCATATTATAGTGCCGATGCCGAGTACTCTGATTCGTATGTTTTTTTTTAAGTGTGAAAGACAAAAATCACATATTTTTATTTAAAAAATCTTAAGTTTCATGTAGTATTTAAATCAAATAACATAATTCTATTTAGTACCTACCAAGAAATGAACGTTTCGTAATTACATAGGTTACTTTTTCTAGAAAACCAGTTGCATGACCTGCTGGTAGTACCAACAATATGTTTTCAAACCATAATATTTAATTTTAGGAAGGATCATCAGGCTGCGATGAGTTAATTATATCAATCAAGGATACAGACTCGGACACATCGAGCTCTGATACCCAAACTGATGAACCGACTTCAACAGACAAATGCAATACTGTCATCGAATTAAAAATCAAAGAAGGCACAAACGATATATATGTGGATGTAAAAGATGAAAAAATGGAAACACAGGATGGCAATAATGATAAAATTGTGGTCGAATTAGTTGATAAAGATCATAATGTTATTAATACAGCTACAAGTGATTCGTTGAATCAAGGCCAACTGTCCATTCTTACTGATGATAATTCAGTCATATCAGATAAATCTGATGTAAATCTTAATTATTCTGATGACAAAACTAAAGAGACTCAAGTTGAAGAAAGCGGCAATATGAAGGAAACTTCAAAAGAAGCAGGTAACTTAAAGTATTTTATTGACACTTACATGTTGAAGAGCAAATATCTGGTAGTGGTGATCACGTGTATATAGTTAGAATTATTTCTCCTCATATAACTATCATAGTTCTTCAATATAGGACATATCTGCTAGTACTTATCAGTAGGAGCCTTAAAATGTGTTATGTGAATATTTATCAATTATTAAAGGTAGAAAATATGAAGAGACTTTGTTTCGAAAGAATCATACATAGTTTCATCTCGTAATGTTGGCTTTTAATCAAATACACTTAAAATAACATAAATATAATGTTGCAGTATTATTTTTAAATCGCTTCCAGTAAGTAAACTCTCGTTTAAAGTAGTAATAACAGTGGCGTTATCAATTGCAGTTTAATAACTTCTTAACAACAGTAAATCTTATTTTTTTACTGTAATGCACTCAATTGAAGGTACTTATATATACATTCTATCTTACAGAGTCACAAGATATCCAAATCAACGTTAAACTCGATGAGGCAGGGACATCTTTCCCTATAACTATCGAAGCAGTTCCCAATCAAGATAGTGAACCTCCTAATGTTGCCGTCCCTATTGAAGTCGATGTGGTTGACTCTACTGAATATGACACGAATGTCACCAAACCAAAAGAAATTGTGGCTGAAGAAATGCCAACTGCAACACAAAATCTGAATGATAACTTAGAAAAATTAAAAGAGACAAAAGCCGATGAACCGGAAAAAGCAACTGAAGATCCAAAAGAAGCGAAATCTACAGAATCTGATCAACGCAAAGAAGAAAAGCACTCTAAATCAACGGAAGACTCTGTAGAAATGGAAATTGCATCTGAAATACCGAAGCGTACACGTAAACGTGTTAAGTCTACGTCCTCGAACAAATCAATTAAAGAGACAGAAATCTTTGAAGAAGCTATAACTCCAGTTAGCAGAAAACGCTCTCAATCCAACGCTTCTACCAAATCTGTTGATCAGACAACCCCGGAAAATGTAGAAAGTTCTAGAAAAGTAGAGCAAAAGATACCAGAAGCGGAAGTAACTCCTAGAAGTAGAGCTAAAACGCCTACCAGTGCTGACGTTAGAAAGATTATCACTAGAAGAATGTCTCGAGAAATGTCGGACAAACTAGAAGATTCTCTGGAAGAAGGTAATCTTACTCCAAAAAGACGCACCGCACGTTCTAGAAGCAAGAATTTCGATGACAACGAGAGTGTAGCTTCTGAGAGTTCTATAGAAAAACCAGCCGTAAGGAAAGGGAGGAAATCTGCCCTGGCTACGAAATCAGATTTAGCGGTGATACCTGATAACGAGAGTGTTGCTTCTGAGAGTTCGGTGAAGAGTGAGGATATTGAGAAACCAGCTGTAAGGAAGGGAAGGAAATCTGTTCTGGCTACCAAACCAGATTTGTCGGTGATACCTGAAGTGTTGACAGAGGAGAGTAGAGATGATGCTGTTAGCGATTATTCTACGTCTAGGAGGTATGAATATCTATTTTTATAAATACTTAAACTCTATCCCTTTGTCATGTGCGGGGTTAAATAAGGCCTCAATCAATCGTCGTGAGACCTTGTAAAATATTATAACACTAGCGATCCGCTCCGGCTTCGCACGGCCAGGGTTAGCCATTACCTACAAAACATAAATTCATTATATGTATATAAAAACTTTCATTTTGAATCACTCTATCCATAAAAATACCTGATGCTTAGTTTTAAAGATCTAAGCATACATAGTGCAGACAGAAAGCGGGAAGCTACTTTGTTTTATACTATGTAGTGAAGCAGTAATTTTGTTCTTTCCAACAGACTGACTCGAACTCAAAAAGCGATGATGGGCGCTCGATCCCCGAGTAGAGCGGGGTCGCGAGTCAGCGTCGCGTCTGACTTGCCTGAGCAGGACCCACCCGCGCCCGCCTTCGACGTGCAACCCATTGACAGAATCTCCCTGCTCAATAAGACTGACTTCGAAGGTAATATGTCCACGTAACTCATTCTGAAGGTAATCTATACAACTTGACTGCTCATCATGTCGCTGGCCTTTATTTGGGGTCCGCGCTAAATGCCTTTTGACGCCATTTCTGTAGCCATCTCGGCGTTAACTCCACATGTCCTTCCTTACACTGTCCATCCACCCCCTGTATCTGTCCACTCTAAGGTTCAACATTTTCTTGGTGACATGTGACTGCTGAAAAGCTAAAATGTACTCTTTGAAATCTAAGGTAATTAGTTATAGAGGCCTATTTTAAATATTCGTTTTATGAGCTTTCTGTAGATAGCATCACACTTTTATTACTTAGTTTTAAACAATGCTCAAGTTTTCAATTTTAATATATATTTTTTAAATGGGTCCCTTTTTAATGCCTGTAGATGATTTTGTGTATTTAGTATGGCCCTAAATGTCTACGCAAGATAGAAGCTACTTGGCTTTTTTTGCACTTTATCCGATCAGTTTGCCCCTAAAGTAGATACTAAACAAAAGACTTGCTAATTTATTTTCTTATTAAACTATTGTACTTGGCATGCCTGGTAGCGCCTCTCTTTCGTCTAGGCAAAGTTTTTTATACCAGTAACTTTCTCTAGTTAATTAAAAATATGCGGCCCGGCCGACGACGGTATGGCCTGATCTTGAAAAATTGCTAGATTAGGAAAATTGATTTAGTTTAGATGCTTCAAATATGCATTATAAATAATTCGTTTTCAAAAGAGCTGTTTTTTTCTTATTTTTTATTGTAATGGGATACCTGTATGCCTCCCGATATGGTCCGACGGTATTTTCAATACATACTGTAGAAAATATAATTGCGTGAGAGACTTCTTTTTACGTGTACATCGGTGCCAATTCTGTTGTTAAAATTATTAAAATTGAATAATTTGACAAGTCTAAAAATATTGCCATCCTTATTTAACCCAGCACATGAGAAAAGGATAGCAAGACTTTTAGACCTCAAATTAGTTAAGTCATTTTGAACATCAGAATCGACACCATTAATTGTTTAACTGTAATTTAAATCAATAGTGCAATCTAATAAGTACACGACTGTTTAATTATTCTGCACAAACTAGTGTCACATTAATTTTCTTTATTTGCTTTTACTTACAATAATAATCCTAGAGATGTTAATTGTACAACCCACTTCGCACCAACAGTAGCAGCAATGTTTATGCATGTAGCGTTCGCATGGCTACCACCCCATTAACCCACGCTGACTAATTGGTTGACTAGGCTCCCCCGACGCGGAGGAACTGCACAATATGTCGCCGGAGTCCATCGCTTCTAGCGCTTCAAAGCAACGCTGTGAGTATTTACTGTGTCTTATAGGTTGTGTTGGCAATAATATAGATTGTGGGAGATCTATAATGTGGAGATCCTAGAAATAGGAACTCATCAATGACATCGTACAATGTTCCTAATATTATTAATTGCTTGCCATTTTCATAGCAAAGTTTGTATAAACAATATCTTATTTATGTTATGTTGTTACCAAAATTTGAACAATTAAACATTTTATCCTATTGTATTGATTGATGTGAAGATTGAGAATTTTCACTTTACCCGATTGTGTATATCGCCAGCGTGTGACATTTTACAAAACAGTGACACAAAACTATTAATCACACTACTATCATGGAAACGTTTGTGTGTGTGTTTGTAGCGTCTTCACGCCTCAACGGCTGAATAATTTGTATGATATTTGGAATGGAGATTATATGCTGGATTAACTTATAGGATACTCATTCTCCCGGAAAATTGTGTGGTTCCCGAGGGTAGTAGAACCATGCGGCGGGTAAAATCAAGTGTAACGATATACCTATTATTTACTACATTTGTACAGACAGCCGCGCCGCCTCCGAGTCTAGATCAGCGCCAAAAGCAGCCAAGATTGGCAGGAGAGTTTCCGTGGATGTGGGTGGGTAATATAAGCACAGTTCATTAAAACTTGGGCATGTTTTCAATGTAATGACATGAAAACGGGTCTTATACGCGTTTTTTTTTAATTTAATTTAATATCGCGTATAAGACCCGTTTTCATGTCATTACGATGTGTTTAAATCGCGAAAGTTTAAAAATCAGTATGTTTTCAATGCTTCGGAATCCTACATATACATGGTCCGCACGTGCCCAGGGTTTTGATTTGGTACCCACCCGGTAACGCCTTGATTAATTCCTTGGTAAACTGGCTTTTAAATGTTAATACAGTATTACATTACTGCAACACGGCGTGAAAATAGAAGCAAAAAAATTGTTTTTTAATCTTTCCTTTTTCGGGATTAAAAGTACCATATGTGTCCAAACCATATGTTTTTAGTTTTAATCATAATGAGTAGCAGTGGCGTAGCATGCACCCTGTATCGAAATAACAAAGGTAAAAGCTTTTTCCCCGGGTAGAGTTTAAGAGAGACTGTGGATTAAACTTAGCGAATTTTTGCTTACACACGTTCGGGGCCTCGGTAGACCGGGGACCTCGTATCATAACAGCGGTAGTTACGTCCCGATTAGTAGCATTGTAGTTACATATTTATATGATACTAGCTGCCCGCCCCGGCTTCGCACGGTACAAAATACTTCGTGTACAAAATATTTGATAAATGTCTATATGATCCGAAACTACTGGACCTTAATTTATGGGGATGAAAAATAAATGTTGTCCGATTCTCAGACCTACCCAATATGCACACAAAATTTCATGAGAATCGGTCAAGACGTTTCGGAGGAGTTTAATTACAAACACCGCGACACGAGTATTTTATATATAAGATATATAATGTAGTAGCCGAGTCCGAGGATCGGTCTTCCCCGGGGCTGGATAGTCCGGCGCGCGGTCGTCGCGCCTCCTTCAACCGCGCCTGTGAAGCGCTGCATACTCCTAAGGGGCGGAGGCCTTCTACAGACTTACGGGTAAGTCATATCAATCAATCAAATCCTTATTCAATCGAAATACTTTACATACCGACATATTTTACAGAGTGATTTGGTAATTTTTTTGTATTGTAATAATGAATACTGTAGGTGAGTTTCGTTGATTTGGACTATTTTACTTATCTCGCAGCAACAAGATAAATAAAGGTATACATAATCTGTTTATTCATTATATATCGTAGATAGAGAGAAAAGATAAATATGCTCAGTCAAAATTGCTGTAAGAATAGGTAGGTAGATTGAACCTGAAATTAGATGGAATTACGAGGATGTCGTTTTGACAGCGGATTTCGTTGTTTATATTAAGCTACGAGATCAGTATCCTTATCAACAATAACTTTCGACTACGTATCCGTATCGCTTTCGACTATTTTTGTATGAGAAAAATAAAAAAAAGGCACCAAAAATTCGTATGAAAATTTTGACAATTAGAGAATCGGGCTACAGTTATCCGGGTAGGTATGTGTGATGTTGAAGGCGTATTATGATAATGTACAGAACACGGAGGGTAGTCCCCTGCGATCTCCGGCCGGCTCGGAGGCAGAGGTGGCGACTCCGGCCCGAAGGACGGCGCGTCGCGGCTCTGCACAATCCGCCTCCACACCAAGCAAGCCCGACACTGGCAAGAGGTAACCACTAAAACTACCAACAACAGTTGAAAATCCCCAAAAATGAGGTTTCGGAACCACACGCTTTTGACGGTGAAACGATATATTTGTTAAACATAAAAAAGTTAAAAATAGACTACTAAGTTAAAAAACAAGCTCAGATAATCCTGGTCAGGATATTCAGATAAAGTAATAAAATTATTGTATTGTCATCGGTCCTTAATACGTGTGCGAATTCTTAATTATCATAATTCTTGAAGTCGGTAAAATCGACATTGAAAGATCCCGTTTCATTGACAGATACATCCACATATACAAACAGATGAACCTCAAAAACGCGGGTTAAACACTCTGACATCAGTTGAACCACTTTTATATCAAAAATACTGATATAGCGTGAAATAACATCTAAACACTATGTCGGTTGCACGCTTACGTGTCGCCAACACATGCCAAGACAATATATTATTACTATCTCGTTATTTCTTACGGAGCACACTTCGGAAGAGGAATATGAATGATCGTGGTTGATATACATATAACTGGATTACAGTCATGTTGTTTTAATTTAAATGTTCCTTTTTCAGAACTAAGAAAATGCCGGTCATAGAAGAAAGTAAGGATACTAATAAAAAATAGTTTAATGATAAGTTATTCTTTTGTGTTATAATAATTTAAGCTTGTATTTTTTTTGCATTTAATGTATTAAAATATTAATAATATAAATAGTGCGTTTTAAATGTGAATACAGAGATGACGCTTGAAACAAAATCATTTTGCACCAACCGAACCTGGAAAACAGCATCATAAGAGATGTTGAAAGTAAAGATAAGATTAATAAGGACCGGCTTCACTGGCTGGGAAAGTATTATAGGTAAAGAAAGTTGTTTGTAAAATGTATATTTTATTTCATAATCAGTCATGTTAATCTCACATGTCGGTAAGTAACCTCAATAATGTATACGTATCAGTTTTACATTGTTGCATTGATTTATATCGCGTATTGTTTTCAATGAAATTGACATGCGGTGTTATGATTGATAATCATGATTTGATTTGTAAGGACAGAAACGAGTATAGTTTTGCGTTATAAAAGAAGACAGAAAATAATAATCTAATATATTGGGACGGAACGGAGTGCATATCTACAAATTTTATCGTAAATAACAATTTATTGCAATTTAACCGATATCTTAAGTTTATAGAATAAATACGAACTGCTCAGTCCCAGCATTGCAATACCAATATATAAGTAATAGCTCCAAGAATAATTAATTAAAATTCCATATTTTTGGATTGATTTATGTCTCCTTCACGTTGCTATACATGGCCACGCTGTAAGTAAGAAAAACTTTCAACTACGTATTCTCGTATCTCTTTCACGCTTACAGTCCTGGCAGAGGTATGACATTAGCCACGCTACTCGCACAAGTTTAGGTTCCAACACGACTGATAGTGAGTTTATCACTAACATTACCATTCTTCAGGCACATTTTATCCTTGATTTTATCAAATCGATCGTATAACAAATATGTAGGTACATAGAAAACCCTCGACGTCTCAAGTCAAGCGAGCTATCGTTGAGCCGCAGTGACAACATTTTAATGCCTAAGTAATTGCTACACAAAATATTTTATACACAAGTAAATAATAGGAACAAATTATAATACAGTTAAATTTGAATAAAAATAATATATATATATATATATATATATATATATATATATATATATATATATAAAACGAACCATCATTTTATAATGTAAGAATATTCTTTATATGTGTTCCCGTAACATTCAAATCTCGACAAGTTTCCATAATACTTTCTCAAGGATTAGGAATTCAAATTTCCGAAATGAAATCCCGTTTTAAACTATGAATGTCTTTAACACTCGAAACGCCATATCATTAAGTTATAAATGATGTAAGATTTTTCATTTCTTAGAACTGTACTGATTAAAAACATTACCTTGAAGTATATTATCTTCATTACAGCAATCACAAATTTCTTGTCACTACTACCACGACTCTGTACGGACAAAAATACAAAAGGAAATTTACTATGTTTGATTTTTCATTTCGTCATAACTTTTCAATGATCTTCTAATATGACCTAAGGCGGCAAGAGGCACACTCTTTCTCAAGACTACGTCATTCAAATCGACATTTTAGAATTGTTTCGTGTGCATTTGTTATCTTTTTGACCATTAATTTATCACAAATCTGTTTATCTTCCGGTTTCAATAACATCGTTTCTTTACATTCCACCACTTCTCTTTTCCGTCTAGCGACTGTCTCATCATTTTTATGCTTTTGTACATTGGAATTTTTGTCACTTTGAACGTTATTTAGCTTATTCTCAACCTGTTCTTTGGCTTGAAAATTCAGTAAAGGCATATTCACAGCATTTTCTTCTATCTTTCGTGCGTCTTCTCCTTGTTTGTAAGATTGAGGTTCGTCTGGCGAATGCAAATGTTCTTTCGATTCAACTTTTTTTTCAATAGGATGTACTTCTTGACCCGAATTTCTAACTGGAATAGTATCTTTCACTACATTTTTTACTTCGTTTGCTTTCATTTCGTCTGGTGGATTACGAGCCGGGTTGTATTCAATTTGATCTTGACCAACAGCAGCTTGTACTGGCTCTTGAGAATGTTCTATACCATTAACAATATTACCTTTATTAATAACATTCTGAACATTATTATGCACTGGAGCTACTTTGTTCATATTATTTACTTGCAAATTAGATGCTTTCGGAACATCTAATAGCTTATTATCTTTGGATTCCACAAACACGGGTTTTTCTTTGATGTCTTGTATAGCTTCTATCGTTTCAACAGCCTTCTTAGCAATTTCCTGTACGGCTTCATTTGTCAGTTTCTCTAAGCGATCGGATTTTTTTAACTCTTCCTGTGCTACAGGTTTATCAGTAACTCCGCCAATACTTTGTATTGCCATATTTGCAATCTGTTTTATACTCTCCACGGCAATTTTCTTAGCTTGGTCACTGTCTTCATTTTTATTATGTTGCAACTCTTGCTTAGTTTTAATAATCTCGTCTAAAATTTCCTTTTGTTCTTTAATTAACTCTTTCTGTTCTTCTCCATGCTGTTTTATAGTTTCTATCAGTTGTTTCTGTTTGTTTATTTGTATTTTGTCCTCATTAGATGTCGGTTTCGTTTCTTCTTTAGGTTTGTCAACGATATTATTGATCTCCTCATTATTATTAATGTGGCTATCGCCATTGGCTACATTGACTCCATTTAATTTAGTAATTACATTCTTGGGATGTGTTTCAGATGGTTTGTCAATATCTTTTGCCGGCTCTGGTACGGCTTTAAGCTTTTTGCTCTCATTCTTTTGTATATTTTGTGCAGCCTTTTCCTCAGAATTCGACTCGGGCGGTACAGGATTAGGAGGCTGCACTTCAGAATCTTTTACTATTTCACTCTTCAATACATTATTCACAGGTATTTGATCATTGGACAATGGTTTCGCTACTAATTCTGAAATATTTATTAAGTTATTAAAATACACTAATGAAGGAACTACTATATATAGGATAGCGGCCCGCCCCGGCTTCGCACGGGTAGACATTTATATCAAATATTTTGTCTACCCGTGCAAAGCCGGGTCGAGCAGCTAGCCTATGTTAATCACTGATAGTGTAGCTTTCTAAGGGTGAAATAATTTTTGAAATCGGTCCAGTAGTTTCGGAGCCCATAGACATTTATCAAATATTTTGACTACCCGAGCGAAGCCGGGGCGGGAAGCTAGTATAATATATAGCCTATGTTACTCAGTGATGATGTAGCTTTCTAACGGTGAAGAATTTTTGAAATCGGTCCAGTAGTTTCGGAGCCTATTCAATACATACAAAAATACAAATCTTTCCTCTTTATAATATTTTTAATATAGATGAAGGAACAACTATATAGGTAAAAAATAGTACCTTCCGTTTTATCCCGCTTTTCAAAGAAATCTTCCACCATTTTATCAATGCGTTCCTGAGTAATATACTTGTCGTCATATCTGTCGAGGTTCTCCGCCGCTTGTAAGTTAGCGTAAGTTCCCAGTACCATTATAATCAGGCCGAGTACTACCACTGCCTGTTAAGTATAAATAACATTATAATTATATTATTTTAATCAAATGACACTCACAACTATCCATTGTAAAATTGAAGCAGATACGTAGACACAGAGAACTATTTCAGAGCACCTGTTTATTTAAAACTTTATTTACAATCAGAGTACAATGGTGGACTTAAAGCTACAGCATTCAGCATTATATTGGATTAATTTCAAGATCTATTTAATTGAAGAAATATTACTCAACTGCATGTAAAAGTCGTTCAGCATTTACAACGTCCGAATATGTAAATCAGAGAAGGGGCAATATATGACAATAGGCAGGAAAATTTTATTGTGACATTCCTTTTCATTTTATCATGCAAATTGGAGTGATATTATTAATTACCAGTCATACATCTGCTACCACAGTGGTAGTCACTAGCCCCAATCTTAAGTTGAGAAGAAACTCTGTGCTATTGAACAGTGGGCTTACTCCGTATGACGGTTTCACGACGAATGAAAAGATTCAGAGATCATTTTAGAAAAAATAAAGAAAAGAATTGTGGGCATAAGTTATGTGCTAAAAGCGCTATTTTTTATTTTGCCGTTACGTCCTAATGACGTCAGAATTGCAACCATACGGAATGATCCGCACACCGATCTTCCGATTGCCAATACAACGCTTCCTCGCCAACTTGTGGAATTTGGCTGCGATCTTCTATAAGGTCGGGTTTTAGACCCTTGCTACCCTTTTCTGGGACATTGGGACTTCTCTTTAAAATCGGAGAAGAATCGTGCCATCACTCTACCTACGCCATAAAATAATTCTTAAAATTTGTACATACCTTAGCCAATACTCTCTCATTGGTGTTCTTAAAAGTGACATTGACGAAGCAAGCGGCGGGGAACACCACGCAGATGAGGACCCCAATAGTGGACCCCACTAGTCCCAGCACCAGCTCAACGTTGGGAATCAACAAGCTTACAAACAGGGCCACGGCTATAATGGCCACTGTTATACACCGGAACGTGGTCTCCGGTATCGAATGGTTGATTATGTGGTCGTGGTGGGAGGAGTGCACCTGAAATTATAACAAGATTATATTGATGGTGGAAAGGAAAAACAAATGAATCGCCACTTTGGTCCAAAATGAGTTTTATATGCAGCTCGATAGGGTTTGGATTCTCTATCAATCTGTCTAGGTTAGAAGCCAATCGGAAACACACAAAACTTCAAGAAATCCATTATTAATAATAAAAAGATATAATCATTTTATGGAAATTTTAAACTCTGAAGAACAATTGGCCAAATGGTGCTTCATTCTAGCAACAAAAACCCGACCGCGTTAAGAATACAAATGAAACTTTTTTTATACCTCTCAGATGGCATACAAACGGCCCACCTGATGGTAAGCAGTCACCGTAGCCTATAGGCGCTAGCACCAAGGGTATCACTAACGCGTTGCACACCACGTTATTGATGAGGACTTTACTACTAGCACAGCGTATCCTTGTGAAGCACTGGCAACCTTACTTACCGCAGAAACACAACAATTATTCATATGCAACGTTAAGCAACTTCCTCGCGGTCAACATTTAGAAGGGGTCGCCGATCTACACCCGTTGTTACCAGTTACCAATTTAAAATCTCTTGTAATTGTAGTCGGAATTCTGAATGCCACCTATCTATTACAGTGCAGCATATAATTATTATTATTATATTTCTTTTATACCACTACGTTGGCACACAAGCATACGGCCCACCTGATGAAGCAGTCACCGTAGCCAAATCGCCCTACCTCTCTTATTTAAAATGCTCATGGTGTGATTAATCAGTGTACTTAAGCTTAGAAAAACTCATTGGTACAGGCCGGGATTCGAACCTGGGCCCATCAGATGACAGGCCGTTGCTTCAAACACAAGGCCACCACGGCTATTTAAAAAAAAATTGCAGCATATAAATAAAAAAAACAAATACCTTCTTATATAGGAAAGAGTAAAGACTAGCCCGGCAAGGAAATATGATGAGAGGAAAGCTGAAGGCGAGAGACATGACGAAACCCAACTTGATGACGTCACTCGCCATCGTGGGGCTCAGGCTCATCAATATATTACCTGCAAACAACGGCAACATGATGCTCATTGCACGAGTATACATAAAACACAGAGCACAACTTCACCATTGTACTTAAGCATTAAGTTTTAAATCTTAACATTATTTATATCAGTCACTTCCCGCCGTCTGTACGCTTAGTCCGTTAAAACTACACAAAGGATTTCAATACGGTTTTATATCTGAAGAAGTTTTTTTTGTGTAATCCATTTAGGTTTCGTATAATACAGAAATATTTAAGTACTACAGGAAATCCGACCTGAGACGCACACATGAGAAGCCGGGGCGGGTAGCTAGTAAATAGATAAATAAAACTCAATAAAGTGATACTATTCAATTGAGATAATAGGGAACTATGATGATCCATACTAATATTGTAAAGAGGAAAGATTGTTGTTTTGAATATGTTTGTATTGAATAGGTTTCGAAACTACTGGACCGATTTCAAAAAATCTTTTGCCTTTATAAAGCTACATTATTATTATTATATTGATACGCGGGCGAAGTCGCTGGGAAAACCGCTAATTGATTATAAATGTGAGGTCGTGCAAAAGCTAAAAATAAAATAATAATGTCCATTACCAGATATGTCATGCGTACAAAACGCTATGTATCCAAACACGCCGAGTGTGAGGTACACGCCAGTACAGATGTTGATCGCGTTCTTGGTCACCACATTCATCTTCTCCAGAGATAATGACGGAAGCGATTCAAATATTTCGAATAGTTGCCTGCAAATATGATAACACGTATTGTATTAACAACTCAAAGCAAACATACATACATATATTTATAAAGATAAATTTATACCACTAAGGTGGCACACAAGCATACGGCCCACCTGTTGGAAAGCAGTCACCGCAGCCTGTACCCGCTAGCAATACCAGTGGTATCACTAACGAGTTGCCAGCAGCATTACTACTAGCCCAGCGTATCCTCGTGGAGCACTGGCAACTTTACTTACCGCAGAAACACAACATGGCCACTACATGGTGATGTAGTGTTGTGTTTCTGTGTGTCTGCTAGTTACTATATCAAGGTACGGTGGTACCTTGATATAGTAATTTAAAGATATATACAACCGACGTATGCGCTTAAAGAACGAATTTTCTACCAGTAAAGTTATAACGCAAGATTGTCGCGTTAAGAAAATTTCTTTTAAGAAATAAAGTCAAGTTATTTGTATTGTACTAACGTTTGGCAGAACAGCGCCATTGATAGAATGGGCACACATTGGAGCACCCCGGCTGGCCGCCATAGTTCCACGCGCCGCTGCCACTCCACGCTGCGCAACTGCGAGGCCGCCTCACCTATTACCTACACACACTTTACAGGATCTACAAACAAAATTCACCAAAAAGGTGTTCTGTGGGCTTCCGTATGATGGTTGCAGTGATTCTAAAGTCATTTTAGAACAAAACTGTGACATTAGTAATCAAAACTGCATTTTTCATGTTGCTGCTACGGCAGAATGACGACAGAACATAGGTAACCTGTACCTGTATATACCAAAAAGATAAATCACTTCAGCCAACAGACATGTTACTAAGCTACTGTATTTATCTAAGCACAAAACAAGTATTAATTAATTAATTGAGTAATAAACTTTTCATAAAAAAAATTCTACTCTATTAGAGGTTATACCTCGACCTTTCTCTAAGATCACAGTCAAATAATAATAATGTTGTGATCTGTTCCTGCCAGTAAGGTTCCCAGATCTCCCAGGATCCGCTAGCAGTAAAGATAGCTAGGTTGCTAGCACAATATCTGTAAGATGCTCCAATCCTATTTTGCTTTACCTCTCTTTATTTAAACGAATGTTGTTACTTGTTAGTTAGTAAAACTTATTTTATTGGTAAAGGTCAATGGATTTGAACCCAGACCAACTCAAATGCCAAGTAGTATAACCTCATGGCCACCACAATTTCTTGTGTTGTGTGAACTAACCTTCATGACGAGACAGAAGTAGAACCCAATAGTTGCAGCGCTAACGTTGCTCAGACTGTCCACGTTCCTCAGAAGGCCGAGCGGCAGCACGCACACAAGGGACACTATCACCATTATTGATGTTCTGCAACAAGATACAAATGTAACAATTTATTTATGTTTTTATACCACTAATGTAGCAAACAAAAATACTGCATTTCAGGTGTATATAATAATAATAATTAATAATAATAATTCTTTATTTCAGGCATCACAGTAAAGTAGAACTACAAATACAGGGCCCATAGATAAATACTTTAATCTAACATATATATATTTATAACTTAATCTAATTTATAAGTATATCGGATGGTAGCACAGGCTATCCAATTAAAAAAATTAAAAATAAAGTATTACCTGGATATTTTTTGTTGTAAGGAGATTATATTACGAACTACATTCACAGATTTTGAAATATGTAGAGATGTCATCAACATGTGGAATTTACACAAAATATGTTATGTATGCCATTCAATCCACTTTCTTACAAAAGTATCCTAATCTATTAGACCATAGAAAGGTTAGAATAAACATTTCCATGTCAAAATCTATCCTGTATATATATTATCACCTTAATATATCACTCTGGTTAATGTTAAACATGTTAGCTATAATTTGGGGGCCGAGATCCCCGACAACCACAAAGTATGCTATGCAGGTGCCCATCAGGAAGCCTATGATGCCAACCTCCACAGCCATCTTTCCCGCAGGACCAAACACATGGAATGCTGGAAGAAACACCATTCATTAAAACTGGCAGTAAATAAGTTACAAATAGTCATGTATTAGTGGTGTATATAGCCTGGTGTAGCAGCTAAACAAATTTAAGAAACATGTATTTCCAAGCCACACTCTTTCAAGGGTAGGCTACAAGTATAGAGCACCATGCCTCTTACCAGCAGCTGTAGCAACCACAACTCTTGACTACATGGTATTCCTATGGGCGTTTTTCCATTACCCGGCCGTTTCCGGGGAAGCAAAAATGTATGAAAATGTATGGCTCGCTTTTTTACTTACCGGCGCCGGCGCCGGCCCGGCATTGAGTCCTGCCGGCGCCGTCGGCGTCACCGGGGTAGCAAGCTTCCCACCGGTGCCGGCTCGGCAAAATTGCATGTGGTTTGCATATTTATATGAATTGTAGCCATGTGAGTGTGTAACTGCGCGGGGCGGGTAGGAGGGCGCGGAGCGGAGGGACTCGTATTTGGTTTTTGGTTTGCTTACAGTGCGTACGCGTCAAGGTCATGGCGTTCAAATACGACATTGTGACTCTTATCGAGTTAGTGGAGGCCCGACCTTGTCTCTGGGACAAAACTAATCAAGCAAGTAAAAATAAAATATTACGAGAGAAATGCTGGCAGGAAGTTTTTGCTTTTCTCGAGACAGGATATGAAGAAATAAAAAATATAAAATAATATATAATATAATAATAAATAATTGTTAAATCTAAACGTAAATTACACTTTACGTGTTGTCGTGCTGAAGTCCGTGTCAGTACTGTACCACTCACCGGGCGTAAACCGACATCGACACCGGCGCAGTGGAAAAACGAAACCCCGGCACCGGTGCCGGTGCACAGCCATGCCGGTGCCGTGCCGGTGCCGGGCTGGCTAATGGAAAAACGCCCAATCGCTTTCAACTATTTTTGAATGGGAAAATTTACATATAGAAATTGTTTCAGAAAATTGTTTTTTTTAGCTGATATACTACAACATACATTCATTATATAGGTATCTGGAAACTTAACTTACCTAAAAATTCAAAATTCCTTCTCCTGGCCAGCAGGGCGGATTTTAACAAGAAGTAACAACATAACCTTGATACTAAGCCCATCAGTAACAAGATTAAGGCTGCGAGTAGGACTCCACACTGAAATATAATAAAAAAAATGACCAAACAGTTAAATAATTTATGAGAGAACTATTTGATGTTTCTCGAAATATACCGACTTAATGCTATTAGATTTTAAGCAACGCAATAAAGGAGATGTAATGTTTATTATTTTAGATAGGAATTTCGTTATAAAAGTAGGAATATGTTAGTTTGTAAGAAAAACATAAAAACGTTTTGTTTGTACACACCTGCTGAAAACAAAACGGCATAGCCAATATACCTACGCCTATGATACTGTTTGCTAATGTAACTGATTGACCTGTTGTCCCCATTGTATTTTCTTAGAATATATCACAATTAATGAAAACACCTACAAAACTCTAAACCAAATACCAATAATACCACATCACATCATTATCTAAACTGACATGACACACGGTTTGTTTTGACAAATTGACATTTCTCAGTTCTGATGTCACTATTGTTGAGTTTAGTTATGGCAACAAAACTCTATTCAAGGACTTTACCTGCCAGTACTATAGAACATAATATACATATTGGAAAAGCCAACTGCCCTACCTGATTTCCAATAAAAACTAAAATCTTCCAATTATTTTACCCGAAGTTCAACAGAATAATTATCTAACCCCTATTATATAGGTATTAAATTAGAGATCTTGATGACCGAATAAAAGCTTGTATTAAAAATTGTTTTAACCCATTTGTAACTGGATGTAAAGTACGTCGGACTCTAGGTTGTGATATCGAGTTCGTCCAGCCATATTTTAAGTAATTGAGTTACAAAACAAAACATACAACATACAAAATTAATTCCATGACTCCCGCGCACCGTATTCTATCTAGACTACGGTTCCTATATAGTAGGTCCCTTATCTGCCTTTAGCCTACCTTGTTCTAAATATCATAATAAACATAGCGTTCCTGTCATGTTGTGACCTCCTAGCTAGGAGACCACATATAAAAAGTGTCCCGTTTTCATTGCAGTGTAATTTAACACTTACTAGCTGCCCCGGCAGACGTTGTCCTGTCAAAGCTATGAATTCATAAATGTCAAATAGGCGTACACCTTTGATTATATAGAACTAAGAACATTGTGGCAACCCCGCAGAAGCCATTAATATTATAGATATACCGCGGAACTATGATTTTATATATTTGACATAATCAAAGTGGCGGAACTTAATAATTCTCTGCACTTATTCCCCTCTACGGCCCTTAGCATATTACATCCATACATACAATAAAAATACAAAGGGTTGGTAGGTATACGGAATAATAAACAACATTCGAAGATTAAATAGATAGGGTACGTAATTTAATGATAATGAATTTGCTACATGTACTCCTTTATACTTCTGGCCAATATTCGATACCAAAGCAAGAATCGAGATGTTGCACGTCGATACACACCTGAACTCCTTTTTATTTGAAGTTTAAACTATTTTCGTTTATTTTCTAATCTAGCTATAGGTAAATCGAATATTGACCAAGTTTTACACATGCACATATTTACCTAGGTACCTATTTTACTACCTATTTTATTTACATCACATTAACGCATTAGTGAAACATTAAAACCAAGGTGGGCATAATAATTTTTCTTTGGCTATACAATCGACCCACATTACATAAATAATAAATAAAAAGATACAACATTGCAGCCTCCAACTTTAAAATTTAACCAATTTTATCAAAACAAGAATATATAAAAGAATAAGGTAAAATTTATTTCCAACTCAACTATACAAGGCATGATAACATGGAACGCTTCTAATTCAGCTAGAATTGTAAATGACAGGACCAGCCAACAAATTAGAAATTATTATTTAAGATCGATTCCTGCTGTCTCTAATTTGTAGATTTTGTATTGACACAAAACAGATTAAACTATATACTAAAACAGAACTTAGAATACAGAATTTGAAGATTAGATGATTATTATTCAGCCAGACAGAAATAATAGTAGTGTGGGTAGTGCCTAATTTATGGTACTTATTTTAATCAGTGCAAACAAATACCTAATATTAGTTTTAAAAAAATATTATAACTCGATACTGTGTAATCCAATAACAAAATGGCAACGGTCTCGTCTAGTTTGAACCAGCCACAAATAAGAAATATTATTTATAAATCGGAAGGTTAAATCAAAACCCAAAACCACTTAACTAATAATAAATGGAGAACGGGTCCAGTGAAAAAATACAAAAACGTGGCCTGACCAAACATAACAAAAACTTTCGACTACGTATTCGTATCGACTTCGACTATTTTTGTATGGGAAAAAGAAAGCGCTGCGGCGGTGAAAAGTGGAACTAAAAATACGTATGAACGTTTTGAAATTTTGAGTTAGGTACGTTTACGAATACGTAGTCGAAATTGTTCTTGCTAAGGCTAGCAGGAACATGTTTTGACTACGGTATCGCATACGTAACTCACAAAATATTCATACAAATTTTTAGTTCACCTTTTCGGTGGCGCAGCGCTGATCATTTTCCCATACAAAAATAGTAGAAAGCGATACGAATATGTAGTCGAAAGTAGTTCTTGCTAAAGCTACAGAACTTGGAGGATACATGTATTCTTATTAAAATCAAAAACATCTTAATTAAAGTTCTAGAAATAGAAAACACATTTTTTTATGCTTGCACCATTTCATCGACTAACGAATCTTCATTACGCTTATGCGGGCGATTAATACTTTAATCAAATTTGGTTTCGTGTACTTTTTATCAAATGTTGTCCATTTGTTATTAGTTCAGTGTCCAAAACATTCAAAATATAAATTCAGTATCAACAGCACCCGGTAAGAATATAAACTATATATTATGTAGGACGAGTGCAGTACCGGCGGTGTTAGGGCCACTGAGACGCCCCGGGCTAGAATATTGTGGTGCCCACTTGTGAACCAATGTGAACTTGTATTAAGAACGTGATCTTTCCTTTAGCGTTACCCGGCGCGAACGACACGGACGTCGAAAGTTTTGGAACTCATCTATAATTTTTTATATGTGCCGGTAGCATGAACTTTTTCGACAACGTTTTCGTATCGCCTTCCACAATTTTTGTATTGAAGCGGCGGTGAAAAGTGGAACTAAAAATTAGTATGACAATTTTGACATTTCGCGAGTTACGCTTTCGAATACGTTGTCGACAATGTTCCTGCTACCGGCAATGGTCTCCCCAAATTTGGCCGCCCCATCACGCCCCTCCTAACGCCGGCACTGGATGGGTGACTGTGATGTATGCATGTTAAACCTGGATTAGGTCCGTAACTAATGCCAAAAAAAATACATCACGTACCAAACTAATTTGGTCGATATTGAGAAAACTATAGATATAACAGATAAATAATTATATATAAATTACACTTATAGCTTACTTAACATCTAGACTACGTTTAATATTATTATTACAAATTATATTCCCGACACAAAATATATCCGTATTTAATAAAATTGTGTAAAATAAAATAATATAATTAAAAATTAGGCATCCAACAAACAAATGGCACACAATCATCCTGAATACACCGGATTTCGGAATGATGAATACACAATAAATAACAAATAAAATGCACTATTACCTATCCTATAGTATCTAATGATCTTTGGGCGAATCTAATCACATTATTTCTTTTAATGGCAAGTCAATGAATACTTTCTTTCATCTAGATAATTTGGAAAATTTGTAAACACATCCAAATTACTCCATAATGATATTATAAACTCGAAAGTAACTCTCCAAGCGTATTTGTCTGTCTGTATGTTCCTATATGTAATTTGACAAGATGATTGTCATTTTTAAACTTGTTTGTTTTTTTTTCACTGATATATCTCCACTCTCCCATTCTGATGTTTAAAATGTTAAAAATCTGAAATAATTAGTGGGCATATAGACTAACGCAATATATTACACACTTGTACGATTTCTTTTAATAATTCACTAAAACCTTCCTAAGGAATCACTGCGTCAATTGGTGAAAACCGTATGCAAATGAGTTTAGTAGGTGCTCATCACGTTCAGACAGACAAACGGACGCGGCCGATGGATTTTATTTTATATTTGGAGACACAAAAATCCACACTCAGCAAGACTCAAGGTAATCACACAAAAAAAAATGCCCTGATTTGAACTTCCGACCCATTGCGTAGCAGTCAGCCTAATAGCGATTAGACCAGCGGTCAAACTGAGCCGTTAAAAGATATCAAACAAATAGAGAGATTCTTTCGCATTTATAATATAAAATTGTCCTCTCCATAATCTGTGTATTATTATTATTATTAATATATTAAGTAAGTTAATATTATTCATAGATATGTGTTTAACCGACTCGACTACTACTACATACCACAGTGTGTTATGTAAAATATGCCCTACAAATATTCAAATGTTAAGTAATACTGCTTGCACAATATATTTCAAGTGATTTTTTTAATGTAAACCTATTCATAAATTATGATTAATCAGTAATCTGTTACTACTTTAACGTCATACAATTTGTAAATCAATTATTCATTATCTCTGTGTCTACATTACACACGTCGTAGCATTGTGTATAGCAAACGAATTTACTACTGAAAGTAGCGCCAGCCCTAGTCCATGATCAGGGTGGAGAATGATTGTCTTTCGACGCCCTTTAGCGCCCCTTGTCACCTGGCGCCTAGAGCTGCTGGCGACTACTCTCGTTCTACCCTAGGGCGGGCGCTGACTGGAAGGATCAAAAAACGTTATCAAAAGTGGGGGGTAATGTTGTGCTCTCTTTCACTCCTTAACATTTGTATGGTGGGCAACAGGCTTGCTAAATTGACGCACGCACGCAATGTGTAAGCTTATAAATAATAAAACATGATGCATATTACGTAATTACTGTTACAATGATATTACTGCTATTGCCATTTACCTAATTACGGTCTAAACATCAAATAAGTTGATAAAATATCAATATACTCAATAAAGTATGTTCAGCTGGAACTGCATGGTACTGCTGGACTCGGTTCAGTATCTCTGTCAACCAACCCCTTTTAAATTGTAACGGGTGAGTTTGGGTAGTCAGTATGTTCCCAGAATATGTGTTACTACGTACGCGTGGAATTTATATTAAAAGTTGTCGTATATTTATTCCCCGGAAGGGTATTTAAAGGGTCTCTTAAGGCTAAGCAGAGAGAGACAAAAAATGCTACGACGATATATTTATGCAAGCGACTATCTCCATCTCTGTCCTTCATTTCCAGTCCCAATCTTAAATCTTCTTAGACATATTTTTGATATTTAACTTATCACATAACACTCTACCGTAGAGATCATGCAAGCTAAAATTGCGCTCCCTTCCACACTTAATTAGCCTATGATTTAGTCACGTAACTCACTTATGATTGACTTTTTGGATCAAGTTTACAAAGTAGGTACCGAATGATGGAAAAGCAAAGATTACTGGAAACCGGCGGGCATGTATGAAGAGATTGACGAATGTAAAACAAGCAAGAGGTATACAAGTACAAGTTAAAAATAAAATGACGCTCTATACACTTCCTATATACCTGTCTACACCGAAAGGGACTTGGTATGTATTTTAAACCTACATACGTGTTTTAAATGCGGTTGAGGGGCGAACAATGTTAGCTTAGAGGATCTCAAGTTCTTAACAAAGAAGTCATTTAGATCAACTATAATAACTTTTTTAATTATAGGCTTGCGTTTGACTACCACCTCGCCTGGGGTGGGCCTGGGCAAAGCTTTCGATTTGACGGATGGGCGATTTTCTTACCATGTAGGTAGAGGTACAGAAAGGAGGTTTCGAATCCTATGATCGCAGTTTCACATAAAAAAGTACAGATTGTTCGGACCGAAACGAAAGATAAAGCGACGGTGGCATCTACCACGGAGCACGCTTGCCTAGAAGAAGCCGATTCACTCTCAGGAAACTCAATGACATTGGCATACAACCTTTATTCATCCTTCTTCTCTGTCTTTTCATCTGTGAGCAGCTCTAGTAATTCCTCCGTGGTCTTCAGTTCCGCCTTGAACTTTTCCATTTGTTCTTTAGGTATGGTGCTGTTTAACAGTATCTCGATATTTGCTCTTAATTTTTGGTATGGAGTTAGAGATTCGTCCTTGGATGGCGTTTTACCCATAGCCTCCAATGATTCAACTAGGATTTCGTCTATTAGACGCTTGTTGAAACCTGCCAGAAAAAATATGCATAAGTATACATACAAAAAAACTCTGCGTACAGCGTGTATTTACATTGCGTTTTTTAAAGTAAGACTTAAGTATTTGATCAAATTCTCCAGTTTTTCTTTACGTCGACAAATGGCGCGTTACAAAATGGCCAATTAAAGCGCTTCGAATAAATTTACATTTTAAACAGAAATTTTAATACAGCTGGTTCTCATAAGCCTAATTTTTTTGTTTAAATGTACATACGACATTTCCATAATGTCGGCCACCACCTCCAAGTATAGCTTTAAAAATAATAATAACAACAAATTAAACCGTAACATAACGTAAAACTTAACGCTTAAAGACCATTTTCCCCTAACGTTACATGTCTATATCCAGCCCGTACCATCACCGCCAACACCAAATTAACAACACAATAGGGAACTTACTGGTAGAATTTATTACCATTAACATTCGCCGACTATATCGCCTGCAGCCTTATACATTGACGAGTAACAGTGCTAAAATAAAAACCACGACGATATAAGCCCTGCAATGGAACACGTGCCAACAAAAAAACACGTCACAAAAGCATTCACTCAACACACGCGATTTTGCAACCCAGTGAAAAATTATAAAAGTGGTCTGTTTTGTTCGTTCGATGAGTTCTGATTGCACTTGCATTTTCAATGACGGCGCATTGTTATTGTTCAACCTTGTTATACATAAATGATAAAATGAACTTTGAATGATTTTTTATGTCGGTATAGTATGAACACCCGTTGATGTCTAATGTATGGGAAACAATTATAATTGAAGTATATGCGAGAGTTCTGCCTATTTTAAATTAAAAGAGTGAACTGGGTATGTATGAAAAGTGCAGGTCAGCTCAGACGTCTCCAGCCTGTTATTCGCGCACACACACTAAGCATGTCCCACACTGAATACAAGTACCTATGAGTGTACCAAAATCGTAAGGGCAAGGTAACATACGCACCTAAGTATTTGAGTTTCTCTTTTGAAGCAATCATGGTGAGAAGCAGCGCCAGCAGGAACCTCATGTGGGACAAACTCATCACAGATTCCACTTCCACCTCTTCATACTGGACGGAGGCTTGGATTTTCTCCTCAAAAGACAGCTCAATATCCCCAACAGTACACATTTTCATATGGGTATCAAGCTGCACCTTCAACTTGAAAAATTGGTCACATTTGATGCACCTGTACGCGTTATCCTTACCGTGTATACTGCGCATGTGCGCCTTCATGTGAGGCAGCTGGGAAAAGGACATTGGGCACATTGCGCAGAGGAAAGGCTTCTCTCCGGTATGTCGGCGGATGTGCAGCATCAACGCGTTAGAATGTGTGAAAGGCCTTCTACATATCCTACAGGGATATGGCCTTGCTCCTGTATGGGATCTTAGATGCACATTCAACTGGGTTGATTGTGTAAACCGCTGTCCACACACTGTGCACTCGTGCGGACGCCTTTTTTCATGTGTCCTCAAATGTTCAGTTAAATGACCCCTTAGCTTCTTATTACAGACCGGGCACTGTATCCTACGGCCACCATGGTATATCTTAAGGTGTCTTGTCAATGAATTAGCCCGTAAGAATTCTTTCCCACAGAATTGACAGATGTAATCTTTGATCTGTAAATGGCTCTTCACATGCAATGATAAGCGGTTCCGACAGTCGTAGCTCATGTTGCATAGCGTGCACTGGTACCGACCAGTGACCAAGTGTTGCTGCTCATGCTTTGACAACAAGAGATGATGGGAGAATTTTTTATCACAGTAAATACATTTAAATGCATTCTCATGCTTGACATGACTGGCCAAATGCAGCTTTAAGTTCTCCTTTAGTAAAAATGGTTTGTTACAAATCTCGCAGTTGTGATGTTTCGCAGTGCTGCCCATATCAGAATGCATTCTTTTTATATGGTTTCTTAAGCCCAACTGGTTGATGAATTTCCTCTTGCAATGTTGACACTTGTGTGCCTTTAAGCCCAAATGGCTGTAAATATGTTTGCGTATAGTTGATTTATTAGTGAAGGTCTTATTGCAGTAGTCGCACTGGAATAATGACAAGGTCAGCACCAATCCATTGCTCAGAGTCACTTGTCTAGTCTTTGATAACTTTTTGTCTTCTAATTTATTTACTTTAGCCTTTTTTGGACCTCTTGGTCTTTCCTTTCTTGCTGTTTGTGTAGATTTCTTGTTTGAAGCTTTTATGTTATTTGATGACTTTTGTTTATTTTGATTGCTTAGTCCAATGTCATTGTTGTTATTTGATGAATCACTATGGGTGAGACTTTTAACTGTCTTTGTATTGTCATTAATCATCAGTTCACTCTTCAGGATGTTGTTAATTAGGGTGTGTGACTTTTTATTTCTTCTTCCAGTTGTTCTTACACTTTTATCGGCACCATTTTCTGTTAATTCCCTGAAATACTTATCTTTCAATAGATGTCCATTCTGCAGGAGGAATTGAACTTTCTCCTCTGTTGTCAGCAACTTGCGCTCACTGGGCCTTTTCATGACTATGTCAGGTTTATGTTTACACACATTCTTCAATGCTGCTATATCATCTTTGGCACCTGTTAACGATTTTTTTGCATTACCACGTCCCCTCTTTGTAGATGCACTTTTGGGTGCTTTTACTCTACTCTTTACATTAGCCATGTTGTCTAACTAGGACCCATTAGTAAGCCGCTTTATATCGAAATTTTACATAGTAGCAAGCAAAGAACCCACCACCAAGTTCGAGTAAGAAATAGTTAGTTTAATTTGTGTCGTTGTGTCTAGCGTTGGACGAGTTATGTTCATACTTACATGCACTGTAGTAACATTATTAGCATTTCTATAATCACCTATAACAGTACGGCGTGCAGATAACAGGCTTATTTGCACAATGATGCTCTACTAATGTGTGAAGGACGGAACCTTTTGTCTTACAAGAATGAGAACATCTTCTATTACCTTGCCGTAACATTGAATGTTACAATAAATCGATCCATTGTGTCCATTATTAGCTAAATAACACATTGTACAACATTTTTATCACGCCACGAAACCTTTTTTTCTTGATTAATATATTTTTATTGCTCACGATAAATACCCAGGTTTAGCAACAGAAAGAAAAATAGTCCTAATCTGAAATTTGTTGCGCGACTTGAGCGACTTCAGTCAGCAGAGTTTTTAACAGATAATCTTATTTTTTTGTTAACGAGTATTGTGGCTCTGGACACTAGTCCTTTTGACACAGTGTTATATTAGATCTTGCATTAGCGTCGCGCGACTTGTCAGTTGTGACGTGATACTAGGGGACAATAAGGGAGGGAATAAATCTGTTGTATAGATATTTTTGTTATCAGGATTTACCGTTTTTCCATGGTTTTACTGAGTATCTTCGCCCCATTACCTTATCGTATTCAGAACGGTTTTATGCCCTTCAATACTAGTCTTTTTGAGACATTCTTCTTTACGCATAATATAATTAAAAAAATAGCACTACCTAGTACCTCAGAGTAGATAATATACTACGTACAATACCTACTACCACTGTCATTCTTTATTAATCATTTAAATAGGATCACTTACCTTACACAGATTACATCACCTAGTCGGCTCGCCGCGCCCCGGTCGCACCTGTTCGTTGCTCACACTCCTTGAATCATTACACAAACTGCACTTCCACGCTCAGGGCGGTCTTACTTTACTCATTTATCATGCAAATACGTTCTTTTAGTAAGCTAAAGCTAAAAAATAAGTTGAGAATTAAATTTATTTGTTGTTCATCGGCACGTGACCGTGGACCAAATCGCGGGCAAAAGCTAGTGAGATACAATGTCATGTGTACTTAATACATTGCGCAACCGTGTCGAAGTCGTCCGTTGGATATGGTGCAAGCTAGCATTGTGGCCGAACAATGGCATACAATAGGGAAAGCCGCGGTTAGGCCAGCCACTTTGACGCCATACTAAAAGAAAACTAAAGACTGAAAAACTGAGTATTTTTGGATTTTAGTAGTTCTCTTCGCAATACAATAATTACTAGGGACGGGAGAGACTATTTTTATACCACTAATGTACGGGTACACAAGGGTACGGCCCATCTGATGGTAAGCAGTCACCGTAGTCTATAGCCGCTAGTAATACCAAGGGTATCACTAAACTAACGCGTTGCCAACTCTGTTGTTGATGAGTACTCAATGTGCTAGTTGTACGTAGTATATTATCTACTCTGAGTGCTAGCAACATTTCCTCGTGGAGCACTAGACAACGATATCCATGCCATATTTAATTTCATTTAGGTCAGCGGGATTTTTTTCTAACTGTCAAAATTCGTATGGTAGGTGTATCTGTGAAATTCCCCTGGAGATTACGCTTAGTAATTTCCAAATTAAACGCAATATTAAAATAACAATGACATTTTGAAACAGTAACCTACTTATTTTGCAAGTAGTGAGATTGAGTGATGCGTGGAGTTTTAACATTTGACGTAGGTACCTATTTTTTCTTATGAAAAGTGTAGGAAGGTAATGCATAACAATGGACGACTGCTGCGATTACGAGATTGCACATGAAATTGTCTCTTAAGACAATTGGACGAAGACAAAAGGCGGAACATTTGTTGTAGCTGGTCGTTGCGGTCTTGGGTACACAAGTACCTACATTTTTTTATATACTTACCTATATGTATCTCTAGACATGTAGGTACCCCTAAAGATGACAATTTTTATCCGAAATATTTAATTTCAATTAATTAAAAAACTTCATGGTATTGATAGAACATAACACCAACATAAGCATTCAGGGCCGAATTTAGGAGAGCATCCAGGGTCATATTATGTATTTATATATTTATGTTTGTTATGATAATTTAATTTGTATCACAATAAATTATTGAAACATTTTGCTGTTTACTCATCTTATTCATTGTGAATACATAAACACAGCGTAATGTGTTGGTAAGAAACCCATTGAGCGCGAGTGCGACTCGCACATGACAGATTTTTTTCACCAGCTAAATATTTAATTCCACAATTATTCAAAATTATTCAATTAGTCAAGCACGTAAGGTCTAAATATGAGTATTCTATTATTTGACACCGCTCGCTGGGCTATTGGTTAGTGTGTAGTGACTGCTGCTCTAGGTGTTGCAGGTTCAACTCCCGCCCTCGTCGGAGCAATCGTTTGTCATAAAGATTGGGTTTGCCCTACGCATTGGGTTATGAATTATGATACAAAACGTATATACTCACTCAGCAGTTGTGTGGTTCTCTTAATATAAGCTTTAATTCTAGATAGATATTGGTACCAATTCTGTTCATCAAAATTACTAATTTGACAAAAGTCTTGCTATCCTTTTCTCATATGTGGAGTTAAATTAGGATAGCAATATTTTTAGACCTATCAAATTAGTTAAGTTTAGTACATTTTAACAATAGAATTGGCGCCAATGTCCGGCCATTTTTTAAGGTTTACTTTAGACCATAACTTCCTTGATCGTAAGCATAGCGAACCGTAACGAAATTTTATCACAAGCGTTAACATTATTTAAAAATACTTGCATAGCTTATGTTATGAGGTAAATACAGAAATCCACATCGGAATAATCGTACTTCGCATGAGGTCACTCACCTTTACGAAACTGACACCATCAACGTTTCAACCTAATTTCTTTTCATAATTACGTTACAGTCTACTTGCAGAATGGTGAGACGAGCGTGATGTCGCGTCAGATAAAATGCGAATCGGACTCGCGCACCGAAGGTTCCGTGGACTAAGAACAAAAATTAAGTATTACCCCACATGTTGTGGGGTAATACTCAATATATTTTATGTGCTGTGTTCCTTCCTAGTTCCTACTACCTCAGAGTAGATAATACATTACGTCTACTAGGTACCTAATAATAAGTATAGGTAATATATAAAAAAATATAAATTAAAATTGGAGCCGCCCGACTGGAGACTGTACCGCCGAAACAGAACACTACATCTACGTAGTGTTATTCGTTAGGTGGAGGAAGCATGGTTAGCAAAGATCCGCGAGTATACGCTGTGCTGACTGTAAGAATATGCTGCTATCACAGTGTGTCCTTTCAACAACAAAATGGTAGGCAACGCATTAGTGAGTGACACCCCGGGGTATAGCAAGCTTATATAGGCTACGGTAACCGCTTAGCGTCAGGCGGGCTTTACATTATTACAGTAGTAGGTACGTTTTAAATTTTCAGGGGAACAACATGAGGGTTTAGGGTAAGACAATTGTTCCACGGGGATACGCTGGGCTAGTAGTAATGCCGCTAGCACAGTGACTCCTCATCAACAACAGGGTTGACTCGTTAGTGATATCCGTGGTATCGCTAGCGGCTATAGCCTACGGTGACTGCTTACCATCAGGTGGACCGTATACCTGTGGTATAAAAAAGATTAAAGATATATTTTTTCTAAAATCAACGCTTACAGAGCCGTGGGCAAAGACTAGTCTAAATCAATTTTAAATTAAGTACAAACAAATTTAATATACTTAACATGATTATTGTGTAGAACATAGATCTCGTCTTAAATTGCAGAAACAGCTAACATTTCGTAGTTTCATTACACAAACCCGCTCATCATGGTGTTTTTATCTTTCGCTCTAATAACCTTTGCTGTGCCATCTCCCTAATAGCAATCTGCGACAGCCGACAGTCGGGCCTACCTTACCTGCGCGAAATCTAGAAAACAACAATAGGTACCTACCGACCGGCTCGATCCAAGCGGGGATTATTTTCCAAAGACTGCACTTCTTATACCTTCCATACTTTATTACAAGTTTCGGTCTCACAGCGAAAGGAAGTCTGTTGTCTTGTTTCGCACTGCTTTTATTTTTTGGTTGTGACCTTTGTTGTGACGCCCCGTTGTAGTGCAATTAATTTTCGGCCATCATATCTTTGATGCTTAATGTATGTTTATTGTGTTGAGAATGGTGCAGTTATGGTGGGTGTTCATATTATTTGCCAAGTTGACGGCGACTAGTGATAACGAGCTTCCTGGTTCTGACGCTGAAAAAGGTACAGAATTCTACCGGTTTATTCTAGTTTCTAATTTACACGAGTTTAATGTGACAAAAGTTCCGCGGGTGAACGATCGGATTGTTTTGTTGTTATTCTAAATTATTTATTTATTAAAACAAGTACAAGTTAGTAACAAGTAAAATGAAAAAATCTGGTCTGAATTGTGCTCCAAGGTTTGTGTGCATATCATTTCTAGTATTAAAACTAATCATAGATTATAATTAATGCGGTGGATAACAACACGCCGTGCTGCTTAGGAACGCTACAAGTAGTTGCAACGGTCGTGGATAAGGATATATTATTGTTATTGAAAGCTAGGGGACGGCAAAAATTATAAAATTATTTATTCAATTTAGGCCCTGATTAGGCACTTATGATCCGTGGTCACCACCGCGCCACCGGTTCGGAAATAATCCACCTGAGAAGAACTGGAAAGAAACTCAGTGCTCTGTCACATTAATGTAACAACCATGATATAATTTTATAATATTGTACGTACATGTTTGTTCATAGTTGGTGACTGTGATCAAATAAATTAATGAGGATTTCATTGAAAACGTTTAAGAGCAGACGTTTTTTAATAAGTATAAGTTGGCGTTCAATTGTAGGAGCATATCTTCTATTCCAGAAATTCAGAAAGACATTATTTAGTAATTAATTAATGTAAAACTGAAAGTACCTTTAACTTAGAGGAACAGTTCATGCCTAACATACTATCGAATTCTGCAATCATAAATTTGAATTCTGCAGCCAAATCTATGTACACCAATCAAAAATTTGATCAAATACATAAAGCAGTTCTGTTCTTAAAACGGCTTTTTGCTATATATAAATTTAAATTAATTTAAACTAAAAGTATCCTTAATTGAGAGGAACTTAACTACCCAGTTTATGCGTAACAGCAAATTGTTTACTGCAAGGTCATTTAAATCAGTGTGTACCAATTAAGAAATATATAATTACATAAAGAATTTCATAATTAAGAATTTCTCGATTCCCACTATTTCCCACACTTTCTCTGAGACTGTCAGAATTAATAACCGCTGGATGGATACATGCACGGCGCGACAATGATGTCCAAGACTATTTTCACGGGTTGAGCAAGAACAATACAAGTGAAAACAAAAGCTGGACCAAAATAGAAAATAGTGTAACTTTCAATTTTATCTTGATTTTATACGGTACTTAACTTATTTCTCTTTAAACGTGTTCTTGATATTTATCTCGCTCATTTACCGAGATTATTTTCTATACATCCATAATAATATTATAAATGCGAAAGTCTGTGTTTCCTATCTTTTCACGACTGAACAGCTGAATACGGGAAGGACATAGGCTGTCTTTTATCTCATAAAATAACCCTTAAGGTGTGAAACAGGAGTTGAGAACTTGTATAGATACCAATTACCATCACAATCAGCTCAGTCAGAGTGCTCTTCTTACATAAGTAATTACGTTTTTTTTAACTAGAACCACGCGGGCGAAGCTGCGGGTAAAAGCTAGTTTCTTATATGTTTTTCTATGAATTTGAATGCTTGATATCCTTTGCAGAGTCCCGTTTCCTTCCACTGTTTGAAAAGCGTTTCGACTCGAGGCCCACTGGTGCAGGGGGTCTGCCGCCCCTCACGACAGTCCCCATCGCTGGAGAACGATGCTCCGCCCGTCTGGAATCAGCTTTGGACCAGTTGAAGAGGAGGAAGCGAACACATTCCAAGAATTTGGACACACCCTTGGTAAGATAAATAAAGAAATGATTTTTATTTGACGATGCGGCGACTACGTGTAAGTATTTTGTTTTTCACCACTTAGGTCGGCCCACCTGATGGTAAGCAGTCACCATAGCCTTTAGCCGATAGTAATACTACGAGTTGCCAACCACGTTGTTGATGAGGACTAACTGTGCTAGCAGCATTAGGTACTACTAGCACAGCTTATCCTCGTGGAGCACTGGCAATGGCAACCTTACCGCAAAAACACAACACTACATCGAAATAGTGTTATTTGACTACGGTCTTCTCTTCTGTAAGGTGGAGGTACAGTGTCTAGTTATTACTGTACTTAACTGCGACGCTAGGTGTAGAGGATTCGATTCCCGCCGAGGCAAACATTTATGTGATTACATTTTTGTTTGGCTTGCATCTGGGTTTTTGGTCTGTATAAAAATTATGTAATTTCCCATAGGACAAGCTTTGCTTAGCTTGGTATTAGATTATTAATATTACTGATATACCAACTTAGTTACAAATTTTCTTTGTTCCAGAGCCAAAGCCTAGAACTCAACGGATACAGTCTGTACCAGCAAATGAGGAGTGCGCCAGTCGATATGTACGTCACTAGGATGCGGGTGCGACTGCCGCAAAACAGTAATTGGGTTCGAGTGGAGAAATGTTACTTCGACCCTAGAAACGTATCCCTCGACACCATGCTATTGTTCCATGACATCACTATAAGCGGGAACGTAGATTTGTTAGACTCTAATGATCTGGATAGGGACATTCCACCAAGTCGAAGACTCAGAAGACATTATGCTGAATCCCGGACCTTAGACGGACCGTTCGCCGACGAACCTTATACGAGATACCGTGGAGGGGGCTGTAACATGATCCTGAGGCTCCGAAAAGCCGGTATAGGTTTCCACACCAGACCTCTCAATCAACAACCAGGAAAGTTTAATGTGAAAACCGACTCGGAATTCGTCGAGCCCGGTTTCATAAGCGTATACGCTTACGGTTGTGAGAAGTATATCAACAGGAATTCAGTCAGGAATAAGGATAATCTGCCTCCACTGACGCGAAGGCGAAGATCTGATGAGTTCACTTTTGAACCATCTTTGAGCCAACCTCATCTAGACCTAAGTAGATCGGCTCTCGAAAATTACGATATTGTTTACGAACCGCGCAACAGCAGAGTTAACTACGAAAGGAGTAAGCTTTTCAGACCGGATGACGATTTGGACGAGGTTGAAGACATATCCCGGGAAATGGAAGACATTTTTACAAAGGGCATCAGGACTCTTCTCACCACATACATGAAGAAAGAACTACAACCAGCTATCAAGGACACGCTTATGAGAAACATGGGCTATGTGATATCGTATGGATAAATAGTTAATTTAATATTAGGTACCCAGGTGTTTTATATTTATTAACACCGGCTGTAAAGCGCCGTTGCGGATTCGCTCATGAAAAAAAAACCTGAGTTTTTTTTAAAACCTCGGTTAAATATTATTTATTTAAATTAGCTGATAAATGGCTCATTTTTAGTATTTCATTGACAGGCATGCGTCAATGTTTCGTCTTGTTGCTTTTTCCTCACATGACGTGAAGATATTTTTTTCCCTGGACTATATACATTTATAATAGATATCATTAAAGAAATACAATTTATATAAACAAAAACTGGTGTTTTTATAACCATGCTTAAATGATAATACAGGGTAATTTGGTAATCATAGAATAGGCAATTTAAATTGAAAACAATAAATTTTAAGTTTCATTTAATAAATAAAATTAAATCAATTAAAACAGTCTTGTACCTACTTACATCATTAATCTTAAATACCTACTATAGAAAACAATACTTAATATCACAGGAATTTGGGCAAACTAGTAGATTCAAAAACATTGCAATCTTAAAAAGAAATAATTAATAAAAAAATCTTCATTACCTAGTTCACCTAACAGTGCATAAGGTCTATTAACTCAACATCTTGATATTCTATTAGGTGATTAAATAAATGTATGATAAACTCCTTAATTTATCATACATATAATTTACATAACAACATTCACAATTTTTTTAAAGTAAGCTATCATTAACTTCTCAATAGCAAATGTTTTATTTCATCATAAACAGCAAAGTGTAACGCTGAAACCAACATTGCTTTTAGCATGCTTGGTCCGTATCCTTTGTAAAGAGCTAACAACCCCTCCTCTGTGATAGTAAGCTTAACACAATCAATCACGCCACTACAGTACATTTGCTTGCCAAAATTCTTCCTGTGCTCTTGAAAACCTTGTATCTGCAGTCTTTTCTTCACCACATCAAATGGGTAAATAGCAGTTTTAGAAATAAAGCCGGATGCTGATCCTGCTAGCAAGTTGGCAGTCAGTGATGACTCCATTGTTCCAGAGGCACTGTTTCGTCTTTGGAAGACATCTATTCTGTTCAAAATGTTCTCTGTAAGTAGTTTGTACACCACAAACTGAACACCCGCATGAGGGGCAATCTGACCTAATGTTGGCACCAAACCTTTAAACAAAGCAACAGTGCCTTCATTTGCGGCCATTGTAGAGAATGCATGCACAAAACCTCTGTACGCTTTGTTCGTCTTTTGTTCAGCTATTAACCTCGTTCTCAAGGTGTCAAAGGGAAAAGACACTATAGTAGCAAAGCTGGCAGCGATTGCACCATTTGAAAAGTTCACCCAATGTCTGTGAGCTATATAAAATTGTATATTGGAGGACTGGCATAGCTGTGTCAGCTTCTCAAATGTAGAAAACTGGAGAATGCCGTATGTGATGGATAACAGCTGAGCAGGTACGTGACCACTCCATAACGCCGCAACACCTTCTTCTCTAATGATAGCGTTAACAGCCTGCATTATTGAACTGTATTTTGAACCACTCTTTATAGGCTCTATTTGTAACTGAAATCTTATTTTTAATACATCCAAAGGCTGCGCTATCGCTCTCGTTATTGCGCCAGCGGTGGCACCGGCGATAGCAGACTGATATAATGTAGTATTTGCCCTAATTTTCTCTATAAAATACACCATTTTAATAAACTTTTCTAAACCTTTAATGTACTAATGAAGAAGATGTACGAACGAGCGAAAATATTATAGGAGTAAACTTTATTTACAAAAATCCTAACCTCTTAATTCATCTGTCTACCCACAGTCTAGTCTACTATATTTTCTTTTGTCACTGTCAGTAACGATTGTGTCATTTGGTCGCATCATTATATTGTGTGCGTCGAGCGCGAGCGAGACTAGTGGTTAATGTACTCTGTGGAGTACTACTAGTCTACTACGTCTCTTGTCAAATGACAGTGAGCGAATGCGTCGCGATCGTACACGCCAGACAGGGAAACGTAGTGGTTATGTACTCTGTGAGGGTTGATTATTAAATTAAAAACTCGGTTAATAATAATATATACTCAGTACAAAACATGTCATCACCGCTTGAAAATCTCGAGACTCAGCTTGAAATGTTCATCGAAAATGTGAGGCAAATCCGTATTATTGTCAGTGACTTTCAACCACAAGGACAAAGTGTGTTGAACCAAAAGATGTAAGTACACAAAGAATCTACAAATATTCCTTTTTACAACTGCATACATTTAAACATTTACTTTTACCTATTTGTTTGTGTATTTTCAGCCAGTCCCTAGTCACCGGACTACAGGAAGTGGACAAATTAAAATCACAGGTCCAGGATATACATGTTCCAACGGAGGTTTTTGAGTGAGTTCTTTTACAGGTTTTTAAATTATTATGTAGCTCTTACGCGCGACTTCGCCTACATAGGAATACGATGACCTTTATCCAAGACTTTAATAGGGTGTATTACTTAGGACCAGATCTTTTATTGTAAAAGAATGTATATTATCGGTTTATTTAATTTGTGCCAGGAAATGATGGCGTACTTCCTTTCTCATGTTGATGTAGACTGCATCTACCATTTAATATGACTCAGTGTTATAATTATTATGTATGTATTTGTTAATTCAGCTTCAGAATGCAAGAAACCAATATGAAATATATTTTACCCCTAGTCTGTAAAATATCCACCTCAGATAAACTGGTAGGAACTCAGGCAAACAAAGGCCTGCCAGATTTTTCTTTCCATTGTCGTGTTTTGCCATTTCATTTACATCACACAATTAAGTTAAAAGAAAATTATATATTAAAAAAAAACTTCCTCTGTTACCTACATGACATTGTTTGGCAAAAATGAAATATATATTTATAAGAATAAGAATTGAATTGAATGTTATTTTTTTCAGTTACATAGACCAGGGCCGCAACCCACAGCTGTACACAAAGGACTGCATAGACAAAGCACTAGCCAAGAATGAAGAGGTGAAAGGCAAGATAGACTCATACAAAAGATTCAAGAGCCATCTACAAACAGAACTGTCTAAAACATTCCCCAATGAAATTGCTAAATACAAAGCGATAAGGGGTGGAGAATAGTTTAATGTAATGAAAATGTGTTTATGTAGTTAACAGTATGTAGTTACAAGTATTGAAATGGCATTGTGTGTTTATGTAACATTATTATTATTATTATAAGAAATTATATTTTAATTATCTCCTTCATTATACTTTTATGTATGATTTCGTTCTTATTTTTATATTATGATCATGTAGTACATTTCAAGTACCACCTTACTTATAAGGTTGTGAAATTGACTATACCCCAAGTTTGAATTGTATACAGTAGTAGAATAGGTAAGGGAAGTACGAAATGCAGTTAGTTATACCTCAGAGTAGATAATAAACTGTGTTATACCAATCTCCCAAATAACTTCAACTTTTGACAGATACCTTAGGTGCTACTAGCGCCAGCTAGCATTGTTTATAATGGTAGCCCCATTGGCTATGCTATAACTTGTACCTCAGAGTAGTTAATATACTACGTACAACTTGTACATAGTATATTATCTACTCTGAGTTACAACTAATCATAAAAAAATCTGAACAAAAGATATATAACCTTCATCTTATATTATATGTATGCATTCTAAATTTGGGTGTATAGGAACTGATTATGGTCAAGTAGTCACGGAAACCGCGTCTGTACGAATACCATATGGACAAGGCACCTATACAGCGAGTCTCCCAGATGCGCGATCTCGGCATTAGCCTCACCTCACAATTGACATTCAGAGACCATATAAATAACATCTGCAAGAAGGCATACCGCAACCTAGGGTTCGTGCTCAGACAGTCGCAGGGGTTTACCAGTATCGCGGCAGTCAAGGTGTTGTATGATGCACTTGTCAGGAGTCATCTGGAATACGGAGCAAGCATATGGGCACCTCATGAAGCAAAATACACTGCAATGTTAGAAAGGGTACAAAACAAATTTACGAGGCATCTTTATTCGAAATTATATGGAGTGTACCCGTTCTACCCCCTCATGTATCCCACACTATTCGTACTGGGTATGGTGGGATACAATGAGTTGAAAGTTAGACGAGACTTCGCGTTAGCCGCGTATTTAGTGAAGCTATTGCGAGGAGAACAACATAACCCAGGAGTGCTGCAACGCCTGAGTATCAGTGTCCCGGACAAGTACGTGTGGAGGCGACGCCGCCCGCCGCTGCTCGCCGTTCCCACCGCCAGGACCAACCTCCTAGCCAAGACACCCCTCACCCGAGCCATACACACTGTGAACGAGCTTCATTCCCGGATTGACATATTTGCATACAATTTGTGTGAATTCGCAAAAGTATTACTTAGTATTGTAAGTTATGATTAGTGTTCTTTATTTAATAGTATATTAATTGTTTATTGTTTCTTAACTATTTGTAATTGTCGAGCTATATATTTTTGTTATGTCCATGGTTTATATTGTTAAATTTAAAGTGTTTGCATTCCAATGAGCCGCACTATCGCCTTGGGTTCGCCTGTAATGATAGATGTAAGCTTTTAATAATAAATAAATAAAGTGCTCAATGTGAAGCAAGGCCCGATATTTGCTTGATATCTGTTCCTATAGTAAGTCTTAGTATCAGTTAGTTGAAGCCTTTGTCGCAATGTAATGTTTTGTAATTGAAGAGTTTGTTTACATAAATAATGATAATATTAAAATACAATTTATTTTATCAATAAAATTTCCAAAAAAAATATACAATGCATTCAAAATTCAAAGCTGACCATAAAATTAAAATATTTGTTGAAAATAAGTAATGAGAGTATGTAGAGATAATTGAATTAAAGAAAGCAATAATGAAAAATATAGATACCGAAACACTTTTCACAAAAAGCAGTTTCTGAATAATTAAATTGTAGAAATAGTGAGCTAAAATAATATATTCGAAATAAAAGTTAGCAAAGGCCAGCTTTGCCTTGCTGTGCTGGATTTGGTAAATCGTTAAATAATTCAGTAAAAATAAAGTCTCTTCAATAAAAAATAACATAAAATCGAATTATTTGAAATAAATTATACATATTTGCGATGTAGAATGCATATTATAAAATTATTAATTTTAAAACAATAATTATTTGAATTCTATAGGAACTATGTTATGAGGACTTCGGGCGTTGTCACTGTTTCGCGGACGAAATGCGATTCGATTATCGTCTGTGTTTCTTTATTGATATCGAGATCTTCTAAAATGGGGGACTTATCGATATCTTCATCACTATGACTAGATGGTGTATTAGTCAACAATTGCCCAAAGTCATTGGGGAATCCTTTCCACATTTGGTCGAACTCCCTCCTAATGGGTTCGACTAGTGTATTTTTGTTAGTAATGTAAACGTAGTTCCAATGATCGGATGATAGGTCATTGCCCCAGTTCAGCGTGCCCGTCATAAGTACCCTGTCATCGACTAAGCAGAATTTATGTTGCATCTTGTAGAACGGACCATTTGGGCTACATTTTATCTCAGCACCTGTAATAAGCATAAAACATTTTCATTAATTAAATATCGTTTTCATTATTAAATTTCGTTCCATTATTAAATACTTTTACAAAATGTAAGCGCTAAGTAATTGCACTGTGGCCGTGATTCGTTGCAAACTATAATATATACATATATCTATGATATACCTACGAATACTTTAGAGGCATTTTTGTATGACCTAAGAGTAGGTAATATACTATACCATACCATATACGGTACCATATTTATTCGCGAGATCCCGGGATTCCCGGTCTAACGAGTTATATACACAGATAAAAAAAAATGCTGTAAAAGAAATAGATATTTATTATTACTAAATATATATCTCTAGCACTCTCTAAGTATACTTACCGGCTTCAATGAGCTCCTGTAGAAGGAAGTCTGTCGGATCGTAGCCAGAGCGGTCAATTATAATACGCACTTTAATGTTTTTCTTTTTTATCAGTTCGACTAATCTCCCTTGAATGGCTGGATTATGAATTCCCGGCATGCAAACGCTAACACTTTTTCTAGCGGACTCAACGTAGCTTATCAACTTATCAAAACAATTGTAGGCATTGAATTGTAATTTACAAAAGACCATCACTTCATTTATCTCGGTGGATCTACTCTTGTAATAATAAGCTGCTGCAGACACAACACAGGCTAATGCAATGGCTGCTGCTGACGACAGTATACGTGGATGTAATCTCATCTTAGGTAACTCCGAACATAAATACCATTTACTTTGCACGTGTTAAGACCGGTCTTACAATTTTATACTTTGAAATAAAATCAAGAGGTCTACTCGTGCCGAGACCATCACGCTGTCATTATTTAACATTTTTTATTGAACTACCCTCGAACATAATATTTTGTGATTACTGCCTGCATTTTTAACTAGCTTATGCCGATGACCTCGTCCGTGTGGTATCTTCAAAAACTTAAGCATTATAATGCATGGCATAAATATTTTGCTACAGTACAAAAATATAAGAAACTTCATATTTCTCCTACACTCAATACTGGCGCAAGTAGTTCTAAAAGAGAATTGGTTGCCATAACAAAAAACAAGAAGAAAAATAATCGCAGCAAAGGCGCGAAAACGGCGCGAAAAGAAAATGTCAATTAAAATAAATGTGACAGTCAGTCAGTCAGTCCCGCGAGTTCTGTCTGCATGTTTGTTTTGTATTGGTAATTTCAATTTTCAGCTATTAATGTATTTATTTTATTATAATCAGTCTGTACGTTTATTTATCAAATAATAAATAAAATGTGGCTTGAAAGAAACCTTGCGTGATTGTGAAACATACCTTACCCTAAGGGCAATAAATACTCCACGGAATCATGGGTATCAAGGGTTTGATACCTTTTATTGAGAACGCATCAAGACAAGTAAATATAAGTGAATTTAATGGCTGTACAGTCGCTATAGATTCATATTGTTGGCTTCACAAAGGTGCTTTCGGCTGTGCTGAAAAGCTGGTGCGAGGAGAAGAAACAGACTTGTGAGTTTTTGATATTTTCCTGTTTATGTCGAGTTTTATCAAGGTCTTAAAAAGTCTTACCCTTTGAATAATGCTGTTATCTTTCGGAGAAACGGAATCTGAATGATACAGTATTTGTCATTTTATAAATCTATTTTCTATGTCTACGGTCTAGGACATAAGATTGTTCATAGTTCATAATCTATGTATTAAAATTTTCTAGACTACAAGGGTTTGAATAGGGTTTGAGGGACTCGAGGGCTGTAGGACTCCCACCCAACCCACTAAGGCGGTGCCACATGACTCTGTTTATACCCAAAGTGGTATATTATATTTTAAAATTGGATATATATGTAATTAATTTATTTATCAACTTATTTTTAATTCTGTTTTTAATCTCACTTTGCAGGTATATAAAATATTGTTTGAAATATGTAAACATGCTGTTATGTAATAATATTAAACCCATATTGGTGTTTGATGGTCAACATCTCCCTGCTAAGGCATTGACAGAATTAAAGAGGAGGGAGTAAGTATCTTGCTAATATTATTGTGAGAAAAGAAAACCTTTGTTTGTTAATTTTTCACACCAAAATGGGTGAATGGATTTTAATTAGATCTGGTCAGGTTTTTTTTATCCTTGAAAAATGCATGGCTCCCACATAATTAAGACTATAACACTACAATACATTTTAGTGTTCGCCTTTCTTCTAACCACCCAACTGGACTGGGGACATGGAGTTCAATACCTAAATTGTATAATAAAAGCTCTTCAGCTTTGTATTTCATAATTACTTCTAATCTAAATATGTTTAAGCTCCTGCATGCTATTCTATAATTTAGTTTGTGATATTTCAGAACCCGTGACATATCTAGAAAGAGAGCAGCAGAACTGTTGAAACTTGGAAAGGTGATTACTAATAATATAAGCTACATTATACCTTATCATTTCTGTGGGCTTGTTTGTACATATGTAATACAGTTAAACTGGGTAAATAATGACAGCTATAATTAAATGAATTCAGTTGACAGATATGCTGAAGCTTTTCCATGATGGTTTCATCCCCTGTACAGAAAAAAGCCCTAGGAATTGTTTCTGCTAAATTTAATAATAATTACAAATTTATTAAATTTTACTTCTACTGGGTCTGTGTTATGTAGATACAGATTTTAAAAGTACATACATCTAAACGATAGGAAACCTGCTTACATCTGAGAAGAAATTCAAGGTTGTGTATAGTGCCTAAGAGATGGAGGTGGACTTCTGAAATTGTCTCTGTTGAGTAGTGGATGTTTTAACACCTCAACCTACCTTTTAAGTGACCCTTGTGGGATGGCATGACAATGTTTTAAAACTTTATAAATAATTTCAGACAGACGAAGCACGGTCATTCATGCGTCGTAGTATAGATATAACACATGCCATGGCCCTTGCGCTGATAAAGGAATGCAGGAAGCGCAACGTGGACTGTATTGTAGCGCCCTACGAGGCAGACGCTCAACTTGCTTACTTAAACATCAAGAACATAGCTCAAGTTGTCATTACGGAAGACTCAGATCTGATATTGTTTGGATGCACCAAGGTACTTGCTTTTTTTATACCAATCAAGCAGCAAGTCCTACCCTAAAACACAATTCCAATTTGCAATACCATGTTGCCCTGTACTGGCAGTAAGGATATGCTGCTAACAGTGAGACCTCTCAATAACAATATGGTTGAGAACATGTTAGTGATATTCCTCCTCTCAAAAGCAATATGATTGGCAACATGTTGAGTCCTCTTAATAACAATATGGTTGAGAACATGTTAGTGATATTCCTCCTCTCAAAAGCAATATGATTGGCAATATGTTGAGTCCTCTTAATAACAATATGGTTGAGAACATGTTAGTGATATTCCTCCTCTCAATAGCAATATGGTTGGAAACATGTTGAGTCCTCTTAATAACAATATGGTTGAGAACATGTTAGTGATATTCCTCCTCTCAAAAGCAATATGATTGGCAACATGTTGGGTCCTCTTAATAACAATATGGTTGAGAACATGTTAGTGATATTCCTCCTCTCAAAAGCAATATGATTGGCAACATGTTGGGTCCTCTTAATAACAATATGGTTGAGAACATGTTAATGATATTCCTCCTCTCAATAGCAATATGGTTGGCAACATGTCGAGTCCTCTCAATAGCAATATGGTTGAGTACATGTTAGTGATATTCCTCCTCTCAATAGTTATAAGGTCGGGAACATGTTAGTGATATTTCTCCTCTCAAAAGCAATATGATTGACAACATGTTGAGTCCTTTTAATAACAATATAGTTGAGAACATGTTAGTGATATTCCTCCTCTCAATAGTTATAAGGTCGGGAACATGTTAGTGATATTTCTCCTCTCAAAAGCAATATGATTGACAACATGTTGAGTCCTTTTAATAACAATATAGTTGAGAACATGATAGTGATATTCCTCCTCTCAATAGCAATATGGTTGGCAACATGTTGAGTCCTCTTAATAACAATCGGTTGAGAACATGTTAGTGATATTCCTCCTCTCAATAGCAATATGGTTGGCAACATGTTGAGACCTCTTAATAACAATATGGTTGAGAACATGTTAATGATATTCCTCCTCTCAATAGCAATATGGTTGGCAGCATGTTGAGTCCTCTTAATAACAATATGGTTGGCAATGTGTTCAGTCATGTCAATAATAATATGGTTGGCAAAACGTTAGGGTTTTTTTAATAACAATTAAGTGACAAACAAGCCTACGGCCCACCTGATGGCAAGCGGATACCGTCGCCTACGGCCGCTTGCAACACCAGGGGAATCAAACGCGCGTTGCCGACCCTAAAATTAAAAGTGAGTATGGTGACTGCTTAACATCAGCTGTACGCTTGTTTGCTGAATTTGTAGTGTTAAATATTGTTCCGCAGGTACTGTTTAAAATGGATCTGGAAGGGCGGGGTACGTTGGTGGAAACAGCGCGACTTCCGCTTACGATGAAGTGTCCGATAGAGCAATACAATTTTGACAAGTTCAGGCGAATGTGTATACTGTCCGGGTGCGATTACTTGGATTCTCTGCCTGGGATCGGACTGGCTAAGGCCAGGCAGTTCGTAAACGCAACTAAAGATACCAATTTTGTTAATGTAAGTTAACAAGTGGATTAATGCAAGCTTTTATTCGAAAATAAAAATCTAATAATCATTGATTGAGTTTAGTCCCTAATGTTAACTCATGAAGGCCTAAATTACCACCGTATTTGTATTTGATACCCATAACATAGGGGTTAATGTGCTAATAATAAATCTCCATTTTGTGATGGCTGCCATATTGGAACAAGAACGGCGGCATTTACCAAATACTTGCAAGATTTGATTACACACACCGGACACGTGAACAGTTGAAACTAAATAAACGAAGTATTATACAACACTCATATAATTCATTTGCATAATTAACACAAATATCCATAAATCCAAATGGATGATACCATTTTATTGGATAGACACCAGTGGCCTAGTCTGGAGTATAGCTGACTACTGCGCTCGGTATAGTGGGTTCGATTCCCGCCGATGCAATTTTATAATAAACATTTGTTTTGTATTATAATTACATATGTATTTAAAATTGCGTCTTATATCATTACTGCAAAGTTTAATTTTACATTTTGTTGTGTTTTGTCTCCGGACACTTAAAGTAGTCCCGAAGTACATTTATGATCATTACATATAACACGCTGTCTGTCCCCGTGTATGTTTAATTTTTTAAAACTACGCAACGGATTCTGGTGTGGTTTTTAATAGATAGAGTGATTCAAGAGAAGGTTGTTGTGTATATAATTTGTGTTAATTCATTGTTACATTAAATTTGCAGTCTTTGAGACAGCTGCCGAGCTTCTTCAACCGGTCATTGGTGGTGACGGATGAGTACAGGAGTAACTTCCTGAAGGCAGAGGCTACGTTCCAACACCAGTTTGTGTACGACCCTGTAGCGAGGAGGATGACCCGACTCACCGAGCCTGACTACGACACGGGTAATAAGCTACGATTTCTAGCTACAGATGATCTTATGTTTCACTGTGGCAAAATAAAAATATAATGTTTTTATTAAGTAAATATATATAGCTACAAAAACATCCATTTATAAAAATTTACTGTTTTTAAATAATTATCTTTCTATCAAGTGCATTGTAACCCATATGCTGGCATATTGATTCCTCACCAACAATAGGGTTGGCACACTCGTTAGTGATACCCCTGGCTATAGGTTATGGTGACTGCTTACCATAAGGTGGGCCGTATGCCTGAGTGCCTTGCCACCATAGCTGTAAAAAAATTACAATAATACTACTCTGATGTTTCTGCAGTGAGTAACTTTTCCAGAGATTTCTGAGGCTACGACTTCCGCTAAACATCAGGCGGGGTGTACGCTTGCTCGCCACTCTTTCTAATATTCTCTCTCACTAATATTCCTTAAAAATACTCTCACTAATATTCCAGACGTTGAACAGGATCTGCTAGTAAATGCTGGGACATTGCTGGACCCCGAGACAGCCTTCCAACTGGCTCTCGGCAATTTGGACCCGTTCACACTGAAAGTAATGGACAATTGGCATCCGGATTCTCGAAACCATCAGGTATAATTGACTCTTCACACTAATATTATTGTTTCTCATCAAGAAATTTCACTTATATGAGAAAACAAGTTTTGCTTAGTAAGGTATTAGGTGGTCCGGAATTGTAATAAGGTAACTTATAAGTATTGAGGAGGTATTTACAGACTATTACTGGTTCGCGAAGCATAAGCTGCTATCATTAAATAGGTATTCAAATCTATACTTATATATATTACAAACTTTACTTAATTTTTATATGTAGGTGATTTGTACGCAAATAATATATTATTCTCGCGGGTAGTGGTCGATAAGTGTACTCCGGTCGTGCGACTGCCGGTATATAAATTTACTCAGCGAAAGAGTAGTTCTTTAACGTTTTTTTTTTAATTGTATTTATTTAATACCTAGGACGGTTTCAAGCCAATAATACTACTCGTAATTAACAATCAAACCATAGTCATACACACATCTCGCAATACTCCAAGCATGCCGAAATTATATTTAATACGTACATACATTATATTTAATGTTATATCAATATGCTTAATGTGCTACCAACTAATTGACATTATTCAAATTGTTCTTTGCTTTACTTTATCACTAGCTTTTACCCGCGGCTTCGCCCGCATGTTTCCAATATCACAAAATTACCCGGGATAAAAAGTGACATATATGTTAATGCGGCCTATAAGCACCTTTCCTTCCAAATTTTATTCAAATCCATTCTGCCGTTGCGGCGTGAAGAGGTTACAAACACACACACAAACATTCGCATTTATAATAGTAGTGTGATTAATGAAATAAGATTATATTAGAGGGGCACAATCACGCACATTTGATGACTTAAGTTTTTACGGCAAGCGCAATATTAAAGTACCGACCTTAATGTAAAAAGTCACCACTTATTTTCAAATGTGAAATTTGACTTTCATCTGAGAGATTCACATAACCCCGGTGATAGAGAGTCCTACGGGAAGATAGAATATGATATAAAGTAATATCAATAGAAGAATTGGCTAATACTACTCCAGTTAATATCCACCAACTGTAAATAAAACTAATCCTAAACTTCATAGGGTTGAAGGGCTGTAGTTAATTTGAGTTCCGTGAAGTGTTGCTAATCATCTGAAAATTTTCATTTCATTTAAGTAAAAATCTAAATTGTAGGAAAAAATTAAAACAAGCAATTGGAAAGAGACAGGAGTATCACCGCACCCCAGTATGTGGAACAAGGAGTACTTGCAGTTGGCGGAAGGTGACCGGCCCTGGCTCAAGGAGAAGAGACTGCCACCCATCATAGCCCCACCGCAGACTAGACGGAGGAAAGTTGTCAATCTCGTCCCTAAATATATACCGGAGACTGAGGACCAAAGGTAACTTTTCTTTTAACTCCAAGAGCCAGATTGTAAGCGGTTACCACGACCATTATACGCTTGTATCTTCAGAAATATCCCCAGTTCATATGACATGATATATTGACATTATTTCATTCGCGATATAGACGCTTACTAAGAACGGATTTCATCCAAATCCTATACAAGCCAGGCTTTGATCCCCCTATCTTATGTCCTATTGCTATACGGGCGAAGTCGCAGGAAGAAGTCAGTAAAGAATAAAGAGGTAAAATTTGTTTGCTTCTATGTATGGGATAATCTCTGGAACTTCTATACGGTTATTGAAAAGAACTATCATTGAGTCACATAGAATATATTGCCCGTGGTGGCCTTGAGGTAGAAGCAACGGCCTGTCATCTGATGGGCCCAGGTTCAAACCCCGGCCCGTACCTATAAGTTTTTCTAAGCTTAACTACAGTCAATAATCACACCACTAGCTTAAAAAATGAGGTACGGCGAATTGGGATCTCCCGTGGGTTTTCCCATTAAATTGGAGCCCCCCGACTGGGGACTATACCTCCACCGTACTCAAAAAATATCGTAAGGCTGTATTTCTTAGCCTAGTCGCGTGCAAAAGCTAGTAAGAAATAATTTTCAACACTAATTTATTATTGCATGTATTTCAGTGTATCGATAGAAACGTTAAGCAATATGTATTGCTTAGGACCAGAAAGTGTTGATCAAAAACCAAGCTGTGATAGCAATTCAAGTGAGACACATACTCGATATTCCAGAAATGAACATAATACAGCTGAGACGAACACAACGAAGGAACGGTCACCAATATTGGAGAACAGAAAGCGGTCTTACAATAAAGCTATGCGGAGCAACAGACCAGCTTTGAAAGGGCTTAGCAAGTTCCCGAGGACTGTCCTCGATGGAAATGTAGTGATGAGCAATTATTTCTCTGGCAAACAAAAACCAGATGCAAATACATCTGAAGGTAGTATCACTGTCGAATCTCCAGAACGCATAACCAGGAATCCTTTCAAAGTAACCAGTCCTAATATAGTTGATAATGTAGAAATCGACTCCGGTGCACCTTTTACTGATTCAATTGATATAGTAAATTGTGATTTGGATAACTCGCAGAAGGAAAATGAAAGGAGTCCCATTTTAGAGTCAAAAATAAATAGGAGTACAGATAAAGTAATGTCATTTGATTTGACCGAAGAGAGTGAGATGACGATAGATTTAAGTCAGGATTCGGTTATAGAAAATACATATCCGATTGAAGGTCTGCCTACCCCTGCTGATTCACAGGTTGGTGCTACTTTGAATACTTTTTTTAAACGGATTCTAGCGCCATCTAGCGGCGTCTTGTACGAACTTATGCATTTATTTGCCAACAGATGTACGTCTTTTATCTTTTATCATATAAAAAAAAACTATTGCATATATTAAGATGGTTATACAATTTGATATTTTTATCAATGTTATAATTATAAATCCAACTACGAATTGGTTTAGTATATTGAAATAAGGGTAGTAGAAGTCAAGCGATTGACACATTAAATTCGTATCTATCCTCAATTATATATTTTTTTTATTATGTATGTATGTGTTACGTAATCTCTCAACGGCATTTTCACCAATTTCAAGACAGACGACAGACAGACAAGAGTCTTAGGTTACTCGTTAAGGATCGATGAAAATACGATAATTTCACAAATCTGTCTTGACTGGGATCATAAGGAAATACATTTTAAAGTGTGTCTTTAAACTATAATTTATGTGATGTGTTTTCAGTCCCTTAGTCAATCTTCTGTGAAGTCACATACGAAGTCGTTTTGGAGTAGCAGTCAGACGGGTCCTCTTAGCCGGTATGCCAGAACCAGTACAGCCAACGATGTGAAGAAATCTTGCAAAGTCCCCGGCTTGAAGAAAACTGCATCGCTGCCTACCAACCAGCCTACATTGCTGGCCATGTTTGGTTTTCAGAAAAAGTAAGGAATTTTACACAAGTATTTTCTGCTTGCGAGTTCGTGTGGCATACTTTCTCAAAATAAAAGAGGCCTTAATATTTTTTATACCACTAAGGTGGCACACAAGCATACGACCCTCCTGATGGTGATCTCCTTACTGTTTTTTTTGTTATTTATGCGATGAAAGTGAAAAGCTTCTACAGTACCTGAAGATTATTCTAATGTAAGAAAATTATTTAATGTATTTTTTGTTTACAGACCGGTTTTGAAGAGATGATCGTGAATGTAATAATAAAAATAGTTAATTTTAGTCTATAAGTATACAGTGGTTTGATATCATCGTTTGACTACTGCCAAGCATTTAATTGCATTTTCTTTATAATTATGTTCAAGTACAAAGTATGATTCTGTTAGAGCTGATTTTTGTTGATTATGTAATGTTTTTATATACATGGTGTTACAGTACATACAAAATACAGTAATGTAGAACATCAATTTGTTGACTTAATATAATAAATAATGTTGTTACAGACAAATTGTGAAATGTTTATAAATAATGACGTCAAAATTTACTTGTGTTTTATTTTGTTATATTGGCTTATCTGTATCAAATTACTGTGGCTCTGCGGTCACTGCTAAAATGTGTTTATTTATTTATTTTTAATAAATATTATTCAAAGCGCTATTCACTGATCTATTTGAGGTCGGTGCCAAGCCTCAAAACTAAATTACTGTGCTATGTAGACGACTCATGTAATGCAAATTTTCTAGGTTAAATTTATTGCTTTTCTATAATAATATATAAATATAATATAATATAATATAATATTTTCTATAATAAGTTCTATAATATTGATTGTTTAGAATAGACAAGTTCAGTGTACTAGGTATCTTCCCTTTCGCGAATGTTGTGTACGCCTCTAAATGATACACATATCAGAGCCGGTAGCAGGAACATTGTCGACAACGTATTCGAAAACGTAACTCGCGAAATGTCAAAATTGACATACAAATTTTTAGTTCCACTTTTCACCGCCGCAGCGCTGTTCAATTTTCAATACAAAAATAGTCGAAGGCGATACGAAAACGTTGTCGACAATTTTCCTGCTACCGGCACTGAAATGTGATTATAACAATGTCTAAGTGTAATGTTACAATATGTTGTATTGTTGGTAACTATCTTAAATAAATAAATAAATAAACTCATAAGCATTAGCGTCGCATAGGTTGGTCTTTCATAATCAACAAAATATTTCGTTACAATATATACAATTAGTCATTGTGTACCTGCTTGGCACCGACTTCAAATAGATCACTGAATAGCGTTTTCAATAATATTAATTAAAAATCATAGGTACCAGGTGTTGACAGCAATTGTCACATTGGATTTTATAGCTATTTTTTTGCGCTTTTTCGTAGGAATCTTTTTGTTGCTCTTGAAGTCGGTTTTATTTTTTATTAAAAATTTTTTTTTTTCATTTGGTAAAATAGTTACATAATAGTTAAAATTCAATATGTCTTCAATGTACAGAATGGACAATGGACCTGTTACAGTTTTATTATAAGTATAGATAGATTTTGTAGCTCTGATTGTTAAGAGTAAATAATTATACTGTTCCTAAAACATTCCTAAAACCTACTAAGTGCAACACAATGCAATGCTTATAATATATAGTGTCGTACTTTCCTCCGATAAGCAACCTCGAGGAATCGATTGACAAGGTCACCTCCCACCTACACTGCCGGTAGCAGGAACTTTGTCGACAACGTATTCGTAAATGTAACTCGCAAAATGTTTAAATTGTCATACAAATTTTTAGTTCCACTTTTCACCGCCGTAGCGCTGTTCATTTTCCAATACAAAAATAGTCGAAGTCGATATAAAAAAAAGTGCAATTTATTTATGCTTGCGCTACTGAACTACCCCCTAACGATTTTAATTTGAACTATAGCGATCAGGCTGACTATATATCTAACTAAAGCTTGCGCGTCCGAAGGCCGGCTTCGATTTGGTTTATCTGCATCGACAACATTTTTAAAAGCTCATGGTGTTATTAATCACTGTACTTAAGCTTAGAAAAACTCATTGGTACAGGTCGGGGTTTGAACCTGGGTCCATCAGATGACAGGCCGTTGCTTCAACCACAAGGCCACCACGGCTGTAAAACGCCTCAATTAGGACGTACCCACAAAAATGCGCCATATATTCGAATAAAAAATATCAAAAATTACGTCGTGGTACAAATCGAAACCGGGCGCTTTTTTCGTTGTAAATTTTCCTCATCTCGGTAATAAATAATAAATCATAATAAGGCTGCAAAGTTGTGTTCGAGTGACTTATTTCTCATTTTCGCCTCGATACCAGCCGGGGGCCGTTAATAATTGATTAATGGGGGCCTAAAAAGTTGGGACTCGCGGCAACATGATAGCATCGTCCCTAGAGCATCAAGTAGGTACCTAATGGTGTTAAAAGTTACAGCGAAAGGTCAAATGCCCTTCAAGTTTTGATCAATTAAATATTAATTTTGGATAGGACAAAATTGCCTTCTTATCTATACAACTAAATAAATTGAAGTGCCTGTTTTTAATGACAAAATAACAGCTTTTTACTAAATGCATATGAAAGTAAACACGATATTAACGACAAAAACCATTTATTTTATATCTATCTGTCTGTCTGTTTGTTTGGGATAATTTTCGAAACGGCTAGACCGATTTAAACGGGGTTTTCACTGGCACAAAGCTGTTTTTTTTCAGCAGAGATACTTATATTTTGGAAAAAAATATTAGGTTTCCTCGCAACAAATAAAAATCCATACAATATAGCACCAAATCCGACTGCACCGATTAGTACGGGACTGCAACTGACAGAAAGCAGATTTTACTGGGCGTAACATAGGTTACTTTTATTTTTGAAAAATAATTAGGGCTTCGCGCAAAAAATGCCAACTTATGAAATTTTAACAAAATCTGAACTATTGCAACGATTTTGTATGGGACTTTGACCGGCAGGTAGCTGAAGCTATAACCGTATAGTAACGCCAACAACTTAGGTTACTCCAATTATTTAACAGTTTGGAATAAACAATTAGGGTTACGCGCAAAAGAATTTAACCCATGAAATTGTAGACAAAATTAATGCCACGCGTACGAAGTACGAAGATATAGGTAAAAATATACCAGCCTTTTCCCAGCGACTTCGTCCGCGTAGCAATATTATATTATAATATATAGCCTATGTTACTTAGTGATCATAAATATGGCATTCTGTTGGTAAATCTGTTTCATGCAATCGAAAACGGCATAAATCGAAGGGATCCCACAAAAAAAACCGGTACGTTTCACCTAAATTAACGCGGACGGAGTCGCGGGCATAAGCTACAATGAATCCTAAAGCCAATCCGCCAAAGCACGGCTCTGCGAGTGACGCTTTAAACCTTCGCCAAAGAAATTGAAAGGGGAATCGCAAAAAAATGATTACACCCTTCGAATGGGACCGTATAGGTATATCTTCAGCCAATAAGCTTTAAAAGTAACAGAGACTCGAATTGAGTGCAAAATTAATTTAGACGAACCCTCCTCTGATGCCATATGTAAATGAAATTGAACGCCTGCCTTATTCCTATTGAAGAGGGTGGAACTAGAGAGGGCCACCCACACACGCTCAGCAATATCCTCGGAGTATTTTACATTTTGGGGTGAATTTTATTGTGCTGAAGGTCGAACTCAATAGAGTATAGAACCGATTACAAATTCATCTGCGTTGCAATAACACATAGTGCTTACATTGTGAACGTATCGCGGCAGCAAAAACGACTTTGTTTAACCAAACCGATTTTGCCGCTTTACCAATCTATGATTTTGTATCGCAAATAAAGGTGATTATTATTGCTGAGTCTATTTGGAACGATGCTTGGCTTTCCATTGTCTGCATTTTGAATACGATCTAGCTATAAATAGCTCTGTGGGTTCATTAGCTTTGTTATCTTAGGCACCCACTGATAGCCAAATAATAGCCGATTTGGGATCTCCGCGTGCCGCATCACACTTATGTGGAGGACATTTGTGTTTGCTTTGAGTCTAGACGCAACACCCAGGCTTTAGTTTAATGTATGTATATAGTAAGTATCCTATCCTTTTCTGCTACAAGCCTTACTTAGCTTGCGCTGAGGTTTGTCACAAGATGGTGCTGTGAGAAAACAAATAGGTAAGCAGTCACGGGTGCCGATAGAAGTGAACATGTAAAACGTTGTATCGTGTATCAGTCGTGCAGACCACTCTTTAAAGAGCTTGGTTTATTAACTTAATTATATATAGGTACAAGAAAAAGCTCACTTAGGACAAAGTAACAAAAACATATTTTTTTAAAGAAAACCAGCATTTAAATTGTATCTCACGAAGTTACTCGTTAAGGCTTGTATTATCTTATATGGAAAGAGCTGTTTGACTTTGTGTCTGAGAATATACAATGAACTTCCTAGCGAAATGACATTAAGGATTTTTATGGTGGACATTAGTAAAAAACAATCTGTAAATAAACGTTTGGGTCACATTAGCATGTCGCAATCGGATGTCGGTGACTAAACGCAGTTAAAAGGTTTTCACTTCAAAAACCATGCCTTTTCTTACCAGCGTCAAGTATTTCTAATTCGCCTTCATGTCTAAACAGTTTGTTAATTATTTTTTTTGAGAAAAAACTTTACAAAAGAAAAACAATATGCAATTTGTCGCGACACAATTAGAGCCCTTTAATTTTTAAATAAGGAAGGCAAACGACGTCACGCAAAATAGGACTTAATTCAGCTCAAATAATGGATATTACGTCCACTTTCGACTTTATTTTATAAAATGTAAGAAAATACCTGCAACGGGACAGTAATTATTACTCTTTTCATAATGAGGAGGGTTGCTTTAATGCATTAGGCAGAGGCGAACATAGAATTTTCTTTTAGGTAGGCAGTCAAAGGAATTAACATAAAATCTTACCTAGCTCAATAAAATACACATATAGTAGCGTATTATTCTGCGTTATAAAGTGTATTTGATTTTAGTGTAGGCAATTTACTTTTTGCCTATATTTTTATTTAATTATTACATTAATTAGAACGGCAAAGCCAATCACATTAATTAGAAACCAAACACAAATTTCCTCTCAGCAAACTTCAAACATGCCAACAATAAGTTCTTCCATCCATCCACAAACAAATCAATACTTGGATCTGAATCCAAGAGAGTGTTGAATGCTGTCAACGAGCGAGGTATCGGAGACATGGCGCGGGCGACCGTGCGACTAGCCGGCACCGTGAACAACTTATTGCGGTTGCGTAGATATTTATCCGGAGTGAAGAGTCGAGACAGTTCACCAAGCAGTTCGGGGGCGTCGATCATACTACGAACAATCTTACAAGATGTTGCCATTTGGCCCACTCCTCTTCTGACTTCAAGAGAGTTGTAATTGAGGCATCCGAGTAAGAAATTTGTGGGATAAAGATATGGATAATATCCGTTGGTACGTTTATATAAATACCTAAGGAAGGCTTTTTGTACCTTCTCTAGGATAAGGATATAGGAACTTTCATGCGGGTTCCAGACGCATGCACTGGTTTCCAGCTTGCTGCGAACCAAGGCGTTATAAAGTATTCCTAGCAATTATAGAAGTCACGCGAATTTCGCAGTACGAATCCCAGCCTACCAAAGGACTCCTTAGCAATCGAGATCATATGGTCATGAAATGTCAGTTGATATGAAATGCACGCTGGCATTAGGCTTGTTTAAGGAAGTATACTATTATATATAACCATTTTATTATTCATACAGTTTTCAATTTTTTTATTAAGTACGGGTCACGGGGTCAGCGGTTGACCACGATCTCACCTGATGGTAAGTGAAGATGTGGTCGAAGGTGGAGCTCGCTTGCCCGTTAGTAGCTATTCACTCTAGTCTTAAAGTCCCAGGTTGTAGGATTCAGAATTATGAATATGTATGTCGAAGTTCAAGAGAAAACTACGAGCTAACAAGGCTATATTCGTTTGCGAATAATTTTATTATCGGCCAATTTATGAAATGTTGGGAGTAAGCCTTCATACAATAAATTGCTACTATTTACTTAAATCCAAAATAATTCTAATGATGTTCGTCAATAAAGTAGTTTTGTTTTGTTGCCCATAAATAGCACTGCAAGATCGGCCTATTCCCACTAGTTCAGTTGACTGAACTAGTGGGATTTTTTTTCTCGGTTGTTCAGTTGACTGAACTAGCGGGAAATAATTTCTCATTTGTTCAGTTGACTACTATAACCTTGTTAAGTTGTCCAGTTCAGTTGACTGAACAAGTGGGTTTATTATTTCTTTTTGTCCAAATATGTACCATCAAATGTTTTTTTAATTAATACATATTCCAAATTTTCAGCATCAGAAGTCAGGTAAATAAAACATTGTACTTCATTTATTTCTTGTCAAAATTGTAACTATAACAATATTCAAGGAGAGAATAGACTATGATGCGATACATCACTTTAGAGTTTAATTTGTACCTTAGCGTCTGGCGAGAAGATAATATTGTCTATTATAACAGCAGCCATTAATCTCTCCAAGTGAATTGTTCCACTTAATAAAGATCTCGTCCCAACAGTTAACTTATAATAACTAGCTTTTTCACCGCGACTTCGTCCGCGCAGCAATATAATATAATATCCTATGTTACGCGGCGACTTTTTTTTCAAATTGGTCGAATTTTTCTCGAGTTTATTAGCTACGAAGTCAATTGTCAATTGAATCAAAGTCAATTGACTTTCATTCTATGTCGTCAAGGCGTGTTTCGGGTCAATGTTTCGGGTACCCTTTTTTGGGATGTTGATGTTTCCGAAAAAAAAATACTGCATTGTTTCTTTTTAATTAATTGAAGCCAGACCCAAGGGCCAGTAGCTGAGCTAATTTTTATACAGACTGTAACAATGATATTACAAGTTAAAAGGTAACTTTAATATATTAGGTCCTTACATATGAAATTGGCGTTTTTCGTACTGGCCACTTTAATCACGAATTTCTCCTCTTTGGTAAGGAATTCCAAATTCAAATTTGTACAGCTATAGACTCATGTATTTGTGCTTCGATGATCGTCATTCATTTGTTTTTTTTCTTCTGTTTTTTTCTGTTTGCGTCACTCATTTTACAAAATGGAAAACCTTAAATATCGCATTATTTACGAGTACGAGTTCCGCCGTGGCACTAGTGCTGCGGAAACAACTCGAAGGGTGAATGATGTGTATGGCGGTCGTGTTGCAAAAGAAAACACAGTTCGTTTTTGGTTCCAACGTTTTCGTTCTGGAAATTTCGACCTGCAGAACAAGCCCCGTGGACGGCCTGAGACTCAAGTTGATAATGAAGAGTTGAAGGCTATTGTGGAAGCGGATCCATCGCAAACCACGTCCGAGTTAGCTGCAGGCTGCAATGTTAGTGATAAAACTGTTTTAATTCACTTGAAGCAAATTGGGAAGATTAAAAAGCTTGAAAGGTGGGTACCTCACGAATTGACTGAAACAAACCGGCAAACGCGCGTCGACTGCTGCGTTACATTACTAAACCGGCACAATAATGAAGGTATTTTAAACCGAATCATTACCTGTGATGAAAAATGGGTTCTTTACGATAATCGGAAGCGCTCAGCGCAATGGTTAGATCCTGGCCAGCCAGCCAAATCCTGCCCCAAGCGAAAATTAACCCCAAAAAAGTTACTTGTAAGCGTTTGGTGGACTAGTGCCGGTATTGTTCATTACAGTTTTTTCAAATCTGGCCAGACTATTACGGCTGATGTCTATTGTCAGGAATTGCAAACCATGATGGAAAAGCTAGCGGCTAAACAACCTAGGCTGGTCAATCGCTCCACGCCACTGCTGCTTCACGACAACGCTAGACCACACACTGCGCTACAGACGGCTACTAAATTAGAAGAGCTTCAATTGGAAAGTCTAAGACATCCTCCGTACTCCCCGGACCTTGCTCCAACAGATTACCATTTTTTTCGAAATTTGGATAACTTCTTGCAAGGGAAAAAATTCAACTCCGATGGGGCAGTCCAAATCGCCTTCAAAGATTTTATTGATTCCCGTCCGACTGGTTTTTTTAGTAAAGGGATCAATGAACTACCTATGAGATGGCAAAAGTGCATAGAAAATAATGGTTCATACTTTGATTAATTAAATATATTATATTAAAAAATATTCGACTTTTTGTTCCTCCCATACAAAACGCCAATTTCATATGTAAGGACCTAATATTTATTATTATATTCCTTGGGCTGTAATAACACTATTTACAATACATAGTCATATCACGCTAGTAAACAACCCCCAATATTTATGATTACATAAAGGATTACAGGAGTACCTATAAAAAGTATTCCGATGTCAAACAAGATTGTTATTTATAAATACAAAGCTTATACCGTAGCCTTCGCAGCATACCTCATAATGTGAACGAATTTGATTGTAATATGCTGTATGTATAGATCACATAAATACATTGTCAAAATTTAAAAAATAACTTTTTATCAAATTATCTAAAATAGATTCCAGATTCCCAAGAGAATACAAACGCTACACAGATTCCTCATAGTAGGGCCAAGAGAAAAGGTGACTTTTGACAGTTGACAAAGTGACGTAAACCAACGGTAGGTACTACATCGTCGTCTATCGGAAAAAAGGTATTTTAATGTTGTACCCAAAAACCCTTTATTACCAACCACAAATCGTTCGAAAAAATATAATATTTTAAAATGTATGCATATTTGTCCATAGACAAACCCAGTCAGTTATTTATTGCTGGATTAAACCTGGGCACGGATGGTGGGCAGTACGGCCCCCAATGGCGGCCTAAGCCGGTGATTTAAATACGGCCCCTTCGATTTCCTAAAATGTGAAACGCAATTAATCATATTTTAGCCACCTTTACAAAAAGAGCTGAACGAAAAGGACTTATTAAAAGAAAGTGTTGGAAAAGTACCAAGAAAAGCTTTCACGTTGGGTTGGAAATAAAATATTTTTTACCATAATTTTAATAAGTACGTACGTACTACGTTATGTTCTCCGCACTACGACAGAATTGAACCCAAGACATCATCTATATTGGTCCAAATCTGAAAGTGCCGGCCAACGCATTTTTTTGTATATTCCGTCAACATTTTTACTGTGACACCAAACCTGTAGGACCATTGTAGTTGATATTATTTGAGTTCGAAAATCTGAATTTTCATGTTTTGTTGAAAATAGGCAATCCAAATAACATAAACAGACGAAATGTCCTGTAATGTCCATCTTTGGTGCCATAGTAATAAATACTCAGACGGACAACCTCTAACAGTTTTTTTTTTTTTTTTTTTTTATTTATTGGAAAACCAACAGCTAACTTAACATGACATAAGTAATGGATTGTTAACATAAAGCCAATTAAAGGTTCTCACTTATACGTAACATTAAAGGTTAGCATTAAGCTGTTTGCACTAAAGCACTTGTATAGGCACGCCTTCATTACATCTTATGTTGTTATAATAATATTGTCTACAGTATAATGTATTCGCTCTGTGTACGATGAATGTAACTGATTGTAACAAAAATGTGCAATATATTAAAAAAATGTGTTGCCTGTTGGCCGCCACTTTCAGATTTGGACCAAATCTTTATGAAACATGGATGATCCTTTAGTCAAATAGGTACGTTTAATTGAGAATTTATAAAATAGACTATAAAATATAAAAATATTAGTTCCATAAATTCGCTCCCAACCTGCTTTGCTTTCTATTTTAAAAGTGTTGAAATGTTGAAAATGATTCAAAGGTACCATATAATATCGTAACGAATAGTGTCTAATAGGTAACGAAATGTTGGTTTATCGCTTGTGATTTTGGCCATGCTATTCCTGAGTCCGCGTAGATCCTAAAATGAACGTAGTTTTGTACAATAAATATCTGGTAACAACCAGAATTATTCTTTATAAATTTACATAAGCTTACGTAGCAAAAAAGATTGCATCTTAAAAATGCAAACTTTTTTCTAGATCGACAGCACGGCTAGATAATAAAAAATAAAAACAAACAATGTCCACAATATCATCACAAAGCGTATTTCAAACCAGACTGAACCTACATCTCAACTGCAGGCAGAATCGTGTTACTTGTCTCCGTACGGCCTAGATTCTCAGTAACGACGTAGTGTAGTGCATGCTCTGTGTACGAGCTGTGGATGTTACCTATATAGGGGAATGGAATCATAAAAGACTAGCTTCTGCCCGCGACTACGGCCGCGTTGAGCTTAGAATCTCAGAAGAATCTAAAATTTTCCCGGCATAAAAACATTTCGCCGGGATAAAAAGTATCCTATGCGTTAATCTAGGTTATAAATTATCTGTGTTTCAAATTTCATCCATATACGTTGAGTAGTTTTTGCGTGAAAGAGTAACAAACATCCATCTATACTCACAAACTTTCGCATTTATAATATTAGTAGGAGTTGGATAGTAGGAAGTAGGATGGTGAGATACAATATTAGATACTTGCAAGGTGGATTTAGTTTCCTAAAGAAACTTGTTTCTTGCATATAATACGTGATTACCCCAAAATAAATCATATATGGAAGGTATTTAGAGATAGTTACATGCGAATGGGTCTTATTAGTTTCGATTATTTTTAGTGGGAAGAAGTAAGGTTGTTTGGTGTTGGAACAAGAAAAATAGCAAATTTCACATACTTACATCACCTATCATCACGAAAAGCTTCAGGGAAAGAGGAAAAAAATTTTTCAAGGGAAGCAATGAGTACCCGAGCCATTTCACTATTGACTTGCACACCTCTTTTGCTTTTATAAAAAACTACACAAAAAAAAAAATCCATATGTTTGTATATATAATATGTATAGGCTATAAATTACCACGCTGTGATTTATTTTGAGAAATCGTGTCCAAAATTCTTGCTCACGAAATAGCGGGCGATGAGTATCGATCGAGTAGCTAGTTATTTATTAAAACTTAAATTCTTTAAATTAACACACTTCCACCCTGCATTATACTGATCAAGAGAATGGGTCCATTAGGATATCCAGTTATGCACCCGCCATCGGGATCAAATAGCATTTCATGTCCACAATTGGCTGCCTTAGCCCGTCAAGTCGTAGCATATTGACTCGGGGATCAAAGGCTTAAGATGTCTCAGCCATTATGCTAAAATTGATGTAGGCAATACGCTCGATAAATGGACTTAGACCTAGAATGTACTGACTGAATCGAACTGAAATAGAATATCAAATATAATATATTGTAAGGGTGTATATCATTTATTATTTTAATATATTACTTACGTGTTGTAAGCGTCCATAGGCTACGGAACCGCTTACCGTCGGGCGAGTCGTGTACTTTTTTGTCACCTTAGCGGTATAAAAAGAAAACTTTAACGCTCAGTCGCTTTTCGGGTAAGTAGAGAGTATAAGTCATGACTTGTATACCCATATATATATTGTTTTGTTTATTTTAATTATAAAAAAAAACAAATAAACCTAGAGAAATCGTCCACTTTTGATAGATAATACAAATTGCACTAAGTTTGAACGTCACTAAATCTTTACTCATTTTAAATTATTGTACTTTGTTTGTTTTGTTACATACATACTTACATACCTACAATACATTATACATATCACGCCAGTCGCCAAATCCCGCACGGGAGAAGACAGATAGATACTGCAACTTCACTCTCGACTTGCCCACACCTTTTGCCACTTTTACATCCATCAATATCTTAGTAGGTATATGGAGAATTAAACTGCGATTTTTCTTCTGGTCTTAACAAGCACAAAGCCTTACTCCCACCGGTCACGTCCACAAGATATTATAATTAACGTCCGCAGTACGTATTCATTGTGCCAATTTGCGGACGACACGATATTTGGTTAATGGGATTAGGGCTAGTGAAATTAGTGCCGGCGACGGAGGCGGAATAAGAAATACTGGTTTATGTAAACGGAATAAACAGATGCAGCACGAATTGATAAACAAGGCTTAATCTGTTTACTTATAGAGTTATTTAATGTAATACAATTATTGTTTACGTCAGTAAAGCGAACATTGAATCCGGTCATTGAAAATATCTTTATTTAATAACAAAAAACAAAAGCGCATTACATTGAATATAGGATTAACAATGTGCATTGCTTTTTTTTAATTACAACGCGTACCTACAGTCTGGCAAAAAAGAGTAGAAAATAATAGGGGCGCCACTGTCGTTCGTATGGCAGCCCGCCGCAGCTGTTTGTATAGAGCATCAACTATCTTGATTGGTTTGTTGACGTGAGGATTTTTTCGCGTTTACGTCATAAAATAGATTCCATTTTGTGAAGGTGTCATTTTGAGAAGCCAAAGTTCGTTCCTTTACTAGATTACTAGATATGTCTCAAGCGGAAGTTTAAATAAAAGCATGTAATTGTTTTCACATAAATTTATTTCTCATATACATATGTATAATTTTGCGAATCCACTGTGTCTCGAGACGCAGCGCGGGTATTTTACAAAATAATCGTCTACAAACACCTACAGTAGATACACACGCCCGCTAGCCGCGCGTCGGCCATCTTTAATTGCACTAAAATAATTATTTAAAGCTACGGCTTTCGACGCACGGCTCCTAACGGCTGCAAATAAACACGAACCTCGTATGGCGAGTGGTTTACATAATTATCAAAATGTTTGTACTTGCTTCTTTCGAATCGAAAAAACAATGGCCGTACTTTATTATCGTTCGGGGAATTGTATATGCAGCGTTCATTTTAATTCATTTACATGTAATTTTTGAGTTCCGTACAGAAATAAAATTTTAAAAACAGAACGGGTCCAATTAAATATTGATTTTTTTATTCCTCATTTATTTTAATTGACTTCTATACTTCAAAATGTCAAATACAGACTCCCCGAACGAACGGATGGAGTTTAAAAATACAAAATAAAAATAAAATTTAAAATTAATTGGGTACCATTTACATTAAAACTTTACACGTAGAATCACATTAGAATACACAAAAACACATATCAATCAACCAAGGTACAGATTAAAGAGAACATCAAAATTAGTTAAATCAGTCTTATACAATAGAACATAACTTGTTTCAAACAATGATCATGTGAACTGGGCAACGGAGTGTACAAAACTTCTTAACACACACATTGTAGCATGTTGAAATTGCACCCACACTATAAAGAATAACTGGCTACAAAAAAAAACCAACTACCAACTTTTGTAGGCAAACTTACAGAAAAAAAGAGTCTATTGCCCGATTAATGAACCGCCAGTGGCCTCCGACTTTACATGCGAGATTGTAATTTAAAGATGCTTCAAACATGGGCCTTCAAACTCTTTTTTTTTTATTTACCACTAAGGTGGCACACAAGCATACGGCCCACCTGATGGTAAGCAGTCACCGTAGCCTATAGCCGCTAGCAATACAAGGGTATCATTAACGGGATGCCAACCATGTTGTTGATGAGGACTCACTGTGCTAGCAGCATTACTACTAGCCCGGCGTATCCTTGTGGAACACTGGCAAAAAAAAAATATTTTGTTCACAAGAGCACGCAGTTCCGCGCGCGGCGATTTGTATATCATCTAGGTTTGCAGGTCTACAGAAGTTGGTAGCATTTTATTGCTAACATCTAAGCTTAAGTAGAAAAAAATGATTATGTGCGTTCCCAGAGGCAAGATAACAAAATACATAATATTAATTAAAATATAGTTGTAAAGGAATGATTAGTACATTGTAAAGCTCAGCTGATTGCTATATGAAGTACCTACTACACAAAGTATTACAGATTAAAAAGCTGCCCCAATAAGCTTCTAAACGGCTCAACCTCGCTACATACACGGTTCATCAACGAGTATTACATATTCACTAGAACTTCAGTTTAACAATTATCCCCATAAGACTACATAGGTACCTACGTTTTCGTAATTATAATTGTATTTTACATCCGTCATAAGCTAAGTGAAACGATTGACGAACGAAGATTGCATTAACCGACCGAATCGTGAAGTCATCGTTAATATTATCCTTTGTTTGTTCGTACAATATTATGCAACACTTCCTCCAATCCCATACGTTACATACAAGCTCAAATTTAACTTATATATATCATAGATTTTACGAGTAGTAGGTATATTGTATAAAACGAGTGAAAAACCTAAAAACCTTAATAGTTTTCTAGGCAAGGAGATTACTGTAAAATATTAAATAACACACTACACTTAAATATAGCTTAAAATAGGGTTATAGAATCGCGGCAGTCACGTGTTGATAACATCGTTCGAGAATTACACGGTTGGTTTGAAGCATGAGTGAAATGAAGTACCCAGTGATACGTTTTACGAAGTTATAACAATTCATGCTTTATCCAAAACGATTCTAAAACTTTCGGGCTTTTTCGAAATATTCGAAAGCTTCATTACTTTTCCTAATACAAAGACGAAAACATTGTTCTATCTACAAAAAGATATGTCATCGAATCACGTCATCCTCTACAAGCAAGCACTGATTACATTGAACTTAATTCTAATTAATTAACAACTAAAAAAAATCATGAAAGCTACCATATTGTCTTATTTGCAGCAGCCATTGTTATAGCTTATATGTTTACTCTATTATTGTATTTGGACTGTTTTATTTGTTTAGGTTAGTAGGATCACTAATTCGACGATCTGTAGGAAATATTTGAAAAATATGATTTTAATAGAGAGATTATTCATTTAAAGATCAATAACTGGATGAAATATATCTCTACCCAGTACCGGTGTTACGGCCACTGACGCCCCGGGCAGAAAAATTGTGGCGCCCACTTAAAGAAATCACTATTGGGGTCTAATTTTTTAATGAACCAATGAGAACGTATATTATGAATTTAATCTTTACTTTATCGTTACCCAGAGCCAACGACACGGACGTAGAAAGTTTTGTAGCTCTCTTCTTAAATTTATTTTATAGTTTTTATAGCCCCATGACGCCCGCCCATAATGCCGGCACTGTGTCTATCATTAATGTGAACCAATTTTATTCCACTTAGCTATTTTCAAGAGAGTTTCATGAGCGAAACGCAACCTGCGTTTCGCTCAATTCAAAAATACAGTATTGTTTTCCGAAACGGAACGTCGGATTTATTCGTTAACGCGAGTTGATCCATACTGGGCGAGGAATTCGGTGAAATAATAATCAATACATCATACTGAAGTGTAAAGGGAACAGTTTGGGAATATACATACACATCTATGCACACATACACACAGTTTTAGCACGACACAGCCGATTCGTCTAATAGTGTTTTTTTTATAATATTGCAATAATGAAACGTTACCCACAATTTACACTACTTAAACATATTATGTTTCTTTAACACCCGATATGAAAAATAAACTCCTAATTACAGCTGCAATAACTATTTATACATTTTACAATATCATAATGTCTGTCTGTATATGTGACGTTCAGAATTGAATATTTTTATATAACGCGTAAATGCTTAAGTCTCTAAGCGTACTGCTTCCATCCACTAATATTAGGTTTACATACATAAATATAATTCGACTGCAAATTATACTGTTCAATTGCTTAACATTCAGTGTAGAATATATTCCAAAGTCGGTAAATGCATCTATATCGTAAGTAGGTATATTAACTCCAACATTATATTGTTCAGATTGAAAGACAAACATATAATCGACAGCCGTGTAAGGTGTACCATAAGTTAATAGGACAATAGTATATTATAATTAGTACCCTTCCGACTCACAATCATGTTTAGTAGTTACTGGTCACAGTGGTTACTCTACATAGCAGATGTCGTAGGCACTCAAACGCGTACTAGCCTCGTTCAGTAGCTCTAAAAACAAGAACTTTCAACTACGCATTCGTATCGCTTTAGCCTATTTTTGTATGTAAAAATTAACAGTGATGCGCCGGCGAGAGTGGAACTGAAAAATCGTATGAAAGTTATGACATTTGGACAGTTACATTTTCGAATACGTAGTCCCAGTACAGTAGCTCTAAAAACAAGAACTTTCGACTACATATTCGGATGGCTTTAGTAAATTTTTGTATGGGAAAATAAACAGCGCTGCGCCGGCGAAAGGTGGAACTAAAAATGTTGAGTTTTACGTTTTCGAATACGTAGTAGCAGGTTATTCTTGCTCTTTTTACAGGAAACAACAAAACGCGACCAAATATACATAGCTATCTCAAGCTGGGTATACAACTATCTGTTACAATTAAATTATTGTTTTATTTCATTTTGAGGCTCGTATCGGATCTCAAAATTGAGAAAAAAACACGAATTTTTCTCCATACTTTTTTGTGGTTTAATAATATACGAAGAAGTCATTTGTGGCTTAAGTATAACGTATAATTGTATTCATAAAACATTCTTACACATGCAAAAGAAAGTTTTTTTTAATGGGATCGTGCCATCTAAAAGGCCGAGCGAGAAACAATTAGTCGCATCATAAGTTCGTTTTATTCAAGTAATACATTGCTTGTCTGACCTTTCAACAGTCAAAGAATATTCGACTATTTCTTTTTATTTTATCAAATAATTTTCAAATTCTTATTATAAAGAAAACTGTTTGCACGCAACATCACATAATTAACTTTGATTAAGTTCTTCAGAACGTTTACCTATATAAGCGTTATGTTGTTACCGATAATATCCAGTCTTGCCACACTTCAGGTTAAGGAGAGGTTTGTAATAAGTACTGTGATTTTTTACGTAATTGATATGTTTCAAACGTATTACACCTACTTTCACGATCCTTAGTACCTTTTTTTTATTGGTACAAAAAATTTATTATTGTAGGTGGATACCCAGCTTTAGAACAATCATTTCGAATCCTGCGTTTGGTTGTTTATTTAGTCTTATACAATGGTTGCATAGAGGAGAAAGAGCTGTTTTTTTATCATGTAAAACATATCAAATACAATTTATTTCTCGTAATAATATAGCTTCGATGAATGAAAAAAGAAGAATGTTGAGTTACAGTAATTGAACTCCATGGTTTTGGCGAAGATTGGTTTCAGCAACTTATTATTATCTAGGTTTGACATATCATATTATATCCATCAATTTTTTTTTAATATGACACAAAAATAATTACTTACATTGTCTGAAAACTGCAAAAAACTATTCTTTATATTTCTTTTCCATAAATCGTTATAATAATTGATATAAAGAAGGCAAATATACAGGTGTATCTTCAAAACGTCGAGTTTTATCGACCAGTAGCCAAGGAACAATGTTTGCTAGACCAAAAACAAACCGTATTTGGATCAACACAAAGTACAATATAATTTGAAAACAGATCTTTCCCCTATGAACACTGGAAGATGCCAATGTTAAGTACATATGAAGTGTCTACTCCTTTAGACCAGCCGGCGTCAGTTAGCGTAGTGGTCAAAAGATCCGAGATACTCTAGGGCAGCGCGGTAGCAAAATTCGTACTGGTCCTGTGAAAGATGAAGTGTAATTAATAGTATGTTAAGTAATATAGTATACTAGCTTCCGCCCGCGACTGCGTCCGCGTTGAGCTTAGAATCCCAGAGGAACATTTTCCCGGGATAAAAAGTATCCTATGTGTTAATCCAGGTTATGAACTATACGTGTTCCAAATTTCATCAAAAATCAGTTCAGTAATTTTTGCGTGAAAGAGTAACAAACATCTATACTCACAAACTTTTGTATTTATAATATTAGTAGGATGTTTTGGCATTCTAAAGGGCAACGATGGGAAGATGGAGGTGTAGGTATCACCAAAAATAATTATGTGTCAACGTGACCATCTGTCCAGAGGCATACGGCCTACGTGACCCGCCCATCATCATCAGAGATCTTGGTCTTGGAGCGTAGACTGGTATTTGGAACTCTGGCGGTATTTTTTACACCAAGCAATTTACGTAAATATATTTTTGTTATTAGCCAATATTATCCGCGGATCCTGTAGGGCCCGGTCCCAACACGTGATTTAAGTGGAGAAAGATATCCACGTAGTCTTGTTCGAGAATAATTAATATTAATTCTATGATTATTATTTCCATTATTTATATATTTTATGAACATACAGGCGCCAATTCTGTTGTTCAAAATTACTAAACTTAACTAATTTGACAGGTCTAAAAATATTGCCATCCTTATTTAACCCCGCACATGAGAAAGGGATAGCAAGACTTTAAGACCTGTCAAATTAGTTAAGTTTAGTAATTTTGAACAACAGAAGCGATACCATTGGCATATTCTTTTGCAATTTTCACAAATAATAAAAAATAAAAATAAAAAAAGATATAATTTTGAAAAAATATTACAAAAAAAAAACCTATGATTATTATAATAATTCCGTACCTCAGTCTGCACCATGGCGGGGCGCTGCGTGCGCAGAGTGCGCACAGTCTGGAACACGTCCACGACTCCTTCGTACTGCATGCGCTCCAGCACCGTCGACAGCGTGATGAACACGCCCGTGCGCCCCACGCCCGCACTAACAACACGCTCATCACACACTGGACACTGGCATACTACACTCGCTACTAGTGCTGCCGCTCGATACATCACTATCGATAGTAGCCAGCAACAATAGGTATGTCTCGATAGTATTGTGTTGATAAATTCTTATGTAAACTATGACATTGATGTTTTTGCAGTAAATAAAAAAAAACATTTTCAAATGTTAGCATTATGTTAGCAAGAACAACTTTTGACTGCGTACTCTTATCGCTTTCACCTATATATACAGTGGTCGCAAGTGTGAATATTATGTGAACATTACCTGCAATGCACAGTGATTGGGCCGTCCTGTCCGAACTGCTCCTTTGTCTTGTGCACTTGTCCGAGGAAGTCAATGAACCCTTCCCCACTCTTGGGCACGCCTTGCTCCGGCCAGTCCGTGAATTGGAACTGTCGGACTGTTCGTGACGCGCCGTCGCGTGCGTCGGTCACCTGGTATTACCAAATATGCAGGAGGTAAACCTATTTGATATTTATTATGTACTAGCTGCCCACCCCGGCTTCGTACCGGTAGACAAGCGGACACTTAGGCAATTTTGTTTTTTTTTCTCTCCCTAAGAACCATCCTCGTTGAAGTACGAGGTACATTCTAAAAAAATAATTAGCGAAATCGGTTCAGCCGCTCTCGAGATTTGCGCTTAGAAACACATTCAGCGCTTCATTTTTATATTATAGATTAGCTTTTAACCGCGGCTTTGTCCGCGTGGTTTTAGTGAAAAACGTTTTCCGGGATATAAGTATCCTATATGTTAATTCAGCGTATAAGATACCTCAATTCTATTTCGTTCGGTCATTGTGGGGTTAAGAAGGAAACCCTATCAGATTTGCGATACGAGTATTAGTACGATAGTGTTATTAGAATTAGAATTATTAGTACAGCTACAAATCACATCAATTTTAATAGGTACCAACATACAAATTTCGTTTTATATCATGATATTAATAATTCTGAAAAGAACAGCTTCTTAACAAGTTTTAAAAGGAGACTATGATTAGACATTTCTTTTATGAACATTATTTTTACCTTGAATTCTCTCAAAATGTATTGAGGCATGTTGTACTCTGCAATGGGGTCGACCACAAAACACGTGTAGCGCACGGAGCGGTCTGACGGCCAGTATTGGTGGCATTTCTCCTAAAAATAAGTCAATATTATGAGTTTTTTCAAAGCAATACAAATATGAACTACTAGCTTTTGCCTGCGACTTCGTCCACGTTGAGCTTTAGAACTCTTAGAATCCCAGAGGAACCTAAACTTTTCCCGGGATAAAAAGTATCCTATCTTATATCCAGATTATAAACAATACGTGTACCAAATTTCATACAAATCCGTTGAGCCGTTTTTACGTGATTGAGCACCAAACATCCATACATCCATCCTTACAAGTTTTCAGTTATAATATTATAGTAGGAAGTAGGATTTAAGGTTTGACTCACCCTGCCCATTTCCTTCAACTTGGTAAGCATCACGATTATAGTAGAGTTGTGCTCCCACAGCATACGCCAGAAGTCGTCAGTAGTGTCGGCCAGTGGCCCCTGCGTTGCAATATAAGCTGCCCTGTATCTGTACCCATCCACGAAGGAAGCGTTGATGTAGTCGGACCCGTCGCGAGGGGTGAGACACACGCGCGAGGACTCGAACGGTAAGATATGGACCAGTCTGTTCTTATGCTTATTGCACGGTAGGCTGGCGGAGACGAAACGACTGGAGTCCGCTTTCATGTTTGCCAGCTTCTTGAACTCCAATTCCATACCAGTGATGTTTTCTATCGAATCGATGCGCATGAGTTTCTGGATATGTGCGTGCAAGTTACGCGCCGGAACTTCAGTGTCACCGCATACAACAGCTTCGAGTAAAGCGTCGTGGATGAAAATGTATTGGTCCTCAGTCTGCACCATGTAGTTGCGTTGAGCCCTCAGGCAAGTCACGTGGCCGTAGATGTCGACCGTGCGCTCGTGTCGGGCTCGCTCGAGCATGGAGTCGATGACAATGAAGCAGCCGGTGCGGCCCACTCCCGCCGAGCAGTGGACGACCAGCGGGCCCGCATCAGGCGGGTTCAATGCACGGACGCGTCGCAAGAACTGCAAAAACGGAGCGGGGTGATCCGGAACACCGTGATCAGGCCACGCCGTAAACTGCAGTTGTTTGATTTCACGTCGGTCAGCGCCTCCGTTCCGAGTTACTTGGAAAGTCCGAATGCAATATGTTGCAAGCTCTTGAACTTCTGCAATAGTTACCGTCATCATGCCGTAAGACTCACTGCCGCGACTAGGCCAGTATTGGTCACATTTGATCCTCGTTCTTTCTTCCAGCTTTGTCATCATTACAATAGTCGAAGTGCGAAGTTCCCAGCACATTCTCCAGAAGTCAGTAAACGTTTCCTGTAGTGGACCTTGAGTCGCGACATAAGCGTTATGTTTACGGTAGCCATCGCAGTAGTTAGCATTTATGTAGTCGCTTCCAAGTATGCCGTCGATTGGTTGGAGTATTACTCGGCTGTGATCATATGCTATCACGTTAGCGTAGCGGTTCTTAGGCTTGTTCACTTCCATATTAGAATGGTCCCAAGTGAACTGTTGGCCAGGCTCGATACTTTCATATTCTTGAGAAAATTTAAGGTTGTCGTTAGTTTTCAGTCTTTCAATGTGTTCGCCAAGTTCTGAGATAGGGATAGGTGGATGTGAAATCATCGCTGGTGTTTGGAAGTTCAGTCGTCTCATTTCAACTGGATCAGACGGTGCTCCGAAGCCGACGTCTGCTGACATGAGAGGTCTAGTTACGGCCGCTTGGTCGGGTGTCTTGCACGGCTGCCTTCGTCTCTTCACAATAAACAAGAGAACCAAACACAAGGAAAGCATTAAGGCGGCTATTATGGGTCCAATTACCCAAACCATGCCCGCTTCTTTCCTATTTTCCTCTATTCTGATCTCTGGATCTCCGTTAATGTCCTTAGGGTTAGGTCTGCTCGGTTCTTCACCAGGTGGAGCTTCTCGCATATCCATATCCAAATATTCCGAGAACGGACTAGATGTGTACAAATGTTTTTGGGGTGTGTCGACAACGGCTCGTACGAATACCCTGTATTTTTTGGTTGGGTTTAGTTTTCTATTTAGAAAACCTTCATACATTTCGTCATTTCCTAGATGGAATGTGTACAAAATATTCCTTTGCAAGAATTTGGCAGCAATGTATGGAGCATTTTCATCATCGGTCCTCGCGTTATTCTTAATTAAATCTTCAGTAAGGAATTGATCCGGATTCTTATGGTTATTCAATTTATCATCGGGTACTACAACTAGATAATAATGAGAAATAGGTCCATATTCCTCTGAAGCTTGAGGTAGTATTACAAGTATTTCGTTTTCTACTACGCCGTAAAAGTCCGGTTTCACCATAGGCTTAGGAGCTGCCATTTGTGTGGTGACGGTTATTTTAGTGGGCGGTCTGTAAGAATCGTCATTGGGTATGGCACTTACATTTACATTATACGTAGTGAATGGCGATAAGTCGTTAATTGAATACGACGTTCTATCAAGCTTAACTATGATTTCTCTTCTTGGAATTTCTTGCATTTGTGTCATTCCAAGAGAGTCAACAAATTCTTTAATAGCATTATACGATATCTTATAGCTTACGGGGTTTAAGCGTAATGGGGGTGCCCACGAGAGTGTCATAGAATGAGTGGACACATCTTGAGCTCTGAGGTTCAAAGGCACTTCTTCTGGTTTCACTTTGACCGTAACCTTTTCTGATAATCTACCAAGACCGTCGGCTGTCTTGGCAGCCACTGCTATAGCGTATTCGGCGAACTTCTCCAAGTTTTCAATATCAGCGGAATGCGTTACTTGAACGCTCTTCTTTTGCCATTCATCAAGATCTTCGACCGGCGTCATAGTGTAGAAAATGACGTAACCAATGATTTTAGTTCTGGAACGGAATGTTTCCCACCATACTTCGACCCCTGACTCTGAAGTCGCCACAGCTTTGACTGCCATTGGCGCTCTTCCTATGTCTCTTTCCGTATGAGCAGTGATATCTTTACTATAGGGCCCAGCTCCCTGGTCTGTGTATGCTCGCACTTTGAACACGTAATGTGCGTCTTCCTCTAGTCCAGTGAAAACTACTTTAGTCACCTCTACAGTCTTTTCAACAAGTGACGATTGATCTCCTCTTTTATAAAACTGGACGTCATATTTCTTTATTTGGCCACTACGATCTGCTCTTATCGGCGGTTCCCAGGTAATACTAATAATGTCTGGCGTTTGGAAGTGATAGGTCACGTTTGCGGGCGGTCCCTTTGGCGCACCTTCCGGGGTTAACCAGTATTTAATAGTCTCTTGACCAATACCTATGTGGTTCTTGCCGGCTACTCGAAATTCATATTGGACACCACGTTCTAAGTCATTAATTCTATGAGATGTGACTTTAGTTGGGAAGTTTTCCTCCTCAGTGGGTTGGTCTTTGATTCCGTATCTGAGACGGTAGCCTAGTAAATCTCCGTATGTTTGTGTCGGTTTCGCCCATTCTAACTCTATGGATACTATTGGGTCGCGCTCCAGGACTCTGAATAAAAAAATAAACAGTGTTTAATAAACTAACGACACACTGTAATTATTATTATTTTTCTCACAACTAATGAATTTATATAGCGAATATTGTACATAGCTTAATTAGGAACAATATATACAATCAATGAATAAAACGAGCATTTACCGATTTATTAATGCCTGAGTTTAATTAGTAAACTGATTCATTGAATTATGATGAGACACACACTTATTGATAATTTTCTTTTTATTGTTACTATTATGGTTAAGCCAAAATCAAAACATGGTTACAATAGTTTATTAATGCCACAAAACATGGCTCCACAATTCCTAAGTCAAACATCTAAAAACCGGTAAATTGAATAGAAATTACATCGGGCTACTACATCTATGCACAATACAGAAAAATACAGACTCACTTTAGGTTAACGGTAGGCCTATTTGGCACTCCGCCAGGCGTCTTGACAGACGCTGGCGCACTTCGGTCACCGTCCCCCCTCCTCGTCAGGGCTGCCACTTGCACGTTGTACCTAGTATCTGGCTGGAGGCCTGATATGTTCAACTCCAATGTCGTATCCTCCATCACATTAAAACGCATCGGGTCGTTGAGTAACCCTTTGCTCTGAAAAATAACATTTTGTTGAGTTTTATGACGAATTATGAAATATTTTTTTAGGACAAATACATATGAAGTTTAGTTTCTAACATACAGCTACACAAAATGTTATTGAAACGAAAATTCACGTGAAATGTTTTGTTACTTCTGAATTACTTTTTTTTTTCTGAATTAATTTTTGAATTCTGAATTTCTGTAATAAATAATGATTACCTACTGTCTGCAATTAATTTATTATTTATTTAGAACCAGTGTACATTGAAATTGTATTAAAAGTTGTTCAAGATTTAAAACAAAAATCTACCGGAGACAACCCTAACTTCAAGGCAAAGAAAGAAATGGTGTTGAATCGAAAAATAGATACGAGTAATGGAACCTAAATTACCTCTTCCCTCACTTCCTGCACATGCACGTGATAGCCTCTTATGATGCCATTCTTCTCCTTATCCAGCGGTGGCTTCCACGTGACGTGTATCGACGTCGAGTTGAGTGCATTCACCTTCACATCCTGCGGCTCGCCAGGCACTGTGACCACAACGCAACGTGTAAGACATCCAAACCATACCTGCTTGCATCACGACCTAAATGCCCTATCAGCATCTACGGGAAAGCTAGAGAAAAACTACCTTAGGAAGCGACTCGTAAGGGACTAAGTTAAGCGTCAACGGCTCTTCAATCTTAAGCGAGTTGATCGTCATATTTGGAACAGAGTGCGGTCGGTAGCCCCGTCGCTGATGCTGATAGAGTACCTCGGCCTCGGCTCTCAACTTCGGCCGCTCAGCATCTCGATCGGGCATTTGAATACCAACACACACTGAGACAATCATTTACGCCCTCTCATATACACCATAACCAATTAAAAACCATTACCTTCCAATCCACATCGTTAAGAACAACTAAAATCGTCAAGCCTTTACAAAGAGTTAAAACATTTAGTAAGTATCGTTTCTATAGTTAATCGGAAGCAGCATAATACTATATCTAAGTTTTATGTTCGACACACTGCAAGGGATTTGCTTCGAGCCGTTAGACTTGGAAGTATCGATCCCATCCAGTTAAAGAAAAGGACACACCAAGTCTTATTGAATTGTTTGAATCGAAGACATGCTTTATTGAGGACCGCTTGCAGTTTGCGTTAGAGACATTAGTTCGGTGCTAGGAAGATTATCTACATAAAAGCTTAGGCACAAGCACAAACGCACATCGAAACAAGCACTATAGTAATTTGTACTCACTCCTGATGGCTGTACGGGTTACCAGCGGCCCATACAAAGTCAGTGACGAGAGAAAAAAGAGAAAAACGCATTCAAATACATTTAAGACAAATTGTGCGAACATTGCAGGGCGAACGGAACTACTAAGTGAGAGATTACGAGTAGAACGCTTGTCGGCAAAATGGGGGCCACTCTTTTACTTCCTCGTGTATTTTGTGCTCTTTAGGAGCATTCGGTCTAAGCCGCTTGGGGCGTCGGCCTCAGTCTATGTTTGCGTACATTGCCTTTTCAGTTCGCGCTGAACCAGCGAAAATTGGAAATTCGGTTCTAGAAAATGTTTTATACGTTGCGATTTCATTTTGAAATTGAGGGAAGAGAAAATGTACGCAATTATTTCCTGATCCTTCGGTGCATAGAAGTCACTCACACGCACATGTATTGATTAACGCGACGGCGCCATTCTTGTATGTGTGTGCTTCATTGTGTGATCTTGTTCAATGTGCGCCCGAGGTTGCTGCTGTGTGTGTGCATACCTTGTGTCGTCCTCTGTGATGTGAGTGACTGTGTCTGTGTCCTTGCTGGCTAAAATCTGCTCTGTCGTTAGTTATGTCATAATATGTAGTATAAGAGTGATTGTTGCCGGTATACCTTGTAGCGTTCTGTGGTTCTCGTGCGTTGTTAACGGCAGTAGCGAACGTGATGCATATAGTATTTCTGTATATATGTCACAATATCTAGTGTGCATGCACGACGATAGTCTGATAGAGTATACAGAAGAGAGAAGAGAGGCAAGTATGAAGTTGCTACTGCGAGAGGTTGTAGCATAGAGCGAGTGAGATAGATAGAGAGATAGATAAAGATAGTTTTAGCGCGTAGTCTAGTAACCGAGCTGAGCAGTCGGGGAATACAGGCGAAGTGTCGCTATTGGACCGTCGGATCCGGAGATCGTCGGGACGCTTCTTCGGCCCGCAGCCTTCCCGCTAATAGTAGACAGTAGTCAGAGAGTACAGTGAGTAGAGAAGTAGTTGTGAGTAGTACGCATGCGCGCGTGTCGTGTGGGGACGGTATTGGTATTCAAATGCGGCGCTCGGCCGTGGTGCGTGGTGTCCGGCCCTAACAGAGAAAGCGTTCACATCAGGCGTCGAGTGACTGACGAGTGCCTCGCTCCTGAACACTTCTAGTGTCGGGGGAAGTGTTGAAGCGAGACACGACAAGTGGCGGTTCGGTACTGGCCATCGCCGTAACGTATGGGCCACAGATTTGAACAGGGTGCGGTTATCAATAAAAATTGTTTACATAAATGATGTTATATAAATAAATCTGGTCAGAGACGAGCCTCGCCGGGCATTCAGCACGCTTGTAGTGGCGTCACGCCGCGATACCCAGCGCCAGACCGCCGCCGTACTGCCTCCTGTAGGCTTAGCCACGTTTCCTATCTATAATCGTTAACGCTGTAGAAAACGAAGCAAATGTATGGGCATTAAAAACTCTTACAAGTGGTCATGTTGTCAATTCCCATGCATTTCTTTCGTTTTCTATAGCGTTAATGATTGTAGATAGTAAACATGGCTACGGTAACTGGTGTGTCACGCGCTCGTTCTCTCACCTCGTGTCGTCGCTAGACGTGCTCAGTGCATCCTATAGTGAGCTCGCCACACGCAATTGTTTCATCAAACGGTTCAATTGCGTGCGGCGGCGTGAACCTATCCGGTGCCCAGTGAAAAAATTAACGAAAACGGTGCTGTGTCGGTAAAGAAAGCATGCATAATAATTTGTGTTCATCGCTAAATACTCAACAACTGTGCGCGTAAATTAACAATTTAACGGTGCCGTCGACACAATACCAGGTGCAATATAAACTTTGCATTTCAGTGAGTGGCATCATTGTCATCCATCATCAAATGGAAATCATTACATGTGACATGTGGCTTGTGATTGGTGACTGCCGCGGCCGGCGGCCAGTGACATAATGAGATCAGTGATAATTTATGATAATACACATGGATTTATCGGCAAGCATAGTAAAACTTTGTTACGAGAATCGACCTCCTTGTTTAGAATCCTGCTATGTGCTCACAAGAAAGGAACAAAAGAAAAAAATACATTAGTATTTACGAAGTATTCGTTGCGCATTGTAGTAGGTATAGGAACATTATAGTATGATTTATGAACGGTTAATTCCTTCGATATGCTTTGACCCACCACCGATTAATTGAACACATCAGGGTGCACACAAAATGGAAACAATACTATATCTCCGCTTGAGAACATATTATATATGTTAATTTCCATTAGTGTAAACGTTAAAATCATCCTTAAAAATCGATTTTGAGTAAAAACAAATGACGTTCAATTACTAAATTTGCATTGATAAGGATGATTTCAATAAATTTAACCTTATTTACCAGCAGTATAGCGATCCCAGACCTTAAATTAATATTTTTGTTAATCTGTTAGTAATTTTGTTTTATTTCGTATATTTCATAGTGCAACATCAGCTGATCTGCTAGACATAGATATACTAAATATCAACTTAAGGAATACTATGTTATGTTTAAAATACAAATTAACTGGAATTCAAAAGTTCACCGAGGTCAATTGATGTTACAACTTTACTTACAAGGCCAAAGAATTTTAGAGCAATAATATGTCGACCAAATATAAATACATTTTTAAATTGAGATGAAATTTTAATCTTTGCCTTCATATTGTTCAATTTCATCACTGGTTGGAAATGCTGCTTCTATTAATTTAATATGATGGAACATTAAACTGAATTATTGAAATTAGTTTCACGAGTCTATTAAATTGTTGCTGTCATTGATAGCGAAGATAATTAATTTATTTTGACTGATGAAATTGAACAAAGTCCCGATGGTATGTGGTGTTACAAAGGGTGTTATGTTCAGTAATACAATGACACGTACCGTCTTCATGCGTGCGCACTGTCACGGGGTATGATGCGGGCCCGTCGCCTACGCTAGTGCCGGCGAGCACCCAAATGCGGTACTCAGTCCATCGACGTAACTCATCGAAGATGAACTGAGTCTTGTTGATTTGATTTAGGCTTAGTTTGACGATAGTAGCTTCAGAATCCCCGCGGCCTGACTCCACACAAAGCAGCTTGTAGTAAGCAATCCGGCCGTTCGCTCGCTCCGCCGGCGGCGGCTCCCAAGTCACTTTTATAGACGTGGGCGACTCCGCCACAGCGGTCACATTCATCGGTGGTGCTCCAGGAACTACACAAGCTCAATTGTAAGAAAACACATCGACGGACGCGATACAATCTGAAACTGAAATGGGACCACCCGCCCCGTTACACCCGACCAAGCCGATGCTATCACTGAATGCGATTTGAACTCAAATGGTGAATAAATAATATGTGCCCAAACTAAAAGTAAGTGAATGTAGAAATAATTCCAGCATGCAGTGTTGTGTGTAGGATCCGCTCGCCCATACATCTCTAATTTCCATCCGTCAAACTTTCCCCTGTTGGAAGAAAATTGTAATGATTATATTCTAGCTGGCGTTACGAAAGACATTGCGCGCGACGCGAGCATTTAATAAGCAAGAAGTTACGTTTCCTTGACGGCGCAAAAGCTTTGAGACCCGAGTAGCAATATAATGTTTTTCATAACGTTAGCGTCTGAATAAAGAAAAAAGAAAAAAAATGTCACCGAGGGGTAGACCTCTTAGAACTGACCTACAGACAACATAAAGCTACTACTAAGGTACCGTGTACGCTCTGTGGACTAATCTATAGGTGACGTGTAGCGTCTAGCGTACACTTTACCGTTTCGACAATTGTTACGATAATACAAAACACATATTGTGATATACAAAAGTTGGTGCTTGTGCTTGAATTACTGGCAGCGTGCCGGGCAGGTGCTCTTATGTGATATATTACATTTGGAGTTACCTTAAACACACGAGGCTCACACACTCACAAAATCAGCATTAGGAACGAGCCACAGAGAAATTCGAACAATTTCACATCGAATTCCGAAACTAAATTTAAATTTTAAAGTATTAATCTCGATTCCATTATCAACATTTCGAATTTCTTTTATCGACTCGTTCCAAGGTCGTGTCTATGGTACCCAGTCTCACATGACATCACTCTCACACGGGCGAAGGGGCGCATACCATATTGCTTCGTTCGCACGGCAATGGGCGGAGTCGTCGCGCCTTCCCCGCGCTGCGACCGCGCCGCCAGCCAGATGAAGTACTGCGTGTTCGGGTACAGCCCGTTCAGGACGTAGGTCTCCGTTATGGGGATCCGTCTGGTCGGGAATATCAGTTCAATATGGGAAACCATAATTTTTATACCACTAAGGTGGCACACAAGTATACGGCCCACCTGATGGTAAGCAGTCACCGTAGCCCATAGCCGCTAGCAATACCAGGGGTATCACTAACGGGTTGCCAACCATTGTTGTTGATGAGGACTCACTGTGCGTTTAGCAGCTATACTACTATCCTAGCGTATCCTTGTGGAGCTATGGCCACCTTACTTATCGCAGAAATACAACACTACATCAAGGTACAACAAGGTGGAGTTACAGTCCGCAGTCGGGCGGCTCCAATTTAAATGGTAAAACCCATGGGAAATCCCAAATCGCCCTACCTCTCTTTTTGCAATGCAAATGTAAATTATTCGAGAGTGTTATCGCTATATTTTTAGAGGATATAGAGTCAGGGTGTTTAAATTTTAAAAACTTGTGTTTTTCCTTAAAATAGCGTACTTTCTGTGATGCTCCTTGGCGTAAGTATCGTTCCAGTACAGTTCGTAGGAGACGATGTTGTCCCCGGCGTGAGCTGGTCGCCGCCATGACAGCTTCACTGACGTCTCCCCAGCTTCCACCACCACTAAATTGGACGGCTGCGATGGTACTCCTGATTCGAGGAATGAGACGACCGTCATCAAAACAACTTATATGAAATAGTTTATTATTAAAAATAGAATCTTCACGCCTTCCCACAAGGGTCCCTGACGAAGCAGGCAGAGGTGTTACAACACCCACTTTACATCGAAGATAATTTGGCGCCGATGTGACAGATGGTGAGTCCGTCTCACCGTCTCTTAGGCAGTACATACGTCCCTGAATTTCTTCTTAGACGTATGCAGGTTTCCTCACGATGTTTTCCTTCACTCTAAAGTTGGTGGTGTGACTAATCACTGCACTTAAGTTAGGAAAAGTCATTGGTACAGACCGGTGGGATTGGAACTTGCGTCGCTAGAATAGCAGGCAAAGCCAAAAGGCCAACGCGAGCCAAACTATAGGGAATTCTAGTTTATGAATTGTGAGTTGGTAAGGCTGTGGTTTGTGAGGCTTATTCATACAAATGAATAAAATAGATATGTCTATCGGTGACCTCGAAAGGTCAGCTTACTTCCAGGCTTGCCTATTCTTGAAGAAACCATCCTTGTTGTTTGATATAATGTCTTACCTTGTTGTGTTTTGACCTGTACAGGCGCAGATATAGGACCGGGCCCCACGGAGGTGTAAGCTTGGACCCGTATCGTGTACACCGTGTGGGGGGTCAGCTCGCTAATCGTTGTTAAGTGGCTGTTATCCATCTGGAAGAGGAATTGATTTATTAATAACAAGCTTTTGCCTGCGGCTTCGCACGCGTTGTAAAGTGAGTAAATCTATTATAATATATTTTAAACGGAAAGGCCAAATAAGGAAATGTACTTTGACGTGTTTTTTATATACCACCAAGGTGGCAAACAAGCATACGGTCCACCTGATGGTATGCACTTACCGTAGCCTATGGACGCTTGCAACACCAGAGGTATCAGTCGCGCGTTGCCGACCCCAAAAATGTTACAGTCTAGTTACAGCAATTCCTATTTAACAGTTTAGAGCTGTGATCCTTCTTTAATTAACAATATATATAGGTATATTTATAGATAAGTATGATCTTATTACGAAATTGTTGTTAGTTGATATTAGAATGTCAAAACAATAGGAACCGTGGAAAAGTGTTACGTTAAGTAAAGTTAGTTAATTTAGAAAAAGTTATACTTCGACTCTAAATGGTTTTCTCCAATATAAACTTACCATTTGCGAGTGCCAAGATTGTAGTGGTTGCGATGGCTCTGTCGTGTAGTAAATTTTATAGCCCTGAGAGACAAATACAGAATTATTTACGTTTGAACTACCAAATTGTCAGACTTTTTATTGTTTTTCACCAAACGTGGAAGTGTTTTTTATTAACTGCGTTGAAAAATATTGCACTTCAACCACAATCACTTTCAAAAGAGTATGACTTCTGCAAGTTTCAAGGAAGATATTCTTTCCGCGATGGTACGTAAACTCATTATTGACAATGTTACTCACGGATATCTGGTATTTTTTATTATAAATAAACTCAGTTCAGTAGTGAAACCAGACACAGAAACGTTACCTCAATTATAATTAAAGAAAAGTATAGACATGCCTTTTTATTAACAGTCGTCTAAGATGCCTTTTATATTGAAAACACGATATATGGTAAAAGAGTATAGCAGAAGATATATGATCATTAATGCTTGTCATGGGAATCGAACCCGTGAGAATTGTGTTACACATTGTTATATCACTGAGTTTCTTACCGGTTCTTCTCAGTTTGCTTTTCCGAACCGGTGGTAATTTAGACCTTCATAAGTACCTTAGGCCTAAACTGAATTAATGAATTTGATTTCAATTTGTATTTTGAAGTTTACAACCTTAACCAACGATGTTGTCGAATGGAACCAAGGATACTCACAGTGACCTGTCCGTTGGGTGTCTCAGGCTCGTCCCATTGGATGACCATGGTGCTGGAGCTGAGAGGCCGAACCTGGACGTTCCTTGGTGCTGAGCCGGGTTCTGAAATGAACACTTATTATGAGTCCACCTACACTATCGATCAAGACATCCCAGATTACTGCGATCCCTCTTAATATAATAATCAATTTGAAAACCGAAGATTATAGACGTGTTGTAGGTAAATCATTTTCTTATAAGTCTAATCAAATTCTTATTTCCGAATTAGTTGTAAATATCATTTCATCATAATTCTTTTCAATCTCATATAATATGTCAATCATACATAACCCTTCTTTTTGCTTCGCCGTAGTCGGCTAAAAACACTAGAATAGCTCCTACAAGGAGAACCTTTTTAGAAGTATGGCGTGAATGCAGTTATCACCCCCTTCAACCACTATGGAGGGATATGAACGACCCATTATGCAGACGGCATTTAGAAAATCAAGCATTCAATAGCACAGTCGATAACGACAAGTCTCAATTCCAATTGAATTTTCAAGCACAAATTCCATTTTAATCCGAATCGATAAGTATCGTTTGTCGTTCACAAGCTATTCGAATGATTAATCGAGTTACTCCACTAGATTAAGACGTCTGGCAAAAACGAATACATAAAACCCATGGAATCATCCTAAGCGCGCTCTTGCGAAAGCAAAGGGGCTAAAGAAACCCTACAATCCGTTACTCATTGATAGACACCGACACCGGAAGAACTTTACACCATAAGCTTCGCTAAAAAGATTTAAATACCTCCTCAATAAAGACATCGGGAAAAAAGCGTGAAAGCTGTAACATTTTCTATCGTGCCTTCCCAAGCCTTATTAACATAAACGTAATAACCGACGCGATATCAAATTAAGTAGCGGCTCGGCTCGGCTCATCCCAATTATGTACAAAATGAAAATAAAAATAATATTAATACAATGACTAAAGGTCCCGGGTGCACACAATGGCCATCTTAATGGGATTTGTAATCTCTGTTACACAAGAAAAAGGGGCGTCACTCAATGAAAAATATCTTTTCTGTTTATAATACTTGGAAACGAGGAAACAATAAAAGTTTTGGGAACGGTGCAATATTAAAACGCTATAATCTCATTTGGGGGCATGCGGGTCGCTGACGACAACGGACTTCTCTTTATTGCAAAGTAGCTGTGCCCGCGTCTTCGTACGCAATGAATTAATTTTGTTTACAATTTAATGGGTATTTTATTTGTTGCGCGGAAACTAAATATGAATTCTACTTAAATGTAGCCTAAGTCCTATTTAAATCGGTCCAGCCGTTACGGAGATTACCCGGAACAAACAGACAGACAGACTAACAATTTTTAATATAATTTTATGGTATTAATATCTTGTTTAATTTCATATGCATTTAGTAAAAAGCTGTTATATTGAAATTACAAACAGACACTTCAATTTTCAGAGTCAAGATTTCGACAATTCGAGACCAAATTGAGTTACTATTATCTGACCAGCCAATAAGTATGTCAATAATGATCCAGCAGACGCCAAAAACATCTGAAATGCACATAATGTCAACACAAATCATGCTCAGGTTAACCCGTTTAACATAAAGCCTGCATCACATGAAAGACGTCCCTAGCAAAAACGGCTCATGCTTTTAGCACAGTGTAAAGCTGTGCTGTTAGTTTGCTTGCCATCTGTTATAAGACTTAAAATATACGTAGCTAGTTATATACTTACTGGTACCTCCATATATTGAATCCACTGCAAGTATAAATAAAGATGACATTAGTAAGAGTTGATATAAGTGCTCAAATCACACAGACAGTGCTTCAGCAAATCCTGATCAAATCGAATCAAGTGCGAGTTTCTAATTCAACAACCCAGTTTCTTCCTCTACCTTTGCAAATTTTGCAATTACTTGTTTTTAGTTCTAAAACTAACTTTGGACTAAGAATTTTGGTGGAACTGCACTGCAATCGTCACCGCGAGACTTTCAAACAATATCCAGTTAGCTCTTCATAACACATTAAACAGAGTAGAGTAATTCAGCTTTATACGCCCAGGAATTGAACTTTCCCTGTCACATTACATTACATCGATAAAAACGGAATGGTGCATGAAAAAACAAAACAACGCGCTACATCTATTTACTACTAAAAACTTATGTGTGCAAATGAAAAAAAAATATAAAGAAAAAAAACATATGTCAAATCCATTCAAGCGAAACTTACTTGAAGCGACGAAGGCCCGGTACGTTGTACAAACGCGTAGGCATGTAAAAACGATCAAAGGAATACCTTAAGACTGAGCTGAATGCACAGGCACATAAAACAAAAAAACTAATTACCCAACGAAATTAAATTACGTAACAAACAAATTACGTAATTGAAAGCAGTAACAAGATGTAAAATATAAAACAAATACTTATTAAGCGTATGAAATGATGGTATGCATCGTCGCGGAAACTAAAGAAATTTTCTCGATGTTTCATAATCACAGAAAACGGTATTCATGTTCTGTGGTATAATATAGAATCTATATCTGGTCTATATTATAGATAGAGTAATAAAGGCGAATTAGGTAAATCGACTTCAGCCACAGAGTAATAATAATTTCATAAATTTTCTTTCATTCTGAATTGTATCCCTAGTTCCCTATCCTTTGATGGCAATATATGCCCTGTTGGTACATCGTAAGTAGGTTTAATCTACGAATAAGTTATGACAGTACCTTCAAAATTAACCATCTTCTCGTAAGTATTGGTTTAAATAAATAATCGCTCGTTGCTTCTGTCTTCATTTGTTTTAGAATATCTAAGGATTCTCATCCATCACCATGTATCAGATAAAGAAAATATTCGCGTAATGAAAACCCATAAAAGTATACAGGAGTAAAAGATCTCTAGTCTGGTCTAGGCTCACATTGTTGAAGTGGGCAGTAGTATAATTTGACAAAACATACCGGTTTCCCCAGTGGTGATAACTGCGGGCGCTGAGGGTGGACCTCTGCCGATATTGTTGACAGCTATCACGTACATTTCGTACTCTGTGTACGGTGACAGGTTGGTCACGGAGTAGTACTGAGTTATTACGCCTGAGATCTCGCTGAATGCCTGTTGGGAAAAATATTTCTGATGTAGGTTTAGTAAAGTTGAAGCCCTTTTAGGTGTATATACAAGCTGTTACCCGAAACTTCGCCTGCATTTGTTTAAAGACATAAGTTAAGTAGCCTATGCCCTTCCCCAATATATAGTCTACTAGCTTCTGCCCGCGACTTTGTCCGCGTTGAGCTTAGAATACCAGCGGAACCTAACATTTTCCCGGCATAAAAATTACCCTATATGATAATCCAGGTTATAAACTATGCGTGTTCTAAGTTTCATCCAAATTCGTTCAGTAGTTTTTGCGTCAAAGAGTAACAAACATCCATCCATCCATACTTACAAAAATTTGCATTTATAATATTAGTAAGATCTTCTTGTCAAATGATCCATTCAGCCGTTTAGTTATGAAAAGGTAGCAAGCAAACAAACAAACAGAGTTAATTTCATATTTATAATACTATAGTTTGGAGTATGGATAGAGTGCCATATCATTATTGTCTTACACATCTCAACCACTGCATATATTCATCAATAATTTTGGAGCACTAAAACGAATCGTCCGACTGGTGTCGGTACTTCCACCTTACAGAAGACTTTGACGTAGTGTTGTGTTTCTGCAGTAAGGTTTTCGGAGCTCCTCGAAGATACGCTATACTGGCAGTAAGATGTTTATGAACTTCTTGATTCTTCTTGCTTTTACCACAGTGAGTCCCAAAGCGCTAAGGATGCTATCCCTGGTACCATAAGCGTCTATAGATAGACTACGGTGATCGCTTACCATTAGACCGAAATACCTTCGTACTATTAAAACACTTGTCACTTTTTAAGTTGTTATTGTTACCTGATTGGCGTATTTCGGCTTGTACTGTATGACGTAATACTGAGGTTCCTCGGGCCCGCTGTAAGTCCACGCGAGCCTGACAGTCGTCGCCGTGATCTCTGAAGGCCTCACTTCCGTCGGGGGACCGGGTAATGCTGTGGACAGTCATATTTTGAAGTACTGTAAAATCTCGATGGCCTTTGGACTCGATGGAATTTTATTTTTAAATATATTTGAATTACTAGCTTCTGCCCGCGACTACGTCCGCGTTGAGCTTAGAATCTAAGAGGAACCTAAAATTTCCCCGGGATAAAAAGTATCCCATGTGTTAATCCAGGTTATAAATTATCTGCGTTCCAAACTTCAACCAAATCCGTTGAGTAGTTTTTGCGTGAAAGAGTAACAAACATCAATCCATCCATCCATACTCACAAACTTTCGCTATAATATTAGTAGGAAATAGTTGATTTTGTTTATATCTGATTCATTCTGCGACAAGCTTTCGAATTGAATAGACGACTCTATTGAGAAAATAATTGTTTTAATCCGTTTATTTTTAAAGATTATATAAAATAACCGTGAGACCTTAATTCAAGTTGGCTCCCATAGTACCTAACCACTTACAAATTGAACAAAAATCTCCAACGATGACTGGGTTCGTTACGAATAACCACAGCAAAAATACTTTAGAATTTAGCATCTAGCGTTATGAATATTAATTATTTTAGTTCCGATCCAAGCGACCGGCTAACAAATTGGATACAAAACCTGACTAATAGCGTCTGCCGCCTAATCCTCCCAAATTAAATGGAGAAAAGGCCGGTCTTATAACAATAATTAATCATTAATCAGGATGACATTCGTTTGTCGAGGCCCGCAACTTTCCAACCCTTTCAATTATGAATTATAACACTAATTCATAATAGATGTCTCCGGGCGTTCGTAATTTATCAAATTGATTTTCCCAAATCCCTTCCACCACGACGAAGTATTACCATAAATTTGAAACAGTTATCCAAAGAAATTATGAGTGTAATTTGATTCAGTCACTGCCGACTTGACTGGTTCAGACAACTGGGAAGTAGGAACGCTAACTAAGCAATGTTTTCGATTCCACGGTTTTATTGTGCAATCAATTATTATTGGTGAATGACAGTTGTTTAAATGCGATGGATTAGTGTAGACGAAGCCTATACTTGTGTTACTATTTTCTTATTACATTTTTTAGTAGTAGTAGAACTGTGCTATTCTGAAAAAACTTCGATTGCGCGTTGTAGGATCGTATCGTTTGTATGGGATTTACAAAAAACTGCATTAGCGCCATCTATCGCATGTTCAGTTAGACTAAAATGTTTTTCAGTTACAAAAGTTGACTTACATTGTACTTTGACTTCCGCGGTGGTCTCGATGACACCCAACACACTAGCCGCTTCACAAGTATAATTCGCGGACTCCCTGATGTCTTCCAACTTGAGCGTGTTCAGGCCTAGTGGGGGATTGTCTTCGGGCGTCAGCCATGTTGTTACACCTAAAATAATGGAAAGTTCAATCTGGATCCTCACTGATCATATACCTTACTATCACTGTCAGTAAGTAAAATAGTTGACGAATTCATGGACAGACATAGACAGAACGTTCGGAGAAAAATATATTTCTCAAGAAAGCTTTGCTTCTCACCAGGTCCTATTAATTGAAGTGTATGCTTTAGCTTAATCCAAATAGGAAGCTTTTAATTATTACATGTTCGTTTATGGGGCTTACGCCGATACAAGACAAATTCAGTGCTTTTTAAATTCAAAATTATTATGAAAATCAATATAATGAATGAACATACTTAAGAGAAAAACAAAATGATATAGGTAAATTCATTTTTGCTGCCTTGTAATAACAACCAATTTATAACATAGGAAAACAGAAGCCACGACGATAAACAGGAAAACATATACTCCGCCCAAAATGATATGATATAAGTAAGGGACGATGATGAATTTAAAGCACTTTCGTTTTATCTTTAAAGTTCAAAGGCTTTGATTGTGAATAGTTAAAACTAACCTTTCCTCCACTTGACCGTAGGCATGGGTGAGCCAAAGGCAACGCACTTGAGGGTCAGGTTACCTCCCAGCATGACCTCTGATCTCGCCGGCGGCGGTATGGAGAATTGGGGCGCCACTCTTCTTACTGCGGACAAAGGTTGAAGAGGTTGTTGTAATATATTTTGTTACTAGCTGTCTCTGTAACTAAGCTATCGCATTATTTGGCAATACCTACTTGTAATAACATTTAGTTTGTAACTCATCTTTCAAAACACAAGCGGTACACTTTTTATTTGTACTAATAGCACCAGCAACAAATAGTAATTTATTATAATTATATTATAGATATGGAATGCCGTGGTTGCCTATAATTGTGGCAGCATTTAGTTATGTCTCATTTTTAAATTTGAACTACGTAAAGCGAAATACATGTCATGTTGGCGATCCTTAGATAAGTAATCAAATTTGTTATTCATTTAGGTGTTGAATATCAAAAGACCCTTAAATAGCGGTGGTCTTTTGATATTCCCCGTCTGTTTAGATAATTCTTAGTTTTTATGTTTTATACTTTCTGAGAAATCGTGAGGAGTAAATGAGTCAGTGAGTGGTATTTCAATTATAGATAGATATATGCTGTTTCCCTACGACTTCGGCCGTCTGGGAATTGAAAAACTACCAAAAACCACAAAAAATACTTATATCCAATACCATACCAAGCAATATACAATTATACATATATAATATTCGTGATTTGTATTGTGTAATGTACAATTAAATAAACCGACATGGCTGAAAGCACATGTACAAAACCATATGCCATAATAAAAAAAAACTCACACTGTTATTTCGTAATAACACACACGTGGCATACTTCAACTGACAATTATGTGTCACCTACACACCTTACCGACATTATAATGACTTGATGGCATGAAAATAATACTCTGTGAACAAGTTCTTACAGATTAGTTACAATAAATTATTTAAAATTCTGTTACACCACGTAACACTCCACTTGTAGATACAATTTACGCGTAGATTATTAAAAAAAATAAAAAGGTAACTATTACCTACTGTTTGTCACAGACTACATATTAGTTAGATACTCTATGTTCGAAATATGTGACAGACGAATTACGATTTGTTTTTTAAAATAAAAGTAACAGAAATTCGTTCAAAACGAATGGGCTCATTGGTTTGCGTTTGTCTGAGATTTCGTTGGATCTGGTAGGTAGCACTATGATGAGATCCAAATTAAGAATAATAACGGGTGAAGTCACGGAAAAACACTTCTTACTAACAAACTTACTTCTACTTTGTCAATAACACTAATTACTTCGCGAAATGTAAGCTTAAATACTATACCGTTGAAGGAAATATAAATCTAGACGTTTGTACAAAAACTAATTTCAAAACATATAAAGAATTAAAAAACAAACTTATAAAGCATAGGACACGGTGTCGGACATCGCGAATCTCACGCTCTCTGCAGCATTTCTCTCCGACAGGGCGGTTAGGATGCGGTGCAAACTGAAGGAGTTGGCAATTCGACGTAAACAGTTTATTCTGTATATTAAATTGTCAACGTGATCTCGATAAAAATCATAAATGACCTTTCTTTGCAGCTTCAAATTTTAAAATAAATGTAAAATCTTCTCAATTTCATATAGTTTTGTTCAATGACCGATGGCTTAGTCATGAATCCATACTAATATTATAAATGCGAAAGTAACTGTTGGTTTGTTTCTTTATTAGTATCTAGAATCACGCGGGCGAATCCGCGGGGAAAGCTAGTATGGTATATACGTGTTAAAACTAAAATCAGACATAATATTATCAAATGATTGTTCTGCCTTATTCGCACAATTTTTTATATATAAGCCAAAAATTCTAAACAGCTATCGCTCTCTCTAAATCATTGATCATATGGGTCTCATAAAACTTAAAAAGATTTGAAAAAAAAAAAAAAACTGACATAGCTATGGAACTGTGAAAATTAAAAATTTATTAATTATGAATTTTTCCATTTGGCTACGGAGTTTTTAAAAATAGCATTTATTATTATGTTATAGAGTTTAAAATGCAAGGCCTGAACTGAATAAACGATATTCACTTTAACTCGCTGCCACTTACTTCTTGACTCAAGTTATACCAGAAGAGAAATTATTATTATTTTATTCAAAACGCCGGAAAGCGAATAGCTTTGTTTTCACGATTAATTAAAATTAGTCGGCGCAAAGAATAATGTTCACCGTTGCTTTTCGGAGCGGAAATGGGAGTGATACCACGTAAAGTGCTATTCCTTTTAGCCACTAACTGTCACAAATTATATTACCTTTTATAAAGACTGTACCGGCAGTGGGCAGATCCATTCTTGTCTTTTGTTTCAAGAGTTTCATGTGGACAGCGATTCGATTTGACATAAGTCGTCGGTAAATTTGCAACATGGGAAACTAAAACATCTATGAACATTGACTATTCACTTTTTATAATTTATTTTCTAACTTATAGTACGGGTACAATACTTAATGAAAACACTTTAATATAAGTGATATATTTAAAATAAGACTACGCAAATTACTATCCCGATATCCTTTTTTTACTTAGGATCTCGAGATACGAATGGAGTCGATTTGGTGGCGATGATCTGGGAAATAATCACATACAATACCTCATAATCGAATCTTATATCGAACATCTCACCTTACGTTCTTACTCCAAAAGTAGTTGTCTTAATTACTATAAACTTTACTTACGCTGTGTCATTTTTATCAAGAGGCATATTGAATAGTGGAAAATATTGCCTTACAAAGCATTATCGATAAGACATCGGCTAAAGCTGAGTATAGAATAGAGCATTTCTTTTAACAGAACAAAGAGCCGCTCTATGATATGTTGCGAGTCATCTAGTGTATCACCCTTCACGAACCAAACGTCGAGCACGAGCTTTAGAAACTAAGCTTTTACCTGTACTGTACCATACGTACGATCGATACGTTCAATGCTCGAGAAAATACTCTAGTGTATATCAACAGTAACAGAGTAAAAAACCTAATTAATAATTTAAATCTGTCACCAAACCCGTAAAGAGACCAAATCTCCTCGACCCAAACCCGGATTGTTTTTATAAGCCAAATGCCGGAAAAACCTAATATCGGATAACGCTTTGTCGTGTAAATAAAGTTATAAACTCATAAAGCCGACCGCGCGGATATAATAATAACGTCAAACAAAACGGAAAGCGGAAACGGACCGGAAACCAAAATAAAAATCACACCGAGTGAGTGACGGGAGCCAGGTGGCCGCAAAAACATGGAGACTGCGGGAAACGGGACAAGCCATAGTGCACTTGGAAGCAGTATTGCATACAGTCTGCAATAGCATACAAAAGTCAACATCTATCTATATCGATCTCTGGGCTCTTGATACGTTTCTAAATAGTTGGTTCATGGTTGGCAGCCTGTTAGTGATACCCCTGATATTGCTAGCGGCTATAGGTTAATCCCAGCGAGATATCTCTACTCGGCATTGCGATCAAGGAAATGTAAATTAGCAATATATTTATTTTATTAATTTGTTTCAATTTGAAAAATATTATTATTTTAAAACAATGCCAGTTATTTAACATTGTCATCGAATAATGAAAGTTTTGTGATAAGTAGGTACACAATTATCTAAATATGTATAATACATTTCCGAGTTCACCTACTGTATTCCGAGCTACTGCGGCAAGATTGTGAAACGTACATCCTTAATATATTCACATAATGAATGAGAAAGGTCTAAATTTGACCGCCTCGCAAAAAAAAATGATATGGCCTTTAAATTTGTGCAAAAGTTTGGCGTATGACAAAAAATGGCTTGTTTATGAGATTATACAATTTATTAATAACAAATATTTTATTTATTTTCGGAAGAAATAGTTATTTAGAACCCCGAGACTACGCAACACGGACATCAACGTACCACTGATAATCCTAGTTATTGTGTGATTTAATTTATGGTGTTGTCGCCAATAAACAGTCATAAGTATAGAATATTTATCTGATGAGTTTATTATCCGTATCTCACAACCGTTTGTAGTAACAACCAATAACAAAATATCATAATAATATAGTTATTGCATAAGCGAAAGCGATTTTCTGTCTGCCTTCATAAAGTCACTGCAGGGCCAAAGATATTTTTTCATGAGCTTAGTTTATCGTTGTTTACTTTTACTACTAAATTTACTTTAATTAATACCGTATGTATAATAAATAATTTAGCAATGCTTTTTCAGTTTCGGTCTGTTTCATCTGATTGCTTCGATGCTCTCTACAGCCATTCCCGCTGTCGCTTATTCTACCCGCTATGCCTCATCCACTATCGCACCACCATACCACAAACAATGGTCAAAGATAAACAAAATGGCGGTTATCTTTCAGGTCCAGAAGGGAACTATGTTAATGATTTAGACAATAATCGAATTAATTCACCATTGCCTGTAATCTTAATAGATAAGCAAGTTAACATACAGATAGCTAGCCCCTCGTTAGAGGTAAACCCATGTCTGTCAAATTATCTGCTCTTCACGGTAGAGTGTATTCTGTGCTTATCACAAAGATAATATTATTATGAAGGTCTTCTATATCTTGGTATATTTCACAACAAGGACTTAAACGATAGAATGTTGTTAAGATATGTTTATGTTGTTGAAACTGACGAATTTTAATTAATTTGTCCGTTTAAAAAATTGGACGGAATAATGAGATTGGCGTCGATTTGAACAGAATTGGCAACAATGTCAAATCGATTGTTTCTTTAAGCAAAACTTTTTAAGTTAGAACAAAAATTACTCTTCGACCCTCTATATTATATCATATTCTGGTTTCCTTCTAAAAAATAAAGGGCAAATGGTGCTTTTGTCTTAGCCTATTAAATTAAATATAGGCAATGTGGCACATCTACTAAGGGGAAGTCAACCTCAATTAATTGGAAAACTATATTGAAAATATCCTCGATTAAAATTCACAGACATACTTAATGCCGTAGGCATTTACTACCAGTCTACTCAACAACAAGATCTTACTAATTCCTAATTATACATATACTTTTAATATTAAGATTCAGACCCATAAAGAATATTAAAAAAAATGGAAGAAGTATATTTAAGTTGTAATAATTCATGAGCCGAAAAATACAACAAGGGTTTCATTTTTCACTGACGAAGGGTACATTACAGAATAATAGAAGGTACTTAATTTGGTAAGTCAAATTACTAGACTTTGAAGTTATTTATATCTTTAATATTTTTCTACATCGTCAGCTACAAAGGAGACACTGTACTGCAGAAAAACTACATGAAATGTATAAACGTGTAGAGCAAGCAAAATCATTTTACCCATATCTAAATGTATATGAAAGTTAGCGAACACATGTCTGGTACCGTCGTGACGTTATCAACAGCGATATATTGTGAATATTATACTCTAGCCTACTTTCTCTGGTGTACGCCATATGTCATACGACTGTGCAACTGCGTGTTTTTAGCTCTCACTCTGCATTATGTTTATATGCTGGTCAGTTACTATACCAACTTGTGACCTGTCTTGAATTTGATTGGTCACCGTAGTTAAGAAGAAGAATGTGTAGTACATTATTTTCAGTTCGTCAAACACTCAAGAACAGTGTGTGATAACACGATATTTTTAATTAAGGGACACAGGACGTAGAAACATAGTTACAACTAGAAGGAGATTTATAATCGTATTTAAATATCATTAATGTGAACTTTGCCGGGACAAATCGTGGTGTAGTGGACTATAGTACTACTTTCTCATGATTTCACGAACCACATCCATTTTGGTACAATGCAATTCGAACATAATTAGGCACTTATAATAAACTGCTCACACAAAATATAAGCAGTATTACGGTAGCTCTTATCCTCAGAGACCCGTTTTTTTCTCCAAGAGGTGGTGCCAATAAAAGTGTCTGCCTAACTCAGTAGAATATGTTGCAAAGTGAATTGCTTTCAAACTATCGCAGCCTTATTGCTCCATTGATACAAAGATATAGATCCTAAACACTTCGTTAACATACCAATATTATCCTAAAACACTAATGGCAGATCATTATGTAATTTGACCGCAGAGGTCCTTGGGTCCTTTGATGTGGGTCCGGGCACAATCACAGAGTATTTTGTCCTATGGACACAGGTCTAAAGGTTGCCTTTCATAATAAAATTAACATAGTATACATCTTTGTGGGATAAATAGCTCGTTCATTGATAAAGTTGATATTATGATTTTAGTGTACACTTCTAAATTAGAAGAAAATATAATAATACTAGCGGCCCGCCCCGGCTTCGCACGGGTAGACTTTTATATCAAATATTTTGTCTACCCGTGCAAAGCCGGGACGGGCAGGTAGCCTATGTTAATCAGTAATAGTGTAGCTAGACAAAATTCTTTCACCGTTAGTAAACGGTGAAAGAATTTTTGAAATCGGTCCAGTAGTTTCGGAGCCTATAGACATTCAAATATTTTGTCTACCCGAGCGAAGCCGGGGCGGGAAGCTAGTATAATTTATAGCCTATGTTACTCAGTGATGATGTAGCTTTCTAACGGTGAAAGAATTTTTGAAATCGGTCTAAAAAATAAAATAAAAAAATTTAGGTGTGGACTACCCCTAACATTTAGGGGGATGAAAAATAGATGTTGGCCGCTTCTCATAGATACCGGATAAGCACAAAAAATTTCATCAAAATCGGTCAAGCCGTTTCGGAGGAGTATGGCAACGAAAACTGTGACACGAGCATTTTATATATTAGATATAATAATAATAATAATAAAACACGTAACTTGGGCTTGCGCCTCGTCACCGGTGGCTCTCTAGGTAGTATTATTTAATCATAAAATATTTTATAATATTAGGTCCTTACATATGAAATTGGCGTTTTTCGTACTGGCCACTTTAATCACGAATTTCTCCTCTTTGGTAAGGAATTCCAAATTCAAATTTGTACAGCTATAGACTCATGTATTTGTGCTTCGATGATCGTCATTCATTTGTTTTTTTTCTTCTGTTTTTTTCTGTTTGCGTCACTCATTTTACAAAATGGAAAACCTTAAATATCGCATTATTTACGAGTACGAGTTCCGCCGTGGCACTAGTGCTGCGGAAACAACTCGAAGGGTGAATGATGTGAATGGCGGTCGTGTTGCAAAAGAAAACACAGTTCGTTTTTGGTTCCAACGTTTTCGTTCTGGAAATTTCGACCTGCAGAACAAGCCCCGTGGACGGCCTGAGACTCAAGTTGATAATGAAGAGTTGAAGGCTATTGTGGAAGCGGATCCATCGCAAACCACGTCCGAGTTAGCTGCAGGCTGCAATGTTAGTGATAAAACTGTTTTAATTCACTTGAAGCAAATTGGGAAGATTAAAAAGCTTGAAAGGTGGGTACCTCACGAATTGACTGAAACAAACCGGCAAACGCGCGTCGACTGCTGCGTTACATTACTAAACCGGCACAATAATGAAGGTATTTTAAACCGAATCATTACCTGTGATGAAAAATGGGTTCTTTACGATAATCGGAAGCGCTCAGCGCAATGGTTAGATCCTGGCCAGCCAGCCAAATCCTGCCCCAAGCGAAAATTAACCCCAAAAAAGTTACTTGTAAGCGTTTGGTGGACTAGTGCCGGTATTGTTCATTACAGTTTTTTCAAATCTGGCCAGACTATTACGGCTGATGTCTATTGTCAGGAATTGCAAACCATGATGGAAAAGCTAGCGGCTAAACAACCTAGGCTGGTCAATCGCTCCACGCCACTGCTGCTTCACGACAACGCTAGACCACACACTGCGCTACAGACGGCTACTAAATTAGAAGAGCTTCAATTGGAAAGTCTAAGACATCCTCCGTACCCCCGGACCTTGCTCCAACAGATTACCATTTTTTTCGAAATTTGGATAACTTCTTGCAAGGGAAAAAATTCAACTCCGATGGGGCAGTCCAAATCGCCTTCAAAGATTTTATTGATTCCCGTCCGACTGGTTTTTTTAGTAAAGGGATCAATGAACTACCTATGAGATGGCAAAAGTGCATAGAAAGTAATGGTTCATACTTTGATTAATTAAATATATTATATTAAAAAATATTCGACTTTTTGTTCCTCCCATACAAAACGCCAATTTCATATGTAAGGACCTAATATTGTAATAATAATAATGTTTGGACATTATCACTTTACAATTTAAAGGCTTTTTCCCCGTAAAAATCTATGATATAGCCTTACCTTTCACATACAGTAGCGTAGGTTTCGAAAACTCAGTGCCGATGGAATTCTCAGCTACACATTCAAACTTGCCATGATCCTCCTCTTCGCTCTTGACTATTTGTAATGTACCTGAAAAGAAAAAAAAACTCTTTAATTTTAGATCTCTTCAATGAATCCGGTATCTTTCATCAGTTTGGGTGACGATAACTGTAGATAGAATAAAAAAAGTAATAAATTATTGCTGACTATTATAGTTCCATTAGAATTGCCGTTCTAAACAACCCACTTGTTGAAATGCGAGTGGTTTAGAACTGTATGGTACAAACAGTACCTGTAGCTATGATGATTATCTATAATCTTTAACGCTATAGAAAACGAAAGAAATGTATGGGAATTAAATACTTGACATGACATAACGTAAAGAGATTTTAATGCACATACTTTTCCTTCGTTTTCTATAGCGTTAACAATTGTAGATAGTAAATATGGCGAAGCCTGCAGCTTTCCTTACTGCCAGCACTGTGCATCCCAAGGTAAAGCTAACCAAAAAGTGCGGTCCACCACTACATCAGGACCGAAAACTCAGAATGGGAAATGCCATTGCGAACTATCACGGTCACATTTCTGTAAAAAAAAATACCTAAAGTATAAATTCTGTATTAAAAAATACATAATGATCAGTGTGTCAAATAAATCGTCGTCGTATGTCGACTGAAATCGTAAGGCAAAGCCAACAAAAGTAATTACAAGCTAGATAAATACGATTAGTGTTTCCCATCACATACATAATTTGCATAATTGGAACTATTTGCAGAGGGTAGCACTAAGAGGAATAAAAAAGAACGTACGTAGTGGCGTAAATATTTAGTTATTTATGGTCTAATAACGGCAGTCCCCTTTAGAAGGCAGGCTGGGAAGTCGCGACGGGAGTTACTTTATACGTTGTATTACATTTTGAGAAGTGTTATTTATATCTTAGCTGTGAACACGTGATCAAATAGTGTATAAGGATGTATAATAAAATTTATATTAGCTTTATTATTTTATATAATAGGTGTGGCGGCACATTGATATTTGCCGGTATAATTATTACATTAATCAATATTTTATGTATAATTATGATCCTTCTCAGGGTGCCACTCCAATTATTGAAGGTTGGCGATCAGCTCCGAACACTTCTCTCTATCTTTTGCGGGGCGAAACAGATCAACGGCACTCGCAATACCAGTCCACTCTCTGATGTTCCTCAGCTAAGACTTCTTCCTACGACCGGCTTTCCTTTTTCCCGCAACTTTTCCCATCATTATAAGTTGAAGGAGGTTGTGTTGATCATGCCGTAGCACGTGACCCAGAGATATTATATTTTCCACACTTTCGCGGTCTTTATAAGTAAGGGTTTTCTTCCTACTCATCGTAGAATTTCCTCATTGGTAGCTCTTTGAGTCCACGGTATTGCCATCAAGCGTCTATAGGCTCACATTTCGAATGCTTCTATACGTTTCCTGAGATGCTCTTTGATAGTCCAGGCCTCGCATCCGTATAGAAGATTTGGCCAAATATAACATAGCAGGAGACGAGTGCGCAAGGAGAGCACTATTTATTCATAAACATGTAAAGGAAACGGAAAATATTAACAATGGAGCCGTGGGAAATGGGCCGCAATGTATGGCTATCGACTTATTTTATAAATACAGGGGAATATTTAGTTTATTTATGAATTCAGAAAGGGACTTTATTAGGGATTTCATGTTGAATGAAATACTAGACCTTTAGTGAAATAGTTAACGTCAATGACATCGGCGTAATAATTCAAAAATGTAAGCTTCTGTAATCTTTTCTACTTACGTGTAGATAACATAAATTCAAGATATCATATCCGAATCCAGAATCGAAAAATGAAAGTTATAAGCACAAACGTCAGCCCCTCGTTGGGCGCCCAAAAAATCCCAAGGAGCTAGCCGGTAATGAAATAAAACTAGCGGTCGCTACGTGGCAAGGCCCGGGGACTGCGTGTCATACAACGATGGGTTACGTCGTGTATGACGAAGGTTCTCCTCTCTGAATTCGGGCCAATTTGCTCGTACTCCCATTTTTCTAGTATGATGTGGTCTAAATGAAGGTTGAACTTAGATGAATATTTAGTTTGGAATAGGCCACACTACTGGCTATTGACTTAAGTAAAAATTAAATATAACTAAAATAAGGATAATATGTTATATTATCCTTATTTTAGTAGATATATATATTAAGGATAATATAACATCACACCTCGAAAGATGGGGCTTTAGTGGAGAAAAAGTTCACAAAATAACAACAATGGGAATAAGTAATAAAATGATTGCTGGTGAAATTTAATAATAAAGCGTCATATTGGTCACCGCATATTAAAGAAATATTTAAAAAATGTATGAATAAACTATAATTAATTCCATGATTAATATTACATTCAATAAAAAATATTTTATAGAATGGCAGAAAGATAATAATATAATCAAAAATTTATGGATATTTTCCATATTTTTACAAAATATAATAAGTTTAGCAGTCGTGCCTTGTGTATGCATGTAGCATGTAGTATACAAGCAATACGAACGCTGGTAAATCAACAGATTATAAAAAGGAAAAATTGAAACTATCTTTGATCTTATGTTTAATATTATTTAATTATTCAAAAACCGTCCCTTACTATGGGTTTGTATCAACCCTTGTTTCTCTTTGATTTGAGATCCGGAGCAAGCCATCGGATTTCAATTCCACGTCTACAGTACTCGTGTTGAATAGTTATGATTTTATCGCTTTGCCAAATTATAAATTATACAGCAACTGAATTTATATCAGTTCGCAAAGTAGATAGGTACATAATATGTATCGTAGCGTCGTAGTTTTAGGTGTCTTTGTAAGAGATCGATTACGCGGGACCACATGAAAGAAATGGTAGATTATCTGCAGACAATCAGTAATGTTAGTAATGTTTTATTTAAGACCAGTCAGTTCTTAAAATTGAGTTTATTAAATACTAGCGGCCCGCCCCGGCATCGCACGGGTAGAAATTAGTTTTGGGGCATAGACATTTATCAAATATTTTGTCCCCCCAGTGATACTCAGTGATAATTTAGCTTTCCAACGGTGAAAGAATTTTTGAAATCGGTCCAGTAGTTTCGGAGCCTATTTAATACAAACCCACAAGAAATACAAATCTTTCCTCTTTATAATATAAGTGTAGATAGTCTATTTCATTGTAGTTTTTTTGCGAGTGTTTTTTTACAAACGTAACGGTGGCTCCATACACAACAAACATTTTTTTCTTGTTTTTTTTAGTATAGTTCTAATCCATAAATTTTTTTCGACGGGATTCTAAATCAATATAATCTTTAGAAATCAGTAATTCAGTAAGAAGTAAGTTAAAAAAGACGTAAAATATGTAAAAAAATCTACTTATTTAGTTTACCTAAAGAAAAGAAAATCAAGAGGAAAAGAAATGAGTATCATTAGCTCATTTAATTAATTTAAGAATTTTGTTCGAATGAGCAGCCCTATAATAAAGTATGCTTCTTAACATATTTTCAAGTAATTATAAATTTAAATTCAGCGCAACATAAATTAAATCAATAAGCTTAAATAAAACCTTTACATATGGTCTGCTTGAAATTCTATAGACCGCTTAGGGTTGACAACGGAGGCTTTCACCCTACTCATGGTAGATTTGAAACAACATCCGTCTAGGCTGTAAATACAGGTTGATTATACCTAGAATTTAGGGTTGTCAAAATGCTTTTAGAATGGTCGGGATTTCAAAATCAAAATCATTTATTCAGTTTAGGCCCTAATAAGGCTCTTATGAAGGTCTAAATTACCACCGGTTCGGAAAAAAGCCACCGGCAAGAAACTCAGTGCTCTGTCTTTTTTTTCATGTAACAATCTTTGGTACACGTTTGCTGAATCATGAATTCACCGGTGATGAAAGCGTAGATTAATGATTGAAGAATGACAAAAATCCTAAGAGCTCACCGTTGGAACTGTATGGTGCATCCAATCGAACAGATGGAAATATGGTCATCTCATCATATTCAATTGATAAGAATACATTTGATTTAGTTGTGACATTCATATTTAGATTCAACAGCTCCTCACCCATCTTCCTTAAAACGCAACTAAATATGTTTATTGCTCATAAAATTTATTGGATTTCAAACTCAAACGCAAGATCATATTTATTTGACTAGATTTTACAAATAAGTAGTTTCAACTCCACCGAATTCGAAGGTCGTTTTCGCTGAGAGGAATCCGGTAAGGTCTTTAACTGTCCAAGTAAATATACAATTATATAACGATATTATTAATTTGTCTTTATTTTTTTCATCTGACAGCCCTAAGTTAGGTTAAGTTATTCTGTTTATAGGCCGCTGACGTGACCAAATTGTATAAAACATAATTTTAGCTCACCTGGTTTTTGTAAATATCTAACACTTGAATTGTTTTAGGGCGTGAAGTGAGGAAGCTTTTGTGTAGGTGAAAAAAAAAAGTTGGCAGTAATTAGTCAGAATATTGCTTCCCAACGCAATTATACGGAGTGTTTAGAGTTCAAATGACAAGAAAATTTTGGACAAATTCATTTATGCAAGTGTGGGTACTTTATTTGAAATCTTCAGCCAATTCCCATACTCAGGTTGGGTCGCATGACAGATCGTCAGCATATTATGTCATTGCCATACGCTATTTCTATCTGTCACCCTGTCAAAATAAGTTTTTTATATTATTAACATCAACCACAAGACATCCAGCACATGCTGAGTTGGGACCGTTTCATAATGACACGATGTTCTTCTACACTTGTATTCCTTTTGTATACGTTTGTGTTGTTATGAATAAATGTTTTTCTTTCTTTCTTTCTTTCTAACCGAGAGTAATGTTCATGTTAAACATAAACAGTCACTATTAACGATGTAGCAGTCCAATTCAGTGATATTTGAGGGTTGCTATAGTGAATGCAAAATCACATAATATAAGTAAAAAAAGTTAAGTAATAAAATACTGCTCAGACATTATCACATAGTTCCATTTGGTCACAAACTAGGCAAAGCTCTTACTGTGTTGGAATACTTGGATACTTTTGTAAACAAACGAAAGGCAAAACAAAAGTTTATCAAATAAGTGTTTGCCCTGGCGGGAATAGAAACCACGGCACCTAGTTTAGGCAGCCAGATTTACCAAGAACTTTTCCAATGGTGTCTCGTATGCATACGGACATCGAAAAGTCGATCACAACTACACAGTAACATTGAAATTACACCCAGTAACAACAAATATCAGTCAGTAGCCCGCAGTACGTATCGGCGGCGTGGAGTGACAACAAACTGCGTCAACAGCGGGGGGCCGTAATTAAAAGAAAAATAAGCGCTATTTATAAATGTCCAGCGGGGTCGTTGTGGCATTATATTATCACCAGCTTACTATGACCTGTCCCGCTCCCTCCCACCTTTTCAGGGGCCTGTGGAGATACCTCTAGCACGTATCATGTTACAGTGGTTGTAAGAGCTTTATCACGCAGGCCCGTTTAATCTAGCTCTTAGAACGCGTCCAGAAAAGGTTTACTTTACGCCCCTCCGAGGTTTATTAAGCGATATGAGGTGATCTTATTTTCTGCGGACACTTATATGAGCACATCTTTCGCTGCCTTAATGAATGTCTCATAAAGAATAATTCCGGTCTGTTATTCATTTTGATGTATTGGGTAGGTTAGGTCGGACATCGGCCTGGTAACTATCGTTTGAGTATGTAATTTAGTAGCAATTAGTGAGCATGTTATTTAGCACTTGAGTTCAGCTCTCTCTTCTTTTCTTTTCTTTCGTTTTAGTTTAGGTAACCGATTTAGTTAAGAGCCATTTTATATCAGGACATTAGTGGTGTAGAATATTTAATTAAAATTACAACGGTACCAGAGAAGCAAGTCCATTGCCATGATGAACGATTTGGCATTCACCAAAATGTCCGTTACTTCATTAAGAGGTCAGTAAGAGTAAACAAGTAATTTCAAATCGTCAGAATCTACCACCGGATTCTGAGTATCGATATTGCTGAGAAATAGGAAGAAAATTTTGACATTTCGCAAGTTACGTTTTGGAATACATAGATGCAATTTATTGTTGCTCGGGCTACAGAAGGCCTAAGGATAGAAAAATCGGCCAAGTGCGAGTCGGACTCGCGCACCCAGGGTTCCGTAGACGAATCTAGGTAAGGTTAAAAGTAGGCGAACTTCAAACGAATAATGATTCGTCGGTGACTCAAGTTCTCAACAGCGCAATTCAGGAATATTTTTTAGTAAATTCGCAATTAAAAAAAATAAACTACTATTTACGGTTTTCAGGTTTTTTTCCTTTATTTGTGCTGTAAGACAATGCTACTTGCCAAATTTCATGATCCTAGGTCAATGGGTAGTACCCTATAGGTTTTGATTCCCTCGTGAAATCGCAAAATATGCGAAAATTTGCGATATAAACGGCCACATCTTTTCTTCATACTGACAGGTTTGATTATTTTACAACTGAAAGAGACCATAGACCCAAGTATTTCATATTAATTTAAATTTGATAACTCCACGCGTTCTTAAGATAAAAATTCAGACAGACAGACGGTCAACAAAGTGATCCTATAAGGGTTCCTTTTTTCCTTTTAAGGTACGGAACCCTAAAACTGTAAGGAACTGGATGTGACAAGGGCAGCCGCATCAAAGGGTGACCTTAATCAAGCGACGCACCGCCCGCCGGTGTATTGTTGTAGAATTAAGTCAGCTTTTTGCTGGGACTGCAGACGAGACCCATTCAAACTAAGAGGAAGAGGTCGGTATTTGTATGTAAATATGAATCGTAATCTCGGTCGGCAGGTCGCAATCACGGCTGGTATCTGCACACGGATTATAATCACTGGGTGTGTTGACAACGATATGCTTTTTAGGGCTCACTGAACGTTGTTTTTTATAACTCGCACGAGATTGCTTGCCCGGCGGCTGGATATGAAGAGATTGATGAATGTAAAACAGGTGTGCAAGTCAAGAGTGAAATGGCGCTTTAAACTCTCTTCTGTACTGCTCTGCGTAATAACTTTATTTATATATTACAATATTTAAAATAAATTATGCGGAAACACTGGTACAGTGTGTATAATTTGTAGAAGTAATAAATCTAGAACTATTCAGCCGCACCTCTCTAGTTTCATTAATAAAACCAGCCCCAGGTTGAAAGTATATATTTTCGATTTGAATACATAGACTGACTTTTCGGGCAAAATTCAGAAATAATTTATTGTGGAGAATCCAGTTTGATCCGGTCAATACTGGAAGAGGATTTACAAATTCAATTGGCCGATCGCAGAATGAGTTTTAAGTGAACGGACGAAACATTCAGAAAATAAAACGAAATTTGGAGGGATTTGGGATAAAAGCATGTGGGGCTAATTTATAAAAAGTAATGAAAGGAAAAGATTTAATATACATGTTTTAAAAATATTATTGAAATACCATTGGTTTATAGCTGTTACCACCAATAAAAAGTCTGAAATGTTTATCAAAAATTTTGTTTACTATACACCGAGGTAGGTGTGTAAGTCAAGACTGAAATGGCGCTCTATACTCGTGACGGACTTGGCGTGAAGATATGTATGTATGTAAATTGGAAAGAGGCAAAGACACCGACTTTTTCAGTGAAATTAATTAATGGCAGTCGCGGTTTGTAAAACAATACTTGTAATCTGTTATCGAAGTCTATGATAAGTTCGAAAATTATGTTATTTGTTGATTTATACTATATCAAAATCAAGGATCACGTTACTCACGTTGTCACTGTGTGTGTGTGTGACATTTTGAATCTAAACCTAATTACTACGAATTGGCACGCTGATAATTATATTGTGAAATTCACGGCAGTATTTCTAATATAATTTTATGTTTATATGTTTTCTATTGACTCTAGAATGTAAATTGAAGTTAATATTTTTTGCGACCGAATGATTAAAATAGTTTGAACATAATGTTGTAAAAACGCTGTTTCCCCCGTGAACGGCGTATGGGGGAAGATTGTTCATATCTACCCTTAAAGGTGGATATACACTAGAACACTAGACGTTTGGTTCGCGAAAGAGTGATACACTAGATCATATCTAAGATCAGCTCATTCTTCTGTTATAAGCGAATGCTCTAGTCTAGTCTATACTCACCTTTAGAGATTTACCGAGTGTAATGTAAGGAGTGACCAAGATTCTCTATCGCCGGGCTATAAATTGTGATAAATCCTAAATTCACACAAATCTAAGACCCGCCCATATCTAAAACCATTTTTCTGAGAATATATTTGAAGGAAATGTACAATGTAGATTCATTTAGATGACGTATTTTGAAAACTCAATGCTATTTAGGTTTTCATACTTGTATTTTCTTTCTTCTTGCGTGGGAAAAGTATAACAAATATCCTTTATTTAAAAAATAGACTGTGTTACTCGGGGATAGCGTATCATTCCAATACTAAAATATTATTTTAAATCGTTCGTAATAGTGGAACCAGGCATTATTTCAGAAATTTGAAATCGTTTGAAAAAAACACACTTTCGTAGAATTCCCAAAAAACCTTTTTTCGTTACCTAAGTTAGGCTTAGAGCTGTACCATCATCCGCAACTGACAGCTCACGTCACGCACGCTTAGCATAGTTATATGTATATTTTTTGAATTCGCGACGTGTCGCTTGTTAAATGTGAAGTAATCAAGCATTGCCCGCTTGTAACTATCCCAGTCTGGACGAAGGTCTTTATTTTGATACCATTTGCAACATCTAACGAGGCACGAACACATGTATCGATTGTTGTTGATGTACTAGATGTTGATGTACTGTATTGAATAGAGGTACTAGCTAAGACTAGTGCCGACACTATTGGATTATCGGATAGTTTAAACCGAAGCTCGTCTGATGATTAATGTATTTTGCCTTTGTATGCGATGAGCAATGAACATCAGTAGGATTCGTCATATACAGATAGTTGGGTAATCATTGATGAGATAGATTAAGCTCGGCACAAATACCAAAAGAGCGAAAGTTATTATTTAAAAATATACATTAACGTGGTTTTGTTTTATTAGGAAGGAAATTATCTTAAATAATAATAATATTAACCTTTTTGTACTGTTCTAGGAACAGGTGAGCATGAATGATGTGATCAAGCAAAGAGGCGCACACGTCAACAGTGAAATGGCGCTATATACTCCAAATCGACTCGGCGTGATGATATATCTTCACTAATATTATAAAGAGAAAAAAGTTCTATATATATTAGTAATTAATGAACAAAAAATGGTTGGCAACCCGTTAGTGATACCCCTGGTATTGCTAGCGGCTATAGGCTACGGTGACTACTTACCATCAGGTGGGCGGTATGCTTGTGTGCCACCTTAGTGGTATAAAAAAAGAAAACTGTAAACGATACGGGACCGATTAAAAAAATATCACCAATAGAATGATATATTATCACTGAGTAACACATTGTAAAAGTTAGAGTGTAATAATAATATTTATATAGTTATAATCCAGAAAAACGTAAGTCAAATCGAGTTATTTCATGACACACCCAGAAAATGTCTCTTGTTATTTATTACACAATTAATAGATGTCAGGGGAGAGTAACGAAATATCGGACGCGGCCAAGGAGAAATAATCTACTGGAATAAATTAAAATTAATGAGATTAAGAGTGCCCAGGGCGAGTTGCTGCGGGCCTCTCAAACTGAATCTAAATTACTTTCTCACCTCTTGTGAAGTGCATAATGGTATTAAGATGGAAATGATTAACATTCAGCCTCTCTCACACGGAAGGATTTGTTTGTCTTATATAATGGGAGTCCTGTGTTAGGGGGGTCTGGAAGATACGGGCCTGGCAGTCATCTTGTGATCTTGCAAGGCAATACATTGCGAATAAGGTGAAAAAAATATTAATGAAATAGATTGAAAACAAAATTGACTTGTGGGAACTGAGAATTAGGAAGGAATAAGCAAATGCGTATGCTATATTTTTATTTATAATAGCTATTAAAAAAATTAAAAAAAACTTAGTCTAGGAAACAAAATAAAAGTCGTATATATACGTGACGATCTAAGAGTTCTATTTCGTTTTGTATGGATCAGTAAGAGTAAGACAGACATATGTATCTAAGTTTGTAGAACCTTTCAGGTGTTCATAAACATTACCATAAGCCTGTGCCCCACTTAAAATTTCGCGAGGTTGCTTACCATACCGCGGACGGCTAACCGGGCACACGCCGAACTTTCATTAAGATTTGCAAATTAAATTAGTCTTCATGGGGCGTTTTAATCACACCCACCTCTTAATTAAACTTAATTAAAGGTGACGCAAAGTGATGCATCAATGTAAATTAAATTTAATGTGCGAATAAATTGGGTAAATTTTTCGGTAACTGTGATTAATAGCCGCATTACTATTCCAAGAATCCGCTTGATGTTAAATACACAGACTTAGAATTTACTAAATTGATGTCCAAGTTATTTAAAAGTTAAAGTAAAGTTAAAGTTATTTATGATTTGCACATCAAAATACAGCAAGTCGATACATTGGCATATTGAATATTGCCGTTAATAACGCTCAAATTTGATCATTTCATAAATATTAAAGAGCGGTCATGGCCAGTCATTCCCGGCGGGAGACTTCGCGGACCGCCGCCACGCTTGCTTACTCCGCTATTTATTGCACTGACAACTTCATACACAGATCTATAAACTAACTATTATTTTTTTCTCTCCTCCAACCCATCAAACTAATCTCAAACACAGAATACACACACATTTACAAAAATATAGCCAGAGTTTGTTTAAAGAGTGCTCCTACAATTATAGGAGACCACATCATGCACTTAATCAGCTATCAAATGTTAAAAAAATATATTGATGAATATTAACTTAGCATACGGACAGTTTAAGGCAATCCCAATATTTATGCTCAAATATAAAATCAAAGTTAAGAATTTCAAAAATTTAAAAGATCGCTCATGTTTCTACCTTGATTGTAACATGTGTTATTTAATAGTCGTACATGATTGTAACAATAGTTATGTTGTACAGATACACAATCATGATAATTAGGACACGAGAGGTATTGGGGCGTAATGCAGGTAACTCGTGGAAACAATATTATTGTGTTTATATCAAGTTAGAAACGTGTCTTGACTGCCGCCAGGCAAAAACTAAGTTGCCTTATCTACAGAGATGTTCAGATTTTGGAAGCGATTTCGGAGCCTGAGGGCCTCAAATATTACTTAATGTTTTTTTATACCACTAAGGTGGCAAAAATAAACAAGCCTACGGCCCACCTGATGGTATACGGTTACCGTAGCCTATGGACGCTTGCGACACCAGAAGTATTCGCGCGCGTTGCAGACCCTGTGAAAGTTCTTTTGGTGCGTCTTGGCAATAAAACCCGACTCGAATGCCGTGACGATAAACGGCAAGACGATTTCTTATCTTATGCAACCATATCCCCTCTACGCCACAGTGTGTGCGTACGCGATGTTTCACATTCGACGGGAGCCCGGGCGTCCTGTGAGGGCCACTCTTATATAGATTTTATTTATAAAATAAAACATTTATTCATACAAAACAAATTAAATTATTCACAAAAATAAACGTAATAAGCTACCACGTTCTCACAGACAAAATATTTGATTTGAAATTAAAATTATCTTTTCCGTTTAGGTCCTAATAAGGAATTAAACTGCGTAATGATTTGGAAAAGCCATCTAAAAGAGTAGGACAGCTTGTTATACGGCTTAGTCTATTCCTTATTAAAAGTTCTTCATTTGAAGTACGCGGTCATAGAAGGTTAGATACGTTATTATACAATCAGTTCTGATTTATAAGTTTAAATTTTGCGAAATGTTTTTGTTAAGTAATAAAATTTGAGAAGGAGATAAATTATATCCTGGGGGCTTCCCAGACAAAAGTAGCCTATATCCTTACATTAGGCAACTTTTGTCTTTAAGCAAACGTAGACGAAATCCCGGGTAAATGCTAGCAAGCAATATGTTTTATTGCTACGTGAGCGAAGTCGCGGGAGAAAAGCGTATGCAACATAAATAGGTATATAGAGTAATCGTCGGTATATAATATGAAGGCACGTAATTAAATTGTAACTATGATATTGCTGTACCGTCTACCCTTTGAGAGCACTCCTGATAATGATATCCTATCTATGTGATAGAATTAAACATAATATTGAATTGATTAAATAACATAGTTTCGGGAATATGATTAAATTATTAAGAAATAAACAATATATGTCTTACGTGGGTGAAAAGTGGGTGGGTAACACTTCTGCCTACATCTCCGGGGAAGTGGGGAGGCTTAAAGGTATATTATTTTATTTTAACAATGATTATATTAACTAGTTTGGATATAACATATTTATCTTAATAATAATGACAAAATAAAGTAGAACAGAAATTAACAAAAACAGAAGTTTCAAGATACATATGTCTGTCTGCCGGTTTCGGGAACTACATAAAGCTATAATAGACTCAAAAGGCACAATTTCATTTTTCTCCATGTCAAGTTTCTTTTTACTTTGTCGCGACCTGAATAGCTAAAATAACTGTTGATAGCCACTTCCATAGGAGATCTCGTAAGTTGAATATCCTTGTGGGGCTTAATGTTATAAGTTGGACTTCGCAGTTCAGTGGAAACTTAAACCGTTATTACGGTGCCTAACCGGTCGGTAAGTTTTGTTGTGATAGGAATAATGATGATACGTCATGGGGTTCTGATTGTTTCAATGAGGATTCTATTCAATATAGACGAAAAAAATTAGGTGTGGCACTCGGAGACTGCCGCGGTAATGCTATTGCATAACATTTTTTATCAAATTATGCAATTATAATTATTAATTTATTTTATTAATGCAGTATTTTTTTATATACTTTCTCACAAACAGCTGATTACGGTAGTTTTCCAATACAACCAATGCCTCCTAAAGGCGGGTTGCTGAACTAAAGAGACAAGCGTAATATTTCAAAAAATCATTAAAAGTTCTGGTATTTATTGATAGATGGAACTAAAAAGTATCACCGCTGTGACGGAATTTCTGGATTCGGTCCCCACGCTCAAGGCCCGCGATAAAAGCTATGCAATAGCTTAAAAAACAATTTGATATGTTACGCATATTTGTTGTTATTATAAAAAGATATTCTTATTTGAAAAGATATTAAAAAAAAATTCTAATTGATAAAATAGTTTCATATTTGTGTATGGAAAAAATAGACAAAGAAAAGAATAAACATGTATTTTTGTGCTGTAGTGATTTTATACCTACCACTAAAATACCAAATTTACTTCAGAATTCATATTACGGTTCCTTGTTCTCCATATAATGTTTCAACCATTTGTACCCACAAAAGGTATTTGTAATATTTTTTGGGAAAAATGTAAGAGACAATGATTTTTTATTATTTATATATAAAATTATAATTTTAAAAATGCTTAAGACGATTCCCATTGAATTACACCTGATTGCATACACAAACAGATAAACTCAAATAAACACCAATACTCCTCACGTTCACCGACAAAGTTATTAAGAGGATGGGATTTGCGACTTTGTCTCGCGTTACGTTCCAGCTTTATTAAACACGCACACGCGTACTGTACTAGTGATGTATGTATAGGTATTTTTGATTATATCAAAATTGGATTTTATTTAATGACGATTGAGAAGGATAAAAAACGTGGGATCGGGGGACCCCCGTCAGGAATGAAGGGCCATTTAAATATTGAGACAAGATAATATAACTAAAGTATGATTTAAAAAAAAAAAATAAGCTTTGCTTCGTCCCAATAACGTCCATAATAATTTTCGGATATTAGGTACCAGTTATCACTGATCCCAAACTACGCAATACTTTTACTACGAGTATGAGTTTTACCCGACTACGGCGAAGCCAGAAAGAAGTTATGTATTCATCCGATTTCATGAATAAGTTGTCAATTATAACATTCGTAACAATGGTCCGAGTAACACAGAATACATTTTAACCGACTTCAACAATAGTAGGAGTAAATTTTACGACGTAAATCCCGATTTTTACCGATTTTAGCTTAATTTTAGCGCGCCTTTTCTTTGTAATCGGGTTACATTTATTCAAACATTTCACTTGTTCCATAAACTTATCAAACAATAATATACTCAGTTCTGAGGCAATTATATACCGTCTTCATTAGAGTTTGTCACGGCGTGGATGTTGATCGACGTGCAGATTTCATTTTAGATTATATAAATTGAAGATTTGCCCTCGTTTCTAGGTGACTGTCGTGAAAGAAACTTCTTGGACGGCTGCCTGATAAACTTGTCATTCTCTGATATTGGAAATTAAATTCTGTATGCCATTTTATTTTATACCCAAAGAAAATTGTGTTATAAAGTAATGTAGCCAAGTAGGCAAAGCATATGATCTGGTTGGTAAGCAATTACGATAGCCATGGATATGGATAGATATGGATGGATGCTTGCAACACCACGGGTATCAACCACACACGTTGTCGACCTTGCGTTTTTTTTCTTGTAAAAATTGCTCCTGTTTGAAGAACCCAACGTAGTATATTTTTGTATGAAGTTATGTTTGATGCTATAGTCTGCCGATCAATAATTACAACCTTCTTATTATATTTACACTCTTTTGTTTTTTATATTTCATGAGGACCATTTACAAAAAGTAATATGAATTTTGTTTTTGTTAACCTATGCTCACTTGACCTATATGTGTATAAATTTGATAATGTTCATCTCTAATAACGGAGGAATACTGCACACGATTTGACTTTATAGTTACTCCGTAACTACATCACTTTCCAAAGACAGAAAAAAAATCTACATATTAAAAATCCTAGCATGAACGTTGTAAAAACATGTGTTTATGTCCTATTAATCAATGTACGAGTAGCTTACTTTGCAAAAACGACGATTAAAAAAAAAACACTTACCGTGCATCTTGTCATTCAGCAGCGCGTATCTGGGGTTCGAAGCTACGTCCAGCGGTAGTGAGTTCCACAGCCATCGGACCTTCGGCGTCGGGGTGCCATTCGCCTGGCACGGCAATGTTGCAGTGTGACCCACTTCTACAACCATTGTGGTGGGCGGCGGGGCGATGTTCGGGAAACCCGGCGGGACCTTATCAGCTGCGAAAAAAAAACGATTTTTTGAGCTAACGCTTAAGGTTTGTATTGAAGAAACGTTACGACGATACCGTGGTTAGTAAATCTGACTGCAACACAGTACAACAGAGTACGGTAGCAAGAACAAATTTCGACTACCAAATCGAAAATCTCAAAATGTCAAAGTTTTCATACGAATTTTAAGTTGCACAGCAGTTGTAAATAAATATACCATCACGCCAAGTCCCTCGCGGGGTAGTTGTAAGATGTTAGTTGTCCTGACTGCAACGGTAGGTGTGGGGTTCGATCGCCGTATTTTTGACAAAATATATATTTATATGATAGAAGTATATTTTGTGATTCTCAGTATTTGATACATATTAAAAGTATTGTTTATGAATTCAGTCGGATGTCTGGTATAGTGTCATTCTGCTTAGATTGGACTGCCAGACGGTGCCGATTGACAATGGTGCCAATTCTATTGTACCAAATTACTAAACTTATTTGACAGTTCTTAAAGTCTTGCTATCCCTTTCTCATGTGCGGGGTTAAATAAGGATAGCAATAGAACTATCAAATTAGTTTAGTTGAGTAATTTTGTACAGCAGAATTGGCACCAATATCGAAACATTGTGTATTTCTTAATGGTAGATTCAGTGGTGTTTACACTAAGACCTAATTATTAATTCATATGTTTATTATGTCAGATGTCACTAGCTATATTGCACATCTATTAGTATCTACCAAGCTGGAACTAGCAATATTATGCCAGCAAATTCGTTAATATTAGTTGCATACGGATCGTAGCACTGCAATAACTACGAAACGTAGCACTGCTACGTACGTAGATGATTAGCTACGCGAGTTCGTAGCTATATTTGGAACTGAAATTGTGAACCAATATTTTGGCAGTCCATTGTGAATTTTGTTTGAATATAAAATTAAACTTTGATTTGTACAGGTGAAGTTTGATATTTGAATGTACTTTACCAAACTGACCCTGCGAATTTAAACAGGAATACCTTGCGGAAATCTTAAAACGCACGTTAAATTTCAGATAGTGAAATGTTAATTTGCTAAATGAAATTCTGCCAGCCTCGCGGCCGAACTGAACGAAATTTGATTAAGTTACAATGCTGACATAATTTCTTGAGAATTCGGTATTTTATACGAGTGTGAGCGAGAGGGATGACGAAATTGTTTTGTGAAGTTGTAAGATGAAATGAAATTCATTGCCTGGTAGAACTGCGCCCCATTAATTGGATAAATAGCGGGGGAGTAATAGACAGCTTCAAAGTATACTTGTTACTTTAAAGTGACTTTAATCAGGCCAATAAAATTGTAATATTGTTACAACTATACAGATTGAGAGAACCATCGTTGGGTGCACGTAGAAGTTCAATGATATTGTGAATCTTAAATAACTTGCATATTGCAACTATATTAGGTCTATTGAATTCGTTGACAGGGCTGTGTTTATGTGAGAACGCCATTTTTTTTATAATACAGAATTATTTATGGCGGTTGTCAAACAATATATAATTTCAGAATAATAAAACATGTTTAATTCACACTTATTTATCAAATATGTCTAAAGAATAAAAACTACTAGCTTTTAACCGCGACTTCGCCCACGGACGGGCTTCTAAAGAAAATAAATAATTATTTATTATTAATTATTCATGGCGAGCAATTTGGATACGCTGGGCCAGTAGAAATGCTGTTAGCACAGTCACTCCTCATCAACAACAGGGTTGGCAACTCGTTAATGATATCCCTGGTTTTGCTAGCCGCTATAAGCTACGGTGACTGCTTAACATCAGGTGGGCCGTATGCTTGTGTGCTACCTAAGTGGTATAAAAAAATCCGGTATAAAATCTTTCATTCTAAATTTCATACAAATCCATTCAGCCGTTACGGCGTGGAGGGAACAAACACACACACAAAAACTTTCGCCTTTACAATATACTAGCGGCCCGCCCCGGCTTCGCATGGGTAGACATTTATCAAATATTTTGGCTACCAATGCGAAGCCGGGGCGGGCAGCTACAATAATGAATAGCCTATGTTACTCAGTGATAATGTAGCTTTCTAACGGTGAAAGAATTGAAAACGGTCCAGTAGTTTTGGAACCTATTCAATGCAAACATACACACAAAAATACAAATCTTTCCTCTTTATAATATTAGTATAGAAGTGTGATAAATGTTTAATTCCAATATTAGGTGATTGGAATACATACAAAACTTTTACATACACTGTATATTACTTTACCGGCCTGAGACTAATTATGCCGAATCCTACCGATGTGAAACATTGCCTATACGCTCTCGAGGCACCCTGTATGAGGTCTAACATGATACAACCTTACAATTAGTCCTTTAAAACAAGACCTCTTGACAAGCTACAGTCATGTACTTGGGACTCGGGTGGCTGGTATGCACCCTTGCTTCACTCCTAGTTAATATTAAAACATAACGACATAGCGAATAAAACATAGCGACGAGACCGCTGGTCTAGTGGTTAGTACACCTGACTGCTACGCTAGAGGTCGCGGGTTCGATTCCCGCCGGGGCAAACATTTATGTGACAAATATGTTTGTCTTGCGTCTGGGCGTTTGGTATGTATTATAAGTACGAAGAAAGAATTTATTTTATAACTTACCTCCACAAGAATCGCATTTGCATAATTTCAAGCCTGTTCGTGTTCTTTTGTTTAGTTTCGATTAATGCTTTATTTATTTGTTGTTCGAGATTGAAGTTAACTTTTGCTTTGAGTGCAATTTATTTCATTATTTTTATATATTCACTAATGTGACATTACAAAAACTGTTGCAAAATTATTGTTGAAATGTTCTTTACGATTTGTTATTGTTCCAAGTATATTTTTAAAACATCGGTTAGATTATTTTGTAATATAAATTAAAAAAAACGATGCTGAACTAAGAAAGTAAATCATACTTATCAACATTTTCCAACACATTCACACATTTCCATATTTCTAAAGCCGCTTAAATAAACTCCACTTTTATAAGCAAGTAATTACAGATCTCTGGTAATAAAACAGTTACGAGCAATACAGATAGTGTATTCTCGTATAGATAAACATTAAATGAGTTACTAAGCGTAGGTACCTAGGACATAAAATGTTCCATAGTTATTAAACTAGCGATAGTTAGCCTTAAATCAAATCAAACTAAGTCCATATTCAAGTACACCAGCACACTGAAACTACGTTATCAAAGTAATTTTATTTCCCTCAACACGCAACTATGGACTTAGTTGTCATGATATGTAAGGTTTAATATCTATAGATATACAACTGTAACTAATACAATAATCTAAGTTATTAAATATTTACAATAAAACTCACAAGTTAGTCGCATCTCATGCACCGTGTTTCTTTCACTTTTATTGCGTTATTCAAGCCGATTATCGTAAATTGTTTTTGCTATAGTATTGTATTTGCTCCTACGATATATGTTATACCTACTACTAAAAAATAATACTTATATAAAAAAATATTATAGCCGTAGTTGCTTAGTGGTATGAAGCGTTGTCTGCTATTCTAGCGACGCAAGTTTGAATCCCACCGGTCTGTACCAATAAGTTTCTTTAACTTAAGTGCAGTGATAGGTCACACCGCGCGCTTTACGGTGAAGGCACACATCGTGAGGAAACCTGCATATGTCTGAGAAGTAATTCAAAAGACGTATGTAGTGCCTAAGGTACGGCGACGGACTCACCATCTGTCACGTTGGCACCAATTTATCTTCGGTGGAAAGTGGGTGTTGAAACACGAAGAATAGTGGAAACAGAAATAGGTATTTATCTCTTATGTGTAAAAAGACGCTCTATATAATTAATTATTAAACGTTTAATTGCTTGAAACGATGAACAGCTTTTGTAATAACAAAGTATATTTTAACTCAGCCGTTGAAATGAGATTAAAGGAAGATTGCAATCCACCTTTCGTATGATTTGATTTAAAAAACTAACAACCTAGTTTATGATGAAAAATCAAATTAATTTCCAAGATGACAGAAATGTCCGTGTTCAGAGAACAAGGCTTCATTTAAAACAAACCGAAGTATAATTTGTATTGCGTTTGCATTTAAAACCATCGTCATCCTCGCAGTTATTTTAGGGAATTTAAGTTGAAGAAAAAAATTCTTTCTGGTACTTTTTGGAGCGTCTTAAAAATATACACCACTGGCGTTATAAGAATTCACACTGTCAATGAGAAGTCGGTAAACTTGATTTTGTTAGTTCTTTATATTGGTTCATTTTGATTTATCATATGTTGAAGTTCGTCTGGGTCAAAGTTTGTGTGTTGAAGATATTCTCAGTTAAAAATATTTTCAACAATCCCATCGGTCGCTTCTGGAGATGGTAAACCATTATAAGGGAGAATATAGCCGCCTATGGAAAGAAGAATGTCTTGTAAAGCAAGCAAAGCAGGTTTTTTAAAGTTTTCTGAATTAGCAATTATGTCTGCATCTGGGTAACGTTCTTGAAAGTCTCTTCCATAATTTTTCATGAAAAGATCCTTAAACTTATCCCATACTCTGAGGGATTAGACACATTACAGAATACCAATATAATGGCGAATAGCTCTCGCAATTTAGATCAAACAGCCTCTACAAAAAAAAAAAAAATACATCGACCAAAATTTAAGAAATTTCTTCGTCTTATACTATACTAGCTTCTGTCCGCAACTACGTCCGCGTTGAGCTTAGCATCTCAGAGGAACCTAGATTTTTCCCGAGATAAATCTGATATTGCGTGAAAGAGAAACAAACATCCATCCATCCATACTCACAAACTTTCGCATTTATAATATTATATTATACCTACTATAATATATAAAGCCAATGATTACGTATCAAATGTCTGTCGGAGGCTCTCAATCCTATGATGTTGAATAAAGGACCTCTTTGACATTAGAGGAACGAATTCAATAATCCCTCACAACCGTGGTCGTTTCATCGGATTCAGGATTTATTAGGTGGTTTGTTGATATGTACCGAATGCGAGGCGATATAGAAACGATATAGCCTGTTACACGTATTTGCTTATTTATTTACAGAAGTACTTCTATGAAGATTTGAATAAAATTGTCTTAATCTTGTTTCTCCATACAATAATTTTGGACACCCGTTTCATCCAAAATTTTGGGAAATCCTTCCTAAGCGGATTCCTACGTCATAATAACTAACAGCGTGCAATCAAATTTCAGCGCAATCCGTTGAGTGGCTTGAGCTGTGTGTTAATAGATCCTACTGTCAGTAACCATTGCCTTGTATATTACAAGCTTTTATGTAGTTTCACACATACGTTTGGTTCTCGGGACAGTGCATGTTTACCTTAATGCCATCAATTTTAATCCGATATCGTCAGAAAATGCAGATTTACATACACTTTCTGTATTGTAGTATATTATCGCTTGCTCAGTGGACGGTCGGCACTGGATCCGTGGAATAGAGTTATCCCGATTTCTGTCCTTTGGTAAGGTTGGCCATTCGGAGGGAATCGCATTGGGAATGTAACTTTTCCTGCGCGTTCCAGTAATTTTATTTAGACTCCTCGGAAAACGTTGACGTCCCTTTCTGCAGGAGTCACTTAATGTGGATTATATTGGCTTAATGTAACTGGGATCTGAACGACTTTTGCAGAATTTAGGGAAGGAAAAAATAAACGTCACAATCCAGAATTTTCCGGACGTACGAGTATTTTTCATTATTACCGAGTGCGATGAAAACATAGCTTTACTACAGCCTAGTTACTACACAGTACTTTACTCGCGTGCTGATGATAAATGTAGCACTTCGTATTTCTAACTATGATATAAAATACTCCAAATACAAAAAATACTCTAAAAAGTACTAAATGTATTAAAATTACACTCTATACATAACTAAAATATGACATATTATTATAAGGTACTAGTGACCCGCCCCGGCTGCGCACGGGTAGACATTTATCAAATATAGATGACCCGGTGAACTTCTTATCACCATTCATCCAATGTATGACAGGTAAGAACAGTTTGTATGGGAAAATAAATTTCTCGTTTTTAGTGTTTTACTCGCAATTTTTCCATATTTTCTCACCGTTTAAACCTTCCCTGGACTTCCACGAATATTTCAAGACTAAAATTAGACAAAGGGTTCAGCCGTTCTCGAGTTTTAGCGAGACTAACGAACAGCATTTGATTTTTATATATATATATATAGATAGATTACTCAATGATTGCTTACTTTTTTATTATTGTAGGTAGTGTTGTATTATATTTGATTAGTTCTGCGATCACATTACTGGAAGTAAAATTATTGCGACGCTATTTTTTAGCTTTTTATCAGAATATTGTAGCGGAATTCAATAAAACATTATTTTTAGCTTCTATAAGAAGTCTGATTGCAGTTCAAAATATGTATTTAACTTATTACTAGGTGTTAGTATTATTAATCATAATGATAATATGTCAACTTGATGTCAACCTTAGCGTCCATATTAATAAGTCATTGCTTTTCATGACATTTCATAACTTACCACAAAGGTAAGCCAAGCTATCTGACAAAGAGTATCTAGTCCACATACAGTCTATTCATGACTTTCAGTACTATTCGCCCACGCTCGGTTAAGCTACAGCCTGCGTTAGCGCTAGCCAAGACCGCATACAAAATACGGAACACTGCTTCCGGACACTAGTCTGATTCTCTTCTTTTCTCTTCCAAAAAAGCTCATTACCTACTGGATGAACATTAAACAATTAAACATTTAAAAAGACTTCCATTTAAAAAAAATGTGTCCGACCATATTTTTTGCACGTCGTCAGTGTATTTTTTAATATATGGGATTATGCATGTTCGCCATACAAGCCGTTAACGTTAACCACTGCACTTTGAGTTTATTGCCCATGTAAGTTAGTTTGAAAAATATCCACTGTTTTGCTTGAAACAAAGTATGAATTAAACATGAAGAAAAGTGATCGGTGCCACAAAGTGTACCTTAGTGAACATCTCAGAACACAGTAGAATAACTTTGGCCATCGCTACCGGTCTGACAAAATCCTTTGAAAGTCTTATAACTAGCCTAACCTAAAATCGATCTAGTAGTAGGTTTCACGGCCACACACGGCCCACCTGCTGGTAAGTGGTCACCTATGGACGCTTGCAGCACCAGGGGTATCACTCGCGCGTTGCCGAACCTTCAACAATCTTTTCACACACATTTTGAAGAACTCCATGCTCATTTCACACTTTGATCGTGCGCGGAAAAAAATTCCTTTGGACCGTGCAAGACCATTTCGGCTCCAATGTGTAAGGATGAATTCCCCACTGTTTGTCCAATACGCAATTTTTCAAATAGCAGTTCGGCGTACACGCGTCCGCGTTATCCTAGGTTGTGTGCAAGTCACAAGGCAGTAATTTCCCAAGATATCAATGTCATCATCAGCCTATAGACGTCCACTGCTGAACAAAGGCCTCCACCATAGATTTCCACAATGACCGATTCAATGCGGCCCGCATCCAACGCTTCCCAGCGACCTTTATCAGGTCATCGGTCCATCTAGTGGGGGCCGTCCGACGCTGCGTTTTCCAGTGCGTGGTCTCCACTCTAGCCCCCTTCTACGTCTACACTCTACCCCATCTGCTATACGTTTTACTACGAGCTATTCCTGCCCATTGCCACTTCAAGTGGCTAATCCGTTGAGCTATTTCGGTAACTTTAGTTATTCTGCGAATCTCCTCATTTCTGATTTGATCTCGCAGAGAAACACCCAGCATAGCCCTCTCCATAGCTCCTTGAGTGAGTCTAAGCTTTCTTATGAGGCCCATAGTGAGTGACCACGTTTCTGTGCCGTATGTCATCACAGACTTTAATCCCTAGATATGAAACACAACAATTGTTCTCTTTTCTCCACTCCAAACGGAATCTATCAAACAATCCTTTAAGAAACGTTACCGAAGGCCGTTTAAGAAACGTTACCGACGTGTATCGTGTAAGTAAGTAAATAAGTATGTGTATTATGTAAATCCCTACCGCTCTGGGTGCTGAGGTTTAAGCTTTTGATATTTACAGTAAGCTTTAATTGCTTCCACCTATAAAGGTGCGTTCATCTTTAATTAAATTTTCAAAGCGCCGACGAAAATTCGACCTGGTGAGCGTTATTATTTATGGACAAAAATCAATTTTCAATTTTACCAGGTATAATTAACTTGCCTAATGGAACAAAAGGTACCTTTATTTGTTGTGTCTGTGTAAAGGCGGTAGACTTTTAAGTGTTTTCTATTTTTGTAAGACGTAATAATAATAATTTAAAGGGAATAATAATTTAAAAATATATAATAATAATAATAATGTTTATTTGGCATAACTCTTAATACAAAATACAGAGGAAACGATGACAGTAGCAGAAGTTTAAAACTGTGTCGCGTCTGTCAACGCCCATAAATATATTATTTTGAAAAAGTTAACTTAAATAATATTTGACTCAGCCGCTTAGCACAAAACGTTACCAACACTGGTAGCAAGAACATCCTTCGACTAAGTTTTCGAAAATAAACATACAAATTTTAGTTCCACTTTTTGCCAGCGCCGTTCATTTTCCCATAAAAATATTCGAAAGCGATACGAATACGTAGTGAAAAGTTTTTCAAGCTAAGGCTACATACAGTAGTGCCTTCATAGGTTTTCTGTTCCATAATATTAGATCGTACCATATTATTAGAAAGAGAAAACAGTTGTTGGTTTGTATGGAGTGGGTAATCTGGAATTACTGGTCCAATTGCATAATTTCTTTATTTACCATGCCTAATCGGGGAATGTATGTAGGTATATAATTATGCCACATTACACCCTTAATGTCGTATTACTTTGCGGACGGCGTAAAAAAAACATTGGAGTTAAATGCCATAGATTTAAATTAGTCATAGACTTTTTAAGTGTCTCAATACTATCAGAAAAATATAAGCTTTCGTATTTTAAATGTTTAGGTAACCTAAAATTATCGTACTTGTAACGCAGATTTTTATGAATAATATTTTTTTTATATATTTGTGACTTATTTACCTTGACGCCATAATGATTTATTTTGTCGGATATCTTAATAGTCACCACTTCAGAGGAGGATCCTCATTACGTATACGATTTTATCAAACGCAAACCGTATGTAAAGGTTTTCTAACGATGTCTTTCATCCCCGTAAAACCTGTACATAGTAATGGGTAATTCATTATCGTACAAAAAATATAAGGGGCGAGGCTCATTTCTATCAGAATATATAAAATAACCCACTAATCATGATTTGAAATCCCCCATGAAGATAGATAACCAGAGTTCTTTATGTATTTAACTTAAACATATCTACACTAATATTATAAAGAGGAAAGATTTGTATTTTTGTATGTAACGAATAAACTCAAAAAGTACTGGACCGATTTTAATAATTCTTTTTTCATTAGAAAGCTACATCATCAATGAGTAACATAGGCTATACATTATACTAGCTGTCCGCCCCGGCTTCGCTCGGGTAGACAAAATATTTGATAAATGTCTATAGGCTCCGAATCTACTGAACCGATTTCAAAAATCTTTCACCGTTAGAAAGCTACACTATCACTGAGTAACATAGGCTAGCTGCCCGCCACGGCTTTGCACGGGTAGACAAAATATTTGATATCAATGTCTACCCGTGCGAAGCCGGGGCGGGCCGCTAGTAAGTTATATAAGTATTAATAGTAAATCAAGAAACATTTTATTGGTAATTAAAGGATATTTTATTTATCTAACTATATACAATACATTGTAACTTATTTAACTTTAATTAATTTTTATTTTGAGAAAATCTGTGTTACGTCATAACATACAAAAATTAATCACAAAGTCACGGAGTTTGATTTAATTATAATAATTGTTTTTCTTTCAATATGTTCCTGTACGATGTACATTGACTGCCATATAAAGTGATATTAAACTTCAACAACTCCTACACATAATAAATCAACAATGTACAACGGAAGGCATCGCCTTACCTGATCCAGGGTAATTCTTCAAGGATTTGGCACGAGTCGAGTTCGGCGTACATTCGACACCGAATAATATGCTTGAAGGAACCCGACCTAAGCGGGTTATTGTCAGCTTGATTAAATATTTTTTCTTAAGGGATGGCAAGGATAAGAGGGTCGCTGTGTTGTATTACAAGATAAGAAACGTGTAGGATTTCTTTGTTTATACAAAGTTAGAATAGTAAGCATGTTAAACGCAACGGTTACTCTCATTCGGAAGATTATATATTAGGTCCTTACATATGAAATTGGCGTTTTGTATGGGAGGAACAAAAAGTCGAATATTTTTTAATATAATATATTTAATTAATCAAAGTATGAACCATTATTTTCTATGCACTTTTGCCATCTCATAGGTAGTTCATTGATCCCTTTACTAAAAAAACCAGTCGGACGGGAATCAATAAAATCTTTGAAGGCGATTTGGACTGCCCCATCGGAGTTGAATTTTTTCCCTTGCAAGAAGTTATCCAAATTTCGAAAAAAATGGTAATCTGTTGGAGCAAGGTCCGGGGAGTACGGAGGATGTCTTAGACTTTCCAATTGAAGCTCTTCTAATTTAGTAGCCGTCTGTAGCGCAGTGTGTGGTCGGTCTAGCGTTGTCGTGAAGCAGCAGTGGCGTGGAGCGATTGACCAGCCTAGGTTGTTTAGCCGCTAGCTTTTCCATCATGGTTTGCAATTCCTGACAATAGACATCAGCCGTAATAGTCTGGCCAGATTTGAAAAAACTGTAATGAACAATACCGGCACTAGTCAACCAAACGCTTACAAGTAACTTTTTTGGGGTTAATTTTCGCTTGGGGCAGGATTTGGCTGGCTGGCCAGGATCTAACCATTGCGCTGAGCGCTTCCGATTATCGTAAAGAACCCATTTTTCATCACAGGTAATGATTCGGTTTAAAATACCTTCATTATTGTGCCGGTTTAGTAATGTAACGCAGCAGTCGACGCGCGTTTGCCGGTTTGTTTCAGTCAATTCGTGAGGTACCCACCTTTCAAGCTTTTTAATCTTCCCAATTTGCTTCAAGTGAATTAAAACAGTTTTATCACTAACATTGCAGCCTGCAGCTAACTCGGACGTGGTTTGCGATGGATCCGCTTCCACAATAGCCTTCAACTCTTCATTATCAACTTGAGTCTCAGGCCGTCCACGGGGCTTGTTCTGCAGGTCGAAATTTCCAGAACGAAAACGTTGGAACCAAAAACGAACTGTGTTTTCTTTTGCAACACGACCGCCATACACATCATTCACCCTTCGAGTTGTTTCCGCAGCACTAGTGCCACGGCGGAACTCGTACTCGTAAATAATGCGATATTTAAGGTTTTCCATTTTGTAAAATGAGTGACGCAAACAGAAAAAAACAGAAGAAAAAAAACAAATGAATGACGATCATCGAAGCACAAATACATGAGTCTATAGCTGTACAAATTTGAATTTGGAATTCCTTACCAAAGAGGAGAAATTCGTGATTAAAGTGGCCAGTACGAAAAACGCCAATTTCATATGTAAGGACCTAATATTTAATAAAACAGGCGACTATTACGTGCGATATGTATGTAGCATATGTATGCCAACTCTATCAACGCGCACGCCTACTGGTCAAATCAAATAGCGCGTTTCCCCGGCTTTCTGTTACACACTTCCGTCCCTTTTCACAAAATCACTCCCAGACATTGCAGGAAAACGAGGGGAAAGATGTAACACCACAAAACGATCGCATTTACAATAAAAACTGAGGTGGCCGAGTAGTATAAAGCGTTGTCTGTTATTCTAGAGATGCATGTTCAAATCTTATCTGTACGGTCTGTACATAATTACGGTTTATAAAAAAATCATGTTCAATGTGTGTGGCAACACAGCTTTTAATACTGTTATCCTGTACATAGTATAGGTACCTTAGATATATAGATACAATAATAATTTCAAGTTTCGCTAAGTTGCTATTTGACGAAGCCAAGTTATACAGCAAGCTGCACCGCAGTATTGGCGCCGCTTTCCGAGCACTTGCACGCCTCGACAACTTTTCAAATTATTTATCGGGATTAATTAGTGTGGGAATAATTGAGAACTATCTTTATAACGAAGAGGTCAACCGTCGAAAAGAGGTTGAAGCGGTCATTGTGGGGGAGGCCTTTGTTCAGCAGTGGACGTCTATAGGATAATTAAATTATGACATCTAGCGATTACATTATTCATAGTAGTATTGTTAATAGTATAGGTTAGTATACTGCACTGAAAAATAAAAGTTGCATCTACATCCTAAGGAATTTTAAGGTCAAACCATCGATAATCGCTATCCTAAGTGGTGTGGCCCTAATCTTATAATTAAACATTGGTGTCTATTCTGTTGTACAAATCACTAAACTAATTTGACAGGACTAAGAGTTTTGCTACCCCTTTCTCATGTGCATTATTAAGCCCCATAAGGATGGCCATACTTTAAGTTCTGTCAAATGTTTAAGTTTAATGATTTTGTACAACAGTATTAGCCCCATTTGATTGTCTTCTATACTTCACTAATGAGCATAAATTCGATGTGAATACCTAAGCGCGTATTACCTAAGGCGGCGTAGAACCTACTTTTTAACACTAACATATCTACGTTCATCCATCCTAAAATATAAGGGTCTAGAAGTCCAAATGATAGGCACGGTCTAAGAGGCGGGTCGTTGACCCGGCGTTGATCTATTACAAGGCAGACCGTGTCAGGTGTTCAGAAGAAAAAAAGGTTATATTACATGCTTTTCTCTGTCCAAATAGTCAAGGATCTAAAATCCTTAATTTTAGAACCAGATAATAATGAGTGCGTCAAACACCTCATTTATTTTTCTAACATAATCGGACAGGCGGGTATTTCATAAATATACTTTACTGATAATAATAGAACCATAAGTAAAATTGAGAGAAGGAGGCCTAATAAGAGGTGCATGGATGATTTACGACTAAATATGGACAAGTGACAATCTGTATGGCTGTATAAAGAGGGATATGGCGTCAATAGACATTTGGATCAAGAGGGCGGAGCGATGACGCTTGTAACTAAAAGTATTGTTGGATACATTCTTATTGTTTCAAATTATTTGAGGTCGGAAAATGTCTCTATCTCACCTCGCCTCTGTTTGTAGACGATATCTCATCCCTTCTATTCATGTAGAAGCAGACCTCTTTATGACCGCAACAAAACTAGATATGTATTATTATGTGGCTGCGATTTTATCTGTCTAAAGAACTACACCAGACAGATCATGAATTTGAACGGAAGATTCTGACGTTGACCGACTGAGCGAGATTCAATCTTTGTAACTATTCGAAGTAGCAGAATAGCTATCCGAACTCAGCTCATATGCACAAAGGCAAAACATAATTTACCCGTAAAACTACAAGATTACACCTCATTATGGCTGTGCGAGAAAAAAAGGGAAACCAAATTACCGTGCCGACAAAACTACGCAACAAAAGGCCTTTCGGGAGAAACTTCTTACGTCTCAACAAAGGGCCGCCCTTCTGCCATAAGACTACCGTTAAAAAGTAGCCTGACACGTGTAACACACAAATCCAGCCATTTGCTCGACTCAGAAACCTTGTGCTGTGTTTGAATTTGTTTAGTAGCTTGGGTTCCGTACCCGAATAAAGAAGAAAGTGCACAAAAAATGTTTTACATGATCATTTAGGAATGTAAATGGTATCCGCGCGTTGGTTTCCCACAATGCTCACAGATCAGGACAACGCAGCTGCACACAAGTCTGCGGTTGGCATTGCAGCAATCCAATCTGCTCACTTCGAAATCATTGAAAACCCCCCATATTCAACAGACGGAGCTCCTAGTGATTTTTATTTGTTTCCTCGACTGTAGGAACACTTAGGAGCCATTAAAATTGAAGGTGATGAAGAAGCGCAATAGCAATTATTAAAAATTGCAGTGTTTAGCTAAAGGATGATTGTGTAGAAAAAATCAATTACATCATACCTAACTTCTTTTTAACCTAGTCATTCACACCACTTTTCTTATGGCCTACGTAAATAAAAAAATATAGGAGGCTCCTCAGTGATTGTTCGGGATTTATGCTCTATCTTAATAATGATAATAGGTGGACAGTTGAAATTTTCACAGAATGTGTATTGATATATTTTATAAAAACAGAACGAATTTTTACTTTTACAAACAGTACGGAACCCTCTCTCTCACTTGGCCACTTTGAATGGCGTTAAAAACTTCGTAAAGGAAAAGTATTGCCGCAATCCGCATAATTAAATACAATTTCTTTGCAGTACACGGATAGATCAATTCCGCAAGAACGGTTAAATTATAATTAAGGTAAATCAATCTATACTGAAGCCGAATAAATAAAGAGAAGCATATACTTAGCTCAGGTCTTAGTAAGATTGCCAACGGTGGATAGTATCGGTAACCATCGAAATGTATACCAATCTCACTCAAAAAAACCTATATACTTGTCGATAGATTGACAAACCAAAATCGTATGCCATGACAGTGGCAATGGTGCCAATTCTGTTGTTACCAAACTTAACCAATTTGACACGTCTAAAAATATTGCCATCCTTATTTAACCCCGCACATGAGAAAGGGATAGCAATACTTTTAGACCTGTCAAATTAGTTTAGTTTAGTCATTTTTAATAACAGAATCGACACCAATGCCGTCACACTAAATGTAAACTACTATTCCAGTGACACGAAGGTACGACAAACGCGGCACAAAAGCAAATCGTGAGGTCATTCCAACAATAGTCTGCTCCAGAGATTTCTTTCTTAGTAACCTTAGTACGCGGAGCGGTATCCTAGTCTCTTGTCATCTTAGGATTACACGCGGTTGTGACGAATTCGTGCGCTTAGCGAGCTCAAGAGCTCATAAAGCCACGTACTTTTAAATCGTGTAACATTTTTCATTTGTGTCGTGGTCGTGTATTACGTCTTTTAGAGGTTTAGGATAGTCGTGAAATAGCGAAAGCTATAGTTGGATATGTAGATTAGAATTGTTAGTTGTTGAGTACTGACCACTATATACTATGTCAATGGACTCTTGGGGCCTGGATATTGAATCGAATTTGTAAATGGGATATGCCTTATGTTTTCGATTCGATGCGATTACTTTCAACTCAAGTTTGTCAATTTGCGATATATATTCCTGGTGTTGCCAGGTCTGGTGATTGAAATTCACCAAAACACAAATTGCGTCATCATAATCATAGCAAATTGCCTGCAATATTATCTGCAATAGGGAAGCTTTCAAAACATATCGATTAATGTGCGAACACCTTAAAAGTATTGTTAAAACGTCCTCTAAGCCTTGTGTGCGATGAACTCCGTACCTTTAGTGTTGTGGGCAACTTTAATATTGGCTGGAAGGTCGAGTGCTCCTATTGTAACACGTAATTTGGATTTTCACGCTTGCTTTTCATACTACGGATTCCAAGATAATATTTTTATTACTTTTTTTCACGTGAGAACTAAGTCCAGTGTAAAGGAGTGCTTTCCAACTCAATTTATTCTTATTAGGGAATATAAATGGAAATGTAGAAATTTATAGTACCTCCAGATCGCTATGTTGAACTTTATTATTGTACATATATGTACTAGCTTTTCCCCACGACTTCGCCCGCGTAGCAATATAGTATACTATTACCCGTTTTCCCGTAGCCTATGTTCTTTAGAGATAATGCCGGCTTCTAATGGTAAAACAATTTATCAAATCGGTCCAGTTGTTTCGGAGCCTATTAAATACAAACAAACAATCAATCTTTCCTCTTTATAATATTAGTGTAGATATTTATTTATCTGATCCTGTCTTAGCATTTTATTTTTGATACGAGAGCTATCAATATTGTTTGCATTTTTTTTATCACCCAATTTGGCAAAAGCGTTTAAAGGGATTATAATAAAAACGTCATCGCAAATTATTCATGCTCGCACTACTACTCTCTCTCGTACTCTCGGTGTTACGATTACCTACCACTAGTCGGACAGTGTGTTAAATTACTTATAACTATCAAAACAGTAGGTATAGCTATATAAGCACCAGGTGCTACAAATAAACACGATTGGATGGAACGTAACCAAAGTAATGGAAGTGTACACACAACATAACAAACGACATCAAAACAAAGAAAATTATCTTAAAAAAATATAAAGATACCACAGAAAATATATACACCGCAAACAAAGCTAAAACAAACAAAGGAAATAACGAAACCTTATTACCATTTCACATAACAAACACGACAAGATCAAATTAAACACGCCTAATGTATCGCTCTGCATTTATAAATTCACAAGTCTACGCAACGCAATCTCCGGGCCGAAGGATCTGAGCTTACGTCTCATACATACATGCTCATGCACAAAATGTATAATTAACTTTATATTAACATACGCACGGCGTACAGCTTAGGGCAAGATGCTGTAACAAGATTATAAAGATACCGCGAAGGATTCCACCTAAACATAACACTTTTCCTTCAGAATTGATGCTATGCTTACCTTATATTCGCCAGATAGATACATATGTTCAAGCCACGATGATTTTAATTAAGTTTATCTCGTTTATAAGGTTTTAATATAATGTTACGGAGTCTCGTGCTGTTTGTGTGAGGTTTAAAAGCGTCTGTAAGGTCAATGACTTGTGAACTTTCTAATACCGTATCTTGTTGTTTTTAGTTTGCTGTTTACCTTGATTACTCATGAGTGTGATGTAGGTAAATATTGTTTTTAAATATTTATAAATACTTTTTTAATGCAGTATTGTAATTAAAGACAATTACATAATAAATATTACACTAACAAACTACTTTAAATGAAAATTGTGATCAAGTAATGCTTTATTGAATCTGAATACGAGCTTTTGCTTTCTCTAACCAGAATACGATTTAAATGATTTGACAATATAATATATAGTCACGACCTAACAAACTCCTCACGGTATCCGTGACATTGTAATTTTGGAATATAGTGAAATGGAATTCCACTGCTTGATTTTATTAAGCTCTCAAGTTGGGCCAAACTTCTTGATTCCACCCAGTTCCAATCGGTATAACCCAAACAAGATACGAACCACAGACCGCTAACAAGATTTCCGTCACAGATTGACAAGAAACACACTTATTTTCGTTTGTCATATCGCGAGGAAACATATTTACTCTGACATACAAGTCTAATTCAATTCCGCTAAAGGCACCAATAGCGGGTCATTGCTTTTGTACATCACTCGGAAAAAATTGGATAATGTTATGTGACGCGAGACTTGTTTCTGTACGCGTAAATAATACACAAATAAGTATACATTTCTTATTTTTGTGATGTCTCTTTATGGAATTTTTTATGTGTAGATATGTCTAGATTTGGCGAAACATTTAATTCACCACAATACACACGGCCTTACTGATAACTAGCGGCCCGCCCCGGCTTCGCACGGGTAGACATTTAATTTGTCTACCCGTGCGAAGCCGGGGCGGGCAGCTAGTATGATATATAGCCTATGTTACTCAGTGATAATTTAGCTTTCTAACGGTGAAATATTTTTTGAAATCGGTCTAGTAGTTTCGGCGCCTAATCAAAACAAACCCACAAAATACAAAAATACAAATCTTTCCTCTTTATAATATTAGTGTAGAAGTGTAGATAATGTAGATAATATATAATATAATAGTATAGACATAGAAGGAGTATAGCTATAGGTATAGACTAGTATAGATATACACTATAGTAGCGCCAAAATAAAAGGTGACTTTTGACAGCTAGAAACTGACGGAAATCAACGGTAACACATCGATATAAATCAGTAGATATACATTCCTGTCAAACGTCACCATTTATCTTGCTCCTACTATAATATAACGATACTGTAAAAAAGTTAACCTTTATAATTAAAACGTGGCAACAGCAAACATTATCAGTTGAAAGCCTAATATTTCTGTATATAATTAAACCGTACATGGACATGACATCCTAGTTATGACATACCCCAACACATCAATTCAACGATACCCCATTAGTTATGCTACGCGAATAAAAAAACAATAACTACATGTAGGAAGTAGGTACAAAGAAAACATATTTTTATAAAATTCGGATCCTAATGACGAACCTTTTTAAACCTTAAAGCTTACATGATTCGGTTTTAGAAGCATGGTTCCAGAAAAATATATATATAAATATAGGTATCTAACTATGATTCTCCTGCCCGTAGGCCAGCGTAAGCAATTATTATTTCCATGGTTACAAGCAAACACAGGTACCATTGAAACGATTTTTTCTGCAAATCATTGGGGCTTGGCCCTCCGATGTTGCTTGAGATCGGTCATCGGCGTAAAGATTAGATGAAGGATATGTATCCTTATCTACCAGCCGTCAAGTTAAAAGTTTAAAATGGCGTCTTATACTGTCCTTATTCTACGTTCCTTATAGTTTCTTCACACTAAAAGTTATTTTCAACTATCTCCTCATTCTTATTCATGTAGAAAATGCAATGAAGCAAATATAAGCTACAAATATACTATAATAATGCGACCGCTACATTTATGCAGAATCATTTTCGTAACCAACACCTCATCGTATTTTGAAAATCAGCCTATTGGAACGAAATGTTATTTCGGAAAAATGCTTCTGTTTACATTTGATTACGATATAAAAGTGGCTGAACACCGGTTCTCGGATACCTTTGAGAGCGTATGTATGTCGATAAACAGGCTTAGTGCCGGCTCCATTACCGACCCGGGGAAATACAACCGAAAAATATATCCAAGCGTGACGTATTTGCCTGAAATACTTTATTTGGTTTTTCTGGGGTCATGTGTACGAAAATATTTCTTGGTTACGGCCTTAAAAAGAGGAACTGGAAAGGTTATCTTTATCATGAATAAAATATTCAGTTTAATTTTTTTGATCCGAACGTGTATTTTATAAAATACTATGAAGATAACCTGTTCCGACGTTTGGTAGGTAATTTCAACGACAGTCCAGTCCCGTTTACAAGCGTAGACAGTTTTCAATAAATAACCATTAAAAATCCACTCGGACCACGTTGCCTCCTATTAAAATTACATATCTGAACTATGCATCAAATTAAAACCGCGTGTACGATGTTGCAATTAAGCGGAATCGCAACGAGGCAAAAATATCGAGATACCTGCACAGTTTACAAACATTTAGAAAACATTTTATACAAAAGCGAGAGCCCATTCTAAAATTTAGCAAAGCTTTCTAGCAGAGAAACAGTTAGGTAAAAATTTGGTGCGCCCCAAATCGGCGATTCTGAGACTTATTCAAAGATTTCCCAGAAGTATTTAATTTTTTTTGCAGCTTTTTAAAAAAGGAAACTAAAGGAAAGTAATACAAGCTTCCCGTTACGAGGGGACACTTCTTTTCATTACTCCCGAGACCGTTCGGCTGAGCAGATAGGTACAATCGCGCACACCGGTGCCGCGTTGTATTAAACAATCAGTTACATACCTTTTAGGAATAGCATTGTTCATACCAAAACATGTATTTTAAAGGCGTTTTGTACTCAGCATGTGTCATCAAATTTAATTACGTTACCCTCACATTAACATAACTTATGGAATGAAAAAGTACAATGGAATAGAAAGCCTGTTCCTTATAAGATCGGCAAAAAAGTGGTTGTTGTAATAATACATCTAATATATAAAATTCTCGTGTCACAGTTTTCGTTGCCATACTCCTCCGAAACGGCTTGACCGATTTTGATGAAATTTTTTGTGCTTATCCGGTATCTATGAGAATCGGCCAACATCTATTTTTCATCCCCATAAATGCAAAAAAAATTGTCGACACGAGCGAAGCCGGGGCGGGCAGCTAGTATGAAATAAATTAAAGGGACATAGACCAATCACATCAGCACCATTCACGAAACTTAGAACATTGTAAACGTTGATGAAGTCAGTAGCTAGTGTAGAGCCTTTGTGCGGTAATAACGTACATAAAGACCAAGTCTGGAAGTCCGCCGGCGCTATGTTGATTCAGGTTCAGGGAGTTCTAGAAGGAAAGCTCATTGTACTTTATGCAAACGTATACTATTCCACATAAATTCATGTAATTCGAATACTCAAGATCGGTACATTTATAATGACGCTATTACTATGATAAGATAACTTCGTGACGAGTATGTTTTTTATTTATTTTGTGTGTATTTCACGTCACACAGTCACAGCTGGGCACTAGAGTAATATCAGTCAAAAAAATATTATTATTCACTATTTTAAAATGTGACCAAATCAAAACTATTCAAGCCGCTGTTATCTTAAATTAAATATCGAAAGATCGATATCCCAAGACCAACTGTACAATGCCAATGTAACATTGTGGCAATAATAGCTATTGGACAGAGATGCGGCGGAGACGACGGATGCCACGTCTGCTCTGGAAGATAGCGTTAACTGGCCGCGTCTAGTTGAACACATTCTAGAACAAAAAGGGCAATTTCACCCGACTGTACTTTTCCATTAAGCGCCGGACACATATCACCGACTAGCGGAAGATTTTTTATTAAAGAACGCGTATTCTCTTTCTATGTACATCGAGAGTAACTTCTAAATAGTAATGTATCGATTCTGACTATCTAGGGCACTTTTAATGTATTTTTTTCTTAAGCGATGATGATCTCATCACATCTCATCACACTGTACATTATTTATAGCCTTCGCATTCCCCGTAATCGAGCGAATATGTGAGAACATATTCGTACCTAGTCATGTAAATTTATATTAACCTATCAAAATAATGGATCAGTGCTTGTATTTTTTTTGCTAACTCCCGTTTCTTTATCACTCTGGTCTGGCCGAACCTTAAAACAAAAGGGAATTAATTTAAAGCGCTGTGTTAATTTTGAGCTGTTGTTGTTGCATTTAACTTGAAACAGAAATGTTAACTTTCAAGTGTTTTTATAGTCGACTATAGAAAAGGTTTGCTTTTTTTGTTTCCGTCTACTCAGTGTGATATAATCAAATTTATATTTTAGATGTATTGCATAGGACTGATACCCCTAGTGTTGCAAGCGTCCATAGGCTACGGTGACCGCTTACCATCAGGTGGGCCATATGTTTGTTTGCCACCTTATTGGTAAAAGAGGACTACTTACAAAAAAGTTTCCTAAAAATTATATTTTTTTGTTTATATCTTTGGTGATATGATATGATGTAAGTGCGCAAAAAAATATCGTAGCCGAAAATAAACTAATTACATGGAAAAGAGGTAACAAAACAATAACTTTGCTTGCGGACTACAGAGTATATATATGCCAAAATATCTCAGCTTATGAATGTTTCGGTGCTATAAATATTCCATATAATTTGTATGATATGGAGGGCGATAATTATATTATTTTTGACTCTCACTCAATTCACTTCAATTTCTCAAATTCTTTGGATAGCGAGACGTTTTTTTTATATTACCACCATAATACCATTAAATGCTCATTTACTGTTTTGTTACGAGTTTTTTTTCCAAGAAGGGCCGAAAATAACATAAAAATAAATCAAGTGGACTTACGCATTTAACCATAAATTAATCATCTCCTTTTTCTAAGGCTAGACAGGGACATGTTAATCCTCACGAGGATATAAAAATACAAGGAAGCAACCCGGCAATAATCCCGACGTTAATCATGGAGTTAATTAAAATAGAACCCTATTAAAAGTATATGTAGGGTAGGTTTTTAATAAGGGTACAATGAAATTCATCTTAAATATACAAATTTTGACGTGAGAACTATAACATGATTAAATGAAAATACATTACATCTGATACCGATATATTTCTTGGTAAATTAATGAATCACAAAACATGAGATGCCGTCAGACCGTCAGTAGCTCGTAATAAAACAAATATTACATAGAATTGCCACAGTCTAGTTTGTGGTATTACTATTGATAAGTAAGTTCTAGAAATATTGAATAACCAGTTTGATAAATAAGCTAGTGGCCTTATTCTGTGGCACTTATGTGGTTCACACACGATACCTAGTGAACTATTTGAGAGTCGATGTATAGTACAGGAAGTACATGCATATGCGTTAACGAAGAGTTATATTAATTCCAGAAGCAATGTTTCATATTGCATAACTTTAAGATCAGAACATCACGTCGGCTGTGATACCATAGTACCTACAAGAATATGAGCCTTAATAAAGGTACCGACCGACCGAGTCATGTAAGATGTCTGCTATAGCCCGATCTGGTTTCACCCTGACCCAAATATGTTTTTGAGAGTACAAACTCTAATATATAATAAAATATTGGAATAAAAGGTAAAATTGCGAAGAACGAAAAATATGGCAAATATTCAAATTCGTGAATGCTATTCATCGCCGCTCATATTTTTTATCTTTCGATTATCAAAGGTGATGAAATATCATCAGCTTTTAAATCGTGTGTTACTTCAGAGATACCTACTTCTGTTTAACTGTTTGTAACCATATTATTATTGCTAAAATATATTTATCGCATAAAAACTAACCTAATGTTCGCTTCGGGTAATTACACTAAATACTTCAAAACACTATCAAGTTACAATTTGCTATCACCTACCTATACTGTGTTCTTATAAATATTATAGTTAATTCACAGAATATTTCCTTACACAACAAGTATTGAGTTTGTTATTATGAGTATTTGTATATATTATAAATGTAAGGTATGTATGCATATATTTGTACCTGCCTACCTTTCTTCTTTTCTCTACTTTCTTTTCTGTTTCAATTCGTTTCTTATGTATCCAAAGGTTGCATTTGAATTTGAATTGAACGTGATAAACATTTATAAAAAATTAAAATGCTACGTACCGTGTTAAGAGACGCTGAAAGTGTACTAACGAGTATGACAACACTCGGCCCTAGTGATGCAGACGGCCCCTCGAGGGTCCTCGGCAACTCAACAACGAGTCGCCTCTAATACCACAAAATATGCTCCATTTTTAATGAACTTCTCTTGGATTTGGGAGGGTTCGAATGGAGGATGTTCGCTTTTAGTTCGATGGGACGAATATTGAAAAACGATTGGAGGTATTTTTTAGAAAGGAGACGGTCTCCTTATATCTAGGCCGTTAATTTTATATTATTACATTCAAATGTTGCTGCAGACTAAAGATAATAATGTGTATTCTAGACCACTTGTCCGCGTGAAATCAGGATAAAATACCGTATTAAAAAAAGTTGCTTAAATAACTATATGAAAAGTTAACCACAAAACTCCCGTCAAAATAAGTTCACCTGTTTTGGAGGTTGCTGTGGGACAGGTACCAATTTTTTTTTACCTTATACCTTGTACTTTGTACCTTGGCGATCCTTGAAACAGGATTATTTCAAGTGATTCATTTATTCAGTGACGCATCTCAATTTGCAAACAGAGTCTTTTAATGTATACGCTCAGAATAAAAAAACATCTCATTATTTTAAGCCGATTGATGCCCTTAGAATGCCTTACCAATTTCGGATGTTCGACGACTTGTTTGATGTCATTTCTAAGTGTATTTGTCAAGTGTTTTGGTGATTTTTAACAAGATCTGAAATGACTTGGCTACGACTAAATATTATGTATTTTGTAATGAACAAACTCAATCTATAAGGTTGGCAAATCGTTAGTGAAACCCCTGGTATTGCTAGCGGCTATAGGCCACGGAGACTGCTTACCATCTGGTGGGCCGTACGCTTGAGTGCCAACTTAGTGGTATAAAAAAAAGAAAATTGTCGTCCCAGCTCCACGTGGACGAAGTCGTAGGCTAGTCAGAAATAAACGATTTCGGACGTTCAAAATGTATTACCCTCTTTATGTAGGTACATGTTTTGGGTTGAAAATAAATTCATTATTATTATTATTGTTTCCATTATTTAATAAGAATAAAAAACATCTCATTATTTTAAGCCGATTGATGCCCTATTATTATGACTATTAATTTGACAACACTAAAAGCATTGCTATCCCTTTCTCACGTGCGGGGTTAGATAAAGGGTGACAATTGAAGTCCTGTCAAATTAGTTTAGTTAAATGATTCCGTACAACAGAATCGACACCATTGTCAGGTTGTACTTTGAATATAGTGTTAGCTATAGTTTAGCATGTATTCTATTGTGTGTACTTTCTTGTAGATTGTACAACCACAAAAAGTTTACCACCTCACAAACAAAAATTACAAATAGTGACCGTTAATTTGCCGCTAACTATTAGCCGCAGTCAGGGTAAGCTAGGTTTAACTTCGCAAGGCAGTGTCTGTTGTTGCGACTGACAGCTCAGCGACAAAACGTCACTGGGATAGGAATGGCAGAGACAAAGCTAAAGCTTATCAACTTTCTTTCCAACGCTCGATGTATAATATTAACAACAAATTATAGTAATATAAATTCCAATCCTTTTGTCACACACTAGCCTTTATTACACACAATTTTAGCTTAGTGCTGTCAGATTTAGTACTAGTGCTGTCAAATCAAATTAAATCCTGTCAAACCGATGAATATTATTCGATATTTAGGTAAATACTTTGGTTTTAGTCTAGACAGAGACAAAAGAGAATTGGCAGCATTGTATGTGCTTGTCAAACCGTTTTAAGTAAATCTTGGCAAAGATGTGTTGCAATGCACACATCGGGAGGAAAAGCGATCGTTCGCCTCGATACTTATGTTTCCATCGTCTTTACTTCAACTCCACTTAAATTCTAGTGAACACGTCTCAGTAGATTGCAAGGGCTGTAATCACAAACAATTTCAAAGCGAAGAAGATTGCTGTGATGCGCTCTACTGTGTCTGTTCTGGACTAAGTCACGAGATAACAGCGATTATATTATGAAACGGAGCTAATGCGGCGGCAGCGTTGTGGATAGAACCCATATTTAAAATATTGTGTATTTGACAATAGTTTTAAAAAACATATATTGCCAAGACTAAGGCACCAGCCTGGTACAGTACAAACTTAACTTAGTTTTTTGAAACATAGTTAATACTTACTTTTTGATCATGACATGAACAGCGGACAAAAACAATGCGCTTGACCCTTGACCCTACAAGGCACAATATGAGCCAGGAGAGATTTCTTAAAGTGTAAATACAGATTGCGACTGCCAAGTTGTGTATACGCTGTTATTTTGCGCAGCAAACTTTTCATATCGATATTATCTTGAGGCCTCAGCTTCATGCGCTGAGAAATTTAATTCTTGCAGTCTAAAGGCCCTGTTAATTTAAGCCGTTGGAGTCAAAGTTACCCTGATTAAAAGTTAAAAACATTATATCGGGGTGAGATGCTCGTGTCGGGATGGGTCATGCAAACACCAACAGAATTTGAAAACTGTACACGACATAGCTGTTTTACTTGAATAAGAATTGTATAAGGTTTGAATAAGTAAATAAATATTATAATAGTGTTTAATTTATTTTTTAGGCAGTTCTGACAGAATGACGGTTTCCGTTCCGGTATGAAGCCAGAATGTGCCAGTTCCAGAATGCTCAATTAACAAATTTAAATGTAAATATAGGTCAGCAAGGGTCAATTTGTACGATCATTTCGGTCAAAGATGCATAAAGTGTTTGTGTATGAACGAGGAGAATAACTCACTGTGTAAATGTTTAAAATTCATTTTGACGGGTTCTTACCACGGTATTCTTGTTTAATTAGTTGCCCGATATTTCGATTCTGCTGCAAGCACCATGATCACGGAAAGAACTGCGGTAGGTGCGGTGTACGTACGTTCGTTCACCGCACCAATACCGTGGTAAGAGCCGTCAAAATGAATTTTAAACATTTAGCCCATACCCACGAAAGTTTAAAACATTAAACTCACTGTGCGTTTGCGATTGAATTTGATAAATACCTACACAGTGAGATATTATATGCTATTGGACAGATTCAGCACTACGTTAAGTCTCATAAAATATCTTGTCTTGAATTTATATTTCCTTACTAAAGTTGATTATCAGGTCCGTTCAGGGCACAAACATAATAATATATATTTACACACGGACAAGATCCACAAAACCTGTATGTTTCGACACATGTTCAATAACTAACGTTTGTTTGACGACGGGTTAAAAATAAATGCCTTATGGTGTCGAAACTGTTGAACAAAATCACTTAATTTGACAGGACTCGTAGTCTTGTTATCCCATTCTCATGTGCTGGTTTAAAGAAGGATGGCAATACTCATAGTCCTGTCAAATTAGTTAAGTTTTGTGGTTTTGTACAACAGAATCGGTACCAATAGCATTTGAAAGCCTAAATAAAACTTAACGCAAAATGTCCCACTCGCAATACAATCGGGAAATTTACTTCTCCCTCACATTATGTTGAATTTTATATTGAATATAAATTGTGAATGCTATTTGGAAAGCTATTTCAAGAGAGCACATAACACAGTCATGTGAATTCAATTCGGTGTATCGAAATGGGAACATTAAAGGCATTAATAATGTCAGTGTTTCAGTGATGTTAACGTAATGTGAACTTTATTGGTGAAACAGATAATTTGCTATAATAATAATACAAAAGGATGTTTTTTTGTGGCGAAAGTGTTACGCATAAATATTTGTGGCCCACGTCCATTACGAACATTTATTAGTACTAAGAAAGAAAAAGAGGCATTGTATCTCAGAGGCAGAGACCTAGTATTCAAGTTTTTTTATACTACTAAGGTGGCACACCGGCATACGGTAAGCAGTCACAATAGCCCATAGCCGCTAGCATAACCAGGGTATCACTAACGCGTTGCCAACCCTGTTGTTGATGAGTTACTGTGCTAGCAGCATTACTACTAAGCCCAGCGTATCCTCGTGGAGCACTGGCAACCTTACTTACAGCTGAAAAAAAATACTACATCAAAGTAGTGTTATCTCACTGCGGTCTTCTGTAAGGTGGAGGTACATTCCCAGTCGGGCGGCTCCAATATTAATGGGAAACCCCACGGGAGATTCCAATTCGCCCTACCTCTCTCTAGTACATTTATTTATATAAGGTATGTCCTGAAAACATCCAACTAATAGTAAATCTAATGCGTCCAAATATGTACCCTTGTGAACGTACGAGTACGCAGAGGTGTCAAACATTTGGCAAGCGAGTCGCAAATGGACTGCGATGAGATAAGGCGGGCGCGTGACGAGCCCGATGCGTTTACGTTGATAATTGAGGCTGATTGACGGTTCCTGCATGTCCAATATCATGTTGTATCAAATACTGGGGATTCAATTAATTCCAGTGCTTTGAATAAACTAAAATTATTTAAGGCAATCGCTTACCAAAAACGGGCTATACACTTGCTCGCCAAATTGCTTTCCAACTTGGTAGTATGAAAAAATATAACAAAATGGCAACAACTACCTTATCGGTCTAGTATAGGGTGTCCTTGAGGAGCTCTAAAAACCTAACTCACCGTAAAACCACAAGATTACACCGGAGTACCCTACGAACTAGTCATGTCGCGTCGATTTAATAAGAAAAATAACCTGACGATACGTTTTTTTATGAAAACGGGTCAACAGAACTTATATTCTAGGTCAGTGTCTTATTTCCAATGTCGTCAAGCGTATACTTTATTGTATAAATCACTCCATTTCTTAAAATAATGACATGTATGTCTATTGGTGTCCATTCTGTGGTACGAAATCATTTTAGAAGACCAAACCATAGTATAAAGAGAGGGGAAGTAGGTTATCTTCATACAAACGCACCGCGCGCGGCTTGTATGTGTGCGCTATTGTATCTATGTGTCGACGCACGCACACTTTAACAAAATCTCGACCCGTTTCTCAGTGCGCCAGTCGGGGCTAACACTGCACAAGGTTCGCGCGCGCGTCACGGCTTTTCTCGGCACCGCTAAATGATTTATTCATAAACTGCAAAATTGGCATGTCTATTTATGAACAAATAAAAGATTTACATTTTTCATTGCCCTGCCCCATGTTTTCCGAAATTATATTTGCAAAAGTTATTTATAAGGATGCGGATATATTACACATTAAAGTTTAATAACAAGGCGTTTCGTAATAGTCGAAACCGAAGAAAGTATTTTTCTGTAATTTGTAATTTTGTAATAAATGTGTGATTCAATAGATATGTTTGTATTAATTAAAAATAAATGTGGTCCTTTATGTGTAAAAATACTACATTATGCATAATTAAAAAAATCAAAAAGCTGACTTGTTTAAAGCACTAAGCAAATAAATTAAACACAAGCTCTTAGACTATGTTGCCGCCTGTACCATCTAGCGGCGACATGGCGAGTCGGGACCGCGACTTGACGTTGCCGCTGTTCATGCGGTTGCTAGCGAAGCGCGAACAGCCGCGCCTAATATTTAGCTAAAAGTGACAACCCTAAGACAGTAGGCAATTATATCGCGAATTGGGCCTTACAGGACTGAAAGTCGGTACCTATTGCCATCCTTATTTAACCCCGCACATAAGAAAGGAATAGAAAGACTATTAGTCCTGTCAAATTAATTTAGTTTAGTGATTTTGTACAACAGATCACCACCAATGTAGCAGCAGTGTGCAGCGCTCATTCAACATATATTATTTAGGGTGGACGCAATTAGTTTTCTCTTCCATTCCCCTCTAAAAGCCATTCACATCTCTAGCCATATAAATCTTCCTTCTTTACACGATCGATCTTTATGCAACCCAATAGCCTTTTATCCATAGGACAAGACTACTCAAATTAATAAAACAAAATCAAAAATGTATTATTATTCGGTAGGACATAAATAAACTTCACTATAAACTCTACTTTTAGTTTGTTAAAATAATACTGTAATATATTAAACAACCAAATAATTTACGACGAAGTGATTCGGCTATTGTAAGAACATTAACAAAGTCTGGATATTAATATCAAAACAATTGGGAACACAAAAAGATTAGTAGAAGTTACGTTAACTTCGCTTCGCAAAATATGTAAAGAGTGCAATGTATCGAAAACGTTTACTCGGAGCGATCGATAACTGTGTTCGGAACAAAGTGTTCGCCAATCGCCATGGACATTTGTGTCCAAGGAACACACAAAGGGTTTAACAGACTGCTCGGTTCAAAGTTGATCTTTTGCTATGCAGATTGTTTATTCTTTTCTCAGAATTTGTTTGCGCATTCTATTCGTTGCCAGGACAAAGTTATTGACTTTAATTTAGAAAGACAGCGAGAAATATTCATTCAACAATTCTCTTTTCTTAAAGCAACGTGAATTTATGAAAACAAACTATACAAATATTATAGATGAGATGAGAGATGAGTATTATAGACGTTTTATTGTTTGTGATGCAACATTGGTTGGGAGTTGAATAACTACCTGCACCTGTCTATTCCATTTACGAGGGCAAAGACGGTTGGTAATCTCAGGCCAAGTGCGCATTGGTTAATGTCACATACATCCTTAAATTACTTCTTATAAGGAAGCGTGCGAGGTTTTACTTTACCGTATTTAGTAAATAAGCTCTTACTTCAAGCCCACGCCGGGTCCATTTCAATGCAAAGCGGAGAGTATAGCTCTTTCTCTTCCACAAGTATTTTGTTTCTATCAATCTTTTTTTTAATACCATTAAGATGGCACAGAAGCATACGGTCCACCTGATGATAAGAAGTTACCTTAGCATATAGCCGCTAGCAATGCCAGGGGTATCACTAACGAGTTACCGGCCCTGTCGTTGAAGAGGAGTCACTGTGCTAGCAGCATTGCTACTAGCCCAACCCCCTCGTGGAGAATTGGCACCCTACTAATCATAAATACAATACTACATCAAAGTAGTGCGGTCTTCTATAAATCTCTTCAGACATGCTAGCCGACAGTATTAGTACTTTTCCTAGGTATAGCAATACCCATTGTTTCAGCTTATTGGTAAAATTCTAGACAAGGAATAACTACTCCCACTTTTTTATAGGTATAGGATAATACTTTAAATATTTGGCATAATTCTTAAAAAGAAACACTCATTCCAGAAAACTCTGGAAAGTAAATAAGTAGGTACTTCTCCCACCAACAGACTGAGTGCACGAAGTCAGTAACAGTATTCAAAGGCGAACCAATGCGACATGTAACGCCGAATTTACTACCGTTACCCACAAAAGCTTCCGAAAAATATGGCGCCGTTTGAGCTCGCATTACAAGGGCTCAGTCTCAGCGAGATATGAGTGGTTGAATTTATAAGCGACATGGTTTAGAAAACTTAATAATATTTATCTGAGAACTCGCTGACGGTTAGTTGAAGAGTACTTTTAATAGTCAAGTACGTAAGGGATTGATTAGTGTGATGTAACCGGAGGGTAATCACATCACACATATCTATTGTGGCAGGCAGAGTTAATTTAATACATTTCGCTATTAACTCTGCTCTGCATCTCTATCTTCCATTGCACATGCTCTGCATTCTGCATCGGTCAATGCTAACATAGGAGAATTCAGTGAAGCTAGGTATGACTGTGCTCTTTTTTGATTACATAATATGGCGCATTATTAAGTACCTATTTTTACCCGCGTCTTTCTAGAAAATTTTTTTTTCTTTGTGAACGAAATATATTGTTTGTAACGTGGTTTTCAGCACCCGTGACAGCGTGCCATATTTCATGATGATCAGTTGAGCAGTTCAGGTTTAACAAAAACAAAAAAGCGTAACAAACAAATTCAAATATATAAAATTCATGTACAATATTAAGTAACGGTGGTAGATTCTGACGATTTGAAAGTGCTTGTCTGTAAAGTCTAGTGAAATAAAGATCATTTTGAGTTAGAGTTTGAACGGTATAAAAAATAGTAAGGATTGTGTATTTAGTTCGCTATCACTTGTGTCTTAGACCGCAGCGCGTGGCTTTGTTTCAAGTGGTCACATTTATTCTCCTCGTGTCCGAGTCCTCTTTAATTATGGATAATTTATATTCAGATTAAAGCCGGCAGGTGGGAGCCGTGGGGTAAGTATAATACACCCCACACGCTACCCGCGGCATATCGCCTCCGCCACGGGTACATTATAACCACACGTGACTTTAATATGCAACTATCTGAGTTTATGTGATATATTATTGAGGATTAGTCGAGTTTACTTCGGGGGGTTTAATCTCTAAAATTTTAAGCACGGTTCAAATTGAATTTCGTGCAAAGTTGGTAAAGTGGATATTTTTGTCCGAGGTTGGTTTCACAATTATTAATATTATTTTGTGTAAACATGGACGTGGTTTGAAAAGATTAAGCAGATTTTGTAAAAGTAGTGATCAGATTTGCCTCCCTTAGAGTAGCAGGATATATTTCCTTAGCAGGAAAACTAGCGCATTGCATTGACAGCGTATTCGTCCCGCTTTTTATTTGTATCCCATTAAAACAGTGACGTCGGTTGTCACTCCAAATAGCCTATAATAAGATCATAAAGAGTGATGGTAATCCACCCGATCAAAACTCACGTCGGTATTACCTTTCTAAATATAGCCGAGTTATAGGAATTTGAGATAATGAAAACAGAATCCGTTTGCATGACGACACATACAAACTAGCGACCCGCCCGGAAACGCAAAGATGCATCTCAGATTTTCATTACTATAATATGCTTGTACTATATGAAACCTAAATGAATTATACATAACAAACCATGCTGAAGAATCACTCCGTCTTAATGAAAATCGCATTAAAATCCGTTTTGTAGTTTAATTTGGAATATACGTAATATAACACAATTACGTTAATATTTTTGTGTAGTGTTGTAAGCGTCCATAGGACGTCTGTTTGTAATCTTATAAAGTACTAGCTGTTTCCCCGCGACTTCGTCCGCGTATCAATATAATATATAGCCTATGTTACTCGGCGTTAATGTAACTTTCTAACAGTGAACTGTGTAACTTTTTGAAATCGGCCGTATAGTTTCGGAACCAACTTAATACAAACATACACACATACACACGATTACAAATGTTTCCCCTTTATAATATTAGTATATAAAGACAAGAATGAGATGGCGCTATCGAGCATCGATATGCTGATGCGTAAAAGTATGTTAGTACGTTAATAAAATTGTAACGAATGGAGCTTCAAACCTGTGGGTAATGGTTAGACAAATGTTTGTTTCGCTCGTGTATTTTATTTCCAACGTACATTAAAAACCCCTTTATTATTTATACCCGGGGTAGAAAAAACACGATATATCCTATATCGAAACGTGAAAATTAATGAACGAAAAAGTATCTATCGGATGAATAATGATACAGCGTTTGCAGCTATAATAAACGAACTCGATACGACGAGCTTAGCTCATAACACAAGTTTAGTGCTCACTTGGGACTGAAAGCAATTATCCATCCATACTAATATTATAAACGCAAAAGTAGCTCTGTTTGTTTGTTTGCTACCTTTTCGGGACTAAGGCTGAACGGATCGTAATACAATTTGCCAAGGAGTTAGATTATAAATGCAGACGAAATCGCGGGTGACAGCTACGTTAAAATAAATATTATGTTGCTTAGATTGGTTCAAAATGTTATTTGAGCTGGTCTCATCCCAAGCATTGTTTTTTATTTTTTTATTTATTTACACTTCATGCAAAATACAGTTTGCACAGGCGGACTTAATGCCGTAGGCATTATCTACCAGTCAACCTTTGGGTGATGCTGAGATAAACGAGGCAGGTATGAAGTGAAGAAGACACAAAACATGAGAAACTAATTATATAATTTATTTGAATATACATAAATATAATACAATTATATATATACTTACACTATATAATATATATGAAATATATACATATATAAACATACATAAATATATTATTCTGATACAATGGGGGTGAAGAAAATAAATTTCAATTTGATGATTCCACTTTAGTATCATAGTATTGTCGTACATTTGCCCTGAACGTGTTGCGGTTCGTTGCCATCCTGATTTGAGGAGGAAGCGCGTTCCAGAGTAGAATGGACTGGACAAAGAAAGAAGAGTGAACAAGACTGGATTTATGAGGGGGACAGAGAAGGAGACGATTGTCAGTAGAGCGGAGATTTTTTACGTGACTAGAGCAAGATATTGGAAGTGAGAGGTAAGGTAAGAAGGAGCATTAGGAGAGTGAAGGAGGGAGAATAGCGTGGTTACAGCACGCAAGCTACGTCGCTGCCGAATTGGCAACCATGAAAGTCGGGACCGGTACTCAGACACGTGATCGTACTTGCGGAGGTTGAAGATGAAACGAATACAATTGTTGAGAAGTCGGTCAAGTTTATTAAGCAGATCTGCATTCAGGTCAGCATAGCATACATCACAGTAATCTATGACGGGGAAGATCAAAGTCTGCACAAGCATTGTCTTGGTCTTGATGGGAAGAAAGTTTTTCAACCGTTGTTGTTACACAATTGTTGTACAATTGTTGGTGTCGACACTAGATTTAACCCGACGTGTCTGGTTGACAAAGAACAGTCAGTTGATCTATGCAATCCATTTTACAAGTAAAATTGATTACATGGGCTAAAACAATGTCAGATGTTCTGCATTTGACCTCTGTAAAGTTTTTGCAATAGTTAGATGTGTATCTAACGATTACCTTGACTTGGCACTTGATCTCCTGTGATCCCTTTATATGACTGTGACATGCGGACGGACAGACAGACAGGAAAGAAAGTGTTCGTTTCTGCCATTTAGCTATGGAACCCAAAAAGTCAAGTTCTTTGCCAGGTTTAGTATTACTTGTAAGATAGTATGCTTATATTTATTTGTAAATACAGTTTGCACAGGCGTCTAGGCAGACTTGATGCTTTAGGCAATTTCTACTGTCATTCTCAAGAATGAAAATGTTTGGGCATTTACTCGTACAAAGAAATTTAACTCAGACCTATAATTTGAAATGTCATTGGGTGTATACGAAGTTAATGCAGACATTTCCGTTTCGCGTGTGAACGTTTTATGTATATGCCAATACATTAAAAAATCTTACACAAAAGACACTTACTGGTTTTAATTTGAGACACCAGATCCGATTCAATGCATCACGTTTAGGCTCACCACTTTAATTAACACGAGTAAATTGCTAGAGAGTTATTAGACATTGTATGTCAAATCCAATATGGAATATATATTGTCAATAATTACTGCGATTATTGTATCAACAGATCTGAGTTACGGCTTGGCTTATAGGCTTGTTTTATTAATTGAGCATCTCTGACAATGTGAACATTTACATAAACTAAGCTATGATTGTGAGTAATAAGCAAACATGGGTATTTAATATATATCTCATATAAGTTCAGTAATAACGTTAAACCGTACGTAACCATTTACCAACAGTGCCGGTGGCAGGAAAATTGTCGACAGCGTTTTCGTATCGCCTTCGACTATTTTTGTATTGGAAAATGAACAGCGCTGCGGCGGTGAAAAGTGGAACTAAAAATTAGTATGACAATTTTGACATTTCGTGAGTTACGTTTTCGAATACGTTGTCGACAATATTCCTGCTACCGGCACTGGTAGGCCATATGTTCGTTTGCCATCCTATGTACTCGCTAAGTATATAAAAGGCGATGTATCATTAAATCAATCTACTTTAACTTACGTCTCACAAATAGAGACGAGAGGTAGGGCAAAATGGGATCTCCCGTGGGTTTTCCCATTAATATTGCAGCCGCCCGACTGCGGATTGTACCTCCACATTACAGAAGACCGCAGTCAAATAATATTACTTTGATTTAGTGTTATTTTTCTCCGGTGAGTAAGATTGCCAGAGCTCCACGAGGATACGCTGCGCTACTATGCTGCTAGCACAGTGACTACAGTGAGTCTTCAACAAAAATAGGGTTGGCAACTCGTTAGTGATACCTCAGGTAGGTATTGCGTACGGTGGACAGTAGCCTATGGACGCTTGCAACACCAGGGTTATCACTTACGCGTTGCCGACCCTTCAGGAATATCTTCACACCCTTCTTGAAGAACCCCATGCTGTAACTGCTTCGGGAAAACCACGGCGGGGAGGTAATGAACAAACTAAATATAAAAACTACATACCAAATTATAAACATTTTTAATCTAATGTATATAATAATATTATACAACCCACCGATGGGTAATGTTATTAAACAGCCCACCGATGGGTCTTTAAGAATCGTACTGTAATCCCCGATTTTATTTAACATGGCCCCAAACAGGGGTCCGACTAATGTCCCTACGCAATTTTACGTGCGCTCCATTGGGACCATCTCGTGATCTAGCAATTTGTTACGTGAAAATGTATTATGTATAGCTATATAAAAAACATAAATATTTTAAGAGTAACATTCTAACAGTATTATTTTGAGAAAATACAATGTATGCTACGAAGAATTTCGCTCATATTGAAGCCGCCATAAAATAATTAAGGTTAGAATAATTTTCGGATGTAATTAATATCAGGATTTTAATGATACACACAATTATTATAGGTACTGAAAGTACCGGCAAAAGAAAAAAAAGGGTATAGCTTGTTAGTCTGAGCATTTATTATTTTGTTTTCAATATAAAATTAAATGTGCCAAATTTTCATAAAAAGGAATAAAAAGTTTTTGCTTTAGGTATTAATATTATGATTGCGACGTAACCCATTTAGAATTGAAAAATGATTATGAAAATGGTCTGTACAACTTAGGAAAACTGTATTTTACCTCATTTTTTTATATACCACTAAGGCGGCACACGAGCATACGGCCCACCTGATGGTAAGCATTCACCGTAGCCAGCTACAGGCTATACCTAGCAATACCAGGGATATCACTAACGAGTTGCCAACCCTGTTGTTGATGAGGACTCACTGTGCTAGCCCAGCGTACCCCCGTGGAGCACTGGCAACATTTCTTACCGCAGAAATATAACACTTCATCAAAGTAGTGTTATTTCACTGCGGTCTTCTGTAAGTTGGAGGTACAGTCCCCAGTCGAGCGGCTCCAATATGCGGGATGCCAATATGTAACTGTAAACCACTGAACATTAATATAAAGCCATAAATACAATTCCAAGTACTTGTTAAACGGAAACTCTTGACACACAAATCAAAGAATTCAATTTGCTCCACCGTGGTCCGGCAGTATCGTCCCCAACTGTAAATAGCGAACTTTAAGTGCAATAAAATGTGACCGCGGTCACGTTTCGTACCGCGTGGTTTGACTTTGATATTGGAACGTAGGGACGTAGTCACTTCTAGTGTAGCCTTAACAAAGACATAAGCTGTGGTCAGCCTTCGACTAGTCGAACTTGCCCAAGGGTTTGTCAATATACTAATCGGGATAGTTTGTTTGTTTCTAGTTAAAGAGTTCTTTTGCGTTATTAAAATTTTCGAACAAAACTCGAAAGATAGAAAATGTTCGTGAAACAGATTGCAACATCTCGTAACTAAATAGAATCTGACGTCGTGGTTACCCACATAATACTTGTCTGTTTGCCTTCTTGTCTTTTTTCCCTTCTCGAAACTTGTGCCCGCTACAACAATGGTTCGCAATTTCAACTTTAATAAAACTTCACTCAGACAATTTTCAAATAATACTGTTGTAAGCCATTTTAGCACTGCCAACGCTTGGTGTTCTTATTTATTTTGTAAGCTGTGTTCAGTAAATTATTTCATTAGCACAATCCGAGACGTGTTTACCATTCAAGAACAATTGAATTCTGTGAGAATCATACATTTCAATGTTATTATCATTACAAACTATCTTTAATCTAAATTAACACTTACGGTATTTTAAATGCATTACTTATATAATAGTTTAAAAACGAACGAACATACAAATAGTACGCTTATTTTATTATCTGAATACAAGTATAACTTCTTTTTAGTCAAATAAAAAGGTGGTAATTGAGTAGTATAGAATAAACGAGCTATGACACTCGTATGTCGGTAAAATATTCACTACAACATTGAAAACTAGACATTGGTATTGCCTTACAAAAATGCCTTCTCCTTAAAAGCAACCCTTTCCAAAAACCCACTTTCGCGACAATCTTTCTGCGGTCACCTTCATAATACCGTTCATTTACAACCGAAAATTGTCATTGTATATTGTGGTTAGTGGCAATTTAGTGGGCCCTTATCGGTCGAAAGTCGAAGGTTTTAATGCTTATTTATTGAGAGGTTGTCTTCGCGGCGACTGGAGTTATTTTCCGGCTCTTGGTGTCAGCGCAAGGTCTTGTTTTATGAGCAGGAGGGTCGGACCCCGGGTCGCTACTGGAATAAAGTCTTTGCGAAAGATGCCATTTGATTCGGTTGGAATGATTTGTGAAAAGCCATTTATTGGCGAGCGGAAATATCATTCCGAATTTTAAAACCAGTTTCTATGTTCTTAAAAACAAATATTTTGAAAAACTGTGAGTTTCATTTATAACTATACAATGTCGGTACATAACCACGGTCACGTTGGTGGCGTTACTGACGTAGATGTGTTGCGACCTGTGTGTCCTTCATACTTGTTTCGGACAAATTCTAATACATACATATTAATATGCAGAGCCCCTTTCGCGGTAGGCAGAGTATAATATAATAGTATAATATATAGTATTATATATAGTATAATATATAATATATATATATAGTATAATACTGGTGAAATTATCATTTCAAACTAGCACACCTCTTTTGTTTCTTCTACATAAATCAATCTCTACATTCATGCTCTCCGGTACCGAGTGCTCATATTATTTTATTTATTACTAGCTGCCCGCCCCGGCTTCGCTCGTGTGGACATTTTTTTTTTGCATTTATGGGGATGAAAAATACATGTTGGCCGATTTTCAGACCTACCCAATATGCACACAAAATTTCATGAGATTCGGTCAAGCCGTTTCGGAGGAGTATGGCAACGAAAACTGTGACACAAGAATTTTATATATTAGAAGACTAGCGGCCCGCCCCGGCTTCGCATGGGTAGATATTCATCAAATATTTTGTCTACCCGTGCGAAGCCGGGGCGGGCAGCTAGTATAATATAAAGCCTATGTTACTAAGTGATAATATAGCTTCGTAACGGTGAAAGGTTTTTTGAAATCGGTCCTGTAGTTTCGGAGCCTATTCAATAAAATCATACACACAAAAATACAAATCTTTCTTCTTTATAATATTAGTATATTAGTATAGAAGTATAGATAAAGACTAGAATTAGCAGTGGCTTCAGAACTAAACATGAAAGCTTGCATCGCAGAAACGAAAACTAAAGATCACAGAAATGAAAACCAATCAGGGTAACAGTAATAACTAGCGAAACACATCGGCTCCACACAAGGTGCATACAATAATAAGACAAACTAATAATCACAACGCATAAAATATTAGGTCCTTACATATGAAATTGGCGTTTTGTATGGGAGGAACAAAAAGTCGAATATTTTTTAATATAATATATTTAATTAATCAAAGTATGAACCATTATTTTCTATGCACTTTTGCCATCTCATAGGTAGTTCATTGATCCCTTTACTAAAAAAACCAGTCGGACGGGAATCAATAAAATCTTTGAAGGCGATTTGGACTGCCCCATCGGAGTTGAATTTTTTCCCTTGGAAGAAGTTATCCAAATTTCGAAAAAAATGGTAATCTGTTGGAGCAAGGTCCGGGGAGTACGGAGGATGTCTTAGACTTTCCAATTGAAGCTCTTCTAATTTAGTAGCCGTCTGTAGCGCAGTGTGTGGTCTAGCGTTGTCGTGAAGCAGCAGTGGCGTGGAGCGATTGACCAGCCTAGGTTGTTTAGCCGCTAGCTTTTCCATCATGGTTTGCAATTCCTGACAATAGACATCAGCCGTAATAGTCTGGCCAGATTTGAAAAAACTGTAATGAACAATACCGGCACTAGTCCACCAAACGCTTACAAGTAACTTTTTTGGGGTTAATTTTCGCTTGGGGCAGGATTTGGCTGGCTGGCCAGGATCTAACCATTGCGCTGAGCGCTTCCGATTATCGTAAAGAACCCATTTTTCATCACAGGTAATGATTCGGTTTAAAATACCTTCATTATTGTGCCGGTTTAGTAATGTAACGCAGCAGTCGACGCGCGTTTGCCGGTTTGTTTCAGTCAATTCGTGAGGTACCCACCTTTCAAGCTTTTTAATCTTCCCAATTTGCTTCAAGTGAATTAAAACAGTTTTATCACTAACATTGCAGCCTGCAGCTAACTCGGACGTGGTTTGCGATGGATCCGCTTCCACAATAGCCTTCAACTCTTCATTATCAACTTGAGTCTCAGGCCGTCCACGGGGCTTGTTCTGCAGGTCGAAATTTCCAGAACGAAAACGTTGGAACCAAAAACGAACTGTGTTTTCTTTTGCAACACGACCGCCATACACATCATTCACCCTTCGAGTTGTTTCCGCAGCACTAGTGCCACGGCGGAACTCGTACTCGTAAATAATGCGATATTTAAGGTTTTCCATTTTGTAAAATGAGTGACGCAAACAGAAAAAAACAGAAGAAAAAAAACAAATGAATGACGATCATCGAAGCACAAATACATGAGTCTATAGCTGTACAAATTTGAATTTGGAATTCCTTACCAAAGAGGAGAAATTCGTGATTAAAGTGGCCAGTACGAAAAACGCCAATTTCATATGTAAGGACCTAATATATTGTATCGGATTTGGTGAGTGTGACTACACCCATCATAGTCTCAGCTGCAATGGGCCTTCGGCCATACTATTTTTCATTAAGAACTTTTGAAAACGACAGTCTTAACATCATGGCAGGCCGCTGCAGATCTTGAAGACTTGATTGTAGAGATGCCTGGTAAAGAGCTCCTTCAGAAATTTGTCCGCACCGGGATAAATTCCTGACGGGGCCCTGCACCAGAACTCCTTCCAATTACTTCTTTCTTGTCATCTTGAGTTAGTGTACAATATACCTTCTATTAAACAATATGGCATTTATATTTCATATATACCTATTAAAAACAACATAGGACTAGAAAATTTGTATAATTCTTGGATGGTAAACACGAACGTGCCATTTTCAAATACAGTCACGAGATTAACTACAAAAAACCGGTGTTAAAGCTACAGCATATGTTTTATACACTCTGTCTTTTTTTATATAAGTCCAAAAAATACTTTTGAATTGGTAAGGAAAACAAGTAGTAGGCTTTTAATCTCTACGTTGAAAGCTCTTAGACGTATCACGACTTCGATGCGGAGTATTTCTTCCATTGAAATAATGTTCGGACATTAGTCACGCTACGGAGCCTAAACTGAATAAACTTCATAGGTTTATAGTAGTTTGTCCTATACTAGACAGGTGTAAAATTCTTAAACACAACATTTTGTGAATACGTGGTATATAATACCAGCTCCTTGACCCAAGACAAACACAATGATATCACAAGAAAACAATGCCCTTATATGGAGATCGGACCGTGACAACCGGCATAGTAGTCAGGCCTTCTAACCTGTGACTTATTTATAGTATTACTTGTCAGCTGAAGTCAAAGCTGTAATTTGTAAAGTGTACTCAGGTCCCCACGTCATATATTATTAATTAACCTTTTGCATAAATTCTTGTACTGTTTATATAGTTTTCTTATAGGTAACTTAGTTTAAATGAATACTAATCCAATGTATTTATGCGACAAATAAAACTTTTCAATTTTCAACCGCTTGCTAGACCAACGGTGACGACAGACAATTATACAGAAAGTCCTAGAACAAGGCTTACCTTCAAAAACCGTGAGCGTGGCAATGGCGGTGACCGCGTCCCCTACACCATTCTCGGCGACACACTCGTAGGTGGCGTCGTCTCGCTGTGCCCGCACCGGTTCTATTCGGAGGACGGCGCCGTTCGCTCCCGGGCCCGCCGCTGCGTCCATCCCAGATACTTGGTAACGAGACTGCATGCCTGTTAAATAAATAAATAATAATAAAACGAAAGTTGTTAAATATAAAAAAAGTTAAGTTTTTTTTTATACTACTAAGTTGGCACACAAGCGTACGGCACACCTGACGGTAAGCAGCCAACGTAACGTAACCTATGTTAGCAATACCAGGGCAATATCACTAACGCGTTGCCAACCCTGTTGTTGATGAGGAGTCACTGTGCTAACAGTATTACTACTACCGCAGCGCATCCTCGTGGAGCAATGGCAACCTTACCGCAGAAACACAGATAAAAAATACCTTAAAAAAAACTGAATCAAGAAAACTTGTTATACTTTTTTTTCCTTGCATATTTACAACAATCTCCATATCCATAAGACTTATCTTTTTATTTTCAATCCCGAATGGTACCTAAATTGTATTTTACCAGACTGGTTTCTATAAGGAACTCGCGAAAAAACGAAGTTAGGCTTATTTGTTAGGTAGTTCACATCTTTGTCCCAGGGAGAATAAGAGACCAAATTTAGACCCTCGGCATCTTGTCAAGACACCAATATACGCATAACACGCAACGAACCTATGAAAGATGAATAATATGACGAACCTAAGTAGCACTAAGATGAATCATAATTCTTTAAGCCTCCACCATAATAGTTTGAAGACAATAAACGTAAATTATTAATTAAATAGTAATCACGACAGTAGTGGTTATAACATCGTAGTCTGGCGCGGGCTTAATTCGTAATAGAAGTATTTTAATACGCTTCACATTGCAAATCTGTAGTTGCTATTTTTTGGAAAGTTTTCTTATGAAAATCTCCGTCAAGTGGTCATTTAGCACTTATATTATATACGTAACACAGCTTCATGTTACGTGTATTTCCGTCTTATTTTAAGCTGTAATGTGGGATTCAGGTATTGTTCGGAGTTGTAGTATTGTTTGATCGGTCCGCTAGTAAAATATGTATCTTGTTTGCAAATGCCATTTTCATTTTCGGACACAGGGTTAATACGATAGTTTCTTGTACCGAAATGTATATTTATGTCGCTTCAATTGTTACCAGTGAGATTTGCGGAATCGTTTTCTTTTTTATTTTATATAATTGTATTTGACTTTACGTATGAAAACCTTTCCCGATATTTTCTTCTCTAATTCAAGAAAAAGAATCGTTGACAATATCCCTCCAACAAAAGCATTTGATTAAAATTTACACAGTTCAGACAAAAAGTTTAAGAAATAAGGATTAATGGCTCAAGTTTCTCCTTGAAGAAACATTGCTTTGCATTTTTCGCGCCAGCATTGCAACACAAAAACAACACTAAACATTTTTTTTGCAGTTGCCATGAACCTCATGGCGATGGAAATACAGTTTAAATTGCTTTGTGCACATTGCATTTAGAAGTTAGCGGGAAAGTTGTTAGAATGTGGGTTGGTGGTTTGAAGACAGAGTTAAATCGCCGGCCTCGTAAGTGCCAAGAAAATGTATCTCACAACAGAGCGAGAGTAATCGTTGTCTCTCGGAAAACGTAAGGGTTTAAAAAGGATAGTGGTTTAACTCTTATAGCCAGAAAGCTTGTCGCAACAACACAGGAAAGATAATAAGACGCCTTAGAAATTGGAATGTAAAGTAGAGGTCAGCGGTAAATTGTGGTTACGGTCCCAATAAATTCATACTAGAGCTATCATAATTTGATACATTTGTTGAAGTCCCGGATTTGTGAAGTCACAGGTACCCACTTCTTTGAAGATTTTGTTTAGATCCTAACCTCACCATTACGTATAGAACCAACATTTTAGTTTTATTATTATTAGTTTGTCTCTGGGTAATAATACCTTTTAACTCCAAGCGCGATCACTAAAACATTTTTTCGTCCTTTTACTTCGATGGCAGCGTCATACACTGGATTAAATATTAAAGCTTAAAAATATTTTCGACTAAAGAAATGGTATATGTAGAAGTGGATAAAATCAGGCACCATAACTTAAATGGAAACAAAAGGTAGGGTAATAAATAAGGAACCATAAAAATATGCCGTAAACTCCATAGTAAACCTACAATACAATGTGAAACCTACCCAAGACTCATCTGAAATAAAAGGAACAACTATTGGAACTTTACCTTAATCCCAGAAATGTACATAAATGTTTCGAGTGTTTCAAAATGTTTAACCAATACACATCACTTGATAATCGATAAAGAACTATATAATCGATTAACCCATATTAGATGCTATGAAGGTTAATGAGCAGGCCGTAAGAAATAATACAAATACAAAACAACATATTATTAACATAATATACATCTATTAATCGATTTGACAAAATAATTGACGCAGCTTTTATTAAGCTGAAATACTATTGCAGAACATGTAATGCGTTTAAAAAATATCCTTAAGTGATTCATAAACAGGCACAGCGCGATATCACTCGCACATGAGAATGCGAGTCGACAGAATGTTAGATGTAGCGTGCAGAGTAGAGATTACTAGCGCGCTGAAATCTGAAATGCGTTCATTCGCACGATGCGCCACGTCGCGCGTTGACGCCTTATCTACATGGCGGTAATTCTGCGTGTAATTCACTCTGCATATTGTTTAACTCGTTACAACATGAAGAGATCATAAGATCCAAAATGTACTACATTCACAATCAGCAAGCTGAAATGACTGTCACGTCTGCGTATTTTGCAGGACCGATGGGCGAAGGAGTAGATGTGTCCCTCCTTGAGTGGAGACAAAGTACTGGCAAACGTAGGGCGCTCGCCAGCCAGACAGATGACCTAAAGAGAGTGTCTGGGTCCGGCTGGATGCGGAGTGCTGGTGACCGGGTTGTGCGCCAGCTGGGTGAGGCCTACGTCCAGCAGTGTACGCAAATAGGCTAATTGATGAGGCCTGTTACTGTAATAGGCCAGCTGATATCATAACGATGCCCGAATTTCCGCCAATCAGTGTGTTCAAACAACTATGAGATGGCTTTTACTCAGTCTAATACTGTTGATTACTGTGACTGGAAATATCCACGTACAAAATCAAATAGCAGCACCCGAATGGTAGTGCTTGACAAGAATCAAGCGGAGTAGTAAATGTAGCATGATTAATTTAAAATTAACCAAAATATTTTATCTTAGTGCAATGTCTTCAGACATATAATGTGTATGCATTACTGTGTTTCAGCTTGAAAGGTAGTATCATAAGTAGGTACTGGGAAGAGAAGTCTTAAGAACTATGGTCACAATTTGACGAGCACAGCTTTACGATTAAATGACGGGTGGAATTTGGCCAGATGCAGGAACGACCTGGACAAGGACATGGCGACCGATTCAAGCTCGTCTCGTCACGTAGTTGTATAAAATAAAAACAATGATATGCCTGATTCCTTAGGTTATTAATTAAATTGGCAAGAAGAGCTTGTTTTGTTAAGAAATAATATCGACTCGACTACCTGTATCCCGAAACGAATTCAATGCAGAATTAGGCCGGTAGTAAATATTTATTAAAGGGAATGGAGCCATCCCACATCACATTGAGTTCTTTTCATCCCTTTAGTTATTAGTCTGTTGATTTATTCACCGAGTGAGTGGGCGCCGAGCGTATTTCACGATAAATCATAATTTATTTACTCCATATACTCTTTAGTTCTAAAAACAGTGCATGCTTTATAAATTGTCTTGTCGTGGCTCAGTGATTGTGCCCTCTGAGCTAAGTTCGATTCCCACTCGGAAACAAGATTGCCTGTTGGAAATATTTTTTATTTGTTTCGCAGTCTATGTATTTATATCCATCCGTGCTATGTAACAAATATTATTAGATATCTAATAAAAATTTGGCTAAATCAAAATCTCATTTTACGTAATGTTTGCTAAGATTCTGTCAACAACATAGGATTCCGTTTTTCACGGGATCCTTTTTATTATAAACGTTTTCTTGAACTGTTGTAAATAGGCTTTAAAGCAGAGTAATCTAATAAGAATCCATTTTAAAACAAACAAAACTAACTTCTTACTAGAATATATGTACCTACTTACATAGCTCATAGAGAGATGTAGAAGAATTTTAATATATGTGAGATGTTTAATATAATATGAACTGAATGCCTATATGTTTTATACCTAAGGTAAGGCTCATTTACTCAGGTCATCCGTCGTATGATACCCAGCGCCACTCGTTACGTCAGATCAAATAAAAACTATTTCAGAGACGACACGCGTAGATTTTCCCAGTAAAACAACTGATGTTATCCAGAAAAAAAAACTTATATCTCCGTTGACGGGTGGATACAACACGCGTGTTAGGGTTGGCAGTTGATACAACCATTTTTCTATCACCAATTTATAGGTACGTCTCACGATAATGAAACTTGCCCAGCTGACTAATCTATAAAGATGAGGTTTGTTAGTCTCATATTAACAACATGTACTTTAAAAAACAATAGCAACTGGTACAAGAAACCAAAAGAAAACATTACAAATATATTTCCGCACGAGTCAACCCTGGAATATTTTCCGTCATGTATCCGGTGTGTAGCATTTGTGCTTGTCAATCTTAACACCAGCTGTGACCTCTATGCTCGTGCGAAAGAAATGTGTAAATTGTCAAACGGTTTTGTTTTGTTTATACCACTAAGGTAGCACACAAGTAAACAGCTCACCCGATGGTAAGCAGTCACTGCAACCTATAGCCGCTAGCAATACCAGGGATATCACTAACGAGTTGCCAACCCTGTTGTTGATGAGGAAAGACCAAGAAAAGCCACAGTACAGGCCAGGGTTTAAACTTAGGCCCATCAGATGACAAGCCTTTGCTTTAACCACAAAACCACCAAGGCTTAAATATTGATATTAGGAATCACAAATTACATTATCGTTACAATAGTCGGTATTTTATACTAACACTTTTTGTTCACTGTGTAATAAGACAGGCGTTTTACTTAAATAAAGTAAACACATCCCTACAATTTTATTATTCCAACTGCAATAACTCACAAGAAACTCGGCCAACGCCGTCAACTGTCAAACACCATATAGACAATGCGCAGAAGTGTCAAACAATTCAAAATACAATAACAATAAGTAACGGAGGGAATAAACAAAAGGTATGACAAGTAAGAAGCGAGTGACGTTTTCCTTTTAACGAATGTGTCGACAGCTAAGATGTGTCCATACTTATATTGTGTAAAAGTAGTCTTTTGTTTGAAAAGGTTTATTGTTGTGAGACTAAAGTTTAACATTAGCCCCGCGGAATGCACGACCCGCGATTTCCTTAAAAAAACGTTTGTCATCCTACCTTTTTGTTGGAATAAAATATATTTAATTGAATGTAAACGCTAAGCGTTATGAATACATATTTTTAGTGGAAACTTCACAGAAGTACTTCTGTAAATAAAAGCAAATACCAGCATCTGGCTTTTTCAAAATGTATCTCCTAAAACCGTTATAAGGGGTAATTAACTACGTTACCCCAAATTTAAGGCGAGCGAAGCCACGGGCTAAGGCTTGTAGGAAATAAAATGAGTAGGCCAAACTGAAGCAAACCAGACCAAATTGCCTTAAGCTTGTACTTGCGTTTTAAACTCGAAATATAAAACTTCTCGAAATAAAAATAGGACATTACATCGAGCCTTTCGCTATAGCTCACTTTAAGAAAAGCCTATCATCATTAATCAATACGATATGTATCGTGAGAAATACCCGATACATAAAAAAACAATATCACGAACCAATGGATAACTAAAATATCGACGTTTGAATGAAATTCCTTTTGTTCTATGACCGATCCGCCGTCAGCTTGACAGATGACAGTCGGATAAATCACGAATGACTTTGATAAGGCGAGCAGAATATGAAATGAGATCTTTAGGTGCGATCGGTATCATTACTCTTTTATGGTCGCCGCTTCGGCGCGGATGATCTAAACGATTACATTTTTCATAGGAACCGATGAAACTATTTATAAGCGGGGTTGGCCGGTAGTGACGCGTGAATGTTTTATCGAGTGCGAAAAACGAGTAATCGATTTGATACCTTTTCTAACTACATTATAAACATCCTCCAGCTTGATTAATATTATTATTTATCATAATAACTTATTAATGTATTATTAATTAACTACAATAATATTATAAACAGAAAATATTGATATTCTTGTTTGTAATAGATTAGTAACATAGGCTTTATATTATATTGCTACGCGGGCGAAATCGCGGTGAAAAAGCTAGTTAGTAAAAAATGAGTCTTTACCCCATCGGGTTGCAGGTGAACACGTAAAGAACCTTGAATTTCATTTACCTAAAAAAAAAATCAATAGCGGTAGCAATTCAAAGGTGGTTTGGTACACTACAAGAAACATGAATGTACCTGGTTATGTACAATATGAAATTACAAACCCTTAAACATTAGGTACCCGGTTTTGTACGAAGAATATTTTTCGTTGTAGGTACATTGCTTGTAATGTAACTTGCGATGGAACAAGACTTGTACAGTTCCCTCTTGTTGAACAACCGGCAACCACAAATAGGATGCCCTTTAAATATTTTCAAAGCAGATGCCGACACGATATTTGCCGTTGCAGTTTAGCGAATATGGGTGCAAGACGTCACTACCAGAGTTGTTCAAGGGGATGTCCGGGTGTGTGGCTGCGCGGCGATACCTTTTTTCGGCCCATTGCCTCGAGCTTATGACGTCATTACCGGCCCCAGATATTTATGGGCCGAAAAAGTTTGCTTTACATTTCAATCTCGAATAAAAATAGTGGAAGTAATGCATAGTAGTTTCTCCTGTGTTCGATCTTTTTCGTTGTCGTCCGTCGATTTTTTCCGCCCTTTTGTCCGAGTTCGGAATGCGGTCAAATTGATTGTCAATGAGAATTTTTCAGATTCCTTCGCCGTCGTCGGTTAGACGGAAAATTAGATTACTTTTTGTTTTGCAACAGAGTTCAGCTATGAGAATGGTTTAAGGCGAGAAATCCCAATGATCTTTATATTTACACATTCAATTGCACACCAGACGAGTGACAATTCATATAATATTCATTTAAAATTTGATGACATATTTTAATATAGATGGAAAGCAACACCAGGTTCTCAGTTGGCCCCTTACCAAAAGGTTACTGTGGAATGAAACTCCATTTTGTGACGTTGACGTTGTAGCCATATTCGATCAAAACTTAGTGGATTAATTAAATAATCGGAACCAAATTTCAGCTCAAGGGTCAAATGCGACTTGCACGCACACCGTACCGATGGAACTTAATAAAAGCTTATAAAAATAGTACCTACTATTAATTTGATACTCACTTGAAACTCGCTTTCCGTTTTTCCGCCACTGAATATTCGGCACGGGGTCGCCTCGCGCCGCGCAGTAGAACGCTGCGATGCCGTTTGCTCGTACTTGCAGGTTTCGCGGTCTGATCGTGATCTCCGGTGGGTCTGTACACACAAACAAACGGTACGGGTCAGATTACAGAATATAAATTCTGAGTATTGTCGTCGTAACCAATCAAATTAAATACGAAACAAAGGAAATACTTGTTTTATATTAGGACCATGGCCGCAAAAATATTAAAACGGTAAATTCACTTGAAAAAGATCTGCATTGAACTTCCAATCAAAAAAGATAATCTTGAGAAATTAGTTTCGTATAATAAGTTTTAGTAATAAAACAGATTATAAGTACGTATATTATAGATCACTTGTAATATTTACGTTGAGTCTAGCAAATCGAATATCTCCCATACCGGGAGAAGCCCTGACTAAGAGTTTTAGGGGTTCGCCTAAATAGGTAATCTAATAAAAAACTTATCCCTTCATCTCAAATTCAAATGCGTCGGTGTCCCTTACCCATGGCAGTAAGTAGGTACAGTAACTAAATCGGAACATTCGGAACACAGACAAAGTTGCTAATATGAATTATGTATGCAATGGAGAGCCATCGTTCGACTTTTACGACCACTGGAGCACTCGTTACGAGCTTCGTCCATTCCTATCCAATTTTCTACTATGAATAAATTAGGCATATTTTCAAGCCCTAGAGAACCTCCAGTCACCCACCATATTAAAGTCCAGAATAGTTCACACGGACGAGAATTTAATTTCTTTGGAAAAGTAAAAAGAGTTGGCTGACTCCACAAGTTTCGCGCGACATGCGGAGAAATTCCGTAGAATTGTTTTCCAAATTACATAGACGGCGAACGTTGACTGCTGCGCGGTACATTTTCATTACGAAGAGCGAGATTAATGACATTATCTTGTGGAAAAATGCGAGCTTCGCAACGAAACAATTATATATACGGCATGTGAATTGTGAACATCCTAGCCCGGAAAATCGGGCCCGGCAAACGAGGCAGAACGTAAATAACTGGACGGCCGTCTTCGACGCGGTGGGGACGTTTGAACGTCAACTAGAAAATGAAGTCCCGTCTGTTGCATACCCTATATTCGGAACAGAGTCCCCAGGGTGACAATCGATACCCTATTAATAAACGGCCAACTACCGTATTACGAAACTGACACAAATTTCGAATATTCATAGACGTGGAGGCAGGTCAAAGGTCAGAATCGGATTTAGAGATACATGACTGACACAGATACCTTTAAAAAAGTATGGCTAAGCCCGGGGCGGGCGAAACAATTCATATCGAATGACGTGTATTCCCTTGACGGAGGATACGCGGACGAAATTGTAGCCTGTGCTGGCATCAAATAAAAATGGGAACGAACAACTTAATGATGGAGACTTGTTACAAGACGTCGATACGATTTCGCTAACTGCCACAATTGTCGGGATTCAAATATTTATTGTCATATGGGAGTGGATACATGACGTATGTATATGTTTATCACTGGGATACGGTCACGTTTAATATGTCCACAGCTTTGAACCGGGAACGAGACGTGCCGAGTTGCCGACGCACGCATTTGAAAGCGTATAATTTTTCGGTCTTATCATCCTAAATTATATTATCTACGCGTCTAACCGTTCACTGAAATGTAAGTTATATTTCCACATAGAAGAATATTCCGATCTTGAATAAATCTGTTGTTTTTCACGCCTTTAATTTATTATTTAGGATGTCAGGCGATAGATGCGGTCAAACCTACGCTAATATTATAAGAGGAATGAATTGTATTTTTGTATGTAACGAATTAACTTAAAAACTACTGGACCGATTTCATAAATTATTTTGTCGTTAGGAAGCTACATTATCAGAGTAACACAGGCTATATATTACATTGATACGCGGGTGAAGTCGCGGGGAAAAGCTAGGATAATTATATCAGTTTGTTAATAATACATTACGCAGTGAGGTGAAATTCGTATCACGACATTTTATAACTGCGAACGCTGCAGTAGTGGCAGTTAACATTGATGTGCCGATAACAAGCTCGATACATTGTCGGTAAATATAAATCATGTGATTACCATTACGACGAAAAACAGCACATTTTAATTAACTTTTTAGTATTGGACCATTATGATTCTACGTTCCGACAAACTGTATTGGATATGTTAGAAAATGTTCTTTAGCTTATAAGTTATACGCTATACTATATTATAACACTTGATCTTCCTGTTGAAAATACTGTTTACTCACTATGTTTTTATCAGCTTTATCTCTTTGTTTCAATGTAATACTCGTTATTACCGAAAAGTTATCCTTTAAGCCAACAATTAACCAATAAAATTAACTAAGTTTCAATCACTCACATACTATTCGACTGTGATAAGTATCGACATTACATCGAATAATCGGTATAAAATCGTTGGATTTAATTTTATTGCGCGGGGCACATTTCATTACGCCGACCAATAAAGACTTAATCGAAATATGCATTCACCGTTCGGACGAACTCGTATAGGCAATTTATGACAATAATCTGGACGTTTCCGACTATAACCGGTTTTGCGGGTCCATGGATGTGTATTGGAATTTAATCGGTATGAAATGTGCATGAAGTTCAGGGACATTGAATTTGCAATTGAGCACTTATAACATAAGCTATAATAGCTAAAGGGAAATTATGTTATAGGATATAATCCCCGAAGCCATAGACAAGATGATTGCTACTACAACCCCAGCAACAGTTCGTCATAAACAACGGGTATACGTGATACCGAACCTATTCTGAAGATTTGCTAGAAAGAAATAATGTAGCTGAGTAATGTCTGCAAACACTCCGCGGTGTAAATGCTGACAAATTGACAAATACAATTTGACAATTTATAAGGATTTTCGGCCATAAGCGCAATCTCTGCTATTAATTTAAATGTGTCATTTGAATATAATGGTGCCCAACAAAACAGAATTTCATTGTTTACGGGTACTTACGTACTTACGAAGAACAACATTAAATACTTATCATAACAATAACTGGAATGGCAAAATACGTTTTATTTCTGTTTAGAATTGTAAAATTGGCCTCATATTGTAAACATTTCTGAATATTTTATTTCGTCTATGAGAAAATTTCTGTTAAACGCACGGGACATAATAATATTATTGATTGGAAGCTCAAAAAGTAACATCTAAAAATATTAATAGTGAAAACACAAATTTTAATCATATGCACACTTCCTGCAGCATGATACATTTAAAATGTTTCATAATAGTGCGTGAATAAAGAAATATCTATTGCATTAAAGAAATATATTCAGGTTATGTTAGTATTGCTAGTGACGAAAAATCAGCTCCCCTCGAACACCTGCAAACAAAACAATCATATAATACTTACGGGTCAAATATCGTATAAAATAATTGTCAGTGTCGTTGACCTTCGGCACCGCCGGAGGTGGTCTGTCTTCGGTACTGGTTGGTACGTCTTGTGTTGGCTCTGTGGTTTCTATTTTTTCTTCTTCTTCTTCGTCTGATACAGAATTGTTAGGCTTTGAGCGTGAGCGGTTGTCGTATTTTCAAATTTGGAATAAGTTATAATTTATTGTTATGTTGTTTCGTTTCATTTAACATATTTTACAGATAAATAATACATTTGACAAATGGTATTTCTTTGACAGTTGTATATATAAAGCTTAATATATAATCTTAAAGGCATATTCGATAGAGAAGCATAAGTTTTCATTTATTTAAATTATTTATATACAAGGAAATGTATAGGAAATTCTAAAATACGTGATATAACCAAACAAAATAATCATGCAATACTATTCCGAATGATACTTGAACAATAAATAATAAGATAGGTCCTTTAGATCTGAACTCAACGGTTGCCGACGATAGGTGCGCAACATAAATCACCCATTGTTATTATTGAGAGAGAAAAAATACTCGAGATATCGATACTAGCCGGCACCAATGCAATAAATAAACATGGAAACAATCGATTATTGAAAGATTTATATCTCGATTCTGTCTGACGTATATAGCTCGACCATTATTCATATGGAGAGTGGTACTGTTCGAGGTGAAGAGAAAACTGTATCTACAAAAGAAGATACAATTGAAAAAAATTAAGATACTGGCAAGGCAAGATATTTAAATATTCCATGAGACGGTGAATCGAGGTGAGTGTATAAACCCTGTTTCAAGTGTAACAAAATTAACAATAGCTAGTATATCTATCTTAGCAAATATTGGGTAGGAGACAATTTTCATTCTAACGCGTTATAATTAAAATTACATAAACAATAATAAAAATGTCTTTTATTAATTAACACGAGTTAAATTAAAACAAAATATTAGAAAAAAGATACTCATCGTCCATTTTAATAAGAAAAACCTTAGCTTAGACTGCAATTTGAAGATTTGAAGCATAATTTTGACGAGACCGCTGGTCTAGTGGTTAGTATACCTGACTGTTACGCTAGAGGTCTCGGGTTCGATTCCCGCCAGGGCAAACATTTATGTGACAAATATGTTTGCCTTGCGTTTGGGTGTTTGGTATGTATTTACAAAAAAATAAGGATATAAGTATTATATCAGCTACTGGTTCTCATAGTACAAGCTTTGCCTAGTTTGGGGCCAGATGGCGTTGTGTGATAATGTCCAAGCATTATTATTATTTTTTAGCATTATAATACGTATAAATCAGAATTTCCAGTTCCAACGGCGGCCTCACTGTATCATAAAAACTGGCGCACAGTTTAAAACCCACAATGTAACGCGTACATAACGTAACCGCCCAGTTCCGTCAACAGAATGTCACTAATGAATAGCAGTGGGTTAGAAAAAGGTTAAAAATGGTTGGTAGGTACCAAGCTGTGAACAATGGCGGCAAAACAAAGGTCTTGCCTCAAAGGAGACTGAAGAAAAAGTATTGAGGAAAAGCTTGCCGCGAGGAATTGTGAATGTTGTCACACATTAGTGGATGAATAATGGATAGGGCTATTAGTATTATCAAATGTGTTATCATCAATTTACTTATAGAAGTCACATCAACTATTAACGCTGAGTTAGTCGGACAATAGATTGGCCCGCACAAAACAATATTTGTGTATGGCTAACAGATATTTGTTTTGAGTTTGGGTGTATTATGTTGCTGCAACCTATGAGGCGGTGCCCATGGTACATGGAATCCTTGTGGGCTGTAAGTGATCATTCTAATTAAAACTATAAACTTTCCGATATAATATAATAATGATAATATTAATTTAAGCATAAACTTTTTACACAAACTCTACGGCGGTCCCTACACTAAGCACAGCTTGTATCGCAGGAGACCAGCATACTGTTACCAAGAAACAATTATATACATGTGTGACATTGCAGTTCGAGTACAAAATAAATATAATAAAGCACAAAAGCATATGAAAAAAACAAAAATAGTTAATGTTAGTGTAATTGTAATTGGCCGTGTGTTTGTAAATGTAATAAATGTAAATGTAACAACGATCTGAAGTTTAAATTAATTAGATATTATTTGATTTACATCTATTTACATTCACGCTCTTCGAGCGGCACTGTGGGTATCCAAGAAAAATTGCTTATCGGTAGTGTGAAAGCGAAGAATTATATTGTGTGCGTGTCTCGTCCAAATGTGACTCAGTATCAGTATATTCTATTAATAATGTAATCACATACTGATATCGTTTCGCACAAATTAATTATATGCTACTGAAAAGCAAAAGTTGGTATTTCGTTAATAAGGATTTTCCATGAATAATACACGTTGGAATTATTAATATATCTTGCTACGTGCCACCAAGGCTGGCATCCATTATACATAGCTCTATTGTAGATTGTTATAGAATTAAGAATAATAATTAGAAAAGAATCAGTGGTATGTTAGCTCACTTACTCACATACCTTTGGCAACAACTACTTTCGACTATGTATTCGAAAACGTAACTCTCGAAATGTCAAAATTTTCATACGAATTTTTAGTTCCTCTTTTCGCCGGCGTAGCACTGTTCATTTCCCCATACAAAAATAGTCGACAGCGATACGAATAAGCAATTGAAAGTTATTCTTGCTAAGGCTAAAGGTGGTCGCAAGTGTCTGTCAGTACGAATATGAATAAAATTCTTTTGTAACATCAATTTGTAAATAGCTCTGAAATCCCACAGCCTTATAAAATTCATCAACCTCAGCTCAGAACTGATTTGTTAAACTGCAGGTACACCCTTTTGGAAAAGTTTGAAATTTAAAAGCAACTGATTTTATTTTATGAAAGCAGTGACAAAACCAACTTGGTAGCTTTCATTTTGATATTTGTAATTTCACACCAATGTCTAGAAGAATTTTGTTACAAATTGTTATAGCATGATTGTTACATGAAAAAAAAGACAGAGCACGGAGTTTCTTGCCGGTTCTTCTCAGGTGGCTTTTTTTTCCGAATCGTTGGTAATTTAGACCTTCATAAGTGCCTTATTAGGGCCTAAACTGAATAAATGATTTTTGATTTTGATACGAATAAACTACTTTAGAGGAAGAATAAAATTATGAGAAATTTACATCATGGATATACGCTGCAAAAATCCTAGGTCTGTGATTTAGATCCTGTTAGTGGAACGATTTGAAATCGATCACGCATTTGTTGTAACAATGCGTGCCATTATTTTGGTTTGATTAATTGGCGACCGACGTAAGGGCCATCGCAACGCGGCTGTATATTTCACGGTGCGTCGTACCAAACGTGAATAAATAGCTTTTCTATCGCTCGCGGGAGTTTATCGAGCGAGCGGCTAATAGCGCACATTAATATGAACTGCGCACCCCACAGCAAATGGCGTTTTTTTTACCTACACGTTTTGTATACATAAAGGAGAACATTTACTTGGCAGACATAGGTACCAAGATTTCCTTAAACAATTAACAAAATATAATAGCCACTGAAACTACGCAAAATATAAGGCAGCATACAAACGAATAAGGCAAAGCATGACAAAAGTATGAGTGCCAAATAAAATATGCTACTACTATCGTTATATGCCTAATTCCTGTATGATGTCAGTCATTTAAGGCATTTCCCTTCCAGCTAGAAGGTGTGACCTCAGTCGTAGTATGACTAATGTGCAGATAAAATCATTACAAATAATAATTTCTTTTTTGATAATATGTATACCATTTAAACATTTATAAATTAAAAAATATATATATTGGTAACTTTCCGTGACTTCGAAGGAAACCGTTAAAAATGCAATGCATTTAGCAACATAGTAGTAAAGTATTTCTAATAAGCTGTGCCATAAACTGACGTCCACACGAGGTGAAAGATTGTGCCATAAATCGGACCGGCGGCGCACGGAACTAATAGAGTCCTCCTCAGAGGCCATTAAATGGGAATGATCGTTCGTTCGCTCGTTCATCGCTTCTTTCACTCTGTGTTTCATTTGATAGAAATATAAAGCTGTCTGCCATATTAATCTGAAATTTATAATTTATTAAAAAGTACCCTAAATATAAAAAAAAACTGTGAAGGAGAACTACGACGAACTAGCATAAGTCAGAGGAGAAATTTAACGGTGCATGCGAGTTCTGTCAATTAGTACAGGAACCACTGGTGGATTATCTCTCTGTAAACAGAACTTGACTGTTCTAGCAACTTGGACAATTATGGTTGTAACCACTTCACACTATTATAATATTCACAGCTGCAAAACTTATAGTGCTCGTCTCATATGCAGTAAAAACAAAAGGTTGTTGCATATATTCCTAAGCGCTGAGTGCACTCGCAGTATAGCGGCGATATAACAGTGGCTTAGAAGCGATATAAAAGCTGTATCACGACGGTATCGCAGTTTTATGGAGTGTAAAACTGTGATGGTAGATGAAATCGTCTTGGCGACAAACTTTCGTACACTCTAAGGGTTATTGAGTAAAATACAATTTATATTACACATTTTAGGCAAGCTGTTCTACGAGTACATTCATTATTTGGCTAGTTCAAGATCATTTTTGTCAAAATTATATCATATTTAATAAAAAAAATAACTATCGAACATGCCTTTTACATTTATCTTAACTTAAAATTATTCTTATACATACCAACTTAATAAACTAAACAAATCTGAAGACGCAACGCAATAGATGTAGGAAGAATAGACTTTGTTACATATGAATTAGTGCAGTATGTGATGGCCTGCAGCAGAATATTACCTTATTATCTCATACGCAATTTATCTTTAATATGTTACGGTTAAAAGCTACAGTGCGATTACACCTAGCTTTAGTCGGCTGGAGCTAGGTTCAGCCGGTCACAGGTGGTTAAACATAGAACTTTTTTTTATATGGAAAAAAAGTATACGGCAGGCCTGATGGTAAGCGGTTACCGTAGCCTGTAGACGCTTGCAACACCAGCGGTATCACTTACACGTTGACGACCCTGATCTATCTATCCTACTTATCCTTTATCATACCAACTACTGTGGACTAAAAAATGGCCTTCTATCCTATCACGGCCATGACGGACAACATACGGGGTTCTAGATCTAAGTGCATAACATATATAAATCATTAACTTAAATTTTCCAAATGAAACCCCCAATAAGAAATCTTTCTCAACCACAAATAAAGTTCACGCTTAAATCCCAGATAACCATAACAAAGGCGTTAAACCCCCGTTTAGAAGTAAGTAAACAATAGTTGGAGGTTATTTAGGAATTCCAGTGACATCTTCAACTGTATAAGAACTTATGGTGACAGTAAAAACATAAAGATACGTATGAGAGAGTTGGGGAGCGCTGTGCGGCCGCGGGACGTACTTTCTACCTGACACACGGGCGCTTACGATGGCGAACCAAACACAGATTATATATATATATATATATATATAATCTGTGTTTGGTATATATATATATATATATATATATATATATACTAGCGGCCCGCCCCGGCTTCGTACGGGTGGACATTTATTTTTGCGCTAGCTACCCGTGCGAAGCCGGGGCGGGCAGCTAGTATAATATATAGCCTATGTTACTCAGTGATAATGTAGCTTTCTAACGGTGAAAGAATTTTTGAAATCGGTCCAGAGGTTTCGGAGCCTATTCAATACAAACCCACAAAAATACAAATCTTTCCTCTTTATAATATTATTAGTGTAGATAAATCAGTACATATTATTAAAATAAATGTCACCCGTCGCATGTCTATCTGACTGTATAAACACAATAAACTCTAAAACTACTGAACTGATTTCCATACGGTTTTTCACCAATAAATGATATATAAGATAGCTTTAGGTGTATAATTAATGAAGTTTCTGTGTAAATTGACGGAACCATTATGATAGTTGTTTAAGCTGTCAGAAAAAATAACCAGAATGGATATAACTCAGTAAAAAAAGGCGTATATTCTCTGCTAGCTACCCGTGCGATGCCGGGGCTGGTCGCTAGTGCGCTACATCTGTTTGACATAAATGCTTTGATCTATTTATTTTCAGGCAGTAATCCTTTTTATCTTCGTCTTATAATACAGTACGTACGTATAATACAGTATGTTGTAATCCGTGGAAACAGAATCCTTTTATTTCCGAGATACAAAGGCTGTTTAGATTTTTTCTTTCTTTCTAGGAATCAAGTTGGTCACATTTTGCGTAGTTATACTTTTACATACAAACCACAACTTTTACTAACACAAATGAAAAGGATGTGATAATTTTAAAATATGATTTTCTTCTTTCTTTTCAATATTTTCAATCCGCATCTCTGTGTGTCATATTGTATAAAATCTTGTTTCCTAGCTTGCGAGTCTATAGATATACAGGTATAAGACGAAATAAAGCCGTGACAAGATTTTCTGCTTACCATAAACAATATTACTTCAAAATACTCTCTATTCGCGAGGTACAGTCGGCACCGGCACCATTGAGGTAGCATCCATTAGTAAAATTAGTTTTGCCGTGTTCATCACAGTTTGCTCTCCCAAACTTGATGAGTAATAATTTTGTCTGTAGTAAAATGTAGTGACAACTTTAAACTTTGGGCTCTCTCACACAATTTGAAGTTTCTTAGAAGAGCAGAGATTATCTGACCTAGAATGATGACGTGCCATGAGACCGAATAGTAAATTATAGCGTCATATTAATGACGTGGTGACTAAAACGATTACACAAATAGAAAATATTTGCGTTTAATTCAAATATATAACTTTGAAGTTACTAAAAAAAGTATGTATCTTTACTAGGCGTTAAAAACACCACTTCATAGTTAAAGATCCTTGGTATCGTCGATCTGACATTGAAAAATTTTTTTATGTAGCAACCGTAGAAAGCGCGCCTTCGGACGTGACCATACAACATAATCTTCAACCACTTTTTCAAATACATACCAAACATAAAGACGAAACAAACGCAAATATTCATGTACATGTTTACCCTGCCAGGAATCAAACCCGCGTAACCTATATTTGCGTAGCAATACGATATCATGCCTGAATTCCTGACGAATATCCTAACGACCGATCTTCTAAGCGTTATTAGTTAACATAAATCGAACAGTTGCCGGTACTAAACAACTTCCATAGGTACATGTATAATTATGGTCTCCCATTTAAGTCGGCGTTCTGTTTAGAAAAATATAAAATTGTACAGTTTAGGTACCGATAGCATCCAACCAACTCTTGAATTATTCAGCCTGAGCGAAATACCTAGCTCACCTTCTAGGTATTTCTAAACACGAAATGTAACGTAAAGATGAATATTGAATATTTTCTAGTGGCTTTAGGAAACGCCATGTTAAATTCATTAGAAGCTACTGCTGAATTCTGATGAAATTTTAGCCTGACGTCTATAGAAACTCAACGACGATATGAAGACAAGGTATTCCGGACGTGTAATACTTGTGTTCTTTTTTATTAGATTGTTTAATATGAATGGCGCTGTATGCTCTCGGCCCACATTGTTTGTTTGCTAGCTACCTTATCACGATCAATCGGCCGAACGGATCGTAATGAAAGGACATCATCCATTTTGGTCCAAATCTGAAAGTGCCTGCCATCGTAATTTTTTTTATATTGTGTTAGAACTTGTCTGAACATTTTTTACTATGGTTTGTTTATCTTTGGCAATGAGATATATTAAAAACTCGGGAAGGATATAGGCTATCTTTTGTCTCAAAAAAAATCCTTAAGTGGGTGAAACAGAAGTTGAATATGCTCAGTCAGATAAGAGTGTTCTTCTTACATAATTCGTTTTTTTTTTCTCTAAAACCACGCAGGCGATGCTGCGGGTAACAGCTAGTGTGTAATATAATAGAATACGAATAATTTTATATAACATAGATAACACATTACAGAATTAATATAATATTATAAATATATTGTACGTTTAACGAAATGTTTTCGCGGCTGACTGTACGGGCATATGATTTCTTAAGGCCCGCCTATGCATATGAGATGTGAAGCTTAGACGGGTGTAGGAATAACAACAATTTCGACGAAAATTGTGTCTATGGGATGTTTTGACAACACATATTAAGTTGTTGGATTATTTTGATGAAATGTTTGATATTACAAACCTTACGCACACACATCCATATAAATCCCCGCCGTATTGTAGCAATTTACTCTTGTTTTACACACTCCTTTAATATCCTACATTCTCAGTATCTCTGAGAATAAGAGTTAGTTAGGCTTTTGTTAGAAATAAAATCAAAATCGCACATACTACATAATTGGTTTACTTTTTTTCGGACAAAAGTTTTATATGCATAAGATACAAAAGGGCCTTATCAAACATATCGAATAGCTTAATTAAAAGTGGCTACATACCCACTTCCTGAAACAAAACTCTCGCAGTTTGAATTCGAATTAATAAAGATAAAGCGAAACGTTTCCTAGAGGAATTAAATTAACGTTATACCAAAGTGTACATAGCGAATGTTATCTGTAATCACCTATTTGCTTTTATTATCATTGCTAAGAGATAGACTCGCATCGTTATAAACAAAGCCAACAATAGCTTCATGAAACAAGAGGGATCAGCCGATTAAATGGATAGGATAATAATCGAAGATACACGAGCCAGTATCGAAGGACCCTTCGAATTAACCAGTACACTTATAAACACAGGTCAGTGGAAGCTGGTCATGGAAGCAAGTCTTTATTTTTTGTGCTATGAAGGGAAGGGAAAGGGGTGTTTTTCGCCATTTACAGGGGGTCGACTGTCTTCAAAATATTACCATGTATATTGCATGAGAGCCATAGGGAGTCAAAGTTGAAAAAATTTGAGGAAAGCCCTTTGGCACAGCATATAGAGTATTTTTTTATATAATAGTGATTGGAAATGTGGCCCCTACTATTCTTCTGGGAAGTTTTACCTAAAGAGTGGGTAATTTTTTATACAAGCTTTTATTCGGTTATCAAGCCCATTCGATTGATACCTCCATATCGCAGGGGGTTAGTATGTAAATAATATATCTCCATTTTGTGACGTTCGCCATATTGGACAAAAAATGGCATCATTTAAGTAACACTTCATTGTTACGAGAAATAAACGTGTATGTTAATTTCCAGCTCGGTAGTAGACTGCGAAATGGGTCAAATAAAACTAGCAAGATTTGATTACGTACGCACACGAGACAGTAGCCCGAGCTAGAATAATTTGCGAGTACATATTCGAAAACGTAACTCGCGATAATTTTTAGTTCCACTTTGGTCGGCGCAGCGCTGTTCATTTTCCCATACTATAATAGTCGAAGGCGATACGAATACGCAGTCGCAAATTATTCATGCTAGGGCTACCTACAGGTGAAACTAAATACAATATTGTGAAAAGGTAGCACTTTCCAGAAGCTAGTTTAGCAAAAAAGCTCCTACATTTATCCTAAAGAACTCGCCCAACACGAAATGTATATTTCAAGTTGGTTCATATTAGAGTTTAAAATGAACTGTTAAAAAAGCAGTTCATAAGGCGGGGTACACACGGCGGCGGAACATTTACATAATTGTGTTACGCTGCCGTTATGAATGTGTGCTTAAGCGCGACACATTACGTTCTACGTACCTAACCCACCGTAAGCCACCTGATGCCAAGGTGTTTACCTTCTGCCGTGACGCCGGGATCTAATTATAACCAGGGAAAAACGTGTGGGGGACGATAAATCATCTTTCATCATATTTTGAGTTGAACACGTCTTTTGTCCCGGTGAGAAATTAGCGGGGAAAGTGGTACAGTATTCGCGATTGTTAGCTCAGGTGTCGGATTTACGACAACGCCACAATTGCTCTGAACGCTGAGAATAGGGAATAAGGGATTCTGGAGGGATGGACGAATTTTACAAAAAACTTCGATGGCGATACCATCTTCTTTATTCTTTTTAAGAGTTACGCGATCATTATTTTGAGTTCACTATCACATAACATTTTGATTTCACGTAAGAACCCGTTAAATATAAAATATTCAAATTCAAATTACAAATATACAGGCAACATAACTTTACATCCTGTACTAAGGCACAGCAAGGTAGTAGGTAGGGTATATATTTATCTAGACCTGAAGATTTCACGCTATACATTTAGCAGATATTTGTCTAAGATACCATTTAGTACTAAGGCTGGTAACTCTAATACACGAAAACATAGGCGGACGAGGGATACTCTAGCTAAGTAAGGATGCGTGAGCTATCGTATTATAAAAACCATACATAAACTATAACTTGGTACATGTCTGTCGATAATATGCTTTAACTACCTGTTATTTAGATAGTTAATCGTTTATCAGTTAATTGCCGAGCAAATAATGTTTTAAGGTAAACCTACAAGGGAGGTATCGTGTAATCCGTATCAAGTTACATTATTGCGTACATTTGGAGCAATAAGTTCTGTAATCGAAATTAGCTCGTCTATTATTCAATATAAGTGAATATTGTATGGGTGTGGATGGTAATTTCCAACTCTGACTTCATATTTTAATCTAGCTTCTCCCCCGATTTCACCCGTCACGTAGAAATAGGATCTATATAGCCTATATTGTTGTGCAGCTTCCCATTTGTAAAATGTCTTCTACCTACATAAAAGTACGGAGTGTTGACAATCATAGGGCTCGTCTATTCGTAAGCGGTTACTGTAGTCAAAAGAAGCTAGCAACATAAGAGACATCACTCACTTGAAGCCAATTCTAAATCTATCTAAGGCGATGTTCCTACCTTTAATTTGGTCGGGTTAGCAGGATTTTCTAATATTACCCAAACGCTCCTGTTACGGAAGCAAGTCACTTTAGAATAATGGTTGACATCCTTTGAAATATGTTTTTAATATTTTAAAACGTGCATGCTATTTCAAAGGCATTATGTTTGAGAAAATAGGTCAGTGCACTCGCGTGACGTAAATATGAGAAATGATGTAAAAATGCCGGTTGACGTTGTTCTAAGTACCGTAACACTAGAATTTTATGTATTGTTCCATAAAAATTCCCGAGAATATGCACTAGATGCAAGTATGAAACTCGGATCAAATAAAAAGTTGGATGGAACTTTTCGACGCCGGTTTTTAAACATGTAGTGCATGGGCAAGGCGCTGGTTCGTCGTATTCGTTGCAGGTGTGTGCGTATGTATATCTATATATATGTAATTGTGTACGTAAATGTACACTGCAAGGAGTTGTTTTATCCGGCGTCACTTCGATGTTCGAAAAATTCCTATCTATCTTTATTATTTCATTTATCATCTATCTTTCTATCTATATTTCTTTATCTATCTTTTTATTTGATATGAGATATGAGAGTAAATAGTCAGCATTGGTACTACGCCTTCATGCGATCGCAGAAATTTTAACGTGGAGATATTCAGTTCCTTTCGTTTTACAGTATTGGTATTCTAAAGTCAATAAGCAGCTTCATACGAAGAAATGACATCAATATATCTATTAATATAATATCTATACAAATAAATACAATTGAAGTGTCTTTTTGTAATGTCATAAGAACAGCTTTTTAATCTAGATACGATACTAATAACAAAAACCAATTCACAAAAATCTGTTCTGTCTGTCTGTTTGTTCCAATTAATCTCAAGAAATAGCTGTACCGATTTGAACAGGACTCCCTTCTTACTCGGAGCGACTAGGTCGGGGCGAGATATAGTAAGGATTTTTGTAATGGCTCTCTGTTAAGCGTGATTAAAAAAATGCTTACTCACTCTCTGTAGAGCGTGATTACAATTCTTACTATACGACCGCAGCTAATTAGTTTTAATTTTTTCAAACAAAATTAAAAATTTAATTGAAGAAATATATTTCACGGGCTTTTTCAAAAACAAAGTAACGCAGTACTTTAAAATTTATGAACGTGCGAGCACATTACACCCCAATTAAAAAGCTTTTTATCTACAAAATACAACAATGAAACCCGCCGGCGCGGCGTCCGGTCAACAAGCAAAAGTGCGCGAGCCAAGTCTCCAATTAATATTCAACTGTTCGCGACCGTTCGTAATGAAATTACCACAACAAAGCGAACGCCCGCCGCCGCGGCTGCGAACATTGTTGTGCAAATATAAACATCGAATCTGACGATAAAGCCACCGGCCCACTAACAATAAACATTCTAATCTGTTTTGTGGGTGCTCTGCTCATGGTGTAGGTGGTGCGATTCACCTTATCTCGGATTAATTTTGCAGGTGACGACCGGCTTTACCGGAAAACAAATCGAGGCGACATAGCTTACATTACAGAAATAATAGAGTATTCGGAACAGGCAGGCATGCATGAAAAGATTGATGAATTTTAAAGAAACAAATGAGATTCGTGAGTCAAACCCATATTTTATATATTTTTTACTAAGCGATACATTGACATAATGTATCCCTCAATAAAAGATACAGAGAGAGAGCTTGGCGTTTGCGCTTGAGAAACTACTTATTATGTATCGCAAATATTATTTTTAATTAAAAATGAGAATCTAACCTTAATGTGGGTATATCCTGTGCTTTCAATTCTTAGTCTGCTATAATAAGGTACGTTTTCTGTGAAGTAGACAAAAATCACACGACAAAATAGGACCTCCCACAATATGCCGTTAATGGAAACCAAAAAAAATATAGCATTCAAATCCCTTAGAAGTACAAAAGTGCAAAAAAGCCGAAAAGGACGAAGTACCTATTGAAAACAATTGTAAGCCGGAACCGACCTCCGTTTGTTGAAGTCATTGATATCGCGGAGGAGATTATAAAAGCGGAGGACAAACAATATTTTTCAGCCTTAAGAAAATGGGGTGATGCATATTTTATCAACCGTGACTGAGCCTGAAAAAAGGCCGCTTAACCAGGGTCTTACTGAGTCGCAACCCAACCCATAATTATTTAAGGTTCCGTACCAAATACTATTTATTACAAGGAACCCTCTTGCTGCTAAGGTGTGTCTGTCTGGCAATCTCCTTAATTTGTCACATTCATGGTGCTACGTTACCCGAGTAAAGAAAGGTACGGTTCAAATAATTAACAAAATAATTATGTTTTACTTAAAAATGCGGATCTGTCGTCCTTTAGTCCGTGGGCATATTGTATCGAAACATCCGATTAAAGTGTCAAACACGCAATTTGACAGAATAAACGGATGAGGGATCGGAATTTAATCATAATTTATACAATATGCGTCGATACCACAACATAATAGTATTAACATGGATACAGGTCTTTTGCATCGGCCGTGGTCACGGGCTGACGGCCGATGCAACTCGTTCGAAACGTCGGGAGGCAAACAAACAATATAGTATCGCGTAGGTATAAGACTCGTTTTCATGTAAAAAATATGTGTTTAAATCGCGATAGTTCGAAAAATAGTATCACAATATCAACTGTAAAACACTCGACTCGAGTTAAATTTCAATAGTACGTATTTCCTCAGTCCTAAAATAAGCCCCCTCGGCAATAATAAGCACGGAAACGTCTTCAATCAACGATAAAAATAAAGTATCGCAGTAAAAGCCCGATCGGATTCGAATCACGCGCACTTTTAATTTGAGTAAGTAAATTAAAATGCGGCCGGCCGTCGGCCCGTTTGAATACAAATGGTTTATTGGAGCAAACCGTTTCAATTTTGCCCGGCCTCTAACTCATTAGACTTCACGCTCAAGAGCTCTAAACTTTATTTATGGCGCATTTTTATTTATCACCCACCACAGACAGAGAAAGGGGTATCGTGTGATTTGATCCACCACCATGAAAATATCCACCGTTGTCATTTATGTATTAAAATGTCTGCTTTTTGTCGTCGACATATTTTCTTAACCAAATTTTAGAACTCTATTCCAAAAACCGGTCTTTACTCGATCACTTTCATAACCTACATAGAACAATGCTCAATGTATTATAAACTTACTATTTTTCAACCGTAGTGTCAAAATCAAGACGGGATTATTAATTTTCGTTTCGATATTTCAGTTCTAAGCAAGATGGAGCCAAGTATTGGTCCATAATTTACTAAGCACGTATGTTCCGCGAATCGATCGACAGGGCGCATAAAATATTCAGTGTGATCCAGATGTCTTCATGCGTGCCGTAATTCCCACATGAGTTCGCGTCTTCTAGATAAATCTATTATCATAATAAGTTATTTCGCTGAGTACTTTTTACCAGAATACAAAGTACCAAATGGGACCAGTTCCTCTGAATATTCTTCACTAACTACAACAATGGAAAGAAAAAAAAGATTTTACATCAAGCTTGGAAATTACTGCCCGATATCAAGAATCATTCCCTCCTTCATAGACTACAAACATTAGATATGCAAAATTTACTTTATAAATAATGAGGGCCAGTCATTTTCTCACCTCAATGCATTTCGTTTCGGGAATGTAACGACCCGGTGTCACGACATCACACTATTTATAGTAACGGCAGAGAACATCAGAACTTCGTGGAAAATTATATTGTTACAGCCTATATACGGTGTTATTATGTTACACTGTAGGTAATAAATGAGGTCGTTGATCCTGGGATGATGAAATTGGGTCGAGAAGATTTTTTTTTGTTTTAAACAAAAATTGTTGAAAGACTGACCAAAATATATAAAACGCGATAGTGAGAGGAAGAAGAAGCCGCGGAAGGCCAAAGTAAAATATTTATAGATAAAATTGTATTGAGAGAGATTGATTAAGGTAGAACAATCAAAAGAGGTGTGTCAAGAGTGAATTGACACTCTTGACTAGAGAGTACGCCGAAGCGTATCAGTCCGAAAATTACTTGGCGTGATAAATGATAAATAATACTGGTTAACAGAAATTTAAGTTATGTCTAGTAACGTTACTTTTTTGTTTGATCGACCGACGGATGAAACACTGTTTAATCTTATTGATGGTTAATTTTAAAGAGGAATTTTACTATTGCGAGTCAAAACAGTGCCAAATATATGGTTACCCACGCCATTAGCCCATTTGAGTTTCAGGTCGCAAAATCCATTTCGACTTTCGCCATTTTGATTACTCGCCAATCAAAAGCTTTTAGTGGCAACCAATACACTGTTATTTACTTGCAAAAGTGTTGATTTTGGAATCTGCTGAATTACTTTGCGCAACACATATAATTGGCCATTACTTGAACTAGAAATTTGCATGAAAAAGTTATTTATCTTGTATAACGACATAGAAGCCCATGTACCGGAAATACATAAATGAAACTGTTTTCTACGATACTGAAGATTTTTATTTTATGTATAAATCTTATTTCGTTTTTTATCTACGTAATGTTGTGTTCGATAGAATATAAAATTATGAAATTCTCACACGTTGGGCGCCAATTAAACTACATAGTTTCTCTAACAAAAATTTAAATATTGAATCATCAGTTTCTGACATGAGTATATTTTTTTAACAAAAGTACTATACAATGTCAAAACCAAATTGAATTTGGACAAATGGAATAAAATGTTAATTGTTTTCAACAATACATTCTTTAATGTAGGGCCTTACTGAACAACCACGATTAACAACATTTTTACAACCTACATTGTATTTGCACACAAATAAAGACATAATTTTAACCCTTGTCTTTTTAATTTACAAGAACGGACCTTAATGAAACGGACGCAATCGGTACAAAATACGGGAGGTCACAATGTTTTCATACAGAACAGATTTAGCAAGCAAATTATCTTCGGGTTTTAATAAGGACGTACAATAAAGGGCGTGAATCATAAAAATACATATACCTACTTAATAGGATTTCAAGGCATATCTTGTAAAATATTTTAGAAGGGAAGCTACAAAGAGGAAGATAGACATGCTTCAAAAAATTTAAAGATAAAATTATTATCACGGAGAATAGGGAGGTCAAAGAAATTGAGCTGAGCTCTTAAAGTTATGAAGTATACGTACGTAATGTATGTTTGCTAATGGGTAATTTACATTGCCCATTAAAAAAGAACACACACACAAACATAATATATAATATTCCTCCCAGAAATGTGGGTGACTTTATCGGTATAAACATGCGTTTTTAGAAGGTACTCAAATAAAGTAACTCAGCACTAAGCGACAAACTCAAGAAGGAAGTAAATGACAAAATGTCGCGTAACGAAGCGTGGCATACAATACTTGTTCGTATAGCGTAAGGTAATACGACGCTTTTATGCCACCAATACTAAGTGTTCAACATGGCTACATATCGACTTAGCCTTGTATCTACTCGATTACACGACATATTTTGGTGGTTTACATGTTGCGAACAGCTGGGGCTACATCATGGAAAATAAAAGACTACGCAGGCGGGGTAAGGCGTAGTGGGATTCTAAAAAAAAAAGAGCTGCCCGACGCGGGACGGTCTCTTCACCTAACAGAAGATCGTAGTCAAATAATACTTTCATGATCACGATTTTGATGTAGTCTTATTATTCAGTCTCTAGGATACGTTGTACTGGAGCTGTGGAGGTAAGAATACCTGTCATATAAGCTGCGGTGACCGCTTACTTTTCTAATACCAACCATAAAATTTTAATGACAAGTTAACAATTCTCTGAACCATGAAACTTTTGTTCCCGGAGAGTAAATTCACTGAAACGATCTAACCAAGACACACAATTAGAGAAACCAAGACTCAGTAATTCTAGTCTTTGCAGAGTGAGAAACGTGATTCCACGGTGGCCATTTTAGGGACGCGTAACGGTTGTGTTCGCGATAAAAGCAATTTAAATTAGGGCATAAAACACGTCAGGGGATTGTCAACGAAGAATAGTCTGGGACAATTTAATTTAAGACATTTAAGTCACTGTTTTAGAGTAATAAAAGAGAATTCAGAAAGGATTTTATGAGTTGAAAATAATAACTGATTTTATACTTATCTCGTGGGAGCTTTTGTTTTGTAATTTCAAGGAGCATTTTAATATTTATGTGACCATAAGCAGCATTTATAAATGAACACCTGTCACATGTTCTTCTAAGTTTAAATACAGTGTTTAATCACACCATGGGCTAAAGAGGTAGGCTAAAATGGAATCCTCCGTGGATTTTCGCATAAAAATTGCAGACGCTCGACTGTGGACTGTACCTCCATCTTACAGAACACCGCAGTCAAATAACTATACTTTTATGTAGCGTATGTTTCTGCGGTGAGTATGGTCGCCAGTGCTCCACGGGGATACGCTGCGCTAGTGGTAAGGCTGCTAGCACAGTGAGTCCATCAAAAGAGATTGGCAAAGCGTTTGTGATAGCGGCTATAGGCTACGGTGACTGCTTATCATCAGGTGGGCCGTACGCTTGTGTGACACCTTAGTGCTGTAAACACACTGTCATCTTCTACAGTAGTAGGCAACAGGTACAATTATTATTTGCCGCAAAACTTCTTAATGAAAACAAAACAGCTTTGAATTTATGGTCCCGAATGAGTTTGTAGCACCTAATGGGAAATCAAAACATCTTAACAAATTCTCAATATTTGCATATTCTTAACAAAATAATATTACGCGAAATTAGCTCTCTATAACCATGTCTTGTTTCAAACTGTCGAAGCGTAACCCTGGCTTGGCGAATGATAAAAAGTTCCCGATTAACGACAGGGAATTAATTAGAAACTGAATTTTAAGGACAACTTTCTTCGGTGAATTTCTACTTCGTGAGCTTACAAGTAAATGTTGACAACCGGTTGTCAGGATCGTTTGAAAGGAATAACGTCGTACACGGCTTGCGTATGCCGAGCATTTTGACGATCGATGAACATTTAAAGGTTTTTAAATGCTGACACTTACCCGTAGAATCGTAGGAGACTCATTGAGAAGCGTCGTGTGTTTTGTTTCTTTTAATAGCTTTAGCAAAATCTACTGACAAAGTATTCACATCGCTTTCGACTATTTTTGTATGGGAAGATAAACAGCAGTGCCCTGGTGAAAAGTAGAACAAAAAATTCGTATGAAAATTTTGACATCTCGCTAGTTATGTTTTCGAAAATGTAGTCGCAAGATGTCTGTCTACGAGTTAAGTTTTGTTACCGCAAACCTTATACGTCCTTCTCTCTTCAAATTATAACTATTTGCGTAGCTATTGAAATTATCCCTTTGATTGAGTGGCTATTGAAATGATGTCATATGATCGCACTGACTTATCTACTGAAAAGTTTTGCAAAATAATAGTTCACGGTAACATGTACAATTCTCTTATTTCGATGTACCATATATTGCTCCTCCAACGTCATCCTCATTATTTAATTCACTGAACAAGCCGTCAATGTACAACTCCGTTTAGTCATAATAAATATAAACGACGGACGACAGAGTAACAAAATGTTTGATTGGTTATTTTGTTATTAAGCATACGCTTTGGCCTTTGTTCCGAGCTATTGAACTTCCCAACTCGTTTGAATTCCAACAAAAAGGTAATTAAATTTTGAGTGTAAAGTACATTGATTCTCACCGAAACTTGTTTACGGGTGAAATGATTATGTTTCAAGTGCTTTGTGGTTTGGTTGGGTGATTGCTTTTTAGTTTTAATTGTTTTAGTGTGTTTAGTGTTCGTCGTTAATAGCCGACAAAGGACGTTGTTTTATGTCGGTATTTGTAATTCAAACGTAAATTTAAGTTAAATGGGTCACATTTAAATACATGTCGCTGCGCGTAGGTCGCTCACTTTCACCGCTGTGTTCGTAGGTTCAATCCCTGCATACAACTAATATACAAACATATGAATTACATGTATATAACACTAGCTTTTACCCGCAGATTCGCCCGCGTTGTTCCAGATAGAGTTAGCCTTTCAATACAATACAATTTCATTACGATCCGTTCAGCCGTTTAGTCGTGAAAAGGTAGCAAACAAACGAATAAACAGAGTTACTTTCGCATCCTATCCTACTAATATTATAAATGCGAATGTTTGTGAGTGTGGATGGATTTGTTACTCTTTCGCGTAAAAACTACTAAACGGATTTGGATGAAATTTGGACGATAGATAGTTTATTACCTGGATTTTATTCCGGGAAAATGTCCCTCTGGGATTCTAAGCCCAACGCGGACAAAGTCGCGGGTTGATGCTAGTTTATAATATTAGTATGGATAATTGTTAAATATATTTCCAATATATTTATCACAAGAAAAATAAGAATAATGTTCACAGCGTTTGCGATGAACCATATTCGTGAATGTAACAAACAAGAAAGAAGGGGCAGGCTTTTATCCACATTAAAAGTTCCTTACGAACTCGGGTGGCCGAAGGGCTTTTATAAAGTAAGAATAAAGAAAAACTTCCACAAATACGCATACAAACTAACCGATAACGCGAACCGAACAAATATTTATTGGAAATTTGTATAATAATACAACATACTTATTGCTAGGTCGCTCAAGGTACGGTTAACCCTTAAAAAGTGTATTTAATTTAATAAACATACTAGTAAGTATAGAATCCATAGGGTTCGTAGTCACATCAAATTAAGATTCGATATTAAACCTTATATCAATGGAGAGTACGGCGATAGTTAAATCCCCGTTTAACTATCGCCGTACTCTCCATTGATATGGCGTGGGATATGAACAATTGTTCATTCAATTGAAGCCCTAATAAGGCACTTATGAACGTCGTTAAATCAACCGTTCGTTCAAAAAATCCTTTTTAGAAAAACCGGCGAGAAACTCAGCTAGGAAACTATTTTTGCTACAGAAACCTACATACATATCGTCACTCTAAGTCTCTTTCGGGATTTACTGAAACCGAGAATAGAATAGAATAGATGAGGGTTATGTTTGCATGAACATGAGTGTAGGGATTACAGTGACATAATATTTTAGTTCCATCCTACTGCCTACCATAGGTCGGTGAACAATTAGTTATCACACTAATCACAATGAAAACTGTAAAGTCTAGTCAAATAAAGATCATTTTTAGATCACGACGAGACCGCTGGTCTAGTGGTTAGTACACCTGACTGCTACGCTAGAGGTCGCGGGTTCGATTCCCGCCGGGGCAAACATTTATGTGACAAATATGCTTGTCTTGCGTCTGGGCGTTTGGTATGTATTATAAGTATGTATTTACAAAAAAAAAAAGAAAGTATATGAGTATTATATCGGCTACTGGTTCCCATAGTACAAGCTTTGCTTAGTTTGGGGCCAGATGGCGCTGTGTGGTAATGTCCGAGCATTATTTATTTATTTATTTATTTTGAGTTTGAGTTTAATATTTTAAATGCGAAAGTTTATGTGTATATTTGTACCCTCTTCACGCCACAACGGCTGAACGGATTTGTATGAAATCTGGAATGCAGGTAAGCTGGATTAAAATTTAGGACCTTTTATCCTGGAAAATTGTGTGGTTCCCGAGGGATAGTAGAATATTGCGGTCGAAGCCGCAGGTAAAAGCTAGTAGATTATAATAACAATATTATTATTGAGATATGCACATAATATACGTCCGTCTAATAAAATGACAATAATGTCAATGAGTTACTGCAAAACAATTTAAAGTACGATCCCGTCGTACTTCCCTTGATCAAACGTATAAATAAGACTAGGAAGTAAGATTAAAATAAACACTATGTATTTTCTCTAAAATCATAATATTACTCTTGCACACATACGAAAAAAAGATATACGTCTTGCCAAAGAAATATTTGCGAGTGTAAAGCTTATTTTTTCTGACGCCCAAGGGATGTATGACTTTCAATTATTTCGCAAAGTAATATCAAAGTAATTACTTGTATAATGGCGTGTATTTAAGAACGTTGTAAATGCGTAATAAAAGTCGACAGTGGAAATCTCTTTCGGGCCACTCCTGAATAATAATGAGTTTTGAATTTTCGCACGACATTTTTGAGAGTTTTGCTCCTACTTTTGGAAACGGTGGAGTTTGCTTACTTTCCAACGTATATTAATAATAATCTTCTCTTCTTTCTTCGTCTCCGTCTTCGTCGGCCTGCCCGGTCAGTACAATATATAGTGCTAATGGATACTAAAGGTCATGCAAAATAAAAGAGGTCTGCAACCTAGCCAAACGACCAGTTTATATTCCTTATGCAAATACTGATTACACCACATACTTCTTGAAAATTGTACTGCTAAGAACCTTATATAAAAATATACGACAATACTATCATATTTTTGTGGGGATCGGTAAGAAAGGATTTTCCGAAATTTGTGTGCATCTTATCTACATGTCATGATAATGATCTCATTGAAAATTGATCATTGAAGATCTTCAGCATAAATTTTACTATTTCAGTACAGACTGACAGTAAAGCACACAGTTAACGTAGGCTTATTATTATTACTCTATCTATCTATTAATGGAGTCCCGTCACAAACCCGGGAACCTAACTATCGGACCTAAGAAACAGCAAGCAGCTCTAGCAAGCGTTACTATTTTAAGATCAACAGTCTCATGGCCTAATACTGAACCGAAATTCAAAGTTTGAAGGCCCCACGTAACTGTTTGAAGCGTCGCCAAAGTACAATTTCGCATGTAAAATCTGAGGCCACTCAAAATTAATGAGGCTTCAGATTTGACTGGCGTTTCAGTGATCGCTAGTAATGCATTCGAGGGGAGCAAAATACACTTGGTATTGCAAACGCCCCTAAGCTCTGGTAACCAGATTTGTATTATGTGATTTCAATTCTTATAAACACCGTTTAAATGGACTTTTAATAAGCCAGTCAAGTACACTATAAAACTGAACAATATACACATCTTGATATATTTGTAATGTTTTCGAATACCTACTTACGAAGCTCAAAGCTACAATTAGGCTAATGAGCAACTTTACTTAAGAGTCAACTGTAATTGAAGTCAAAAACTTAAATTGTTGCTACTTCACCGCAGCAATTACGGGGCTGTAAATTTGAACTTAGTTACAATTTGTCATAAGTGCTTAATTAGACAAAATGTGAACTTAAGCTTGTGAGTAACAGTTCAAACCCAGCATACATCCGACAAAATTTAAGTGATGTTAATCCAAGTTCTAAATGAGAATACGTTATGCACACTTCGACCTTGTTCCATTGTAAAACATATTACGTGTCTAATACTCAATATTTCCATTAAATATGTGATATGACAAAAAATGCTGGGACATTATCACACAGCGCCATCTGGCTCCAAACTAAGTAAAGCTTGTACTGTGCGAACCAGCAGCTGATACAATACTTATGTACTTTTTTTGTAAATATTACCAAACACCCAGACGCTAGGCAAACATGTTTGTCACATAAATGTTCGCCCGGCGGGGTCGAACACACGACCCCTAGCGTAGCAATCAGGTATTCTAACCACTAGACTAGCGGTCACATCAGTGGAACGTGGAGTGGAAGTAAAGTAAGCGGAACGCATATTTTACTGTTTCCTAAAAACCATCACTTCAAGTCCTTCACGGGGCAGGCAGAGAATATAGAGCGGAATTTTATTCTTGACTTTCACGCCTCTTTCGCTTCGTTGACATTCATCAATCTTATCATACATGCCCGCCGGTTCCTAGTACTCTTTACCTTCATTGACTACTTTAGTAATCTGATCTTTGACCTTGGACTTCCACGGCTTCTTCTTTTACTCACATTCGCATTGTATATCTTTTTGTCAGTCTTTCAAGGTATTAAGTAGGTACATATATTAAAAAAATACTTTAGTATTGTTAGCTTTTTCAACGTATCTAGGTTGTCTGTGGAACAAAAGGTAGAATGTCGAACGAGTTTGACGGATAAGCTGAGTGATGGAACGCCAGAGGCGCGAACGGAAGAAGTATGGATAATACAAATAGATGGAGATTGTTTATTCTAAATATAAAGTTAATGTGATAAGTGTATGAATGAGAACAAAATGTTGTAAGACAGTTGTATTACATTGATTAGCAGTAATTGAGAGAGGCTGCTAACAGTATTGAGTTTTTTTTTATATGCACATATTATTGCCTAAAAATACAATTTAAATTTGTATAAAATAATGTTAACCTTACAATAGTTTATCAACCGTGCGTGTTGCGTACATTATGGGAGCTATACGTAGGATTCCGTACAACTATCCAATTTCATTAAACTCCGAACGGTGCCGGTGCTCCGCGCCACAAATTTTGAATTGTTCCGCCTTGTTCTTGAATATAACTCCTGCAGACACTTATAGTACCTGTTAAGGTAATTTGCAGCGGAACAGGAAGAGCAGGCATGAGATTCGCTTTTCATGAGTTTCGACCACATTAATAAAATCTTACTAATTAAATAAATGTATTTAAAATAAAATAAAATATTAATAATAGATATGAACGGACACCTAGTAAATAACTGACAAATAGCAATATAAATAAGAAAGGTAATTATAGATAATCTAAGAAGCATAACTTACTTTGTTTGGGAAAACATTTATATTACAGACAGGTAACGTTAACACGGTTAAAATAAAAGAACAAGGGCATAAGAAAGATAATATCATTCCTAAGGAAAGTTAGAAATAATTCTGTATTTAATGTTATTGGTATTTATTTGCTCCTACTAAGTTCTCAAACTCATTAATTACCGAATTGACAAACTAAATAAGACAAATATTTCCGTCCTTAAAAAAAGACGGAGAATCACTGATCAGTATGAGTAGACAAACATTATTAGTTCAGCGACTTGGTATGTATCTTCTATTGAGAGTGCATTCGAAATGATTTCAACCAACTGGGATTAGGAAAAACTAGTATTCTGTGAGAAGTATAGTTACATGGAATAAAACGACCTCAGATCCAATAAAAAAGGTAGATGGAACATTGCGAACAACGAAGTGACGCTGGTTAAAACTACGCCTTGCAGTGTACCTACATACCTATACACAATTTCACGCAAACACCTACAACGAAAACAATGAAACTACGCCTTACCCACGCGCTACATACTTACAAATCCGTCGTCACTACGTGGTTCTCAAAGTTACATCTACCTTTTTTTATTTGATCAATAATTGACAAGAAGGCTATTTCCGTGAACGCTAGTGAGTTATTAATTAATCGGTCCATCTAGCGGCGATCCTGCGAAGCTTCCATTTCGGAATTAGTTTACCTTTCATTTGGATAAGCGCTGGCTGACAATGCCGTCGAAATAAAAGCAACACTCCCTTTAAATTAAATCTATCTATATACGGATTTATATAATCTGGACAGGGTTTATAAAAGGGTCTTTATAAAGGGGACTTGTGGCAATATAAAATGAGATATCGATTTTAGGCAAATGTTGATATGGAGGTGTCGTGATTAGTACAAATATAGGCTAATAATTTAACGAAATGACACTTTTTTATATCACTAAGGTTGCCACCTTAGTAATAGAGTCAGGCGGGTCGTATGCTTGTTTGCCAACAAGCATACGACCCGCCTGATGGTAAGCGGTTACCATAGCTTATAGACGCTTGCAACACCAGGGGTATCACTTGCGCATTATATATATTGAATTAGTTTTATTTAATAAAATACACGGGTATGCTGTACGCAAAATATTAAAGTAACAAAACTGATTATATGGCAATATGACAGTGCGAACATTCTGACGTGATTTTTGTTCAACAGAGGAAAAAATGGCGGCCTTTTTAATCAAAACCGCCACATTTTGTACTGCTGCTACGTCAAAATAGATTCAAAAAGGTCATATGAATTAACTCACAGATTGCCACGCGTTCTTTCAAAAAGACTACTCTGAATCCATAATCCAAAAATAGACTGGCGGTACTGGTTCTCAGAATGGCCGTACGACATTAATTAATTTAACTTAATTCCCACCTTACTTCAGGCACAACAGGCCCCCTTTATTTACCTTCAACTCGGATAAGCACAAAGCACTGAGAAACACAAAACATCCTTTATGAGGGACAAGGAATCAGAGCCATTATTCGCGGGCTCAAATAACTCTTAGTAAAAAACATGACGGTAAAATATATTCTACCATGCTACTGCGGTAACATTACACAAAGGGATCGGGATGTATCTGTTTGATTTATGAATTCATCAAAGATTTAGTTGGAACTATCCAATTCTATTTTATATTCAATTTAAAATAGAAGCTTTAGCTTACTTATTGAATACTAGCTTCTGCCTTGAGCTTAGAATACCAGAGGAACCTACCATTTTCGCGGGATAAAAAGTGTCTTATAAACTATACGCGTCCAATTTTCATACAAATCCGTGGAGCCGTTTTTACGTGATTGTACAACAAACACACATCCATTCATCTCTTCTTACAAACTTTCCCATTTATAATATTAGTAGGAACTAGGATAGAAGTAATAGATAATTTAGATACAGTATCGCCCGTAAAGCCACACATATTAAACATGCAACGAAGTTACCGTATAAAAAGTACATGCTTTGTAAACAACACTCCGTGTTTTGTTATTCAGTCGTGTAAAAATCCGCGCGTGAGGTTCACATTAACCGCACCGGGGCAAGACAAGTCGGAATTTCATTTCAATTACGGGAACGCGACTTAGAACAGAGCGAATTTAAATGTAAAACGAGAAGGCACTGAGATGCGCCCATTTACTTAATCCTTGCGGGATTTTTCTTCAGTGTAATCCGATTGCGGAGATTCTGGTATGTTAGCAGCGCATTTTTCATCTTACGCCAGGTAAACATTTAAGAGTATACTTTGGAGTTTGTTCATACGAGCACGCACCAGTTATGAGGTGTATTATCTGCGCGATTCATTTTTCTATGAACCAGACTGCAAAGGGTACACTGGCCTACAAGCGCACTAAATACCTGTTTCTGCATCAAGTTGGAATGGACTGTAGGGACAAGGTGGCGCTGGTGACCAAGTGGTGAGCAAATGAGAAGTGTCGATTGTTTCTGCTCCAACTTGATGTGCTAAACACGTATACATGTCGATAATGCTGTGTTGATATGTCGTGCCAGACCTATCGTATACAGTGAATGGGCGGCATAAAAAATCCTATTGGAATTGACATAAAATTTAGCTAGTTTCGTGCGAATCGACGACCATCTAAATGTATGCGATTTAGGTAAAGGATTAAAAACTTTTTTAAATGTTCAGTAATTTCATCATAGCGGCTATGTTCCGTACTATACTCTCTCAAACATATAGAATACAGTGCATGGAAGCGCTAAATGCCCGTGGGAACTTCCAATCCCTGTTTGAAATACGTTCACCCTCTTAGCACATAATATGCCTATGGATAATATACCATATCCATATTTTGGTAGGACTTTATACTCCAGGGTATTAGTTACAGGTATAGGTGTCTTACTAATATATTTCTCATACATAATTGTATTGAATATTAGTGCTTGAAGTTAACAGTTCTCACCATTTATTTAAAAATATATATATGTATAGAAACATACACAGTACGTGTTATTTAGAAAAAAAACTTTTTTTAAATCCGAATGTAAATGTAACTATCTAGATTAAATTGCCAAAGAAGTATAATTGTTTCTACATAAAATCATAGAATGGACTTAAAAAATATGTCACTCACCTAAAGCTAGCACTATCCTTCAGTAACAAAGGCTATACCTATATATCCTACTCCTACGCAGGCGATGTCGCGGGTAAAAACTAGTATACTACTAAAGTACTTAATGATGGAACGGTAAAGAGTACTCGTAACCGATGGGAATTTATAAAGAGATTGATGAATTTAAAAAAAGCAAAAGAGGTATAGTCTTTGCCTACCCCGTAAGCGATTTGGCGTGATGAGACATATGTACTTTTGTAACCACACAAAAAACTATGCTCTTGAGCATGCCAAATCAGCCGTACAAACCACATAAGTATGGGTGCATAATAATTATATAATGTAATAAATCCACCAAAGGTCGGAATCGTCAACCAATTAGCGCCTCGCTCCATTAGAGTTTACAGTTTCTTTTACGTGGCGTTAACTACCCCTTTATCTTCATTAGGGTGCAACGGTTAATCTGGAAAACCTTTTTACCTGGTCACGTCAAAGTAGAGAGAATAATAAATAAATGTAACGGCTGCCTGAAGGACGGGCGTCGAAACAGTACTTTTTGGCTAATGTTACGCTCAAAGATACAATCTGTGTTTGTTTTTATAATTGTATTAATGGAACGCGTTATATTTTTTTATTTGAATACCTAACAGCTTTTTAGTCACACAGATTGGGTTCGTTAGACTTTAAACTTGATAATTGAAAATGTTAATACTTTTCGATTTAAAAAGGTTTTTTTGCGTAATTTCATCAACAATATTAACTAAATGCTAACTCTTAAATTTGTTAAACGGTAGGTAAAAAAAAAACCAAAGCGTCCCAACGAAATCCCTCGCGAATAATGATCATCGGAAAATATCCCATAACCCTATCAATGACCGTCTCAAACCCTCTATTTAACGATATTTACGCTCAACAAGCAATCGACAACCCTTGGTCTCCAGGCCGGCCTTCCTTAACGAGTGCACGCCCTCTTGGGTACTTTGGTCTCGGTAATTACGCTAATAGCACTAATAGAGGTACCCGGGCCACCTGAGATGTGACGTCACATCGCTCCCTCTATGAATTGTGTATGGAAAGGATACGCGGATAGGGCTGGCACAGATTTTTATTTCAAAGTTAGAAATACTATAAGTAACAATATTTTATATAAAAAAACATATTAGGTACGATATTATTTACCGCACTTTAAGTATCCTTAATATGTAATAAAGGAGAAACAAATATCATCACGACTATACGTGTATGGGAACGACACAAAAAACCTTTTTTTTTCAGCATTTTATTGTACGACTTTGGCAGCGTTATTCAAAATAAAAATAAAACATTTATAATAAGGTCTAAATTACCACCTTTTCGAAGAAAAAAACCAACTGAGAAGAACCGGCAGGATTAATTTGTATACTTAATACTCATGCCCTTTTCAACGGGTGTAAAGTGGTAACGCGGGTAAAAGCTAGTAAGTAATAAAAAATCCTATCGCTTTTACATTTGTTTAGAATAAACGCTAGTTAATTACTTGAAAGCTCATCAAACAGATTAATTATATACAATAAAGATACATAGTTAAATCAATGTGAACTATTAAATTTCAATCGGAGCTCGGTTATTAATTAGTAGTGCCAACGATTACGCTAGATTAATGGGGTAATCCGATATAAATTACCTGCACCGTGTAAACATTCCGGGGGAAAATTATGTTGCAATTTTAAAAATGTATATACGACTTATTTTGGTTCTATCATCGCGTTCGTTTTTAGGGTTCTGTAACCGAAGGGTAAACAACGGAACCCTATTACGAAAACTCCGCTGTCCGTCCATGTCTGTCAGCGGACTGTATCTCGTAATCCGTAATAGGTAGACAGTTTAAATTTTCACAGACTGTATAATTAGAAACGAAAGGCAGCTACCCCTACAAGATACGTGATTTTTTAAACTTTGTTTTCTCATTTATTATTGCTCTTTTAACTTAATAATGGCAGCACGAAGACACTTGAAATGTTGTATTGATATATTTCCTTATATTATAAACATATTATTTGCGGTTGGTGCAATAGGCGTGTCATATAAAATTAAATTAACATATTATACTATTTCTGATCACAAAAAAAACATCAATATGTTTTCAAGCTCAACGTGGGAGTCGAACCCATAAAGGTAACCGTGAACAAAGATGAACAAATTAGACAAGAGTAAACGATTATTACAATATTAATACGTGAAGCAAAATCATTCGTTGCCGTTTTACGAAAATTGCGCGGACGGAGGAGTATGAAATTTGGCACAGTAGAAGTTTATAACGGAGAAGGACCACCGAAATAAAAAATATATATTTAATACGCTTTAGAAATATAGTATTTCAGTAAAACAAACTACCATTCGTTTAGCACACAGTATTGAATGTCAAGCTGACGTGACAGACGTTGTCCTATCCAAATGTCTCAGCTACTTTCTTTTTAATCTTAAAAGAGTATGTACACTACGTGTCATATAGATTGTGGTCGAATTTCGATCACCAGACGACCTCTATATATTTATAATAACTGTAGTAAAAAGTATACGCCGTTTATTTGTGATGGCATTTCATAAAATCAACCAAAAGTTTGTTTCATTTTGCGGTGTGTAAAACATGTGGGTACTGAGGATTGGTAACCATCTGTGTTTAGGCTAACGAAACATGACAATATTTACGCACGTAGGTTTAAGTAAGTTTAATCAAACTAACTCTTTTTAAACAAAAATGATAAAGTTCCATTATTGCAATATTCTTATCGAAGTTAGTTTTATATAAATAAAAACAAAGCATCTTGATGAAAAAGTTAAAACATATTCAATCCTTACATACAAAACATTCCTTCGAAAGTGAACCTATCCATATATGTTGGGCCCTCCCTTTAAGTACATAAAGAATTAGGGGGCGCATGCATGTAGCCATGTTTGATCACTTGCCGCGTATGATATTCAAAGGTCAAAGGATTGCCGGTCACGTACGCCTGCAAAGTTACCGGGGCATGCACACTCACTTTCTCTGATAGGTATATATTTAGAATGTATTTCGCATATATCCCCTTCAAAAGTTTCATGTGGGATCAAAAGATATTGGGACTTTATCGCTACTTTATTGTGAAACGCGGTCAAAATGTTACTCTGTCCGAAATAAATGTATTGGCAGTATCTTATATCCAAGGTAACACTGGTTTTCATTGGAGTGCGACAGAGGAGTTGCATAGATGAAAATGTTAATTAAAAAGGCCATAGCAAGGTCGTAGGAAAGATGACAAGACAAAAAAAAGTGTTATGGAATGCATAGGTATTGCTAGTTCCAATATTGATATACATATTACAATTGAAAAGTAAAATCTTATAAAAATGGTACCATAAAACGTTGGAGACAAACTTGGTAAGAAGCTCGAAGAGGTTATGATTATTTTTATCCACAAGAAGTACAAAGCAACGAGTCCGTAGCGATTTGTGAAGAGAAGAAATTGAAACAAATTGTTCCAAAGTGTACGGTAAAATAAACTTATTTATCTCCAAAGCCAGGCAAAGTTCCCGCCGCAAAATTTTGCCTTTTTTGAATTGCCATGTTTGTTCAAAAGGCACGTTGTATTTTCATCAGGTAAATTTGAACTTTACTTAATAAAAGAAGGCATTTTTTACAGAATTCTGCCAATATCATAGGGGTTTACTGTAGAAATTATAAAGCTTCATTTTGTGACGTCCGCCATATAATATTAAAATGGCGGCATTTAGGTAATCGTGCATAGTCACGGGAACCAAACGTGTATGACGTGGATGAAAATCTACATGTTTGCTCTGGCACTCCCGATTCGATACAATGCTATGAAAATGCAGAACGGGACCGAATGGCATACCTACTATGTTCGAAGTTCATTTCGTACAAATTAATTTTAAAAACAATGGTATGCAATGCAGGTCTCCAAATAATACAACTCATAAAGAAGACATGTGTTTACTTACATGTATTGTTCGTAAAGCGGAGTTCAACTTGTGTTATGATATACATCTTGCTTTGCCCGTGGAACTTTACAACGTGTTTGAGTTTTGTTTGATATTAAACATCTCAACTCCCTAATTACACAAGTGGGTGGCAAACAATTCTCGCAATCTGTGAAGTAATTTGTTCACCATAAACAAAATACAAGTAGAGTGAAAAATTAATTTTGGAAGAAGAAGAACTTACTAATTAGAAGTGAGCAATTAATTAACGTTTCATTTGCACGTAAAAATACATTATGGTAAGTTTTGCAACCAACGCGCGCGTATCGGCTCACACAATTAATTAAGCACGCGGATTTGGCTAATGACCGGGCTAGCGATACAATATCCCATTGAAAATTATGGCGCGTCTCCCTCAGTATCAATTAATATTATTTGCAAATATATATATATCGCATTCAATCGCGGCGGTGTTTGTTGAAATATTTCATTAAAGTTACTCTTATTGTTACTACTCTCAGATTTAATTGCTCAGATGAGAAAAGCTGGTGAGCATCACGACTAAGTATATTGAATGGATACTTAGCGCGTCTTTCCGCCAGGAATTTGATATTTAATTCAAAATAAAAACATCTGCTTTCGTAAACAAGGGCGTGTGACGCAGGTCCTTTATTTATACACGGTATGAGGTAAAGGACGAACGTGAAAAGTATGTCTCTTCATTTATTTATTCACAAGGTCATAAATCAGATCGGCACGTGCTGAGAGCGCGAGCCACCGATAGCAAGTGACGCGCAACACGGGCGAGCGAGTAGAGGGGGCAGCGAAAAACAACCCAAAAAATAAGTAGATTTTTTCCGCCTACATATTACTGTTTTTCGGGATGGTAGTAACGAGCACGTGTAAGCTAAGAAATTTGATTCGCGCATATAATATAACTTACATACGATACATAGCTGGTGTATAAGAATTGTCAATTTTCCGCGTAATTTATCTAAATGATATCATGTATCGAAGCCTTTCGTGCGGCATCTGCAGCTTTATAGGCACAATACCCGAAGGGGTCGCCAGTATCAATAACAGAAGCAAACGATGTAAAAGTTGAACGTTGGTCAGTAGCAAGTTTGTTACGAGCGGACCTCGCGTAGTTTGTCAATAAAAGTTTCAAAGTAATTTTACCTTGGGACTATCTTGTATCAATTTATAAAGTTAAGAGGAAACAGTGCGTTATTATGCTATTAATTGAGTAATCGAATTTGCTATCGTAATAGATACTTAAATATATAAAGATGAAATGAATGGTTTCTAAGTTTCCGAACTAACGATAACAGCGCCAAGTAAATCCACTACGAAACTGGAATTGGCTGAAAAATATGCTGGCGCGTAAGCCAACGGCTCAGTAACAAAGTAAACGGAGAATTTAGCGGCTACCACGGGATTAGTCGATGAAAAGTTCGCGGCTTCTCCAGCGAAGTTTTCATCCCTTGTTGATGTTGAAAAATAAAAAATACACGGAACTAAACTCCGGTGTGCAGCGAGGGACGTTCGGTGATCTGATATACCTATAGATAATGTGTATAACTTTTATAGTATTACTAGCGGCCCGCCCCGGCTTCGCACGGGTAGACTTTTATATCAAATATTTTGTCTACCCGTGCAAAGCCGGGGCTGGAAGCTAATATAATATATAGCCTATGTTACTCAGTGATGATGTAGCTTTCTAACGGTGAAAGAATTTTTGAAATCGGTCTAAAAAATAAATTTAGGGGTGGACTACCCCTAACATTTAGGGGGATGAAAAATAGATGTTGGCCGATTCTCATAGATACCAGATAAGCATAAAAAATTTCATCAAAATCGGTCAAGCCGTTTCGGAGGAGTGTGGCAACGAAAACTGTGACACGAGAATTTTATATATTAGATTGTTGAGCTTATAAGCACCTAAAATTACAGATTATTTGTGTTATTATTGTAATTAGGTTTTGTTTGTGCTTATTCACCTGAAAATATAATCGTGGATGCCACTGCACTGATTGCGAAAAAAAGCAAACCAAGTGATGGTATGTCTTTGCAACGAAATACATTATGCAGATATAATAGTAACATACTAACATAAGAACTACCAGATGCCAACTAAGACAACTGACAGGAGCTCTTACGGACCACTATGGAACGAACGACCATCTACACAAGATGGATCTATCCGAGGACGTGTTATGCAGGGCCTGTAATACAGAAACGAAGACCATGAAACACGTGTTATGCTGCTGTGACGCATTAGCGAGGCAGCGATATGGAGACTCTGGGGGCGGCATATCCGCAACCAGAGGATTATATGCTCTTCCCTGCTGGCAAGATCCGCAAACTAATACCTACAGGGAGTATTGGATACAGCACGTAAGTAGAGCGTAAGGGGTGAAGGGCAGCACAAAATATCCCAAGGATCGACGTGCGTCTGGGGTAGCCTGGACCCAATAAAAGCCCAAATATAAGATAAGATAAGAACATAAGAACTATATTTTACACAAAATGGCTGGAATTCAAACATTTTGCCCCTTATAATGGCATATATAAAAGAGTACCCGAGAAATACGATAGTCTACAATACAATTTGCTCGTTGAACTTTGTAATTATTAGAGCTTGTCAGCAAACTGAATAGCTAGTTAGCGCCGTCATCGTATAATTCTACTTGTTAAGGAAGTTCACTCAACAGACACAACTGGGGGAAATAGCATTCAATACAAGCCGGTCGTATAATGACGTTACTCATAGCTCTGCAAGGAATTGCAAAAACAGAACAATATGCAAACCACCACGCTCCTCGTATTGGGAATAGTTTTCGGAGCTTCAACAATGAGGACTTTTTTTACTATGCACCTCCGGAATTGAATCATAACGGTGACTTGTACGTATCTATAGAGTTTAATTGCGTGAAATATTTTTTGTTGCGTATTCTTTCTCAATTATAAAATGTACAATCCGTACTAAGATTTAATAACATTGTTCAATTAACTAGGTCTTGACCACAGAGATTGTAAAAATAAAATAAAAATTTAAGCGATATAATTCACGCATTTTGTAAGCCTACATTAAATTTATCACTACACATAGAATTTTCTCAGTATTTCTTTTTGACGAGCGTTATAACTTTTGCTGTTATTTTGTCTCTTTATTATCAAATAGATGTAGAAGCACTCAGGTAATTAAATACCACGAATAATTAAATTTCTTAGCTACCTTTTAAATAAACTCCAACGGCAGTCATCCCTATTTACTTCAACCTTCAATATCGCTGAATTTAAGCATCGTCAATATGATTATAAGAATAACAGCTAATTTCATTGACGCATTTAATGGGATCTTACAAGATTATCTTACCGCTAAGACGAGGTATTTTCGGCTTTATTTTGATGGTCCAACGGCACGCTTCGGAGCAAGATAGGAATGTGGGAGTAGGATGGAATTTTGATTTATTCTTGGCAGTGTGTCAAGTGGCATATTCGATTCGCGGATGCGAAATATTGAAGGCATGATAAAGCTTTATTTGGAGTATATCGAGCGGAGGTACGGGAGGTTCGTCAGTTTATAAGGCGTGAGGAAAATTTAAGGTTTCTTCTGATAATAAATAATCTTCCAAGGACTCTGGTCACGAAGTATCCGATACTTCTTCATGTTATATTCATGCGGTTCCCGAAGATAACTTTTAGGTAAGTTATTTCTATTTTGGTATGGTATATTTGTCTTTTTATTTATTTTTCACGCATTTGGAATTAAAACTGGGAACTCTTACATATCCCCGAGGAAGGAATTAATTTATAAAATTTCGGAGCTAAAATGTATTATTAGTGTTCTTATTTCAATATGAAAATTTCAATGTAGTAATGTCAGCTAATATTTCAAAATTACGAACACCACGTTTAAAGCAAAATTAAGCCGTGCCCTAATTTGCTTGGTACTAAATAATGCAAAAAAGGATTGTTGCGGCTCCCTCGGGAATCAACGAAGACTGCTGTTAATTAAAAGATATAAAGTATTGTTTGTTTATAACCGGATAGCGCATCTGCAAACAGAATGAGAAATATAAAACTGGAAACAGCAGTTCTTAAAATTCGGCAACGGCATTGTCGTTAGAGCTGTTTTAACTTAAAGCGATCGCTTACAGCCGTCGCTTGCGATTATTGCTATTAAAAGAATTTCTTGTTTATAAAGTTTCGCGCTTACGACATTTGCTATCAATGGGTAATTAAAAAGGTCGGGAACAAAGGGATTTCCACTTATTGGAGTCACCCGAGTAGGATCAACGCGACTAAACAAAAAGACCGCAGCTAAACAAAGATTCAATTTCGTCCGCTGCAACGCTGTGGTGAGTACGGTCGTTAAAACTCCGCAAATAAACGCAACTAGTATTTTAAGTCCTACAGACTACGCGTTATCGCCTGTTTGCAAACGGTACCTAAAAATAGGAGATTTTTCCAGATACTAGAATTAATGGCACAATGTCCCATAACAAGTGTATATTGCAAACATTTACGTCACGCTTGTCAGTGGGTTGATGAGACACATAGCTCACATAAAAGACTCACGGAGGTATCATAAGTTGCTCTATAGGGAGCGAGCGAAGGCGTAAGTCACAACGACTTATGAATTCCGGAGTGGCATGAAAAATAGCTTGGATCGTGGCTCGCATTCATTTGAATCCGTACAGCGTCTGAAACGTGAACTCCAAGATAAAAATACTTGGAGGCGTTGAAAAATATCAGTTTGTTATTGAAAAGTTCGTTTATTAAGTATAAAGTCGCACGTTTCTATTTCAATGTATTTAATTTTTCACTTGGGGTTAAAAGTAGGCGGGCGCCCAACATGGTTTTTGGACTGATCTTCACGTATAATCCTAAATATTATATTAGTATAACTTCCCATGAGATTTGGTTAATTTTCAAACAAAACTCTACAAAATGAACATAAAGCTAAGCCTTTTTATCGCCTGAGCTGAAGTGATTATAATAAGCGCCGAAAATAAAGTAAAAACTTTACGGAACGTCCGATTATGACGTCATTATGAAAGTCAGTGCTCGCATTACGGTCTACGTAATGGACCAAAAAACGGACGCAGAAAATTGTACTAAGCTCCAAACAGTTACTTAGCGAGTGAGACGCTATATGCCTTTTACATCAATAAGAGGGGAAGCGAAAATTTTACATTCACGTACTGACCGTTATATTTTTATAGGCAGTTCATAAAATAACTTTACCGAATACATTAGAATGAACGTTGAGCCCCAAAACGTTTGCTCTCAAGCAATATTTTTAACGTTTATAGGCATTTTGCATAAGCCTTCGGTGTGTAAAATGTTTCCCGGAATAAATTTTGATGATCGCGCGAGAATACAATTTCATAAAGCAGTATTTACGGACATCGGCTTGTTAATAAATCGTCAATTTTAATGACAATAACTTGACGGTCGGGCGCTTAATATTATACGCTTTTACTTCATCATTCTGATGTCAATTCCAAGTGTTATTTGCCTAAGTATAATCCGTAAAACTTCCTCTCTACTCTCTGGGAAATTGTCTATTTAATTTTGTCTAATAAGTCCTAGTTTCAAGCTCAATACGTAAGCTACACTAAGAATAACCACAAAACAGTGTACTGAACTTTTTTTGTTTCATGAGGATAGAGCATCGAAGTATGTATTAAAAGATATATGTCAGTAGATGTATCTCTCTTTTGAGGGTTTCGTATTAAATCTCAGAACTCTTATGTTCTCTCGAGTCCAGCATCCGCTTCCAGAACCGAGTTATCTTGAAGAATTAACTGTTAATATGAATAAACCGTACATTTCACCTTCATTTATGAATTACAAAAGATAATAAAGAAAGCTAATTAAAATATAAGTATAAAGGGAAAATTTATTACCTAAGACGTGCCGTTCATACAAAAGAGTATCTTCCCTTTTGATGCCTTTAGAAAAGCTTATGCATTGATTTCAAAAATAGTACCGTCATGTTTGCTCCATTGGTTTTGAGGAAATCGGGCTGGAATCGAACGAAGAATTTGTATCTTTATAATTTCGCTAGCGCGAAAAAGTCAAGGGTTTTCATAACACAGGGGAGTGTACTGTTATATGATATTTACGTATTACATTTAATGAGTATCATCTACTAGTTTATCCTTGTTGGATTAAAATTAATACTTAGCTGCTAACACTTCTAACATATTTTAATTTTAAATGAGATGTTTATCAAAGTAGATCTGCTTTCATGATTTTCTGTAATGTTATTGATTCAAAAGTTTCGTCTTAGTCAAAAATAATGATAGTCGTGTTTATAGGAATATATTATGTTAAAGAATCCCCACGACATGTGCTGATAATTTGATAGTCAGACCACATAACTGTTATGTCGAAAGCAACACCCAATTGCCACCAAACTCATATAAATTCAAGTTTCACACATGTGGTATAAAAAGAAGGTTTTTATTGCGGGCCCTTGTGGTGATTTTATGTTACTGCAGCGATCCGACCAGAATCAATGCTTCGCGAACACTCGTAAACTTCTTACATTGAGCTGATCCCGCGTCAATAGTTAAATAAAGTAGATGCTTGCTACAAATTCTCGAAATTTGGGTTTCCTTAAGTAGGTCAATGTAAGACGAAAATGCGAAAACTACATGCAAGTTGATGGCAGGAATACCGTAGTCTTTGGACGTTTGAAAAACCAACAATACTGTTACAATATCCATAGTCCAGAAACCTTATAATACGAACCTTTTGTTAATTATTGATATAAATTTAATACGCGTGTGTGTTGTTGGTGAACACGCGTGATTCCAATTTCGCCTTACCTATTAAAATAAGTGTGTATTTTTAATAAATTGTAATTAAACCCGTAACACAATATAATTAGACACACGTCAGACATGCACATAGTTTCAGCTTAAATGTTCGCTTCGTAAATATTATTATTTTACAAGAACTCATAAGCAACTCAAAACCAATACCAATTATGTCAACTCCATATATTTTGAATAATACACAGCCCGTTACAAGTACACCAACTTTTAAAATTTTCATAGTTTTTCACTGACTGTTATAGCAAGTCAAGTGCCGGCAAACACATGTGTGTGGCAAGCTCTTACAAAATTTATGAATTGTTTAAAAGTGGCTATCCACTAGTGGCTGTGAAGAGTAGCCCGTGTGCTAGCGTCCGAACCGTGTCAGTTCCAGGCTGACATGTTTCCAAACTTCGATTAATATAATTAAACTTAGGAAGTCTATAATGACACAAAGAGAACCAAACGCCAACGAGCGTGGCAAACATGAACATGTTGTTGGGTAATAATACCGATTTCGAATTCACCATTGTGATAAATAATCTAATCAATGCCTCAGCTTTCTTTTGTTGTTCAATTTAACGCAAATACAATTCATACTTTGAACACAATTTTAGGTTATTTTAACAACGTTTTGAGATGCCCGTACAGAAAATTAATATCATATTTTATCAATATATCAATTTTATTTTCAGAATAACAGGTTAGCCTGCACTTACTCCGTTAAACTAAAAACTATTTTAAGATATGGTCGGTATATAATGAATGTAAAGAAAAATACAACATTAATTAATAGATAACTAAGCTAGTAACTTTTTGCTTTAATTAAGATAATTTTGCTCAATTATTATTTTTACATAATCTTGTTATATCTCTACATCTGGTATAAAGAAATTTGCACAATAATTTATGGCCATATTGGGGGGTAAAATGGTACAAATCTTCTAGAAAAAACACAACAGTGAATGGTGCTTCAAACCATTCAATGATCTTCGAGGCAATAGACAAAGAGCCAAACAAACTCCAAGGACTTTTATACTATGTATTGACTGGTATGTACCAAATTTATATTATACTTATTACATTGAGTAAGGACCTTATTCCACAGACAGTAAACGTTGGAAAAGATAGAAGGGGTAATAGCCCTAGTTATTCATAAGAAGCATATTGGGACCTTCGTTTATTGTGAGCCAGCCTGTAATCCCGTTAAACACTCTTTTGTCCACCACAATCGTTTTAAATCCCAGCCTATTTAGTAAACGATGGCAGCTTACGAAGCTTAACGTATTACAAAAAGCATTTTTCAACTGTATTATTGTAAAATGACCTCGCATAACGTCAATTCGTGTCACTTGGAGCTTTTATAAAACAAAGATGGGAATTAATGGGTCTCAATGGAAAGGTCTATTGTGAGCGTCCCGGGGGTGTACCCTTCCATTTGGGGGAATCGGACGTGTGCCAACCAATTAAAGGAGAGCTGCCACGTTACCCGCATATTATGCTCATGACCGTTTACTTCGGGGTTCTTTCAAAACTGGATATGTAACAAACGAAATTGATACGGACTCGGTTTATTAGATTCGTCGCTTTTCTTTCTTTTCCTTTGACAGAGAGGTTATTGTCTTTTGAGTTTGTTCGCCTTGGCGCCTCCTTAACGTTTCGCGGAATTAGAAATGGAAGATCTAATAATGATAGGATATAGGCTTTTCGGGTAAAAGCGATACTTTATCTTATTATCAACGTAAAGAAAATAAAGATCCGATTACTACATGAATAAAGCATAAACAAACCAAATGATATTGGCAGAAGGAAAACAAGCATTGTCAATATTAGGTGAAAATGAACAGTCGAATGTGTATGTAACACAGACAAATTACTTCATGTGAGTGTATATTTTTCTTATGTTTCCTCCATATATTAGTATTCTATGCATTTATTGCTTTAAATGTCAATTCAAAACCCTCCAAAGTTACACTACTAAGAATATACTCCTTTATAGGTATTTCAGAACAATATATCCGTATTATTTACAGAGGCATTATCTGTTCCAGCAGCTCTCATTAATCGACCACTGTATGCGAAATCATGATACCCATTCACCCTTGTGAATGCAGGTTGTTGATCATGATTTCGCGAATGGCGCTGGTTACACATTAATATAATTAGGTACAGTATGAAAGCCAAGCTCATTAAGAGCGTATTGAATGCCAAAATATAACATACAATTCGTTTGAATTCCTTTCATCAGATGGTCAGGTTAATTTTGTATCTTAAGATAGTGCCCCTTGTTGGGCGCCAACCAATCAATTACTGCAATATTGACCAATTCCCTGTATTTTGTTCTTCATTTGTGCCCATTTCCACATCAGTTTTTTTTTCAACCTTGGTTCAGGACTATACTGTAACGATTTCATAATATGACCTGATTCCCAGTGTCTATTTAATCAGAGTATATGGAAGAGAGATTACATACTTTACTGTTTACCATTATAACAGCAGCCACACTTAGCATCCACTTCTAAATTACTCGTGTCCTGGACCAATTTAGTCATCCTTCAAATAAACTCTTAGCTCACATCCTACATCAAACATAATGGCTGCACTTAAACAGTATCAATATAATGTGAATATTGAAACAGTAGTTACCTACGCAATGTTTGGACGCTATATAGTAAACCGCACTGAGCTGCGCTATTCATTAGGATAATTGGAAGTAAAATACATGAAATAAGAGACACTTCTCATATTGCCATAATATTATCGATGCGATACGAATATGTACAAGAATTGATTGAAATCGAATTAGTTTAAAATCAAATATTTATCCTGATGGTCAGGATATTAGGATAAATAAATGAAATTATTGTATTATCATCGGTTATTAATAAGTGTGTAAATTTTGAAAATAATCGGACTTCTGCAAGTTAGTTTAATAAATATTAAAAGATTCGGTTACGTACATCTATACCTCAAAGTAGATAATATACTAAGTTCTATACGTATAAGAATTCTATGTAAACCAGGATACCACGTGAACGGCTAGCAAATACACTGTTCCAATTAAAATAGTATCTTTAGTTCAGGGAAAAATAATGAATAACTTAACTCTTTTAGGTTTAGAACTAAGTGAAGCAATGTATCCAACGTTTTATGTTTGAAGATCGAAGTATAAAATGTGATTCAGCAGTAGCTCGGGTATTCCAGGCACGTCCTATACGTAGGCTTCGACGATGCCGTCTGTCGAATTGCATGTCGGCGGACATTGCTTTAAATAAAACCTAAAAATGTACTCTACGTCAAATTCAATAAAAATTGTTAGATAAAAGTCATTATAGGTATACCGCATACGTTCGAGATTAATAAAAAAAATTTTTTTATTCTATACAAACATTTCACCTTCAACTCTCTATACATAGTGATATAGTCATTTTGATAAATAATAATATCACAAACTCAATAAATTTTAAACGTATGTGCCTCCTATTTACGTAAAAATAGGCACCTTAGAGTAAAATAACAATATGTTATTGTTAACTACAACGAACACAAAAGACAAAGGCTACCTACCAACAGATACCGAATAATCAAGAAGAATCACTTAACGAAGAAATAGTTGATTAAAGGGAAATACAGAGGTATACTGTTGGGAGTTGCAAGGACTAAAACCTTTTATCTCATAATGGATGGCCTTTCAAAAACAAATAGGTTAGTCGATACAACATACGATAGAACCGTCCATGCCTAATGGATCAATGAGATGCCCAGGGGTATATACGAATTTCTTTCAAACAAATTGATTGACAAGCACTCGAGGACGGTGATTTTTGTTCGTTGAAGATATTTGGACTTTGCCATTCAAGCGTCTTCGTCACAACAAGGGTTTAGTGTTTTATTCTTATACCACAAAGGTGGCAAATAAGCATACGGCCCGCCTGATGGTAAGCGGTTACCGGAACCTATGGACGCTTGCAATACCACGGTCCCTCGCGCGTTGCCGACCCTAGAAAGTGTTGAAAGCTCAATTCACGCATGACACGCAAAACATAGAGTTTGAATATAATACACTACTGAAAATCCTTTCTTTTAGTTGGTTTAGAATTTATATCAAGTGTTATATAGTCAGCTGGCCTCAGTCAGACAGGCTAAATAACAAATATGTTATACTTTAAATACATTGCTAGAGATTGTTTTATTAAATATCACCGAATAATTTCGGCATCCTTTCATAAAGGCTTAGTTAACGTCTGTTCTGCTAAACACTTAATTGTGTGGCTTTCTTCCAAGAAATATATTTTCCTTGTGTTTCTTCTGTATTTTAATAATAACTTTTGCCCATATTTTTTCGCCTGAGCAGGATGTTCATTGTTAAAAATATTATTTTTTTTAAATGCAAAATACCTTTTCTTCATAAAACGTGTAAGCTAGATTGCGGCAAAAATTAAGACTATGCGAATTTGTACATTTGGCAAATTTGGCAATAATTTGATGTTATTTTGTCGTATAACTTTTTATATTGTAAGTGATACTGATTGTGACCAGCTCGAAAGCTGTGATTTTCGTTAAATAGAGTACACAAGATGCATTAAAATCCTCAGGCTGTAAAAAAAATATGTTTTTTCTGTTTAGGCCCTAATAAGGCACTTATGAAGTCTAAATTACCACCGGTTGTAATGTCATTATGTCACTAGTAGCCTAAAAAAGATGTGTGTAAGTAACGCACATATTAACGTGTTTCGCCGCCCCGTGAACTAACCATAACTCACCCGGACAAAAAGTCCGGATAAAACACACAATACTACGCTTTTACACTTTTTTACTCGAGAGTCCACATGGCAGTTTTTCATTCACTGCGCTTAATCACCGCCATTCCTAGAAATTGGTAACCAGTGTGGAGTAGTTCTTTGTAGTAATTCCCTTTCTTAAGCGACAATTTTAATATAGTTATTCATGATAGGTCATAGGGTATAAGTAAATAAAGAACAATCGCTCTAAAATAGCTCAAAATAAGAAATCGAAGTTTAGAAAATCAGTAGCGTATTTGTTGTCTGCAAACACCTGATTGTTATCTACAAAAATACCTAATAAAATATTTTAATTATACATATACGAAAAAAAATATTTATGTATCTGTATTATTTGCGAAATTCAACTAATGCGAAAAACATATTGATGCAATAAAAATCACACATGAAAAAATATTACGCTTCGGGCCCCCTATCGGAATGACAGTAAAGCAATATTTACCCTATAAAATCAGATTTATAGCACAACAAAAAAATACATAAAGTTTTCATTATAACGCATGAGGTGTGACATGCAGTTCTTTAGTCACGCGTTCCTTCACAATCTTCAGACGAATTTGGAAACACGCAACACGCTTGAAACTTTACTTTACAGCTACGAGTATACAGCATTTATATAACATTATCGTCGAATATACAAAAACCAGTCATTTTCCAAGTTCAAACACAAACAAATATTTACAAGCGTACACTAAAATAATATTTTTAAATGCTCGTTTTTAGTATAGCCTCGAAAGCGGCTAAATAAATTTAGGCAACACGCAAGAATTTAATAAACATATTACATATTAAAATTAGGGACATTTCACAAATTGCGGCGGCAGGTATCGCAATACACAGAGCTGTAGGCAACTTCTCAAATTTTGCAGATGATTAAATTTATCTAATACCTGAGCTTACGCTATTGTGAATGTCGTCTAATCAACGCAAATGTTGCGTCAAAGGCCGTAAACAAACAAAAACACGCGATATCATATTTAGAGAATCAATTTGGTTGAAAGGCACGCTGAAGGTATTTATTACACACGGAGGTAAAACTGGAGTATAAACTTGATAGCTCAGGAATTAAATGGACGGATTGGTACGATGTGAGTGTTGCCTGTATTAGCGTTTCGACTGATATTGAAACAGATCTTTGAAGCTAGTAAAGTGTACCCTATATTAAATGGTTTACAGAGTTAGTTAGATTAACAAATTTTAATAAAAAGACATGTTGAATTTTGTTCCTTAACTAAAATATTGAATACGTTAAAAAATTCCAATCAAAATCAAGTTATGTACGTATACATTTCTTATTTTATACTTTAAATATTTTTTTAAATGCATCGTTCTAAAAAACACTGTATTTTGCAATTCGTTAAACACGACTCAATGAGTAGAACAACATTTGGTCCATCGGAAGTCCGTAAGGCAACATCGGTCGGCAGTTTCTGGGCCCATTCCATTTATGGCCAGCCGTAATAGTCACTACGACGAGAAAAAAGTACGAATCGAGTTAGAATGAATCGTAATAGGGGATCGCATTGTTTCATTAAAAACCGTGCTATTGGACGGTAGTCCGACGCGGAGTTTTTGGGGAAAATGTTTTTGGCGATCGGAAAAAGGCGACATTTTATACGAAAATATTTTGTAGGTAGGTATGAAATGTAGACAGTAGATATGAAAGTGTAGTCATACTAAATTGCCATCTTTAAAATTGGTTCTAAAATTTGTGACAAAGATCTTTTTAAAACGTAATGGTTCAATGCGACATACTTTAAACCTTTAATGACACCCATAAAATTATCCTCTTTTTAATCCGATTTCGATGATCATTCAGAAATATTAAATGCCGCATTTGCCGTTAAGAATTAAAACTCTATTTCCTCAAATGCAAATTATTTAAATATTCCCTGTTCCCAACCTTAAAGTCGGAAACATCACAAAATTCTATTATTAGTCGTTCAGTAACGCCTGTATTACTGAATATCCGAACGACACGTTCGAAAACCAAAAAAAACGCTCACGATTTCCTAGTTGAATCGGCGTTCGGCGGACTGGTTGGCATCTATTGACCAGCCGTTCGTTTTTATGCCCGGTCGTAAAGGCCCGCATAGATTGGTAAAATCAACGGGAAAAGCTGAAGTATAACATATGTTAATTTGATTGACTGTAAGAGGTTTAAGGGCGGGAATTAACTAAGAAACGACTATGCGATTTTGGAACAGGGTATCTTTTGTTTTGATTTGCTTTTGCGTAGTGTTTGTTTAAAATTATTAGTATTAGTTGTTGTAGTTAAGTTGAACAGTTTTAGTTATCAGTATCTCATTATATTTTCAATCCACATCAAAGATTAAACATTTTTTTTTTATTTATAAAAATAGTTTTAAAAAGTTTGGTTTACAAATTAGTCAAAATGAAACCAAAAGAATAAGTTCTACACCGAAAGCCTACACCATTATGAGCTTGACAAATAAAAGTAAATGTAGATGACATTTGGTAAGTCCGAGATTTAAATTGCCTATTAGATTGGCCCATTCAAAGGACAATAAACCGTAATGGTTACCCGATTTAGGTCACTTTTACCCTTTTTATAAGCCCCTCTCCAATTCTCCTCTACACGACTTCTCAATATTATGTCCCACTTCGTATTTGTAATTGATAGAGTTATGAATGGATTGCGGTTTGGCAGTAAATTTTATACATTTCTATTAACATTTATGTGTAATATACAGATTAAATAGACACGAAGGAGGACAAAAACATAGGGGCAACTATGAGAAATAACAAGAATTCAGTGATGTGGTTGTGTCTACTTGTAGTCAGCGAGCATTCACAATGAGATTTTTGAGTGCGGGCAAACGAATAAGGAGAGATTTAGATAAGAGTGAAGTGACTGAATTCTCTTTTGTCTTCCTCGAAATCGACAAACGAATAAAATGCATGACTTCCCGGCCCTGAACGGCTAGGTGGCGGTATGAAAATACTTAAATGCCAGGAGTTTATTTCATATGACAACGTGGGAACTGTAACTGTTGGCGACAGCAAGTACTATTTTGAATTACATTGATTTTATATTCAAATTAAAAATCGGGACTTGTTTTAATTTATTTCGCCGAAAACTAGATGGAAATTGCTAAGTGAGTTCAATAAATTGTGTGCTGGAGAAAAGTAATTTTTCTACACAACTTTCAAAAGGAAATTGACTTTTTGTGGATGGAAGTACCTGTGTTAAATGACAAAATACGAATTAGTTCCAAAACAGGGTATAACATTTGATCATATTACTATGATTTCATTCTCCAATCAAAATAACTTCAGAAAGGCTATTCACATAAATGGCAGCGATAAAAATAGTGATACCTATACGTCTATAGAATTTTACATCTTTGCCAAATTACCAAAATAATAGGCTGAAATTACATAGCATATCTTCATAATAACCCGATAATATCGTCTCGTGTAATCATAGCGATGAACATAAAACTGAGATAGCCACATTGAGTATTCATAGAATAATACTTATAATAATAATAATAATAACGTCGGACATTATCACACAACGTCATCTGGCCCCAAACTAAGCGAAGCTTGTACTATGGGAACCATCAGGTAAAAATTCATTTTTTAATTTGTAAAAAAATTCTAATGTTTATCACAAACACTCCGGCGGGCATCGAACCCGCGACCTCTAGCGTAGCAGTCAGATATACTAACCACTATATTTAACTAGACCAACGGTCTCGTCAAACACTATTGCAAAATAATTCATTTCGTATTCGACTCACAGTTCACAAATGTACGGTTGTTACAGATTATTTAACAACCATTGCCCATTTCGTATGGCAACTGAGGCATTGTGGACGAAGAAAAAGGAAATGGAACGTGTAAAGGAAAACAAACGATTACTTTGACTATTGGGAATTGGAGCAGTCTAGTTGGCTGAGCGGTGTAGACTAGAATTGAAAATGTCAAGTAAACACAATTTATTTCGGACAGTTTAACACACAAGACTATTTTCTTTCATTTCAAAAAGCTCGCATGCCTTGCCAAGATACCCTGACGAAATGTTCCAGTGATATTTCGAGATATTTGGCGCTAGTTACAAAGAACTAATATCTGAAATTCAATTCACGTACCGCGTACGATCCTATTCGCCCCATATTTTCAGTATTAAAAGGATATATAGGGTACAGTCTTACCCTAAAATCTATGCGTAGATATCGAAAAAATAACCTTCGGTGTAAGATTCAATACGTTTTTATCTATACAATGATGGAAGGTACTTACCGCTTTTTGATAAAAAAGTACTTATCCATGACTGCCACACATAATATTTGATATGGCTCAAAAAACTATATTCAATAAAACAAATGCTAAGCACACACAACAAGGACAATGTTACTCAACGGAACCACAGAACTCTTCCTACGATCCTTCTAATGAGCATTAGGCGGTACATACATCAGGGAGTACGCGAAAGACATGGGGGAGTCAATAGACGATCTGCAGACAATTAGACCGTCATTTGTACGCGGAAAAGCAGGGTTGCTACAATCAGGAGAGCCAAGTTAAATGATTCCCTAAATTTTTTAATACTTTCAACATTGAAATATTTTATTAGTAACTACTAAAAACATTTTTGGTACGCTAAACTATGATACAATTTTGCCTGTGTTACACAGGGATAGTGTAACTCTTCAACACTGAAAGAAATTAAGAAAATCGGTTCATAGAATATTATAAAATGTTACCTTTTCATAATAATATAATTTTATTATCATTAATTTAAAGATCTTATACCGTAAATTTTCCTTTTTTAACTCAGAAAGCCCGGAATTACATACAATTTAATTATGCATCATGGACATACGTACTGGCTTTTCAAATTAAAGCTATTTTATACTCGGACATTATACACCATCCGACACAAAACTAAGCAAAGCTTGCATTATGGGTATCAATAGCTAAAAGAATACATAAATATACTTTTTGTAAATACCTACATTTCTTATAGATACCATACACCCAGGCGCCAGGCAAACATGTTTTTCACATTAATATTTACCCCAGCGGGAATCGAACCCGCGACCATTAGCGTAGAAGTAAGGCATACTAGCCACTACACCAGCGGTCTCGACAAGTCTTAATATTTTTATGATCTGGATGAGAAAAGCATTCCGGTTGTATGAGGCCGGGCTAGGTGAGGACGTAGGAATGTAAACATGGATTGGTTGTATTAATTGTTTGAAAGGTAGGCAGGCCAATTGAAAAAGTTGGCAAAGTTTCGTAGATCTAATACGTTGCTTTATCATCAGACGAAGCATATAAGTAGCAAACAAAGTTAAAGAGAGGTAGGGCGATTTGGTATTTCCCGTGGGTTATCCCATTTAAATTGGAGCCGCCCGACGGGGACTGTACCTCCGCCTTACAAAAGAACGCAGTGAAATAACACTATTTGTGTAGTGTTGTGTTTCTGCGGTAAGTAAGGTTGCCAGTGCTCCACGAGGATACGCTGGGCTAGTAGTAGTGCTGCGAGCACAGTGAGTCCTCATCAACAACATGGTTGGCACCCCGTTAGTGATACCCCTGGTATTGCTAGCGGCTATAGGCTACGGTGATTGCTTACCATCAGGTGGGCCGTATGTTTGTGTGCCACCTTAGTGGTATATAAAAAAAAGTTTGCTGCTCGCTTGGTTTATATGAGCGGAGTCCATTAACAAATATAATTCCAAAATGGTTATGTTTAATTTATTAAAGCTCTTTAGTGTCGTTTTAACGTCTATTTATTTATTCACTTATATACTAATATATTATACATAAAAATACGAATAATCTGCATTTAAAACTAAAGCTTCAATCACTCAAACACGTAGCTCTTTCACAGACTCTGTGATTTCTCAAAGCTCTTTCACTTTTATTTATCGCGCTTAGCACCTGCACTAGCCTACGACCCCGGTTGAATTCCAGCGCTAAAATGAACTCTAAAGTGAGTTTACCTGTAAGTAATTCCTGTTATTATTGCATGAAAGCGTGGCGCACACACTGTAATCTAGTCTCGCGGAGCACTCAACAAAATTATATGCACGTTGAGTATTAAACGTTTTGATTTACATATGAATAAACATATAAAGTTGTAGATATTTTATTTGTATAACGCTTTTTGATTTATTCTTATTACAAAGCAGACAGGGCTCATGTCGTGTGTACGTATGTGTATTTTTTTATTGCTATTGATGAATATTTCAACATATGCGGTGTCTCAATCTTTTTTTGGTGTGATATATTTAAATGTGTCATTTTCATTCCAATTTATTTGTTTATCAATAAAATTGAATTTATTAAAATTACTGTATGCTGTGGATTTTGTTCAGTAATAAATTACGGCATAAAAACACCGATAATTATAGTTCCGCTAAAGTCTAGTAGTAGTCATTTGGAAATCTAAGAGCCTTTAGAGGGAGAGGAAATGATCGTCCAGATTTTAGAGTTCAATTTACAACAACCTATAAAAAAATCGATAAATGTTTTACATTCTTCAACTTTTCTATACTTGCATTTATAGGTTACGTACTGTTAAAAGAAAACACCCCGATCGTTAATGGAAAATAGACCGACACCCCGCCTTGTAGACTTAGTAAGCACACAAAGAAAAGCTCCATGATTGGCCAGAATTGGATACGACAAGCGTAAAGGCTCGATACATCAGAAGGTTGACTTACGTACTATGAAGTAAATAAACGTACAGTCGAAGCATCGAATCTTGAACATATTTGTATAAGTGGAGATACATTAATCCTCAACAGACATTATTAATGGTTTGATTATAAATATTTCAATGATTTATTTTAGTTTGGTAAAATACTATTTTACTATATTAAATTTAATAATTGTTTAATGCATCGGTTTCAATTAAATTAACACCGAATCTTTCAAGTTTTCTGGACAAATAATATAACTGATTGAATCGTATTGAAAAAAACTACTAAAAAAAAGTGGATTTTTGTAAAAAGAGTGGGTCTCTCGATCATATATGATCGATTATAAACAATGCCCAAAATATAACTGTTCTTGTCTGTTACAGCCTACATACTATAGCTGTAGTATAGGAAGATGGATTAAAAAAAAGCTGACGATTTGACGCATTAACTGCACTCGGGTCTAATGAGCTGGGAAACATTTGAATACGACCGTTGCCAATTCATAAACGCATAAGAACATTGAACTCGATATTAGGAATTTTGCTTTTGATGTTAGAAATTATTTTCTGGGTCAATGACCTAAAAAAGTTGATAGCAGTTCGAGGTATAACGACCGATGCCGACAATTATATTGATTAATGAAGGAATAAGGGTGAGAGTAATAATTATGTAGTAGGTATTTTTATTGACAGGTACGAACTGTGCGTTACTTTAAACAAACTGGTAATGCTTCATGGAGTTCAGATGTCAGTCGCTTTTTTTATATCTCTAAAGTGGCAAACAAGCATACGGCCCGCCTGATGGCAAGCAGTTGTCGTAGCCTATGGACGCTTGCTATGACGACACCAGGGGTACCTATCACTCGCGCTTTGCCAAACCTCGGTGATTATGTTAAGGGTGATAATGTTGTAGTGAATGGTGAACATAGCTGTTTTAAGAATAAACATATTTATATCATGATGATGATATGATTTGTTCCGCATTGGCCCCACATTTTCGTCCCACATTCCAAAAAAATCCTTGTTTGCCCCATGTTGAATCATGCATTTTCATATATTCACAATAAATTTTAATCGTTTTTCAGAAGAGCTAAAACATTTTTATTGTTTTGTTTTTGTGAATTTTAAAAATGGAAGAATCACCTAAACGGTATAATATTATTTCGAATAATTTCGTCCAACGCAATTTTTCGACAAACTTTCATTCGATCTTTATCATATGTTTCCTTGGAAATCGATCACAGAACTTTCCGCCGACCATATACATAGTCACGCCACCACCGTAAGGCATGTCTTAATAAAATATTTGTCATAGTAGGCCATCTACAGTATTATTATGCCGAAGTGCTGAAGACATTAAACTGAAGTGGGCTGTTTTCAGAGAAAGCTTTTTAAAGGCACCATCGTAATGTTTCAGCTTTTTCATAACCGTTCAGAAAGAGGAAGTAAGCTGAAAATTAATATACCGACTTTAAGAAAATAATGGCAGCAATTCACGGTAAGTCTACCGCATTTTATATCACTTAAGACATTGTTGTAATTTGCATTATAACTGGGCCATGGTATACTATTCAAACAGTGCGCAATAAATTCACATAAATAGGCTCATCATTAGTATAACAATATATAAAAGGCTTTTTTGTTCAACAATTTACCAAATTACCAAATAAATAGTTCAAATTTTTTATATAATTGAGATAAATTAATTTAAAAGTAAAAAGTAAAAGATTTTACTATGTATATAATTACATAGTAAAAGTAGTAAAATCTATGCCAAAAATTGTGAATGTGCACCAAAGTGGGTATTATCGTAAATATTGGATAATCTACTAGCCTGTATTCTTCTCTCTCAAATCTTCGCATATGTTGAAATACATTTTGAAATTGACATTCACATATTTAACTCAATACTAGATTAGATACTAATGTAAGTAAGTAAATAGTAAATCTAAGATACCAATGTTTCTTGAAGTTAAATAAAATATACTAATGTCATATCAATTTCAACATACGCTAGTTTGTATCCTATAATATTATGTAGGTACGTTAGTAGCAATGTTGAAATGCTCATTATAATAAAGCTACATTCAGCGTTACATTGACATATCAAACTATTTATAAAGTCAACACAGAGCCTACGAAGAACATTTCCTTATTCTGAATTAATCAAGGAAACAATTATCCAGCTCCGTATATTGTCTTTGGAGGTTCCTCTCTTTTATTTTATTTTCTCCTCCTTTTGCGTTCTGGAACGTTAAAAATACATTTTGTAACTCGGCAAGTAATTTTCATTTAGTATTTTTATCGTCAAATGTTTTATCCGTGTGCAAAGTAATATAAAAATTCTAGACTTATAGTCTAATGCTTAACTTCTACTACTATTCAAGTACTTATTCTTTTAAACTATGACCGAAAGTTCAAATTCGTATAACTTTATAAAAATATACACCATTTACAAATTTGATACGAAGAGAACCGCAACTAGTGACGTCATCTGTTGATACTTTCGCCGCTAAAACCAAATAGCAACAGGCCGCACGAAATAAATTCCTTTCGAAAAGACTTTAACAAATTGTCACAACGTTTTAAGATCACGGCGTTACATTCCAGTACATTTGTTCGGGTCGTCTTAAAGAAACCCTTTTGTTTTGTGACAATAGGAACGCGGCACAGAGGCAGATTGACAAATTAAAATTTCAAAGCAACTACCGTAATGCTTTTGTAGAATGTAACCGCTGGATTGTTAATTCCTTTATTGTACTGTACGCTCCTTGATTTCACTAGTCTGGATACACTTGTGGAATCTTTATTCTTGTCATTCTTCAATAATGTAGTAGAACTGCTATCAAAAAACTGATATGAACGTAAAAGTATTTCTATCTTAGGCAATTCTCTTTCTCTCCCTCTCTCTCTATCTCTCTCTGTATACTATAATATTATTAAACATGCTTTTAGAATATGCAATAACAATTAACAATAACCATTTGAACTTTATTCTTAGCGAGCAAATATTATGGCCTGTTGAATTTGTCCCAAACCGTCCAGCTTCGGAACAGCAATAAAATGTATCTGGTGCGCTCGAACAACTGCTTCCATCAGCTTAATGCAACTTCAAACTGTATGAAATCGACGGTAGCATGGGCTAATGCAAACTCCACACAAGTTGAAGCTTCGTTTAGTATGCGCCAATGAATCAATTAGCATGGCTAGTGATGATGCACGTGCACGTTAATAGATTTATCGATCATCATTGATTTTATAAGGAGAGTGACCGAGAGGGAACACATATTCAACCAAGTTTGCGTTGTTTAAACAGCTCAATAATAAATGAAAGCGAAAATTTGTTTTGAGAATGACCGTCTCGTATGGTATTGCTAATAATTACCGACAACGAAAGCTTTACGCATGCAAAACACAATTCTCGATATCGATGAAAATAATATTTAAACATCTCTAAACTAATGGACCGTTCCATTGCTATTCTATGACGTCAAGTTGATTTAGACTGAAATATCTACATTCAAGATCGGAGAGCGGGTCATTCATTATGTACGATAGCTAAGCTAAAATGTAGAAATGAAGACAGACAGTAAGCCTATAGTAGGTTTACTGTCTTTCTTCATAATATCTTCCTCATAATAGCTTCCCAGCTGTTTGCCATCAAAACTACATCGTCATTTAATCGTGTCCGTAACAAAATAGCGTAACCTATTCTCATTAATACATAGATGCAATTTATTTGTTAATTTGCAGCATGCTTTTGTAAGATAGGGCATCTTGAAACAATATACGGAGCAGAGCACACATTATATCTAGCACAAGTTATTACGGGCGAGCCGATAAAATATACCTATGTTCCCGTGTGCCGCGGTTTTACCTGGTTTCCTATCACGAAGTTATTGACCGCTTCCCTCATAAACAGTTCGAACAATTTCCCGCACATAGTTTGCGTTAACTCAGCACCATATTTGATGAGTGCTTCTAGGTCAAACTTCTGTCGGCTTTCGTACTATGTCTACTTCTGGTGTAATACTATAGGTATAATACATTAAATTTGAAGGACCTTTAGAATCTCTTTGGGACCTAAATTTTACTATGTAGATCATCACTTTAGGAGATGTTCCTCACGTTGCAAACGATAAAACTGCGTCCCTTTTCGACTGTGCAACGCAATTTTGTTAATTCTCTTTATTATACCGAAATTACATATAGTTAAAAATCTGTTAAAAAATATTTTGAGAGGTTTTGGTTAAATCTTTCTATTAATAAGTGGGTACGAATGACTAGAATCTTCAATCTTTAGAGTTACCAGATACCGTAATCGAAATGTACACGTTATTTAAAGTTAGCCATTCAAACTACCTACTCGTACTTATATAAAGTATAGTTAAACAGAATGTGTTAATATCCCAATATGTAATTTATATAATATATCCGTTGTCATACACCTTAAATAGCGGATATCTCCTAAAATCCTAAATGAACTGCCAATGACATGAGCTTACAAACAAGCGTCTGTTGGTGAGTGATCACCGTAACATTTTGATGCGTGTAGTACCAGGGAATCACTAGCGCGCTGACCTTATGTTGTTAGAACACTGTGCTGGCAACATATTAATAGAACTAATATACTAATATACTAATGTCAGCACAGTTGAATCTCAAGAAATTCTGTATACCTTACTTACCTCACTGTACTGTTTACACGTGTAATCATAAAAAAGAACCAACTTATGACACAAAGAACTTATATATACCTTTAGTTAAGCTATTACATAACACTAATGCATATAACGTATCCCTGAACCTCCAAAACAAATTGATCTGTCATTTTGTTATATCGGCGGTTTGAATCTATTATTTTTGTCGTGCGCCCGGATGATCCGTCGCGATGATTGATGGATCGCCCGGTTGGGTAGATTCCATGTCTTCTATTTAAGCGACTGAATTTGTCAGCAACTTAGCCATTAACAGTGTTTACAAATATGTACATAGTATTAACATATATTTAGCTTCACAAGGGTGTATTAGGCATAAAAAACTTACCAGCGCCACTTACCGGATCGAACTATAGCAACGAACCATCCAAAACATCCCATACGTATAAAAAACAATTCAAAAACGGTCAAATTGTTCAGGGTAAAGAATTAAGAAAAACGCGTAACGGAATTTTATACATAAGATATTCAGTAACTATGTTGAACTGCGGTTAAATAGTGTTGTTTGTACACAAATATCAAATTTGATTAAATTAAGGAATATCTAAGAGGAATTCGTGCTGCTTATCGACACTCTCGGGAACTGTTTAGGCACCAAATTGTCAATGGATCAGAGAATGTGCATTACTATTTTCGTTCGAAATGACAACATCACAACAAAACATTAAATAAACTATACATTGCACAGTTCTTTTAAAATAAAAAATATACGTAGTACCTTTTCTAGCAAGTTGCTCGTCATTTTTTTTTAATAACTAAGACTATTTAACACTTGAGCGGCTGCGCAATCCGCAAACATCCCGTCGCCGCGCCGGTGAATGCTTAACACTAATCCGGCAAATAGACAGTCCATTCTTCGTCTTATAAATTGATACGTCAAGGAAGACCCCCAATCTCGGCCCTACATCTATCAGTAAAGGGCTAATGATTGATGGGCTCGATTGACCGCTCGCTCGCCGATTTACTGTTATTCTTCCCTGTTTGATTTCGTGAGTGGTGAGCGGTAATTTTGTCTGTGGTTCTTTTGTGGAGATCATTCTCCAATTATCCTTTGTAAATTACCGATTATGCAATGCCTTTTTCTTTATTTATAATAACTAGCTATACCGAATGATTCGTTGTGGCAAACAAAAAGAAAATTAACTGTTATTTGGAAGCTAGTCAATTACTACACAAAAATACGATTCACAAATTGAAGAGACTAGAACCGAAATAGTACTTAATTATTAATGAACAAGTTTTTTCATATCAAATTTTGTTGAGCTTTTAGTCCTAGCAGCTATAAGCAGATATAATTCTTACACACTTTAACCAAAAAATGGAACCTCTAACACTAAAGCTAAGGGAGTTATATCAATTAGGAAGGACCCTATAAATCGCAACAAGATCCCGCAATCATGGAAAAATCTAAGAATTTAAATCCAATTTCCCACTTGCGATTCGAGCCTAAGGAATCTTACAGTAAAATATATTGCCATTAGCGTTAATTTATTTTAAAATATAACAAGCCGAGAGAATTAACTGGGTGGCCCACAGACCAACCGCGAAATTACAACGAAATGAAATGCAAATTAGCAAAATTTATTATTATCCCGCGGTCAGAAAAAACGAAGTCCCGAGAGGACTCAGGGAAGTGATTAATATGAGCCTTGTAATATTTTATTAGAAATGTCGAAATACTTGACAGTTAGAGTTTTTATACGGAACGGAAAACAAATTATTTAGTAAATGTTTCTTCGTCAAATCCAGTGTTTATGTTATACACAGATACTTGTAAAATATTCGAGTCAAACATTCGAAAGATAGATCAATCAAGATATTATGCATGTAACTATCATAACATAACGTAACATAAGGATAGATTAATATTAAAAACATATAAAAATAGTATAATATTTTATAATGTGACACACATTTTTCAGTAGGTAACTGATGATTAAAATAATAAAAACCAATATACTATAAATATTACAAATAATTTATGTGTCAAAACTACGCACAATTTCAACCTCTCTTAGTATAAGAATTATATCACATAAGGCGCAATACAATTGTAAGTATGTCTCCTAAATAAAATATAATATGAGCATAAAAAGCACAATTGAATACGCATCACAAAGTATCATTTGGTCCGTTGGAGCGTGCGGTCCATAAAACATTGAAAAATTGCGTCCAAAAAAATCGAAAAGGCCCGCTCTCATCTAAATATCTACAAAATTCGACGGTCCTACCGTTATTGTATTGTTATGAATTGGAAGCCCCCAATCTGAGGTTTGTTATATTTGGATCGCGTTTATTCACGCTGCAAGTATTTTTGTATCTCACGTGTCAATGAACCACGTTGTTTATTTTAGAAAATTGAACCATTTAGAAACTCCTGCAAAACACAAACATTGCGAGCTTATTCTCGTGAAAATCACACGTAACGATTTCGTGTTCTAAATAGATTATTCATCCCCATCTCACCTTAAATACCGAGTTACATACGATACTGTACTTAGGACGTCAGTGAACGTGAACATTATTATACAAAACCATCTCTTGATGATTATATTAATCCCATATCAACGCCCCGACTTGTTAGACCCCAACTCGGTTATTTTCGTATAGTTACCCGGGCTCGTGGCAGACAGAACTTATCAAGCGGACACCTCGTGTATATTAATAGATGCAATCAACACTGATTACATATACAGAGCTATCACTAAGTGAACATGAAATATAGTATACATAATCCACTAGCTCACCAACTTACCTATAAAATATTTTGTGATGTAATATTTTCACCAGATTCCGGAACGTTTCTATATCTTATATATACAATTCTCGTGACGCGGTGTTTGTAATTAATTAATTAATTTATTTACTTTATTGGCACACCTACATTTTATAAGCTATTAATTACAATTTCTTTGTATTATATAGGATACTTGCTACTGTCTGAACTCCTCCGAAACAACTATTATTCATATCACTAAATAAAAAAAAAATGAAATCGGTTTAGTTTCGGAGCATATAGACATTTATCAAATATTTTGTTCACCCGTGCGAAGGCGGGGCGGGCTGCTAGTCTATCTATACCTATACATTACAATAAAATTGTTCTCGGCTTCAAGTCCCGAAAGGATATTTTTTTGTGATTATTCCACGCGGACGAAGATGCAGTATTTTTGCAGACGCTGGGAATCGCATTGTATCGCTAAGAATGTGGCGTTGTTTACGCAAAGGAGTACGGCATGGAATTCTTTAAGAAGGATCTGGAGAGATATCTGCAGGGTCCGTAAGACTTACTGATGTCGCAAGGGTCTATCAATAGGATACAGTAACTGCTGGCCGTCAGAACAATTTGTTACGTTAGTGGTTTAAAATGGACAGATAAAATAATTTTGACATATGAAAACCTGCTGAATGAATGTCTCGCGGTACCGTGCCAAGAAAGTTGTCACGTTGGATAGCAATACTGATTCTTTGAGCGAGATATGTTAAATGCCGGTTAGATAGTAATATAGAATATTAGCTTTCTAGCTATACTATTCGAAAGTTAGGAGTTCACTGCGGAGTTCCCAAATTAATTGCTACTAAGTACTAAAATTAATATCAAAATTAAGCATAAAGTTAGACGTAAAAGCTGTAAAGGTATTACGTAGAGGACCTTAAATCGCTGAAAAAAACATCAAAAAGATCCTGAAAAATTATAGCCCGTAAAGTAATATTACGTTACGTAGGCTTAAGTACTTTCGTGATATAGGCTCGTAATAATTTGAGGCTGCTTTGAACCGCTTTCCTCAATGTAAAATAGATAATTTTCTAGCTCAAACATGAGTCTTTAAGCAAGAAAAGTCAGGTATTTTAATTAGCGCTGCCATTAGCGCAGTACTTTTTGAATAGCATTAAAACTATTACTCTTCTTAAAAGGTGCTCTTTGACATAAAGTGGCCAGCACACTCAACTATCATAATTTGTGAACTAATGCAAAACAGGAGTACGATGTTAGTCAATTTAGTGTCACATGTTTCACATGTAGCCTTAGCAAGTACAGCTTTTGACTACTTATTCTTATCGCTTTTGGACGATGTCTGTAGGTATGGAAAATTGAACAACGAAACGGCGGCGAAAAGTGGAACTAAAAATCGTATGAAAATTTTGCAAATGTATATTCTTGTTTTGAAATTGTTCTAGCACACTGATAAAATCGTTTTTACATAATATAGTACACGTTCTCACAGGCTGTTATTTTATTCAGTAGATTTGTATACTTGATAGAAGATAGCTGTTAAGTATTTTTTTTATTTTCATTAGTAATATAGTAATTTTAGATAAATATAACATTTTATATATACGACAAATTAACAGTAAGATTGCGTTTTAATTTGACTCTATAAATGTATTTCACTAAGTTAAGCTGCATCTAAAAACTTATCGACATGATACATTATTTTTATAGTAGGTACAAATTTGTCAAGCAAGAATTCACCTGATGGCCAACCACTTAGGTTAGCAGGGCCTATAAGTATTTCCAAAAGCATGTGAGTCACACATTCGCTATCAACCTTGTGTTGAGATGATAAGAAATGTGCTGATCCTGCATGCTATGGTGATAAGGAAAAACAAATGAAGAGCCATTTGGCAAATTGTTCAGCAGATCTGCTCAAAGTTTAAAACGTCAATAAAATGATTATATCTTTTTTTTTATATTAATGGGGTTTTTTAAATTTTGTGAGCTCCGATTGGCTTCTATCCTAGACAGATCGATCGAGAATCCAAAACTCTTTTTCGACCAAAGAGGCGTTTCATTTGTTTTTCTTTTCCACCGTCGCATGGTTCTTTACCCATACACATATTTGGCCGCGATCTTCAAGGTACAACCTTAGTCGTGCTTTGGTTTCAAACGGGTTATCGTATAGTGTCTTAACTCTACTTCACCCTTAAAGGAGAGTTAGGACACAAAAGGATATACTCTGAAAACCTTATCGTAGAAATACAACGCTACACAACATCCTTGTTATTTTGCTGTAAGACTTCGAATAACTTAGTGATAAAAAAATACACGGTGGAAATACACAACGCAGCTTCAAGTATTATACCTACTAAGTTTTATTCACCATAGAGATACCAGATAAATGATCCTCGGGTCCATGATAACACCGTATAATATGAAAATGCTCTCTCCCTGGGAGTTATTTTGGCTTTTATTTGCATAATAACGCATATTATGGGCCATGGTGTCTCGGATGACATAATCACAGTGTAATAAAGCTTTATACGTATGTATAGGTGTGGGTAAAATAATATAATGGCTCCTTTGAGCATTCGAATGGGGCATAAAGATTTTATATTCAGACTCAGACAGTGAAGATAGTAGTTAATCTTATTAAGCAAATTTTGATCTCTATCCAAAGATAATTAAATCAGTTTGAAATACATTTCATCCAAAGAACTTTCTCATAATTTAGCTTCGAAATAATAAGAGGTTTTTTATTTAATAGTACGTTGATATAATATTTGTTATTTAACACATTATTTTTATTATTATGTTATTAAATACCACTAACGTAACTAAGTATGTCTGTCTTTTTTGTGGTCTGTCAATCACACAGGCATTAAAAACATAAATCGTTTAAACGTAATTAATTTATCATTTGTATATCTTTAGCTACCAAATGAAATGAGCACACAAATTGTCATGATCGGGATTTAAATTTCAATTATTTAAACAATTTCACATTTGGCTGGTGGTGTAGCGCAATTGTGAACCGCAAAACCGACTGTCGAACGATCCCGTGACGTCATCATGTGTAATTACATTCAGGTGTAGGGTCGTTAAGGAAATCAACTTGTTTAAAGCGACGAGGTTTGATTTTGAGGGCTTAGAGAGCTTAACATGTATTTAATGCGTGGGAAACTGTGGCAAACCTATGCGTAGGTTTGCCAAGGTGGAAGGAGTTTGCATCTACAATACGTTCTGTATTATATTATGTATTGCTTAATAATGTGCCTATTATAAATATTTGTTTAGATTATTTATTTATTTATATTTATTTAAAACTTCATGCACAATTTAAGTACAATGGTAGACAGGTGACAGTAGAAGCATAGGAGCATGTGTGCTTAATTAAAAACTAGAAAAACAGAAATTAACTAATTTTACATACAACAAAAAGAAACATACCATAAATACATATATAATAATAAATAAATAATATATATAATTATATACATATATACTATATATAATTATATATATATAAATAATTTTATATTATAATGTAGGTATGTTTATTGTAATATTTAAACCTACGCACACTATGCCTGTTAACCTTTTAATTTCTCCTCTCGCGGGTCTGCTGGAAGATATTTCTTTTGAAGTAAGCAGTGCCCTTGTACTGTCTATTTCCTTCTTGTAATTTTGTTGTTTTTAATTGTTGTGTGTACATAAATTATTAAATGAATAAAATAATTTGATATTAATAAGTTAAATATAAACGAATTATAAAGACGTGTAATAACAAAATTCCAAGACTTTTTTAGTTGTCATATAATTTTTTTTTTTTTTTCTGTAACTAGATTTGTCCGTAGAAATAAGATAACACGTAACCTTATAGTAAAACATAAGTAGCCTTTTTTACTCGAGGATAATAAAGTACTTAAATGTCTATGTATATACATATGTGCTACAGAAAACATATGACAGTATCGTAATCAAAAACAAACGATAGCAGTAGCAAAAAAACTTATAAGCCAAAAAAAACATTTTCAACGAATAGTAGCTACACACGTTTTTGTTCCGTGAGTAGCCCATTGCATTAAGTATGGCGAGAGAAGCCACTTGAACGAGGCAATCTATAAACAAAGCAAGTGTATCTCAAAGTGCCCCATTTCACGGAGTAACACACAAAACAGTGTAACAAAGGTGGTCGCCTCACAGGAGGTAAGGCTAATAACTCGTGCCCGTGTTCACGGCCCGTATAATTATTTATGTCGCGGTGTCCCCAGGTTACTAAACATGTGGGATTGTCGCAAATTACCCGCTAGTGGATGGTAAAATTTGAATGACTTGTATGCCTGATGAGTGAAGTTTTAGGGTCGGCAACGCGCGAGTGATATCTCTGGTGTTGCAAGCGTCCATAGGGTACGGTAGCCGCTTACCATCTGGCGGACCGTATGCTTGTTTGCCACCTTAGTGGTATATAAAAAAAAAGTATACTTAACTGATGGTTTCTCGTTATCTAATTAGTAAGACTCTAACACTGACAGCTTGCTAGGCAAAGCTCAGCCTAAGCCGTTGGCACTGAAGTGGGCAAGTACCTTAGTGCATACGTTTGCTGGCTTGTGTTGTTTTAGCCCACGCCCATTGTCATAACTGTACACGGCGATCCTAAACAGAACAGAGTGGTTACAGACCATCTGTTACACACTGAATATGTTTAAACGAAAAAAAACAATGCTGATCTACGACGGCGCGTACGTATTTCTTTTCATAAGGTTCTTATCACGCAAGCCTTTATTTATTTAACGACGAACAAGGAAGATTAGGGAAAAATGGTACAAGAGCGTGACTTCGTCTTGACTTGAGCGTACAGTACAAACGGTCGCGAAATGAATTCTGATAAGTAGTGATCCAGCTGCCTAAAGAATGTTTACTCCTAATAGGCTCGCTTACATTGTAGTGCTTACTGTGATTGTTAGCGACGCAAATACTTTTTGGAATTCATTAGTTTATATTCAAATACAAAATTATTCGTGATTTTTTTTTGACATACTTTTAGTTTTTTACTGACATTATTTTTCCTGTCGTCGAAGTGAGAGTGATATATTGTGCGCTGTAAAATATCCGCTTTCCTTCGTACCCCGTAGTCGTCGTTACTCATTACCAATTTCAACCTTTTCAGTGATACTATAGTAACATAGCATTGTGCACTTAACGTACAACTCCTTTAATACTGTCAGTGCGACGGTTTCCAAGCTCAAGAAAAATAGATAGGTATTATTTGCATTCATACTCAACGGTATCCACATATCTTATACATAAAAGTGTATTTACAGAAATATATTACTTATGTTCCTTTAAAAGCCAAACCAATTGGCAAGAAATCCTCAAAGAAAAATTGGCACTCGTATAAAACACGCACGGGAATTTCGTTTGATTTGACCGGAAAATTGACCGAAGCACGTAAATGACCGACCGATCCCACGGTAATAACGGTCACCCTATATCTGTGACTTAATAAAAATCCCGTGGAATACGGATTGAAACACGGTGTAGCCCAGGATTTTTTATAGGGGCCGATAGCCGTGAGTAAACTTTTATGGCCAGTTTTTCTCCGCTTTCAATTATTTCGCTTGGATTTTTGTTAGTTTGTTTTATCGTGATATTGTTTTGTTACAACAGTCGGTAGAGTTTAACGCGATAGAAATTGTAGAGTTATAATCTATTTGTTTTGCTCAATAAAGTTTAAAGGTAAATTGTAGTGTATTGAGATGGTTTGGCCCTGTTGAGAAGATACACTTCTTTAGCAAAGAAATATGCATAGATATACGTGAAAGAACGTGAGCAGTACAGAGTGCCCATAAATGAATGAAAATGTGATCATGGAAGTAAAATAATGTTAACGGGCAAATCATTATAGATATCTTCCTACCATGGTATACATACGTGATTACATATGTATACATGTTGATAAGATGTACTCTAACATCTGGATTTTTGAAAGTAATTTAAACATCACATTCAGAGTACATAACATTATATAATATATAACATTGCATCGTTATCAGAACGTAATATCAGGCGCAACATATAATTTTCACAATGTAACTCAATAACCATCACCAATATCCTCAAAAACACATAAAACAAAATTATACCCTCTAAACAGCGGAACAAATTCCTATAAGCGCAGCTTTTTCCCGCATACGCGAAGGGCGGTGTGGAGATGCCGGGAATAATCCAGCCCTTATTCCGCGATGATCCATACGCCTATTAAGGAATGTTGAACTTCTAACGACGATAACGCTCAATCAATCTCAATCCTTGTTAAAATTCCGCAACGTAATTGACTTCTGGTTTGAACGAAATAGGTGTAATGAATGTGTAAAATTTCGATGAATATGTATATTAAAATGTATACCTGTACTCGAGCAAGAGATTATAAATTATTTTAATTTTGATTTAATGTTGAACGTATGAAGAAACAGACCAATAATATACTTTTTTTAATGTCTAGTACCTATATTGACTAAGCATTAGTTTAATCTTATGTGTAATATTTTTTAGGACATATCTACCCTTTTCGGGGCAGTACAAAACATTGAGGGGGTGTACCAACGTTTGGTTTAATTTTATTATCGTTTAATCTACAAACAAGGGACACAGTATCGCCACACAAATTATATTAATTATACCCTTAGGTGGCAAAAAAGCATACGGCCCGCCTGATGGTAAGCGGTTACCGTAGCGTATTGACGCTCGCAACACCAAGGGTAACACTCGCGCGTCGCCAATCCTAAAATATATAAAATAAAATAAAAATGTGTCAATTTTACAAATAACATTTTGCATATCTCTGGACATAGCATTAAGGTATAGTATAACATGTGTTTAGCGTGTGAATTTTACACTCGAAGGGTTAATAACACAAATAGAGAGGAAGGGACAGAGATATGGGCAGAGCTCTTTTCATTTCCTCGTTGAATTCGCATCAACCCCAACAGTATCACCGACCCATCAGTCATCTACGTACGCCAAACGACTTTAAACTTCACTACTAACCACCCGATGCGGTGTTTACAACAGGATACTACAAGATAGTAGATACATTTGCACATTCCACTTTACGACGTCACGGTACACTTAGGACGATGTACTCTGTCGTAAGGAGTGGTGGGAGTCATAAAATACAGTATTTTTCAAAGCCCCGATGCGCTTCAGTCGTAAATACTTGTCGAGCAATGTGCATTAGAACGGGGTTTATACGCGGATATTATTTGCTCAAGGAAGGACATTTGCTTATATATGCAGTGTCAACGGTGTAGTACAGATATGAACAGGTTATATAATATCATAACAGCGTAAGCCGAATTAATACGTTAAGTCTTGTGTAATTATTTGTAAACACTACTTAAATAGAAAATTTGTCAACGTAAGCAAGGCCGCAAATTTATCTGTCAAAGGATCCAGGTACTAGTATTTGTCGAACTCTCTAACAATCAGTTCTTAACAATTAAGATCTTCTAAATTGGACTCAATATTTGCAAAACTAAAGTTAACTTTACGACCATTTAGTCCACGTCAGAAACTGCAAATATATGGTAAGCTTTATGTGATGTGACGTGGCATGGTGCGCACACATTGAATACATTACAATGTGTTTAGTACGATGTTTGACTTGTTCGCCTGAGTGGGGTCTGGCTGAAAATCAACATGTTAAGCCTAGATTTTGATTACGTACTAGTTTGTATAATGGCCTCGTATTTTGACTTCATCATAAATATGAATAGCGCTGTTCAAATCAACAATAATGAATTCACTCCAGTGAATTGAGAGGCCATTCACCGGCACCAGATTATCGCATCCGTGATTTCTTTATCGTGATTAAAATAGGCCTTATGTCAATATGCCAGATATATATAAAATTATCATCTCTAATTTACGATTTGATTTAATTTTAATTATTATTTATTAAAAACATCGCCGTAACATAGTATAATACAGACAGACAGACCACTCTCTCCTTCCTTTCCTTTAAGAACAACAATACTTACGCAGTGCAAATTTTAATCTACATATTTGAACGCTATAAAATGTTTGCGAAGCGGTACCTACGACTATGTGTGCTCCTTCTGTGACAACCCTTAAAACGCCGACACAAGAAGTCTCCCTTTCACGGCGCTCCTTTTCCGAGTTCCATTAACTTTGGCAAGCAGAAGCTGCGGCTAAACTATGCATGTATCATGTTGACATCTCCTTTCATCGCTCACTGGCCAACGTTCACACTAGTTAACATACCGTAAAGGTATGAAAAAACTCAACTCAAAGGCTTAGTTTACATACACTCGAGATACGATCTAAAGGGGCAAGAATTCGATCCCAAAGCTTTTGAGTTCTCAGTTCTACGGACCTACTAAAGTTTTTTTAGACTACTAAGGTGGCATACAAGCCCGTCCGATGATATTCGAGCCCAGCAGCCGCTGTTTCAACCATTATGCCACAACGGCTTAAAATCTATAATGTAAACTTAAACCCTGAATGTGTTGCTAAGCTCAAATCTCGGGAGCGGCTGAACTGATCTCGCTAATTCTTTTTTTAGAATATACCTTGAAGTACGAAGATGAAAATGCCTAAAAACGGGTAGACAAAATATTTTATGTCTTCTCATGCGAAGCCCGGGACTTAACGAAACACATCCTTATCAAAATATAATTCAGCTACAATAAGAGAACGGGGGCTAAAATTACAATATGCTTTATTAACATTACAAAGAGTCCTTTAGTCTCGGGTCATTCCGCAACCCTATCGTCCATTAGTTAGTGGCAGGTTAATAAGGTTCTTTGTTGTCGCGGTGCTTTCACAATTTCTCCTTCAATGCACCTTATCTCCCTCCGTGTTTGTTTACACTCCACTATAAAAGGGCCTTGAGTTACTCGTCAATTTATATGAACAGAAATTACAAGATATATTTTTCCATCAGGGTTAATTCCGTTTAAAATAACTAAGAACCATTGTTCTGCAAGACCTCAACACTTTTCATAAAGAGCTTTGCATATAAATTACTTTACCATATTAAAATGCAAGCATCAAGCTCCTACGTTCAAAACGCTAGTAAACCTACTTTCAACAAACGATTCGCAATTATTAATTACTATGCAAAAAGAAAAAAATAACCAATAGAATACCTCCATCCTAACATAAATTGTAAACCGTATGTTAACGAATAAAGAGTCAGGGATAATTTCTTTTTAATGTTTTACGCTGTTTTTCAGGTTGTTTACGGGTATGTTTTATTCATTCAAATAATTTTATCTAAGCTGATGATTCTGCACTTATTTTCATTCGCTATAATTTTCCAACAGTCAATTTTATTTACGAAAGCTAAAGCCCTAACCTCAGAATATTCAAGGCTCCTTTAACTGTGAAGACACAAAATAATGCACCACAAAGCTTCGTTTAAAAATCCCATTTCTCGCGATAGATATTAATCCGGCCCCAATAATCGCGTCTGATAAGAGATTTTCTTTCTATCCGCCGTAATGGGAAGTTTCTGCATCGGTGAGTGTTTCTATTTAAGTTTAATATCATTTTGCCGCGGAGCGCCACCCGTTCGGATCCCACGTGACTCGTGCTATTGTTTAGGATTTAATTCTTTGCCGCGACTATCCTATGTGAAATATTCAATTTATTCAATTGGGGGATTAGTGTTTAGATTTGGCTACGAGATGAGACGGTGTTCGTTTGATAACTTTTACAGTGCAGGTACTGCCCTCGACATCTCGATAGATTAGCTATCCAGGTTCTTACGCCCAGTATCAATCGTGTCCTTCTAACCGAAACACGAATATTCATATGCAAAATTTTACCGCTTCGCGCTTTATCTCGCAAGAAGTCTAATTGCGTAAGCTTGTATATTTGTTTGTTTGTTGAATAACGATTTACAAATAATTTATAATAAATAAACTTTATTTCTTCCCGCTTATAATACAGAATACACTGGCAACTCATGTGCTCTACGACCTTTGAAGATATTCTAAGACCTCGTAATAGGGACATAATTTATTCGTGTTCCAAACTAGTTTATGCCTTAGGGCGTATATGAAGTTAGTTCAAGAAAGGTATCAGATATAGGATATCACATCTCCTAACATCTTGTGAAGAGCTGAATAAAGCTTTACTGAGGACTTTTAATTCAATTTTACATAATAAAATGTTAATGTACCTATTCCCCTGGTCCCTCGTAATGGCCCGAATGCCTTGGCCCTAAAAACGGTATTCTAACTCTATTGTCTCCATTTTATCGGAAGAATTTCACTTCCGTGCCATTAATTTTCCATTTCACCCTTAAATCGACTATCGAGAGGCTCAATCGACTATTTGGAGACAAAATTCTCGATAACTTACGAATATGTAGGGTCAATCGATTACGTAACCATATTTTATTTTTTACTGAAACACTGATTACTGAAGAAGAAGTTTACTGATATTGGTGTATTTTGTTTATGCTACTAAGGTGGCAAACAACAAAGCATGCCTGATGGTAAGCGGTTGCCGTATTGCGATGTCAAATGCGTTTCAATCAGCGAATAAAATGACACTACTACCGACTATCCAAAATGAGTGAAATTGACTTTCTTATGCATTCGTAAACGTTTTGGAATCAACTTTGAAAATTTGAATTTTACATATTGTATTCATAAATGGGATTTTCCGCTAAAGTAGCACCTACTTAGTTCCATTTAGTGGATATACCTATAATACCCATATTTAATATGTATGAATTACCTAAAACATATTCTTCACGTATCGTGTAGTATATGTGTTGCTGGAACCGATATCGGAAGAGAATTCAATTTGGATTGTAATCAAATTTTCACAAGTTACCGTACTCGTATTATATTGTTGAAGGTCGAATTTTACGAAACTGGAAACCTGCGTAGCTATTCCGTTACACAACCGATAAGGCAATAAATTTCACTGTATTTCAAACGCTCCCTACAAACATCGATATGACAATTGTTTTCGGAATAACAATATCTGAAGTAGAATTATCTCTCATACATATTCATAAGCCAAGGCTGGAGACTTGTAACGTCGACTATATTTTGCGGGATTATTCATTACAGCCTAATATTTGACAATTTATAGTGCTCGGACGTTTTATGATAAAAGTATTCTAACATTTATAATGAAAACCGTAGTGATGTATCGACATGAATTTGTCGAGCAAATACATTTTGTTTTTCTATATATGTTTTTTTATACCACTAAGGTGGCAAACAAGCATACAGCCCGCCTGATGGTAAGCGGTTACCGAAGCCTATGGACGCCTACAACCTCATGGGTACCACTCGCGCGATGCCGACCCTAATCAATATTTTAATGTGCCTCGATTATAGTCACAAAATGATTCCAGATCACACATTATCAATACTAATATAATAGCAGCGACAAAATTTAAATTAACTTGATAAACATCTAAATCGATCCCTAACGAAAAGCTACACTACGCGATGAGGCTATATTTTATTTAAAGGCTTTGTGTTTAAATACCATCACTACAAACATTTTGCGAGTTTCGTCCTTTTTGATAAATAATAAAAAAATGAGGAATAAATAGTCTTATTAGGGCCTAAACTGAATTACACTTTAAAAAAAACGTCTTTTTTCATACGTAATTCAAAACGCGTATGACAAATAGCACAATTTGTGCCAAACGGGTAGGTGTAGTTACCGGAGCAATACGACACTGGGACCCGTCGCATCACCGTATCGTCGCTGACGTAGATATATTAGCATTTAGATTATGTCCTCCCGGCGGCGGTGTAGGGAACACGTGCCGCCAGTTTGTGGGCACCCGTGATTTGCTACTCAACACGACGGGACTTAATGACGACAATCGTATATTGAGATGGTCCGTCGCTCGGGAAGGGCGACGTTAATTGGGGATGGTAATCTAAGCCCTGGTTTGCTGAGTTGTTAAAATATTTGCGTGTTACAGAACGTACGATTGAGCAGTGAGTTTTATTTAGAAAACACTATCCAATTGCTGAAGTTCAGTACTGGTAGCAAGAGCATCTTTCGACTTTCGACTACGTTTTCGAAAAGTTAACTCTCAAAATGTCAAAATTTTCATATGAATCCTTAGTTTCATTTTTCACCGGCGAAGCGCTGTTCATTTTCTCATACAAAAATAGTCGAAAGCGATACGAATACTTAGTCGAAACTTATTCTTGCTAAGGCTACAGGCTACGGTTACCATCCTTGCCATCTGACGAACCTTTTCCACATTTATTTTTAATACTAGTACAAAAAAACACGAAATGGAAAATGGCCGTGATACATGATTAATTAGTGGGCAACAACAGATTAACGTCATAATTATTAAAAGTATCTATATAAGCTGAACGCATTATCAAAGTTTTGGGATTCCCATCACGAGATTCACAAAATAAATAATAAAAAGGTACTTCGGCCTATAATAGGTCTCGCACCTGTCGTTACGATTATTCAACTTCTTCAGATATTCAAAATTGGAGTAGGTAGTTACACTTTCCAATCAAACATTTCCAATATTCTTAATAGCTATCTACTTGAGTCATTGTTTACTTGACTACCTATACACACACAATTGTGTTATTCGAATTATAATTCCACCAGACACCCCAGTACATTCTGACAAATTATAATCGATATTTATTGCAGGGGTATAAATTAGCTTTTGTTCGGTATTTTCATAAAGAGACACATTAAGGATATCCCTGGTATTGCTAGCGGCTATAGGCTACGGTGACTGTTTATCATCAGGTGGGCCTTATTCATGTGTGCCACGTTAGGGGTATAAAATTAATAAAAAAACATTATATACATAACAGGGGCTTTAACACAATATGACAGGTTCGTTACATATCCCTCGTGCATATTAAAATGCAAATCGAAGTCGGCGACGCCATTTTTTTTCCAACGAATCGGTTCAACAATCGTAATCGGGTTCGACGCGGATAGTCACGTCTGTTATATATATTTCAGGGAGCCGTAAAGACTAACACATTTTTTACTTATTCCAATATGTGCGCGGATTTTTCTTTTAGGCAGTAGGTCGTAAAATTCTAAATCTAGAATTAATTTTGTGGTTGGACGGAAGGGTAAGCAAAAAGCGCAATTTGGTGTATCATTCGGTGTATTAATTGCGTTCATAAGTTGGGAGTCGGGCGTTTTATCGCAAAGGCAGGCGCGCCTCTCTATCCCGGTTATGCAAATGATGCGCGCCGCGTGCTCGTAATGTCGGCATTATAACAATTTAAGAAGTAAAACAACAATAAGTGTGTCTAATATCTTCATATTTTCACTGGTTCCTACCGCGGACAACGTTTGTGTACAGATAAATAGTGAACTATGTTTAAACAGACTGATTGAAAACTGTTTCCTGATTTCCATTAAAAACTAAAACATTTCGGAATAGCCTTGAGAAAGAATTCAGATTCACACACTTGCTTTTGTTCGCGGCTTCGTACGCGTGGTAAAGTATATAAGTTAACATATACATTAGTTCAGTTCTCAAAAAACTATTCCCTTAAGATTTGATTTGAAAGCATGTATTTCTTTATTTTTAGTCTATAGGCCTATTTTTACCTACTACTACCTATTAGGTCCTTACATATGAAATTGGCGTTTTTCGTACTGGCCACTTTAATCACGAATTTCTCCTCTTTGGTAAGGAATTCCAAATTCAAATTTGTACAGCTATAGACTCATGTATTTGTGCTTCGATGATCGTCATTCATTTGTTTTTTTTCTTCTGTTTTTTTCTGTTTGCGTCACTCATTTTACAAAATGGAAAACCTTAAATATCGCATTATTTACGAGTACGAGTTCCGCCGTGGCACTAGTGCTGCGGAAACAACTCGAAGGGTGAATGATGTGTATGGCGGTCGTGTTGCAAAAGAAAACACAGTTCGTTTTTGGTTCCAACGTTTTCGTTCTGGAAATTTCGACCTGCAGAACAAGCCCCGTGGACGGCCTGAGACTCAAGTTGATAATGAAGAGTTGAAGGCTATTGTGGAAGCGGATCCATCGCAAACCACGTCCGAGTTAGCTGCAGGCTGCAATGTTAGTGATAAAACTGTTTTAATTCACTTGAAGCAAATTGGGAAGATTAAAAAGCTTGAAAGGTGGGTACCTCACGAATTGACTGAAACAAACCGGCAAACGCGCGTCGACTGCTGCGTTACATTACTAAACCGGCACAATATTGAAGGTATTTTAAACCGAATCATTACCTGTGATGAAAAATGGGTTCTTTACGATAATCGGAAGCGCTCAGCGCAATGGTTAGATCCTGGCCAGCCAGCCAAATCCTGCCCCAAGCGAAAATTAACCCCAAAAAAGTTACTTGTAAGCGTTTGGTGGACTAGTGCCGGTATTGTTCATTACAGTTTTTTCAAATCTGGCCAGACTATTACGGCTGATGTCTATTGTCAGGAATTGCAAACCATGATGGAAAAGCTAGCGGCTAAACAACCTAGGCTGGTCAATCGCTCCACGCCACTGCTGCTTCACGACAACGCTAGACCACACACTGCGCTACAGACGGCTACTAAATTAGAAGAGCTTCAATTGGAAAGTCTAAGACATCCTCCGTACTCCCCGGACTTTGCTCCAACAGATTACCATTTTTTTCGAAATTTGGATAACTTCTTGCAAGGGAAAAAATTCAACTCCGATGGGGCAGTCCAAATCGCCTTCAAAGATTTTATTGATTCCCGTCCGACTGGTTTTTTTAGTAAAGGGATCAATGAACTACCTATGAGATGGCAAAAGTGCATAGAAAATAATGGTTCATACTTTGATTAATTAAATATATTATATTAAAAAATATTCGACTTTTTGTTCCTCCCATACAAAACGCCAATTTCATATGTAAGGACCTAATATTTTCGTGGATTTAAATTTAAAAATTACGGATTTTTTATACAAATTGTCATCCCCCTATGTTACGCCGTTAGAGATGGACTTTCCAAAAAATTCTAAAATATGTATTTTAACTGAAAAACCAAATACCAATATTTATTGCTCATGATTTTTCTAAATACGATAGAAAAGCCTCATATTATCGCGGTGATGCGACGTTGATTGACATTTGACCAGCTTGACGGGGTCGTTGAGGACATTTATACAAGCATTCCTAAATGCCTTTATAATATACAAACGTTAATAATGCTTGTCGTAAATCGTACAAATTAGACATTATAATTCGTCGAAAAAATATTCTTAAAATGTATCGCCACAGCATACGTAATAGGTTATACTAATTGTCATAAGCTAAGGCTGACAAACGATCGAAACATCGTTTAATTAAATATAACAACGATTATTAACTATGGAACATTATCACGGTTAGCATCGTTATTAATACCTAAATTTAAAGCTTAAATATTACAGTTTAAAAAATCTACATAAAACACGCATAAAATGTATCTATCCTGTGCCGGTAGCAGGAACATTGTCGACAACATTTTCGTATCGCCTTCGACTATTTTTGTATTGAAAAATGAACAGCGCTGCGGCGGTGAAAAGTGAAACTAAAAATTAGTATGTCAATTTTGACATTTCGCGAGTTACGTTTTCGAATACGTTGTCGACAATGTTCCTGCTACCGGCACAGATGATACTGGTCAGGAACCAGGTCCAAGTTGTGAAGTTATTATACTATCATCGGACCATAAATAGTGTGCTAATTTTTAAAATAATCCGACGTCTTGAAATCGGTGAAAATGACGTCAAAAGATTACATTACATTGATAGATATTAAAACATACGCATACATTAAGTTGGAGCTAATAAAATTGCTTTAAATACTACTTAGCCACCTCTCAGCTAAGTTATTAAGCTCATAATCAATAATCTAAGTGAAAAATGAAAAAGAAGACCGTGATAATGTTCTACTGTTAGCACGGCAAAAGACCGCAAGCACTGAAAAGCTAATTTGAGGGCTCTTTTTTTATTATTACCTACTGTAACTTTAGTAACGTTATTTCAAACTGCAAATTCTAAAATCAACATAAAACATTGCAGATTGTACAGTGTACACCTAAAAACGTGAAAAATGTGAATAAAATATAAGTATAATTGTTGCGACATTTGCCGTCGTTTCCACGAAAGTACATCAATTTGGCCGAAGGTAATTACAGCCTTAGTATAATTATAATTATTTCTTCAATAGCGTTGCGTCATCAGTTCGTTTTACATAGCCATAACTTAGGACTAGCATGCGTACTCTCGTTAGTTTCACGCAATGTATCGATTCCGATTAGATAGTTCGTACTCGATTATTGGACGACTATCGATATCCGCGCGGTGAAGTTTGATATCTTTGCTGCGCCGATATCCAATCTTAGAGGGGTTACGGAACTTCAATTTAGATAACCAATCTCTGGTATGGATTGTACTATGTCGTAAGTGTATTGGAAATCAATTAAACTTACGTATTTAGGTATGTATCATTTGTATCGGAAATAATAAATAGTTTCATTCCTAATTCATCAACATTTACTGTAATTAGGTTTTGAATTGGAAGACATCAGTAAAATGATACATAAAAAATATTGATACATTTTTATTTAGTGAAGGGTACGTACGTTCTATGGCAGTTTCTAAAATTGTGAAACTAACGAGAGTAATCTATAGTTAAAAAAAGTAATGAACTTACCAGCAGCGTCGACTTGTGAGATGATGAAGAGGAGGCAGGCGACCAATAGAGCGAGACGGTGGAATGTGCGGCGCCGCTCTCGCATCTTACCGGCGCCCGGCCGCGCCTGCGCCAGAAACCTCGTAACTACCCGCACTCGGCGACACCATCGGCGCCGCGAGCGCTCACGAACTACCCACAACCTTACTTACGATTCTTACAATACAGCTTATTCTCTAAACACATCACAACCGAGTTTTGCCACGAAATAACATTTACAAAAACCTTAATGAATTTAAATATTAATATTATTAATAAGTAGGTAATTGATTTTATTTATATCACAAAAATACGACAACCGCTTCGATGATCAAAAATGTTAGGCTTTAAAGTTATAATCACGTAGACAACGACGATTTATTATTATAATTATTACTAAAATCGAGACTATTTAAATTTGGATTTTGGGGTCTATTTAGATAGTAACGCGTTTCTCTTTTGTTTAATAATAAGCGTTATTTCCACTGCACTGCATTTTAGGAAGCACAGTCTGGTTGAAGTAGCAGCAAATAAAGTTCAACCATATTCCATTGTTATACGGCACTGTAAGTTCTTCTCAACTGGACTGGATTAAGGTATCACTACACTGGCACGTTCGCCTTGCTTCACGGGTGACACTAGTACTCTTCGCATTCAAACACATTTTTTATTATTTGCCGACAGTCATGTGTTTCGCCTTCCTATTGCACCTGTAAACAAATACCCTAATGCTGTAAACCAACATGACCAAGATAGTCATGGTAATGAACAACATTTTTCAAAAGAAAACGGATTTGGAATGCGCATAACGTCACCGATAAAAACAGTTAATAGAAAAACATGAAATATTCTTAATTCACTTTCGTACAATCTCAGAGAAAAGTACTGCATGTAGTAGAAATATTTATGTATGTAACTTTACAGTTTTTTTTATAAATTTTCGTCGATTTATTTTTTGACCCATAATACCGCGCGGGGTGAAATTAAATACCTCAGGTGTGTAATACATTAAGTATTTTATAGTTATTATATAGGTGTTAAAGACAACGATAAATCCGTGTTTAAAGTTTTTCGATATTATTCAAATATCTAAAGTGTGCAGTTTGCGAGGGGGCTTAATATCGCTAGTTTATGATGTGACGTGGGGGTTCGAGCCCCGTTCCCTATAAATTTATCCTTAAGTCTCCTCACCGACAGCGTCGCTAAATTATTACTATGCAAAATTGTCAAACTAACTTGGAAAGTAACAGAATTCTTTAATAGGACAAACATATTCAAAAGATTAATATAACATTCATGTCACACTTCAATCTATTAAAAATACAATAATGAAATAGACTGCCAGTGGGCGCTTAATATATCAATCTCTTCACATGATTGTGTTATTTCAAAGAAATTGCGCCTACGCGTTTTCTTAATGTGGTATTATTCTCATACTTTAGGGAGGATTGTGTTAACTTTGAAATCTAAAAACGTAGACTTCATATTTTTTTATATTATTGATGTCAGAGCTATATTTCCGTTTTTTTAAAGTGGGCATAAAGCGTACGGTTGGCCATATGGAAATCGGTCCCCATTGCCAACTTAGATGATAAAATTATTAGCGACACAATATTTTCTGTTGGCGATCTCGACAGCACAGCGTTGAAATGCTATCGATAATAAACACAATCAAAATCATCAAATCCCGAACAATGTCTCTTACATGGAAAACACAAAATAAATCAAACAACAACGAAGCTCTGAATTCAATAACCAAGAATTCCATATGCAGAAAGAGACAGATGCACGGGCGTTAAATATTCAATGATAGAGAGAGGGACACATGCAGCCGTTTGGACAACTTATAACTTCAATAAGGATGGACCAGGTGTGACCGTCCGGATAGAGCTATTTGAATAGACTCGGCGGAATTGGCTCAGAGGTGTAACTCAGTAGTTATTAGTCATTCGTCTATGCGACAACGACTTCAAATTTTCAGTTCGAAAATCCGGTTAGGTTCAGTTTTAGTTGGCACTATGTCGGTGAGGAATTTCGTTTGTCGTGTCCGGACAATTTAACTGTGACTATTAAAGACTATAATAACGCAACTACCAGCTGATCTTTGTAAATCATTTTACAGGGACAATAAGACTAAGTAAATTATTTTTTTATAATACAGTTTTTTTTTAATTAGTAAATAGTAAATTAGAAATTGACGTAAATATTCATGTCATTCAATTTTTATTTTATCAATTTTAGTGGGACGAAAGATTAGAAACATTGAGCGCACTCATTAGAACAATGTGCCTTTGATTTGTGATCTACAAATGACATTGCAACAGTCGAGTGCTCGAGCCACTCAATTATATTTGGTGATAATATCTGCCCCCCTATTTTGTATGAATATTTTATTATTATGAATCACTATGACGTCATTTTAAGAAGAAAATTCTGACATTAGCAACACATTTTTTTATATTGCTGTTACGTCAAAAACACGACTTCGGGATTGAAATATTCATACAGCATACGAGCCCTGTTCAACTCGTTCATAGTTTCAGAGGATCGTTTAAATTTTAAAAAAAGTTGCATTGCCAAAATATTTCGTGATCTTCCGTCAGCAATTAAACTGTAATGCGGCAACTTCACCGAGTCATCAACTAGGCGACTAAATTGATTAGGATGTCGACAAAGTATTTGACGCCGATTTTGTTACTGAAACATCTGGCGGCTGGTACGTGACCTAATAAGCTATTCGGTGGTTTGGGTGTAAAATTTATATGAGGCGAGGTTTAAAGGGGTAAAGAAAAAGTTGCCTAAGACAACCAAACTACTAATGGATTACTAATCATTTCTATTTGTGGTTTTAGTCAGGCTGTAACGCAATAATAGAAATAATCTAAATATATTCTCAAACCTAATATTAATAATAATAATAATAATGCTTAGAAATTATTACACAGCGCCATCTGGCCCCAAACTAAACAAAGCTTGTACTATGGAACTTCTACCAGCAGCTGATACAATACATATATCCTTTTTTTGTGAATACATACTTATAATACATCCCAACCACACAGACGCAAAGCATAAACAAATGTTCAGCCCGGCGGGAATAGAACCCGCGACCTTTAGAGTAGCAGACTTCCGACATTAAATAGACTGATGTCTAAATGGAGGGGAACCATAGCTAACCAGATGAGGCAGTGACATGTAGGCATACGCCATTAAACTGTAAACTGCAATAACCATCCGTCATGGCGCACTAGGAAACGTTTAATCAACCTACGATCTTAATTAACTTACTAACGATCTTATTTGAGAACTTGCGCAAGCATCCAGTGAACTCCTATTTTTAACTTTTAATGGGATTCTGTGACATTAATTAATTATGTTGATTGCTTGTTATAAGTTTCTGTGAAAAGGATTTTGTATCTCAAGCTTTGAGCATACAAATTGAAACAAAAGAAAACTACGGGAATTATCGCTTGAAGGTCCATTTTGATATTATTACATATATATTCCAGAGCACTTACATATTGGGCTTATGTGGCATGCGTGAAGTACCAATGGATCCATCAAAAAGCTCACGAATATTTAATGTCACTATTGAGTCTCTATTTGCCTTTGCAAATTAACTTGATGGACATTATTATGGTCAAGTTACTAAATTAATTAATCACAGGCTCACACGTTTCATACTTTTTCGTTGGTGACAGACCCTATAATAATATACTCTTTTGTTTGTTGCACGATTCGTTTTGTCTTTTCCAGATTTTTCCGGTGTTATTTTTTCATAACACCTTTTTTTTTCGCTCAACAACAACCATCCGACCCAATTCCGTCAAAGCACTTCTCCAAATAGGTATAATAAAGGCGCGTGAACGAGTTTGTTTTATGCATAAACAAATGGGAAATGGCTGTCAACCGCGGCAGCTAATCCTAGCTTTGCTGTCAGTATTATCACACCCGCGGCAAATACGCCAACATATTGCTGATATTTCAACATGCTCTGTTTGACGTCACATCTATTGAAATACCTAATCAGGTAGGTACGTTGCATAAATACAAATAAATAAGCACACCATTAGGTTTCCTTGTTTATATAAAACCTAATTTAAATCCTTACACGTTAACCTGCCCTCTATAAACTTTATATTAGTGTATCAATATTAGCTATAGGAAGATCGGAGTCTCTTAATACAGGAATTAAATGGTTTAAGAGAGATTCCTATTACTAAATATTGGACGTCAATATCTAAATAATCGTTTGAGTTGCGTTTATAAAATTTGGTGCTCATATGCTTCTCGCAAGTCTCAGTATATGTGCCAAATTTTATATTTTTTGAGTAATGAGGGGGTCAAAAGTGGCTCCAAATGGTTCGTGTAATACAAACACGGTGCTGCTCGCCTAGCTTGAACTTGGCTTAACACGCGACCGCGTGTCTAGATTGTAAACTAATCACAGATTTTACTTAGAAAGAGTAACATACGCAGTAGGCGTGAACAATAAAAAAAAAACGGCCACTTAAGTTATTATGTGTGTTAATTTAAAGTACATTAAAACATTCCATCGCATTACTAACCAATACCACATGAGTACAAAAAGAGAATAGAGGGTTAATTTTGCTGCATTTCAACAACGCCCACAGAGTAAGAAGATTTGATGACGAATCGTGTTTCCACTGTTCACTGCCGAATAGGCTATTGATTAACGAACATCGGCGTTTAGCAGTGCCCTGCTATCTGTGGGCGCGTGACGTGTATCTTTTGGTGAGTGACACTGTGTCCGATTGTCGTTATGGACAACGCAATATTTTTTTTAATAATGTTTCCGTAAAAGTTTGGTTTATCTATATGTTTTAGGAAATCAATTTATATTTAATACCGCCAACCGGCTTGTTCCTAACACCTCTACCATTAAAGTCCATGTTAACAATTAGTTAACTATTACTCCAAGCATCAATGTTATAAGTCCTCCGTTTTACGAAATCAGCGTACCTACTCAGTGTTCGTAGCTGGAAAACGTGGAGCAGCACTCTGTTTTGTATCGTCAGCCGTTCCGTTTTACGCATGTATTTTAGAACGCTAGTGTAAGCAAAATAAAAGTTAAATTGTTACCACCGGGAATAGGGAGTCGGAATAAATAAATCCGGCTGTTGCGAGAGTTTCAACCCAATGGTTTTCCAATTAAGTGTTAACAGCTAATATATTTTGTGGACGATTGATGGTGTGTTTGTCATTTGGCAAAACCGATTGCATTACTTTACAGTTTTTATACTGGGGGATTTATAAAAAAACGCATAAAATAAATACTTTTTCCAACTAAGCTCCTCAAATTCCTTTTGAAGTGACAAATATAATAGTGTTTGAATACAAAAAGTAACTAACAATATACAAAATATTTTATCCAACTTTTTATCATGTTAGTTAAAAATGAATTTATGTGAAAGTGCATTATTCTAACATGTTCGATGTGGGATTAATAATGACAATAAAATTTTACAGCTATTATAAGACTTTAGTGTTTCCCGATAAGCTGTGTTCGACATTTGGTTGGTATGGCAACATTACTAAAGCCTGAACATGTGAAAATCCCTAATTACTCCGGTATTTTGCGACCTGACCCAATGTTTTATTATTCCATTAGTTCTATGCCGTAGCTGAAAGGTAGAAGTTTCAGTTATATACACGTTGTAATAACAGTCATTGTTGAGGCCTTCTTGTTAATATAGAATACCTGTGATAGAAGACCTCAACAACGGTAGACGACAACAATACCTGCATGTCGCTGTCCCAAACGCTTCACAAGTATTATTCAACTAGCTTTTCCCAGCGACGTCGCCCGCGCATCAATATAATATATAGCTACTACGTTACTCAGTGATAAGGTAGCTTTCTAACAGCAAAAAAAAAAAGAAATCGGTCCAGTCTTCCACTTTATAATATTAGTGTAGATTTACATTGAAAATTATGTTATCGTGACTAAATATCAATAAATGTCACGTAACTCGACCCAGTAAGTACTCTTTATTACAAGACACCCTTAATACAAATTCAATGAGTCGATGCATTAATTTCCTGTCAACCGACGTGCCGGTAAAATTGAGAACTAAATAAAAATTTACTTCAGGCCAAACGAACAGTATGAAAATTCAATATCCGCTTTAAGAGAAATGCACCGATTGTGGAATGCTATTTGTTGGTCATGGCCGTTGGCTTAATATTGAGAAGGGGAAATTATGCTTTATTTACTTTTTTGATTTATACCACTAATGTGGCACAGTCACTAGGATACCTCTGGCCGCTAGCAATACCAGTGACATTACTAACGAGTTGCTAACCCTGTTGTTGATGAGGATTCACTGTGCTAGAGGTTACCGTAGCCTATGGATGCTTGCAACGCTAGGTGTACTGGCACGTTGCCGACCCTTCAAAAATCTTTTCACACTCTTTTATAGAACCTCGTGCTGTATGTACTCTTGTGGGAAAACCTTCACGGTTTCGCACTAGGGTCCTGGAAGAGGTAGGCAGAAGTATTATAAAAACCACTTCTCAAAACGTAAAAATATTATAATATCATAGTATTTATTCAATAGTTTGTCTTGTAGCCTGCCCATGGTACGAGAACAAGCTTGTCTAGTTTGAGAATGGACAGCGCTGCGTAATAATTTCCGTGCATTATCATTTATTTCTTTATATACATGTTAATAGATCTCGTTATATTATCTTGAGTTGATGCAAATATCCTCGGATAGCTGAGCCAATTAATTACATAACTTTTTGCTCACAACTCGATCAAACAACCAACTACTCCATCTGGATGTAAATTCGCTAAGCCTCTTCAATGGCGAATGTTAATCAGCAAAACACAATGATTAATTAAGTCTGCAGCAGACGAGATCTTTGTTATTTTAATGAGTTGTATCCTATTCATGCGCAAACGTCTTCGAGTAGTAAATGAGTGTGATTTGCCTGATGGAGTGCTGATGTATTCTTGTCAAGCTTAGCAGCTTGTTATTCTGGAGGTGTTTATGTATAGGAACAGTAGGCCCTAGAGTGGTTGTTTTTTGTTATAGTGACGTCATGCGTTCGCTCTACACCTTTACCAATCTATACAAATGAATAAAATTTAAGTGTCTGTTTGTAATGTCAAAATAACAGCTTTTCTAAATGCATATGAAAGTACATCCGTTGGCTATAACCAAAAGCTATTTATAAAATTTGGTCTAAATATTAGGGACCCACGCACCTAAAAAAACCCGCACATTGCACGCGTACGAAGTCGCGGGCACAGCTGGTAAAAATGTATCATACAGTACTGTAGTGCTAGCTTTATATAAAGAGAGATTATATAAAGGGAATCTTTAAATAAAAGGTTTCATTAGTTGCGCGAGTACACAAAAATCTTATAATTGTAATATCTCACACGTAGTCGACATATGAAGCTAAGCATGCTTGGTAAAGAAATGGATAGTTAACCTTCCTGAGTCATCGATGTAGCTCAGTAGTATGATTTTATACGTTAAACGATTGTCTTCCATAAATAAACGAGCGATCTTTTAAATAAGTCTTCGGCTCTTCCCAACAACTTGGTGTATGAAAATGTTTCTAATTATACAAAAATGTCGCCTACACGGAAAGTCAAGTACAAACAAATGTTGCTTGTGTCTCCATACATACATACATGAGTGTAATAGAAACATTTGCCAACGTACCGAGCTGTTTGCGCAGACCGCGACTGGTGTTTGTTCAGTCATAATACGAAACCGGGAGTTGCCAAGTCGCGGGAATATTATGAAACGTATTACCTAGTTACTTAGTTTAAATTGTCAGCCCTTTAATGTATCTTACATACTTTCGGTATCAAAATAACGATAGTAATACTTGTATGTGTACGCCTGAACAACATTATACGTGATTCTGCCATCCGTTTTGTTTACATTTAGTATGCTACGCATGAAACGAACGTGCTACGTGTGCTACGCATCCGCAACACCAGTGACTACGATTATGCTACGCTTGTTCTACACAATCATACGGTACAAAAATGCTACGACTTTTAGTGTGTTCTACGCCTGCACTACAAAGTGCTACGGCTACACCACATGGGTGCTACGACTAATTAGACTATGAGTGACCTACGCGTGTTATCCTACGGAGATGCTACATTTTACGATAGCAAAGGTATTTTTTATACCACTGAGGTGGCACACAAGCGTACGGACCACCTGATGGTAAACAGCCACCGTAGCCTATAGCCGCTAGTAATATCAGGGGTATCACTAAGGCGGTGCCGATCCTGTTTTTAATGGGGACTCACTGTGCTAGCAGCATTAGAACTAGCGCAGCGTATCCTCGTGGAGCACTGGCAACCTTACTCACCGCAGTAACATAACAAAGTAATATCATTTGACTGCGGTCTTCTGCAAGGTACAGTCTCCAGTCAAGCGGCTCCAATTTTAATGGGGACATCCACAGGAGATCTCTTATCGCGCTACCTGTGTAAATACAACTCTTACACAATATATCGCTCATTTGATTATTATTTAATAATACTAGGAAGGTGGCAAGCAAGCGTATGTCGGATGCTGTAACATATGTGACCGAGTCGCGAGCGAGCAGCCGACAGTTCACAATAACTCCTATTATATTGTCAAGTTATATAAAGCTATAAGCACTGCAATACTACTTATATTAGATACATAGTATAATTTGAAAGCTTATTCAACACACGGTAGATAACCGCGGCCTGCGGGGATCGGCACGCCAACTTCTACAATTTAATGGCAGAACTATCCGGAGTTTTGACTGCAAATTTGTCGTTTCGACAATTCTTGCTGGCTGGGCATACTCTACGCTGGGTTAAGTTGAAACTTATCATATTTTAAGAAAGTTAAAGATAGTTTGTGGAAGATCCCACCAGTAATTAGTTTCGGTCACACACAGTCTCAGTCGCTTGGTTTTCATAATAGGGGAATATGGTAATTGCTTGAATAAAAAAAAAATCACATGTTACAACTACGTACGTATTATCAAAAATGTGTAGCTCATTGACAAATCTCAGGAACATTAGTTCCCGTCTTCCACAAGGCGGTAGGCGGAGGTACTTCGCTGGTTTAATCACCTAACAATATGAATGGGTTATTAAAGTAACGTTCCCATATATATATTTTTTTATACAACTAAGGTAGCACACAAGCATACGGCCCACCTGATAGTAGGCGGTCACCGTAGCCTATACCCGCTAGCAATACTAGGGGTATCACTAAAGCGTTGCAAACCATGTTGTTGATGAGGACTCGCTGTGCTAGCAGCATTACAACTACAGCCTACCGCAGAAACAACACTACATCAAAGTAGTGTTTTTTGACTGCGGTCTTCTGTAAGGTACAGTCTCCAGTCGGGCGGCTCTAATTTCAATAGAAAAACCAACGGGAGATCCTACTTAACCCTACCTCTCTTTTTAACCTTTTGATGTAATTATTTTATTTGTAATTAGACTTAGAAAAACTCATTGGTACAGGTCGGGGTTTGAACATGGGCCCATCAGATGACAGGCCGTTGCTTCAACCACAACGCCACCACGGATATAATTCTATTCTTAAATCACACACACACAAACCAAAATCTAGTTCTAAATAGCACTGAGCGTCTAAATTACACAAGTAAGAAGCAAATAGTAGCGTTGGTATAAATCAAAAACTATGCAGATTGCAACTACGTGCTCTAGCGAGCTCCTTAATTTACTAACATGTGTACGTGCTTCTAAGGTTAATTTTGGATTAGTGCTTGATAACGAACGAAACGTTTGTCGCAAGTTTTGTGTAGCTTTACTTGAATTGTCAGTTGTCACGGATTGTATCGCACCGCAAGGTAACCGCTTCGCCTTAAATAATCTGCACTCGGCCAATGACTAGCGACTGTCAGATTGTTTTGCTCAATTATCGACTTTTTACTAAAAAATAATCTTTTCTTTTTACTAAAAAATTAAAAAATAGCAATAGTAAATCTTACAGTGACAGCACCGTAAGATTTACTATTGCTATTTTTTGGTTTAGCGACGCATGCGTAAAAATTCACATAAAAGTAAAAAAAAAAATTCAGCATATATAATATCCGAATAACACATAAAATATCTCATTCAAAATCTGAATACCAACTTCGTCCCAACCCAGATTCACCCAAGTATATTCACCCCGTTCCACTAATTAAGACTTATCTAAAATGGCCGCGTAACTCTAATACGTGATCCTTTTCCAAATATAAACAGAATCGATGCGGGTGAAATGAAAACTATTAAACTTTCCGAAGCATACCTGGCCGAAAGCAATTATACCGAGTAGGTACCGAACCTTATTGTGGACAAAAACTGATAGGGAGCAAAACAAAACGAACTATAATATAATTACCGGTATGTAGAAAAGTTTGTTTTACCCATAGCTTTTTGTAAGCAGAATTAATTGGCAACAAGTGCTGAGAAATTTGTGGGGAGCGCTTCGAATTGTATGCAAGACTACATTGTGACCTGATTTCTTAATTAAACACGGTTGACTTATGTGAGCATTCGCGAGCGGAAATGCGGTAAATATTTTATATATTTGGATTTCAAACATTGAATTATTAAGTACGGCGTTGTGAGGTCCTAGACTGGTGATATGCGCGTGTAAACTCATTAGTGGCGCGTAATTTAAAATGTATTTACTTAAACAAACGGGTTTTTTTTAAACAAACGGTGGGATACACAGGCGCTGCTTGGTGCCGGATAATGATATTAAATCCAAAAGGACTATGATTAAACTCTGGCTGCAGTGTAAACATTCCCTACATAATATATTGTTTGCTTTGTTAGCTCCTTCGAGTACTATAATTAGGACAATGAATAATTTTAGACCCTTGTTGTTCAAAGGCACATCACAAACTGTCTTAGATCATAGAGTTCTCATATATCATCATAGACTTCACACAATTTTGCGTTATAATTACTGTTATGATATGATAATTATTTAACAATGGTAATTAATTATGTAGCTTTTGCTTGTGACTTCGCCCACGCAGAATTGTGATATATATAGCCAATGTTACGTACTTAGGCAACGCTGTTCATATTTTCAGAGCTTAACCTAAACATAAAAAAGCAACCAAATTGTAACGGTTAATATAGATAAGAACTTACTTTTGAAGGAGGTAACGATTTGTATAACACCTTGTTCATAATAAAATTCAAATCGAATCTTTAGTGCGTTACAAATTAAACAAATAGATTTTCTCGCAACTCAAAGTAGGGAGTAGTAGATAGTTTAAGAGAGGTAGGGCGAAATGGGAACTGCCGTGAGTTTTCCCATAAACATCACACAGACATCACATCTTACAGAAGACCGCAGTCAAATAGCACTACTTTGATGTAAAGTTGTTTATGCGGTGAGTGAGGCTGCCAGTGCCCCATGAGGATACGTTGCGCTAATAGTTATGCTGCTAGCACAGTGAGTCCTCATCAACCACATGGTTCTCAATGCGTTAGTGATACCCCTGATATTGCTAGCGGCTATAGACTACGGTGATTGCTTACCATTAGGTGGGCCGTACCTACGCTTGTGTGCCATCTTAGTCTAAAAAAAAGTTAATTTCTCGGCAGTACCTACCTACTAGGTAAAAAAGGGTGTCACGATCTCGATTGAAGTTTTAAAAAATGCTCAATTGGTATGTTCATACGATATGCATATCATTACCAACCTGAGCACTAATACTATTTGGTTGAGGCTAAAGTCAACTTAATAAATCCGAAAGCGAAAAGATAAGCCAGAGCAATAAAACCTCATCTTTATGAATAAGTGCGGTGTCATAACTTAAATATAACAAATTAAATTCCCACTGCGGTATCATCCGGGTGCTTACTTAACGCAATAACATTTAGAGGTGTGGAGCGGAGCCAAATAAGAGAGCGTGCGATTGTTTAGTTCGAATAAACCTATGCATTTCACACCTGTGCTATTTTTTTTTATACTACTAAGGTGGCACACAAGCATACGGCCCACCTGATGGTAAGCAGTCACCGTAGCCTATAGCGTCTAGCAATACCAGGGGTATCACTACGGGGTGCCAACCATGTTGCTGATGAGGACTCACTGTGCTAGCAGCAATACTACTAGCCCAGCGTATCCTCGTGGAGCACTGGCAACCTTACTTACCGCAGAAACACAACACTACATCAAGTAGTGTTGTTTCACTGCGGTCTTCTGTAAGGCGGAGGTACAGTCCCCAGTTGGGCGGCTCCAATTTAAATGGGAAAACCCACGGGAAATCCCAAATCGCCCTACCTCTCTTAGATATTCTCTTCTCTCATTTCATCACTTAGCTATTTATACAGTTATAAAAAAACAACTAAACGTTTCTGTAAAATAGATAAAAAGGGGTTTTCAGTAAAATGCGAGTAATACCCGAGTGTTACAAGCGTCCATAGGCTACGGTAACCGCTTACCATCATATGGGCCGTGTGCTTGTTAGCCACCTAAGTGGTATAAAAATACTAACGACGCATATACCTATGAACATCTATCAAATCGTTTTGGCTGCAGAGTGTGACAAAGAAGATGAACAGACAACATAATAAATGAAAAATATACACTTCTTTGCAAACTGATTAAAAGAATTCAAAACTCAAACTGAATTTTAAACCTGAGAGTTAGTAGAACATATCAAAACTTCAAGCTCTGAAAACTCATCTAGACTTTCAGCGAGTCTAAATAAGTTTAAAGTGGCCCCATGAAGACGGGGAATGCATTTATACGACTTCGGGTGCCTACCGTACCGTCTGCATCGTCACAAAGGCCCTAACTAACTGTAGTTGGGATACGTGTGTGTTGCCAACTGGATCGTAAGCTTCACGCTAGTTCTGCTATCCTGGTAGTTCAGTGTGTACGCTACAGCTGGTGAGCATTTAAAAATATAAGATGTTTGTCACATATTGTTCAATGTATGTAAATGTTTTAATATTTTTGTTTCCAATGCATTATATCCGTTTTCACTCGTATCACCCCTAGGAACAAAGAAAGGCAAACGAAACAAATATAATAGAGACACAAAGGTTGATAAAAGAACGGAAGAACCGAATTGCATCGACCACACGACATGTGATAAGGGACTTCAAATATTGCCGTATTATTTGTTACACGGAACAAGTGATATTACGGTTTTTTAATACAAGTACAAAGTTTGCAGTAAAATATTTTTTAATTACCATGGTCTTTTGAGCACTCTAAAAATAGCAATAAAATCTTTATTCATCTTAATGCAAACAAATATTACATTTTAATCCGCCGCGCCATTCAACAAGCACGGCGCGAAAATTCAAACACAAAAAATGTAAAACCATACAAAAAGTGGAAGAATGAAAAAGGTGCATTGTCAAACTTGAAAATTTATCATACAATGAGCAGGAACGAAATATGAGCAAAACAGATTTAAAACTTGCCTCGCTGCCGGTATAAATCTATAAGTTATCCAGTAGCACTGTGTCTGTAATACAACTTCGCCGGTGAAGGAAGGGAAGGTCGACTTATAAAATAAACAGGGACACACAGACTCAATGTCAAGCGTCAAGAAGCGAGCCAGGGATGGATTAAGACAATTGTTTAACTTATTATTTAAATAAGTCACTTAATTGGCTAAATATTGGTGCCAATTTTGTTGTACAAAATCACCAAACTTAACTAATTTGATAGAAGGTATTACTATCCTTATTTAGCCCCGCACATGAGAAAGGGATAGCAATACCTTCAGAATTGTCAAATTAGTTTACTATAATGATTTTGAACAACAGAACTGGCACCATTATATGTTTACAATAGTGATAGTTTTTTTTCTACCGAGCCCATACTGCATAGAGAAAAACATACATAGGTTTTTATTGAAATTTAACTTGTGTAATAAAGTTGCCCTTTTGTTTTCACTAAAGACGCTACCTTTGCTTCTCACCTTACGACCTTTTAAAAGTCAAAGCCATTTAGAGCAACTCGGTGCTTTAACAAAAAAACCTATTACATTCTCCACGATTTCAATATTTCATCCCAAGTCTGAGTATGTTCTCAAAGCTCTATAAAAATCAAGATAGCTCAGTAAATCTAACGACATATAGCCCATTCAAATCTTGAACAAGCCAATTGTCTCATCGCCCAAGGCACTTGCAATCTTCCCTGGTGTCATTAAGGTGGAGAATGGGATGTGAGGATGCGAGAGCGGTTTATTGCAAAGCCACGTCTTCAAGCGTACATTAAGCACACGTCTGGGTTAATTTCTCAGAGAATGGACTGGACCAAGCTTTCTGTACTAGATTGCTCATTTGTTTCTAATTAGGTACTGAGCGCACATTTCTGTTCCCTGAGTAAATATTTTTATCTGGCATTTCGTGAATGGAGACAGTTTCGCAAATGGTTATTCATCACTTGTTGGTCTAAATACTTTTTTTTTCTTAATATTAATTAAATACCTGCCAATAGGCATGTGGCATAATAATATAATCAAACAGATACAATAAAGATTCACGCAGCACATTTGAACATAAACATAATTTGTATGACAATCAAATGTTGATATTGTCAAGCCATCCTTATACAGCAGATAGCGTAAATAAATACTAAACTTTGCCAATTTACGTTTAGGAGGAAACCAGAGGCGAAAATAAACGTCCTCCTAATTAAATTAAAACATAAGTTATGGAGTTTAAAAGAAATTGCGACTGTGAGCAGCTCTGTCGCGGCGTCGAGAATTTAATTATACGGGCCTGAGCGTATCGGGTGGTCCATGGTACGAGAAAACTAAACAACTGCTTGTACGCAGAGGCGCCACCAACTCTGAAATATCTTTTTTTAGTAGGTACTACATAAGTGGGAAGAATGCTTACGAGCTATCTGATGGTAAGCTAAAAATACCAGGAGTATTACACATTAGCGCATTACTTAACCTTCCTGCTCTAAGAAAGTCACACTCAAGGAACTCAGGAAACCTACTACTACTATAATATCAAAGTAGTGTTATTTGGCAGCGATCTTCTTTAAGGTGTCAAAATCTATAACTTTGCTGACAATGCTGTTTGCTGATGCTTCTCATGTAAAATTCGATGTGTCTTAATGTCAACCTTGCGTGATCATAATAAGGATTTAATATCCCTAGTTTATGAGAGCACTAGGCAACGTCATCATTAACATCTACAAAAGGTAGAAAATTAAATTGTACAAGTCACAAACTGTGTTTACTAATTCACAAAGTTACATAGTGGGAATCAGTAAGATTTAACTTGATGTTGCAATTCATAACTTGATCCAACATCTAAGTACATCACAAGTTCGGCGCAGAAATTAAATTACTTTTGATAAAACCCCTTCTCTAAATTCTCTGTAAAATTGTACTAGTATTTAGTTAAAGATATTGTTTTTGGGACTTAAGCGTGGACATGACAGGTCAATCAAGGCAAACTAAGGTCTAGCTCGAATAATGTGTAATCAATTTATTTCAGATCAGAATCAAACCGTGTACCAAAGTAATGCCAGTTTAGTTAATTCTGGATCCGTATGAAAAACATACAGTCCAATTAAGAACCTCTTATTTTTTTAAATCGGTTGAAAAGATAAAGACTACCTATAAATTAAGATTTTGTAACGAACTACACTGAATTCTTAATCTAAGAGAGTCGAATTAAGGAATTAAATAGGAGTCTCACTACATAGATACGAGAAGGATTTTATGAATCCAATTTGCTTGTAAATAATAGCTTTAATTATTCACGTTTGAGAAAGCTTTTAGAAGTGAGTTTATGGAAACTTTGTATGCCGGTAATGAAACCGTTGACCCAACGTACCAAGTTAAGGTTAACCGGATCTAATGTTTGATTTTGGACTTGATTTTTTTTAATTACGATAAATCAGTTAGGTAAATGCCTTTTGGAATCCCAACGGTAATGTATATTTCAGCCTACTAATATTATAAATGCGAGTATGGATGTATGAATGGATGGTTGTTTGTTTCTCTTTCACGCAAAACCTACTAAACAAATTTGGATGAAATTTGGAACACAGACAGTCTATAGCCTGGATTAACACATAGGATACTTTTTATCCCAGGAAAATGTTAGGTTCTTCTGGGATTCTAAGCTCAACGCGGACGAAGTCGCGGGTAAAAGCTAGTATTATATAAATAATAGTTTATGTTACATACAGGCGAACATAGAACCTCCTACATATTTCAAGACGGTTAAAAAGACAGAGTACTGAGTTGCTTTTCAGTTTTTCAGGTGGCTACTTTTACAAAACGATGACAAAGTACACTTTGATAAGTCCCTTATTGGAACCTAACGAGATATAAACTTTAGTTTTGATTCTTATTTGAGTAAATAATAAGGTTCTTCTGTGAGTCGACTCCCGGTGTTACAAGCTTCCATAGGCTACGGTTACCGCTTAACACCAAGCAAACCAAGTGAGTATGTTTGGCACATTGCCGGTCAAGAAGAAGTCGATATGTGGACCATTTCAAGCAAAACTCGTAGAAGTTTTATATTCATTTTTCAATCCATTTCGCCGTTCCCGTCGGGTAAACCACTGATAGTATTTTTCATAACATAAAGTTTCACTTCGGCAAATGGGAAATGCGCCAAAACTAAAGTTCGTTGCGGAATACTACTAGTAATGCACACTGACACGAAACGATACACTGCCGACTGTATAGAGACACTGACAATGTCAAAATACAACGATAGTTTTTTTATATGATTCACGATTGCAGTTGAACTGAAAGCATTAAGCTTGTAATAAACCTGCTTATTATTACCTGTAACGAATAAGGTTAAAGGGAATATACAATAACTACAAGTACTCTTAATCAGGGAAAAATAATTGTTTAAGTTTTTATGATAATTGTGTAAAAAATGTGATAATTAGAGTAATTTTTGTTTGACATGAAAGTTTCTGATAATTACGGTGTATATTTTACTGGATAGATAATTAAATTGTATTTTAAGTTTGTTTTCGATATATCTATTAGTTTTATGTAATGATGATCAGAAATTCACTAAGAACCACAAGAATTATCGTTTATCGAATTATATTCATAGCCAAGTTAACATTATTACCACACTCTCACATACTTTACACCCTTAACTAAGCCTCCGCTGTCCGTCCGTCAGTCTGTCTATAAGCGAACTAGAGTATCTCATTATCCGTCATAGGTAGGCAGTTGAAATTTTCACAGATTGTGTATATATGTTGCCGCTATAACAACTAATATATAAAAATAATTAAAAATTAAAGGCTCTCCCTCAAGAAATGTATTTTTGACTTTAAGTATGAAACCCTCGATGTGTGAGTCCAACTCGCATCTGGCCGATTTTTTCGTCTGTTTCGAGCTCGTGACCACGGCCGATGTAACTTGGTCAAAACGTCGAGTGTCTACATGTCATCAAGCCTTTTCATTGACTAATAGCTTATTTTTTAATTTCAAGCGTTATATCTAACTATCCTTGTCTATGTGTTAATGTTATTTTATTTTTTGTATATTCTCTTGTGAAATATTAATGTTATGTTAGCAATTGAAATATAAATTATATTTATTGCTTTTGGTTTTAAAAGAGTAATTGCTGAATTTCTTGGCGGATTCTTTTCAGCAAAAAACGACCCGCCGAATCCGGTGGTAGATTCTGACGATTTGAAAGTGCTTGTATGTAAAGTCTAGTCAAATATTGATTATTTTGAGTTTGACTTTTGAGATTAATAAGTAGTGAAATTAGTTAAGTAACAAATATTTGTACCAATTATTACCCTCAACTTGCAAAATCAAACAAAATTAATATGACGTTCTGTGATGACGATTGAACCAACAATATCTGCACAACGACTAATTACATCTGTGAATAGAGCATTGTATACACAGCCGACCATCTTTGTAAACACAGCTCAGAGTTAATCTCCTAATGGAGCCCTATGTCACTTTATACTAGTTTATGAGAAGCGAGGCACCACGCGGACGACGCGAAATCAGATTACTTTGAAAATATGTAGTGCAGGTTTTCCTGTTGTATATATACCTAGTTCTCTCTAGAGTAAATAATTTTATGAGACTGTATTCAAGAATGAACTTTCCTAGTATCTTAATTATAGGGGTAACGTTGTTTCTTCTAATGCTGGCTATAATTTCTGATATCTACTTTATATGTGTATAGATAATAAACAGTTATTTCTAATTAATTTATTTTAATTAATTAATAAATTTAAACCAATAAATTTTAATTAATCAGTCCAATTCAAACAAATCCAAAAACGTATCGAAACAGTAGCAAGTGCCGCGCTGGTCCTGTGTGCTGGTCTTTGACGAACAAAAATTTAGGTAAAACACGTCCACTAATAAAGAGAAGAATACTTTATTTCCCCTGAATTCCCTTTGTACTCCGCCTGCAAAGCTCCTTAGTGTAAAAAGCCCTTGAGTTATGCTCCTCGAATGACGTTTTGACTAGAGCTCAACTTTAATTGGTTTTAAACAGGTCTTATTTTTTCTTTAAGAAGAGTGACTATAGACTTTTCGCGAGTCACTATGCAGTACCATTATCTACGTTAGTGTGGTGTGGGCAAGTCCTCGACGTCCTAGAACATTTATAAACGATAATTCAATACTCTTAGGTGAAGGCACTTCATTTGATAGGTAGGTACCTAACTACAAAAGTTTTGCTGTAGGACGTATGCATTAGCAAATTGCTTGTCCATTTTATTTGTACAGTAATATAAAATACAATGTTATACTGATGACAAAGTCTAGTTAACTGCATGTATATGGCTCAGTATAAATAAATATTTGTTTGTGTTTGTTAAGGTATTGTTGACGTGTTGGGTTATATTAACAGTTCTAGAACTAAGTCTATCTAAATGCTCATAAAATTCAAATATTAAAGGGTTATTTAATAAGTATGTTTAGGTTTATTAGTTGTATTTCTATAGTCAGAATACAGTTTATATATACAGTATTATTAATAATAATAATATATATTATTATAAATATTAATAATAATACATATATTCACGCCTTTCCACAAGGGTCCCCATAGGGGTAAGCAAAGATGTTACAACACCCACTTTCCACTGAAGATAATTTGGTGCCTAGGTGACAGATGGTGAGTCCATCGGCGTCTCTTAGGCACTACATGCGCCTTTAAATTTCTTCTTAAAGGTATGCAGGTTTCCTGATGATGTTTTCCTTCACCGTGAAGCTCGTGGAGTGAATAATCTCTGCATTTAAGTTAGAAATCTCATTGGCACAGACCGGTGGGATTCGAACTTGCCTCGCTAGAATAGCAGGCAACGCTTCATACCAGAAGCGTAACACGGCTCTTATGTTAATCGTCATAAAGGAAATTGAATCTCAGTGTATATGGTCATCACAAGCCATCCAGCGCACATACATTCTGTTAAATTAACGATTCAGATCATCTTAAACTAGTATGCAAACTACGACCTGGTCTTGGAACAAACAGGGATGATCCTGCAGGCAAATATTTGTCCCGTGCGGCGATCCAATTGTCTCCACGTATTGGAGGCAGCATCCAGTACCTACTAACTACATTGACGATAGCACGTGTACCTGCCATCAGAGAGAGCGAGCACAAGAGGCTTTGCTCGATTTCAATTCAAGTGTGTATAAATAACGTTAGTTAGGCTTAGAGGGCAAATCCTGCACCTGAGGTTGCTAAAACGATGAGGTCCTGAAGAAAGTACTGACGTTTGGTAAACATGTTTCGATCAGACATCAAACTGTTTTAATAAAGATGGTGGACATTGCTTATATTTATTTGTATTTCTTTGAGATCGGCATCAAATAGCTGCTATCGCTATGAATCACCATACTCACTTCTTCTATTCGTCTATAATATTCTGTAGCAATTAAGTTTCATTTGGAAACTTACTTATCTGTACAATGTTGTCACTGAACGATCATTAGATACAACAACTGTTGGTAAACATTGCCAGTTAAGAGTTCATGAACTCGAACCGTTCCGGAAAATCTCAACCCGACATTTGGCACTGAAACCAACGATAGCATTTAACGTATAGAGGGTTAATGTCAAAACTTTTTAAATATCCATTCAAAAATATCTTGATGCGCTTGATCATACATACCTACAAAGTTTGAGCGGGACAGTCCAGCATTATGGATTCAATTCACATCGCCATAAATACATCGTCCGACCGCCCGAGGCGTACGAACAATTGCAAACACATACGATATTTGGCTTCATATTCGCTTTGAAAAGGTGTAGGTGTGCTAATTGGAACCAAATTGAGATTTCGAGTATTTACGGATGTCATCAAAATGTTCGTGTTTTGAATTTTAAGTAATAATAAAGTATTTATTTTCTCCACAAAATAAGTACATAAAGAGGTTAGTACACTTGGACACAAATTAAGATATTATTGAGATGTGGAGACTGGTGATTGAAGTAGGATACCCTGTGTTTCAGTTCAGCAGGTCCGCATTCAGGCCGTCAAGCTGACTTTTGAATGTATAAAACAAGTGGGACAAGTGTTCTATGTTTTTTATGGTTTCTTTATCTTGTATTTTTAAAAGTTAGTTTTCGTAAACATTATATTTTAATTACCAGTAACAGCTTATACGCCTGACAATCAGCGTAGGTTGGAAGATAAACTATGATCTATGTCCATTGCAATAGAAATCATTGTTTCTTCCTTCCAGTTCGGGTTAAAATAATTTGGCCATAATTAAAAGTGTCGAGTGCCATTAAGTTATGAAAGTATCTTATTTATTCGCGTTATTCGCAATTTTATCGGAAGACATAAAACCACAGGCCCATTTGTTTCAATTACCCACGAGGAAAACATGGTTATTATTAAGGCCACCCACGAATTTAATCATAGGCCGATAAGATCAGTGTTTCGTCATGACTCGCCAGATCCACGACGCGATACATCGAATTGATTAAATAAACACCATAAGTGACTTACCTCTCTTGTGTATAAATTTGAGCTCTTTTCAGTGCCTGGTAAACTGATGGGATTATTAAACACTAGCTAGTTTGGGTGTTTCAGTTCAGTATTTCGAAAATAAACTCATACAAACCAATATTTTGTTACCTCTAAATTAATTTGAATATAAGTCAGTTACTTTTCACATTATAAAATCTTACCCTAGTCCCAATAATATTAAAAATGCGAAAGATTGTGAGTATTAATGTATGGATGGATGTTTGGTTACTATTACACGCAAAAATACTGAACAGATTTGGATCAAATTTGGAACACACATACTTTATAGCCTGGATTAACACATAGGATAATTTTTATCCCGGGAAAATGTTAGGTTCCTCTGGGATTCTAAACTCAACGCGGACGAAGGCACGGGCAGAAGTTAGTTATTACAGTATACTAGCTGACCCCGCGTTATTTTTGACTAGCAAATTCATTCTTATAAGGGTCGATTTAGGGGGCCTCATGTTCAGCCCTAAATATAGTACAACTTGTATAAGCGTCTTTCGCCACTTGCCACTGATTTGACATTAATTTAAATAGGTACTGCACGTGACAGTTGACGATAGTAGGGTCATGCCTTAAAATTATATTTTCGCTACAGTAACCATTCCTTAGCATTACTAATAGGGATGTCAAGATAAATTATTCCAATTGCATTATACCACAAAAGAAGTACAATAATCACCTGCTTAGCATACTTAACCCCTTTGAAGTAAAATCAAACGCTTTGTTAGATTCAGTACAAAAGAATAGCGTATGTAATATTAATGGGGCATTATTCATGTTATGCAAGTGGATAGGATGTAATATTTAATGTTAGTTACATTCGAACAGTTGGTCTTTGTAGAGGATATTATGGAAATGAACTGGTTTTCTTCAAATAAATAATTCATATTTTCCAATTCTACATTTGTGGTTATTTGTGTATCGCATTTTTAGGGCTATATTTCTTATATAAGGTTTGATCAGCTAAATTATTTGTACAAAACTGACACGTTAATTTAGTCCAATGGATAAACTTAGCACACCTTAAGTATGATATATCACTGTCAGATTATATTATTTAAGAGCACTGTCACGCGCATGTATAAAATGCATTGCACGGAAGCGTTCAGATAACTTTTTTCTATGTAGGTACTATATCGTACACAGGCTTTCAACCCGCAACTTTACCTGCATAGGAATAGGTTAGCATATAACTTTAACATAATATATAGCTTATGTTATTAAAGGAAAGTATAGCTTAATATCAAAGTTTTTTTTAATTTTAAGGTGTGCACAAGCATACGGCCCATCTGATAGTAAGCAGTCAGCGTAGCATATAGCCATTACCAATACCAGTGGTATCACTAAGGCGTTGCCAACCCTGTTGCTGATGAGGACTCACTGTGCAAGCAGCATTACTACTAGCGCAGCGTATCCCTGTGGAGCACTCGAAACCTTACTTACCGCAGAAACACAATAGTTGTATTTCTTGAGTTTACCTCATACACAAAACCGACAAACACAAATAAAAAAGAATTAGCGAAATCGGTCCAGTCGTTCACGATGGTGCCGTGACCAAGGGAAATAGGGATTTATTTTTATATAGAGATTATTTTAAACAGTGAAAAAAAGTCATCAATATATAATGTATCAATGTACGTATGCAATTGAGAATCACGTCCGATATGGGATTGAAAATGTCACATCGCAGGCGCGTTATCATGCTACGACCGCGCGCGCGGGCGGCGCGGAACCTGCGATTTATGGCACAAGACTTCCAAAGTGACGCGCTTTCGACCAACGAATTGAGATTGTTTTGATTAGGGCGTGATTTGTCAATGTGAACGTATTGTTTGTTTATTTCAATGTATTCCAAAATGTTAAGTATTCAATAGAATATATAATGGTGTCGATACTGTCGTTCAAAATGACTAAACTCAACTAATTTGTCAGGTCTAAAAGTATTGCTATCCCTCATGTGCGGGGTTAAATAAGGATGGCAATATTTTTAGACCTGTCAAATTAGTTAAGTTAGTAATTTTGAACAACAGAATTGGCACCAATAGCAGCGTAAATTAAAGCCTGCAGTATGTTGTTCGTAGAACTTTATGTTATAAACACAATTTGTGACAAGAAGCGTAATTTATATGATATCAAGCTCTACTGGATATAAAAATAAATCTACATAAAATATGGTGTACGCGCCCTCCATTATTAGCCCGTTTCTCATAAAAACAAGCAAGAAGAAATCATCCCACAGTAATTAATGAATTTTCTCGTAAATTTCTCCTCTACGAACTAATTTGCAATACAATGCGGCGTCGCGGCACAACAGCACTAAAACACCCGTTTGTCGTGCGTCGATCTACAGCGTTTAATCAAACTTTCCGCACGGAGTGTCGCACGACCGAGGTGACAAACTAGTTCCGGGAGTTGTATTGCATTAATTTAAATTTATTTGCGGGGTGTCAGAGAACAAACATGGATTAAACAATTAAAGATTACATTTCTTTGTTAAATGATCACGAATTAAGTTAAAATGTTAGTCCGTTTTATTAAAAACATCGTGTTACAAACAGTTTCGATCTAAGCACATATCAATGACATGAAAACGGGTCTTATACCCGATATAAGATTGTTTAGTACTCAGCGCGTGACCACGGCCGATGAACTCGGTCCAAACGTCGAGAGGTAAATAAACAATTTAATATCGCGTATAAGACCCGTTTCCATGTCATTAAAAACATCGTAGGCAGTTTCTATTATAACTTTGGCGTAAGATATAAATTTTAATGAATAAAAAGATATTGCGTGCCCAATTTACATTGTTCTTACAGTTAAAATCTGCGAAAATAACGATGACGCCGAAAAAAAAAGGTCAGGAACGTAATTTTTAGACCGCCTTCGAAAACTAATTAATCAGTTTCCAAAACTTTAAGCCGAGTGTTAACGATGATCTAAGCAATATACAAGTTGGGAACCTGCGCCAAATTCACGGGCTAACGAGTAACTTACAGCAACGAAATCTGTTGCTTCATTCTTATTCAAAATTACCTCTCGCCGGTCTATGCATCGGCCTCTGTAATCAAAATCTTAGGGGACTTCGCAACGAACTTTTTAGATACTCATGAATAACTTATGGGGCACGACACGCCCTTCTTGTTATGTTTAAAAACTTTTTTATTTTCTTCTCCATTAAAGCGCCGGCTGACAATTTAGCGACGGGAATGAGTAATTAGAGAGTATTTGTCACGTAGGTAATAAATATTGGAGCAGTAGGTATTGTGTAAAAACTTGCGAGGAAATCTGCGGTAAGGCTCGGTTTAGAAGGAATTCCGTTAATTACGCTCGCTTCGTGGATACATAATAAGTAACTAAGCACGAATTTGTCCATCCATTCTGTTTTTGTCTCGGCCTACAAACACTTAGTTATTGGGTCATTTTTTGTATTCTCCGTCCGAGTGACTTATATTAGTCGTTTGTGTGAGTGAATAAGTAGTGGTAAGTCCATTTTGTGCTCTTTTGTGGGTTGTTAAGAAGCTTTGCGACGGTTAGCAATACATTTAGGATACAATGAGTGATCTCTTTGGTCGCAAATGGATACTTCTCTGACTTAGGTGAGTACATAATGCGATACGATATTATTATGTTTTATACATTTGTGTTACTGTCATACTAAAATATTAAATAATATGTTCATTATATTACAGAACTTCATGTGTTACATTAGAGAAATGAACAGCATCGGTCCCAGAGATTACCTACTTATTCATAATCTATATTTCCCTTGGTCACGGCATCACACGTAAATGTCTAGGCCGATTTCGCAAATTATAATTTCTGTGTTTATTACTGTCAGTAGAAGGTTCTTCTATTCTTCTATTCTATGAAAATAAAATTGTAAAAAAATATCTGTATATTTTTAATGTCGGGGTAAACTAAAGATCCTTTTTCAATGGTGTATTTGACATATATAATATACCTAGCTAAGACAGGACAACGTCTGTCGGGACAGCCCTAATTAAATATACAGAGAAATATTAATGGGACCAGTATTCTCATTCAACGGAGCGTCCAAAAATATACTACCACGAAAATTACTTGACTGTCATATCACTTGCAACCCCTCAACGACTTCTGGTAAAGTGGTCCAGATCTGTTGTTTACAATCCTCTGTCCATCGAACCAACATGCCTTTGTTATTGAATTCCCTTTCAGAACACTGGCGGTGGCTTGTGTACCTTGCAAACAAACCCGCGATACTTTTAGCGGATGAAAGGACTGTATGTAGCAGGTGTATATAGCATGAGTGAATTAAATATAACTAATAATAGTACCAAGTAAATTTTGTCTGGAAGACAGTGATAGAAGTGGTGTGTATCATTGTATAAATCTTTTACTTCACGATGTTACGCCCATTCGCGAGGTATACGTAGTGTTCTTAGGTTACTTAGCAATATATACCATACCTACATTGATAAAATTTGTTGTTAAAGATCGACCTAACACAGTTACAATATATAGTATGCTCGAAATATGAGCGTATCCGTTGGTATCAGCCAAGTATCCAGTGATAAGAATTGTTGCCCAAAATAGTTGCAGACCGATAAAGCACTTCAATCAGTTTCTCGTCATAATATGATAGCTACTACTATAAATGTGCAAGCCATTCTGGAAGCTTACAATAACATCAAAGATGAACTGTAAATAAAATAAAAGACAGAGTCAAATTACAAACAAAATTACGAACTTTCTTGCACCATGCGTCATGGTCAAACCTTTCCAGGGCGTCAACTATTTCCTGGCGATGGGTTTACATAAAAAGCCCTCTGTACTTGCGCGACTGCACCACAAAGGAGTAAGCAATGTAAGCGGTCCTTTGAACTAACCCGCGTCGTTCAATTTTCTCGTTGACCCACTGATCATTTCCTCCCCTATTTATGAGCAGCGGTGCAAGTCACACGCTAACCGCCTATTGATTGAAAAATTCGAGAAAAATACAACTTCAAAATCCCTTATCAGTAGGCGGTAAGAGCGTAACTTGGATTACGATAATAACTGTTCCATAAGAGATTTGAAAAACTGCAACACTACTTGAGATGACAATTTTTCTGTGTAAAATGTCAAGGTTGAATATGGAATTCAGCCACTATGACGAGAAGATCTTGGATTAGTGTTGTGGTTGGACCACCAATGCTTCAGCTATTCTGTTAAAGTATACAATTTTAAATTACGTAGAACACAATTGTCGCGATACATATGTTAGCATTTTGGGTCAAGTTAGTATTCAATCATCATCTCTCATCTATTTAAGAGCTGGTCTCTTGTCGGTGGAGCAATCGCCAAACCGTTCTATCGTTAGCCATCTCTTTGACCTCTTGGTACGACATGACGTTAGCCTTCGTCTTTATATGTTGCAGGTAACTTATTCTTGGCCTTCCTCTGCCACCTGCCTGCCTCAGTATTAAATAAAAAAGTTTAAATATTAAAAACATATTGTCGTTGGTCGTCCATAACCTAAGCCAAAGCTAAGTGTCAACTCCGATGTAGCGTACTACTTGTCAGTTTGTACAAGTAATGAAAACATTGTTCTTGCCCGACGAGGTCCCTTAGGCTTTTTGTACCGAGGGCGAAGTTCATACTTGACACTCGTAGAAAGTTATGATGTTTAATAATTTAGTATATCACGCTGAATAATTTGATATATTTCCTATCCTTTACCGTTACGTTGTATACTATTATTATTATGTAAGTATAGCCAAGATTGGCCAGAGACGGAATATATATGGAAGCAGCTGGAAGAGGCCTATGCGTCTAAAAGACACGCTGATAAATAGTAGTCATCGGTGTGATTTAAAATTTCTCAATACCATTAGAATTCTATATATTATTTCAGTTTATTAAACAAAATAACTGGTGATTTCAAAACAATAATAAATTCTGCGAATACCATCCTGTTGGCTTCAGATAATGGATTATTTAGAACAAACTTTTAGGTATTTCACTGATTATTATCTGTACTTGTGAAAAGTTGATGTGGGATACCATGACGCATCGATGTAATGGCCATTCTCTTGTTCACGCGTCTAAACTAAAATATAACTAAAATATTTACCTTATTCTGTTGTTCATTGAAACTAAAATATTCATCGTTTTGACAGTTTAATTTGGTTATATATCCCTAAAACTTAAATAGACTAAGCTTCAATTTATCGTAATTTAGACTAAGAGCAAGAGAGTGTAGCAAGAGAATTGTCACCAATGTCATGTATGCAAAAACGTCTGCGTGAAAGCTTCAAATCTGCTTTCAACGAAAACATCTCACTCAGCAAAAAAATCCTATAAAGACCAAATTCATTCCCGATCCCAGCAATTCTTACTCCACAACTATAGGTACATGCAACTCAGCGTGCACGAGCCATATTCCGTGTAGGTACTAGTAGGAAATCCCGTACGAGAGAACATCATTTGGGATTGGCTTAGCTCACTTTAGAATCTTTCCTGTACTCAGCAGGTGGTGATGTGGGGAGGCATAGGATACATAATAATATATCTCACGCGACGAGCGACACATTTTTACATTGTTGGTTTTAAAGTTAGAGTGCAAAATATTTTTAATATTTTCAAAGGACTTTCATACACGGTTTGCGCTGCCAATCATGTCGTTATTAATAATGCGAATATTGTTTACATTATAATGTTGGATAATAATCTAAAATAGATATTTATTATATAAGGAAAAACTTGAGATAAATATTTGACTAATGTACAATACACATAATATACCTACTACAGATAATAAACATATATTTTCAGGCTACTCAAATCGATTATATTCTGAACACTTGAGAAACATTTATGGAGACAAACATGCATGTTCCAGATTTACATACTGACGACCATTTATCAAAAGATTCAGATAATTAATTATTGATTACTTGAACGTCTTATTTAAAAATTAACTTAGTTATTTGAGACTTAGTATTCCGATACATCAGGTTATAATAAACAAGATTGAATGGAACTGCGCAGATTTTATATATTCTGTTGCCTACAGTTTCGATGGTATCAAAGATTATGCAAATAAAACCACTCCATTTTATTGAAAGCCAACTAGTCATTTCATAAATTATATTTTTTTAGGTGACAATTAAAAAATAAACAATATATCTAAAAAGTATTCTATAATATTTAATGTCAGCCTATCACTAACAGATTCCTTCTATTCAAATGTTAAGTGTAATATTTCAGTTAATTGTTCTGTATGAAGACAGGTACCACAAGATATGTAAAGTAGTATACCACACTTATTGAAGGCACCCATACAAACTACATTATCTACCATCAACCTGATTAATTTACTTCATCAGAAACTCGATACTTGTTACTTAAACCAATTAAAAGATAGCTTTAGCGTGCAGATTAATCGATTAGTTTGAAATAATCGATTTTCTTCGGTATAGTGTACCAGACTACACTCGAATTGAAGTTTTCGATGTATCGAGTCGTGAAATCTCCCGCATTGCTTTGCCGATAAATACGTCGACGCTGCTTTATAGCTATCGGGAACACATTCCCATATAAAATTATTCTAAGCTGAAAATCGTTATTTTCATTTCCCTGTTGCTTTCTCTGTTTGAAAAATACGACCAACAGAAGGATATTTATTCGACGCCGGCAATTGTTTATCTTTAAACAGATTTTGATGTACGAAACGAACACACAGGTTGATTGGTCACTGTAGTCTGTTGTAGGACACTAATTAGAACGGTATTATGCCTTTAGCTTAGAAGAAGTCACTGGGTGACGGCTGCATAAGGAACTAAACTGTTAAAAGACGACCGAGTACCTATTCAAATATTTAAACATTTTTTTTTTTATGTAGTAGCTACTTTAAATGTCAAATGGATCCAATTATGGTTTCTCTATAGTAAGGTTTCCTAAAATTTTATACCAAACGTTCCGCTTTGGTGAATTGGACCAGTGCTTTATTTTATGGTTTCAACTCACGTGACGTCATTATTGGGTTACGTTATGGTTACGTATAGGTTTTGAAGTACGTTCAATGCCTGCGTCGGCTAACCCTTCGTTAGTGGCGGGGGTCGTTTTTCCCGGGGCCTATTTGAAAGCGCAGTTCTTGAGACGGATCTAATTTGTTTCTTTTCAAGCACGGCCTCGTTTCCTTTCGTTGCTGATTGCGTCGGGTTCGCTCATCTGCCTGTATTGCCCTTGTCTGGAATTTGTTTAGGCAATGCGAATTTGATGTATACGTGAGAGTACTTCGCTATTAGGTGCGTAAATTTCAAGCCAGGAAGAAAATTATTTGGAATGTTGTTTTCTACTTTTTATTAATTTAGCATTTAAAACATATTTATATAGTTATGCCTTCTAAATAAGGCTCAATGACTTTTTAAAACCGTTTATATGATTAAAACAGAATTACAGATTCTTGACAAAAAACAGTAATCACTAACAGTCACGCTTATATAATCGTTTATTACCAGGGGATAACAATCGCGACTGTTCACACATAACAGGTTTTTTCGCCGTAATCTCATTTGCACCCGAATACGGCCGGGGACATTGTTATAACCTCATTAAAAAGGCAAAGCCGCTATATTACTTTGCAATTCCGGATGCGAGACACATCTTCACGCATGCGTTGCGCGCAACCACGGCAAATGTACCGGGCCTTTGTACGCGGAAGGCGTTCAACGAGCACTCTTACATTCGCGCGCATTGAAAGGGTTAGACGCGGCATCTTGCTCCTATTTACGTAGTAATAGGTACTGAACACCGGTTTAAATTTGCAACCGTGCTTTGCATGCGCTATGCAAATTTCACCGCGGCTACCGAATTTTATATGAGATGGAGTATTTCAATTTTCTTGGCGCGCTATGAAAATGTACGCCACCGACTTAACCATACCGGTTTTAATGTTTCAACTTTATTTTCTTATGCCACATGTACTGCAAGTTATGAATAAGTAAGTAACTTATATTGCAGTTTTGCCGATTTCAATTCAAATATAAAACTTGAGCAAATTCCAGTAGATTTTCGTTCTCGCAGGCCATTGCATATGATGTTATGTTATGCGAATAATATGTCGTTGATAGCATCGAAGTTTAAAAATGATATTCAATAACCATTTCAAGTTGGCTAATTTGGTAAAGAACTCCTAACTGTTCTCAAATTTACGGCGGTTAGCGCCTTAGCTGAATAAACTCAACATTTCTAATGAAATACATCTGCAAAATGTTCTTGTTGTCTTTTACTAGTTGTAGTTGTGCAAGTTGTTCGCCTAGAAAACTAATGTACTCCGTAAAATAAACAGAAATAAAAAGGACGAACAAAAAAAACACAAAAAGCCACATCCGTTGCAAGTCATCTTCTATATTCAATAATAATTATATATAATGCAATGCTCATTAAAAGACTAAAATATTCTATAATTTAATTGACGACGTTGAGTTTATTTTAAGCTCTGTTTCACCTCGAAGCCAAATCAGATCTACATCTGATTTGGCTTCGAGGTGAAACAGAGCTCTCTGAGAGCAAACAGGACTCTCTGAGTACCTACGTACTCAGAGAGTCCCTTGTTGTATATCTCAAGGCAAAGGAACACTTTTAATTGATTTATTTCTATTTAAAACGCAGGAGATTTTCCATATATTTTTTTGAGAGACCTCTGTATAAACTACGGCTACAGTGAAATTACCGCGAACTCCACCAGCAGTGGCACACAATTAGTAAACGCTACCGCTGATTAGAATTAATTATTTCACGAACCCTGGTAATTTCACCCAAGTAAAATTACTTTAAACATTTACTGAAGCCACCCGATGGCTGACTAATTGACTAACCAGACACTGAGGACGATATGAAAACTGAGACTCCATTTGGAAGCGGATCGATTCTGAAAATGAATAAAATGACGATACCTTCACTAATTTAGTTACTTAGCGCCATGACGTTATAAAGTGCTTTCGAAAAGGCACGTCTCGTTTGCTTATCTCATGGCAAATATAGATGACAATGCCAATTAAATAAGAGAAGATCGCTATACTCTTTACTTCGTTCGTGAATATGTTTCTAACCACACTTATTAATATTATATATTCGAAATTCTCAATCTATCTGTTTGTTACTTTCTCAAAGCTACGTGGATAACACATTTTGATAATTTTGGTATGGATTTTCTTTGAAGCTCGGGGATGGACATAAAATACTTTTATTCAAGCTGGAATATGTCAAATACACGCAGACGAAGTCGAAGGCAAAATCTAGTTTTCTATGAATCATTATGCATACACGCATCCGAAAACAATTTGACCAATGTTAATTTATTCAGTGGCAAGCTTTAAAGGCTCTTCTTAGATTGGCTACGTAATCAATTAGGGTGTGCACACAACCCGAACAATTTATATGTGTGCGTAAGTGATTGTGTGGAAGGACCCTGTGGACATGCCAAATATTTTACAACTCATGTCCACTGTCGCTCAAAACTCGTGATACCGGCAAATTGTCGGTGTTTGCTTTGCACATAACAGGGTAATTTATATATGAACTCGTTTGCATTCACTGATTGATTACTAAGTTACGTTTTTAACATTCTCCAATTTGAGTTTCCGAATGACTATATGCACTTGGGACGAAGTTAAGGCTACCACCAAATTTGACAGTGACACAACAAACAAATAGTCAAGTACCAACACTACCACACCACAAAATAGCTACGGCGTGCTCGCCAATCCGTCGGGACGTCAAATCAATGGCTAACAGCGGTACAAAGCTTTGGCGGCGCGACACAAAGAGACTGATTTATTGTTGGTATTAGTGTTTTGTACTAATCAAAATGTTGCCATGTAAGGAGAATAAATGTCAAACATATTAAATGTATTTCGAAATCTAATTCCATCCATGACATTTCAGAACAGCGATAACGACTCAACGCGATACGCTCAGTTCTTTATTTGTAGAATCAGGCTCTCCCTAACCTTTTCCAGGAATTACAGAGCTTAAATAATTGTACCAGCTTTGATATATTAATACTATCAAGATCATGAGAGATACTGTTTTACATTTATTATAATATAGGCAACCTCATTTAAAAAAATGTTGATACAATATGCTTATACTTTCATTAAAATTCACAAAATAAATACTGTCTAGAATCGTACTAATAAATAAATAAATACAGACTAGTAAGAATAAAGGATCGGTTACAAATATCTCATTAATTCTTAGCATAAAATATTTTTGAATAAAAACTTTTAAGAAGTTAACTATTTATGATACTTGAAATGATTTTAATATTATATTCTATTCTATTCTATTCTATCTAGCCGTTGTTTTCCCACTGCTGGGCAAAGGCCTCTCTCCCCTCTTTCCAGTTGCCTCGGTGTTGTGCTGCGCTTGGCCAATCCGCATTGAAAATATCTAGATCGTCTCGCCACCTGCGCTTCGGCCTACCACGACGGCGGCGTCCGATAGGTGGGTACCAGAATGTGGTAGTTTTAGCCCAGAAGTGGTCTGGCATCCGGCAGACGTGGCCAGCCCAATCCCACTTTAAATTTGCGGCTGTTTGGGTAACGTCGGTGATCCCGGTTTTTGAGCGCAGATCTTTGTTTCGGACTCGGTCCGTCAGCTTAACGCCGAGTATACTGCGCTCTATTGCTCGTTGGCAAACCTCGAGTTTGGACCGTTGAACTTTCGTCATATTATAACAAAATGTAATTAAATTTTACCAATTTTGTAACCGACCGTTATTATACTCATTAGTGTATCATCGTGACTCAAAGAAAAGTTATTTCTTTCCACCTTATTGCCCTTTACTTGCTTCAGCTAATGCCGACAGAGAAACTAGAAAACCTCAGAGCTTTCTAAAATGAGGTATTTAGAGGCAAACCACTTAACAAGATTTTTCTCAGAAAACTATTACATTTTCACAGTAATGAAGTGGTGTCCATTAGGTAGCCAATCTTCAAACAGCAATCAAATAAAATAAACATTACCACAATTGTCTTGAAATTATTACACTTTTTATGATTTACACTTGAGTAGTCGCAGCATTTCTTAGACATACCTACTAATATCCTAATGTTTTTTTTTGTTCTTTTATTGTCGCAAAATGTATTTTTTGTTTGGGATAATGGAATTTCTATGCTAATAAAATATTTCTATAGCCTATAGGTATTTTAACATACCTAGCAGGTCTTATAAAGTTAAAATTTGGTGATTACAAGCTTCCGGAAGCCACGGACGAACTAACAAAACTCTTTTGTTTTCCATACCTCTATCAATCAAAACAAACACACTTGCCCTAAGACGCATATCTCTACTAATACGACGTACGAGCTATGGTTCCCCCTTAATTGGCGATAACAACGCAGACACGAGCTTCCGATTAAAACGAATGTTCCTGATAGAGCACCAAGGAAGTGAGGTAAATGGCTTTTTAATTTGTAGCCCTATTGACTTTCAATGAGGGGAGTTCTTCAGTAAGAAAGATTAGTTTGCGCTGGTAGTTTTCTTGTAAATTAAAACTGCTGGCAATTATTCTTTCAAAACGGTAACTTTCTTTATACCTGCAGTCCACTTCCTTTCCACTATTGATGGTAACAGGTTACGGCAGTAGCCTATAGACCCTTCCAACACTAGCTTTACCCTTGAGTTACCCTAAGGATTCCCATCCCTTGAGATCCTATAGTTCTTTCTATGTACGAGTATAAATTACTTTAAACACAAAATATTAATGAGATGGAATCTCAATAATTACTTTAATTAAATCTTTACGAAACTTAAATAAATTATCGTGTAATCAAAAGTAGAATTGATGAATTAAAGCCCTATGTTCCGGTCGGGACATTTTTATAAATAAAAATCCTCACTCAAAAATATGTTCCGCAAAAAGTAATTTACGTGAAACCATTTCATCACCCTAAGCCCCAGGGCCTTAATTCAAAATCTAACTCTACAAAAACGGTTTCATTCTCGTCGCGTCAGTCGTATCACGACACAAATATCTCTGTCAATCAACCGGCCGACGTGCGGGGGACGTTTAGCCCCGACAAACAGGGCATAAACACCGCAGACTCGTACCCAAGTCACGTGCGATCATCCGTAACCAACAATGGGGACTAGGAGACAAAATACACCGTGGTTTCAATGTGTTAAATTATTGTGTAATGATCGAAAAGCTTTATTTACAGACTTCGTTCGTAGCCTACCACTTGATTAGCATTTCATATTTTATCTGTGGATGTTTTATAATTACTATTCTAATTAGTGTAACATCCTAATATTACAAATGCAAAAGTAACGCTGTTTGCTTGTTCGCTACCTTTTCACAACAAAACGGCTAAACGGATCGGAATTTAATTTATCCTACATCATATTTTTTTAATGTCCACCAAATAGTTTTTATATAATGTTTTACAATACACATTAATATATTTTCGTATGCTTCAAAGTAATATACAGTGGTTTGTACAAATGCTTATGTGAATTTGTTCTCTGTCATATCCACAGAGAAAGTAATCACTACGTTTGTCATGCCCTTTCTTTATTTCGCTCGCTCGATTGCTTTATTTTACAACAGAGCTATGCAACTCTGGATAGATATACTTTTAAAAAACCTTTACAAACATTTTAATTTAATAACACTGTGCAGCAGAGTATAGAACAAGGAAATAGGTTCATTAACTCCAGAGATTGCGTCTAAAATACAAACCAATGTTCGCTCTTTATATTACACATCATAATTATATATCTTCACGCCTTCCCACAGGGGTCCCCGAAGAGAAACACAGAGATGTTACAATACCTATTTTCCATTATAATATTAGTATAGAATTCTTGTAAAACAGTGAAACCGGGTCAAAATATTGGACAAAGATAACCGCGGGGCGTAACAAGCTAATGACAACAGTAGTTAGACATTATATTTGAATATGACTTCATCAAAGCAACCTTCATATCCTCCGCGCTCCCACCCGACAATTAAAACTCCCACGCGGACTAATTTGGTAGCCGAAACCAACGCTAGATTACTTTAATTAAATTATTGTATAGAATAACACTAGGATTTCCCGCGGGACCAAATTTTCTTATTACTAAATTCGGTTAACTGGTGCGAGATAAGGAATTCTCACTACGAGCAAGACATTATCTCGGTGAACTAAAACAATGCAAGTGTTAACACACACTTTGTAGTCGAGTATTTGAGGCAAAATTCACACATACCAGATTTTCATTCCATTTTGGTGCCGCATTCGCAAAAGAAGTTCGTTGCTTTTATGGTATTAACGTGCGAACTAATCGACTCCAACAATTTAGTAAAAATATAAGGATATTCAAAATTACTATTCAGGGTTAGTGTTATTCGTGTGCAATTTTATATATTAATTAAAAATCCGTATGCAATTCTGTCAGGTCTAAGAATTACCCGCCATTCGTTGTATAAATAAATGAATTTTAACTGAAAATTTCTTAGTCTCTTAAAACCGATATTACAGTATTGGTTTGTATTCGTTTGACAGTTATCATTTATCTGCGAATTTAGTAGGTAAGTAAAGGGGTAAAGTAGCCCTTCATAAGTGCTTTATAAGGGCCTAAGCTGAATAAATGAATTTTTATTTTGAATTGAATTGTAAAATTGACATATACACCTAGTTATCTATCAACTAGTGCTGACAAGCTACTTTAGGGTATTTGCGTAAATTTTAAAAATAGTCGGGCTTGTATCTCGGGCCCAGATCCACACCATTAATAACATTAGCGGCGGTCTGGTCCGCTAATCGCAGACTATCACGCCATTTCACACAAGATTTATATAAGGCCAGTTGGTTGTTTGAAAATATTGCTTTATGCTGCTTCCTTAGCGAGGAATTATGTCTTTTGCACTTCGTTTAGTGTACCAAGTTGTACGGTTGCGGTCATAAACATGTATACACGTACCACCCGTGTAATTCATACACTTTGTTATACCACAAGTTGCTATATGGATACACGAATTGTAATACATATGGTTTTTAAACATTCAATTCTTAAAAAAGCGGGAATATCAATGGAAATTTCTTATTCAGTTGAGGTTCTATTATGAATTATTGAGGGTCCACCACTTAGTTCCCGATTTCAAAAAAATTGCCAACAAAACGAGGTGGGAAAGTGAAAACCAGAATGGCATACATTTTGCAACAAATGTAAATTATTGAATAAGTAGGTACAAATACATTTTATGGCATAAATATACGTCATACATTTTCTATTTCATTCATTCATTTATGGTCACATATGTATATGTATAATGTACAATATACACGGGAGGATACACGAGAGCATTGTGTAGTGCATTAAAGTAATTGTGTCGCATCCGACGGGACCGTCCGCCATCTGATAGCGATTTAACGCGCAACGTTGCACGCTATACCGCGCCGCGCCGGCAGCATACTGGCTACGTGTTTATATGGTGGAAATTACTATGAGTTAGGATGTGCTCTGGGAACGAATATAAATATATATATATACCTATTACTAGTGATTTTTTATATTATATATCTTCACGCCATCCCTCAAGTGCCCGAAAGTGTTTAAATCGATTTAGTAGGGTGATGACGAGTTCCAAAGATTGCAATACACACAATAAACATACCAACTACTTTTCTCATATTATGATTTTAAATTAAACGCACTGAGAGTGTGTCTGCGTCATGAATGGAGGTTCTCCGACATCTCTGTGCACCCCAAAATGCGTAGGTAAAAATACAAAATAATGCTCTTACAAATAATTACAAGAACAACATTAGTAATTTCAACTTAATATCATAAATGGAAGTCACCTATTATACAAAAGGTATGCAAAGACCTCACCGATGATATTTTAGGACCCAATTTCATTAATGGGGAGATGTTCTTTTAACCAACATGCACAAACAGTTTAGGCTTAGGCTGAGCTGGATATAGAAATGACCTCACAACTCAAGTCAAAAGGTTTGTTATCGTGGGCCTTCAAGGCACCTAAATATTTATTTTTTTGTTATCGAAACGGCATCATTATTTTAGCAGCTATTAGAGCACGCTTTATGCTATCAGTAACAGTAAAGGTAGTAACGACGATAATTTTATGAATATTCGGCTTGTTTACTTTAGTTTCCAACAGGCCAACAAATATTCAAATTGGCTGTTAAACTCTTTGATAGTTCGAAATTACACCGCTCAAATGGTCACTGGTAAATTGATGTAAATAGCAGTATTATTGCAAATTAAGCAACATTTCATTAAATAAACAAGGGCGGGACTAAACACGACGCTTTGAAACTTTTCACCTATTTTGGGATCGTTTGTAAGCAACTTTATTTTATTTTAAAATAAGGTTATACGTTGAGCCGGTGCAATGTTACTGAATTGATATATACCAGGAAAATAATTTTATTTTGTAGATCTATGCAATTTTTTCGTAAATTGTAACGAGCTGCTGTTACGCGTCTTTAATTTACGGATAATATTTGTACATAAATTAGTTCATTACGTACACCAAATTAATTTCAATAAAAAGATGGAGGGACTGCTCTAAAGATAACGCTTTGAGTGAAACTGAATACAGAACATTCAGATTGTAATAGCCAATAGGGCTCACCATCTGGCACTACTAGGAGCTAAAAACCATCATTGGGAAATGCCTGCTCCTTCGAAGGCCATTCGATGAGGTAAATAGATATTTAAGCACAGACTAATAAAAAGCATGCGTTGCTAGATAGGGCTTGGATCACAGCATCACAGCACCACAGCTTACAGACGGTGGCAAAACTGCAGCACTTGTATCTCTCACGCGGTGCCAGTAACAAGATCCAATTTCATTCATGGTACTCTCTTGTCAGAGCTGTCGTGGTATCATCAGGTAGTTCTGTTAGAGGCTGCTTTAGTTTGCCTTACGATAGTCTGCCATTTATATCTCACCGCCATGTTATTCTCTAACATCGTGTTGTTATTTTAAACGATGCATATCCATTCCCTGTATTGTAAGCCACAGAACGGCTGTACGTAGGACAGGTGCGCTCGAGTACAGGCCAAATCGTTAAGCTCGAACTGTTCGAAATAATAAGTAGTTCACCGTTTGAGTTGCGGAAAACGTCCCCGGCAATTCTATTGAAAGGCCGAATGAAGATAAATGGTAGAGTCGGCTCCATAACGAGCCAAAGTCGACTGTTTTCAATTTGCTCGCTCTCGCTTCAAGTTCGATTTAGTGTAAATTCTAAGAAAATGAACTTTTGTATTCCCAACGCGCAACGTGTGCAACTGTGTGAGATTTATTCCGTTTAAACGGACCGATAATGTTTAAATTTTTTAATGATCTTGAATCTCATCTTGTATGTAGGTACAGAAAGGCAACGCGCGAGTGCTGCCCCTGGTGGTTGCAAGCGACCATCGGGGGCCGTGTGCTTAACTGCCTCCATACCTAGTGATTAAAAAAAAATTACATGCATCTGAACTAGTTCAATTATTATTACTTATACCCGACAATGCTTCGCTGTGGGAAAGAGGAAACTCTTACTGTTTCCAATTGTTTTTATTGATAACACAAATGAGATATTAAATAGTTAATAACTATTCACAAGCAGCGACTAATGGTACTTTGTCTTTGTCTATTATAGTGAAATTATAAAGATGGTTGTTTGGGACAGCAGGTAGGATAGTAGGTGCGGTACGGTTGTGTTTAAGTTCACCTCATTTTTTATCAAGTATGTTATCAAATGAAATAGATGTGTGGGCGTCCACTGAACACATGATTGAGAACCTCACAGTAAACGTAAGCTTTACTGTCCCACAAATAAATTGAGGCCTTAATATAAGCAAACAAATAAATCATCAAGACACAATTATGTTTTTTAATCAATTTTCTCAATATTCAGAATTTTACATAGAACTCGGTCACTTACGTGTACACGGTACAGATAAAATAATTGAGTCAGTAGCTTAGATGCATTCATTGTTATCTACCTAGAACATAATATATTACGATGGCAAAATACGATGCACACAAAAAAAAGGTAATTTCTATACAATTGACAAGAATGATTTTCAGAACTGATTTAGTAAGCACTGTGCTGGCGGTAAAGGGAACTTTTCGTTTCTTTTATTGCTCAGCTACAGCAACAGCTCAACATAACTTTTGTGTCGCGCTAAGGGTATCGATCACTCTTACGGCCGATCACTGAAACGACATTCAAAGTTTAAAGGCCTACGTAACTGTTTGAAGTCAGTGATATAAATTTCACTAGTAAAATCGGACGCCAATCAAATTTAATGTGGCATCAGATTTGACTGGCGTTTTAGTATTCGCCAATTAGCATATATGGACGCCCCATAGGCTACAATGACGTTTACTATGAGGCCGAGCATACACTTGTTTGGTATATTTGTAGTATAAAACTAATAATAATAATGCCTGCATAAACAGGTCTACATACATTTGCCTAGGCACATTTAATTTCTCTCTGACATACAATATATCTCAAAACTATTCATACAATCCGTTTCGATATGGAAGTGAAAAGCGGATGCTTCTAATGAGACCTCTTTGCTTCTGTCGCAGCATGGCCTAGATGAAAGAATCAATACCTACTATGTTTGTCTCAGATAAAATAAAATATGACCTAGAAAAACTATGTACCGGGTTTTTCCTTTGTTCATTCTAGGGAGTAAAATAATTTACCTAGACACCGAAAATATGAATTTATTGAAGAAATATAGAAGGCGCGCTTAATGGTGAATAGTTTAAAAGGTTTTGCTCTGGGCTTTAGAATTTTATATACTTAGGTTGAAAATAATATGACAGCATTAAGTTTAATTGATATACTAACGTCAGGATAGTTACGTGTATTTACTAAAGGAGTAAAATTTTAATGACATTCTCAAATACAGCACAATCAAAGTTGAAGCTCGTCGTCAACCACACGTGAAATGAAACCTCGGTTTAAATTATTGCCCCATAATAATCATATTCTCGATTGGTTACAGTAAAACCACCGGAAACCTGGTTCTACACAGTGACGGATTTGGTAACTATAGCTTTAAACATAAGTAGTCCCATCATTTTTAAATAAAAAATACGATTTGACAATTTACATCTTCTCGTCCACTCACTATATGGGGTTAAATAAAATTGTAAATCGGGCGTGTATGTTCAAATCCGATATTTAAAAAGAATACGCGGGATATGGTAATATGAGGTCCCTGAATCCGAATTTATGGGATTTTGAAATACTTGCATAATTATTTTTTTTTATCAGGAAATAAGTTGTTTATGACAGCAGTTGACTGCTACGCTATCCCGGATTGATTCGATGCCGTGGACATATGTGTCTGCCTTGTGTCTGGATACGCCACTATTCAATTCCGCATTCCCAAAAACTTTACTATGTTGATCATTATGCGCCTTACTTTAGCTTATACGATACCAAACCTACATCAATAGCTAATAATGACAAACAAATTTGGCCTTGACATCAAAATGCACTGAACTGTATTTTTTAAAACAGATCCCTTACCTCATTTTTAAAATAATACGGAAAACATTCTTATAATAGAATCGCGAAATAATGCAAATCGCTACCCTCTTAGCGACCCCAATCGCACCAAATCGAAAGACAACGAAGTCCGCCCCTGGGTTATTCTCATACCTTATTTATTGAACGGCCGTGAAATTTTGTACGACTACGGCCCCAATCTGGCCGATTAATGAACTGTGAAAGATCTTGGCGACTTGAGTAATTTCAAGAGCTCGACTTCGTTTTTAAACGAGAAATGATAATATCATTGATTCAGGGTTTTGTTCCAATTAAATTCGTCGATCTTAGGGTGAATTTTGTAGGTAATTTCACGGAAAGTTATAATTTGTGAAGAATTTAAATGTATAATAGCGGTGTTACATTTTGATGATTACTGAGAAATCATTATGTTTCTTTCCATGTCAAAAGATTGTAGAAGTGAAACGGATGTATTAATCATATCTCCTGTTTTTATTTAAATTTGTTGTGTCAATCAAGGACACGACTCGCTTCATGGAAATCGGTAACCGTAGCCGAGGCATATAGCACGCGCTTTGATTTCTAAATTCAAGATTATATAATACCTCTTTGTGGTAAATTAGATACATAAAAACCATCACGCCAATTGTACTGTTACAAGTATATATGTAGATTTGAATAAACAATGAAGGAAATTAGGTCACTAAAATATTACCCAATTCCAATGTTGAACGAGTGTCAACGTTCATGCAAGTTAAACTGAAGAAAATCTTGCGGAAAATATTGCACCACTATTTACACTGCATGAATCTGAGCACAATTTAGCATCTTGGAGGCATAAGCAACAGGTCACGTAGCTTGTTCAGTATTGTCGCCTTAGTAGAGTTGAGCCAGTGGTGCCATGCATATAGGATCACAAGTTCGAGTCTCGCACAGAACATAATAAATAAGGTATACAAAGCCTCATACGTTAATGTACTACTAGCTTCTGCTTCTTCCGCGACTCCGGGAAAAAAACTACGGAATAAAAAGTATCATATATTAATCCAGGTTATAAACAATACGTGTACCAAATTTCATACAAATCCGTTGAGCCGTTTTTATGTGATTGAACAACAAACATACATCCATTGTTACAAACTTACACATTTATAATATTAGTTTAAGAGTCGGCAACGCGCGAGTGATACCCGTGGTGTTGCAAGCGTCCATAGGTTGCGGTAACTGCTTACCATCAGGCGGACCGTATGCTTGTTTGCCACCTTAGTGGTATAAAAAAAAAGTAGGACATTATTTTCTTTATACTACTAAGGTGGCACACAAGCATACGGCCCACCTGATGGTAAGCAGTCACCGTAACCTATAGCCGCTAGCAATACTATGTGATTAATCACTATTTTTTTATACCTCTAAGGTGGCACACTGTACTTTGGCTTAGAAAACTCATTGGTACAGACCGGGATTTGAACCTGGGCCCATCAGATGACAGGCCGTTGCTTCCGCCACAAGGCCACGACGGCTTCCAGATTAGTATGTTATAGTAGGTAATATAGTTAAGCCGCTTGGAGTCGTGAAAATAATGTATGTATGTTTTATGGTCAAGGGATCGACACTCGTAACTTATCAGCAACTTTACTGAACCTCTAAATCCTAAAATCTCTATCTCTCATTATACTTTACGATGGACGAGGCCTACTTAAACCGGGTTAAAATTTTTAGCATAGCGAAGGGGGGCCGGTTCCACGAATGCAAATATATCTACGAACCGACCTCTGTTTGCTTAGGACGAGTTCCAAACAGGTCTTATGCCTCAGCAAATAGGCTTTACTAATACCAACGGAACACTATTCAGCGGTGACATTTATAAGTGTTCAAGTGTTGTCCCCTCGACTCGTATAGTTTACCTCATTGCGTGGGCTTTTCAATTAAAAGTGTTATAAGTTTTAATTGCATTTTAGTTGGTTCGTTGTCTACATTTTAATTGTTATTATAATACTCAGATGGTGGTACGTGGCACGTGGGATGGTAGGCAGTCGCCGTAGCACATCGAAATCTGCAATATATGGAGTATGACTTCCACTTTCAAGGTACCAAATATTTAGTCATCAACTGAGCAATGATCATACCACTAACAAACCATTAAAAGAATATTTTCTACATGAGCTTACTTCGTTCTGATATTTTGTCCTCTCCTTGCCTAAAATCTTCGCAAATTAGTGCAAGTAAGTTACAAATAATGTCAGCTTTAATAAAAAAGAAACCTTAACTGATATATTTCGTCACAAATACACGGAGTTTGAGATATTGTGAAAATTGTAGACACATAATATATGATCAGTGTACAATACAATTCGATCAACCGTCTCGAAAGCCACAAGAAAGCCCCTAAACAAGGATACAAAGCATCGTAATGTAAAAAAATCAAAGTACATTTCTCTGGATTTACAGTCACCTTACGATCGCGTGCCCACCGCTATCGACCTCGAGTTACCTCGCTCACTCATTTACACTATAAATACAACAACTGTCTTTATCGAATATCATACGTTAGAACGAGCTGGAATATCGGTCAGATATTCGAATAATTAATCTGAGTTTTTTCACTTCCTTCCGTAAGGTTATAAATACCTGAATCTTGGTTGGCTTTTGGTAACTTCAAACATAGAGATGTTCATTTGTGGTTGTGGTTAATTTTTTGCCTTCCTCTGTTAGTTTACTGGCTTCTTCAGAATAAGATACTTGTCAAGATAGGGACAAAATAAAAAAATACATTTGAACTTAGCCCTACAAATTGCATTTAGGTATTAATTCGATACGTCAATACCGTTACATATGAAAGCTGTAAATATATTTGAACATATTGTTAGGAGAGTGGACCCACAAAACAATTACATATATCTGTAGAGTGAATGGTTTTGTAAAATCTAGCGACTAAGGTTTTCTATTGCGGGCTACAATGTGGACGCTAAGACAAAATAAAATTACTTAATATTGTTCATCGTCAAATCATCAATATTGATGAAATCGTAAAAAAGCTAAGCGTAGGTAGTCCGGCCCTCATTAAGAAAATATTAAAAGCAATTGAACAAGGAAATTAATTGAAGAAATAATTTGGATAATATGTTTAGTCGAAATAACATATTATCACACTCCAATTAAGTCAGGTATTCTTCAAAGGAAAATTTTTCACCAACGGAAGACGATTTAACAAATTATGTTTAATTGTAAGAGGCTATTAATTTTCAAAGTTTCCATTATCACTGAAAATAATTGACTTGATGGACGATATAATACTTATTAATTTCTAATTGATCATAGTTATTTAAAATGTACGTCAATCATAGTTCTATAAAATTGTTCATATAGTTGAAACCAAATTACTTTAAACTGTACTCTATTACAAAATATAAATGTATTCTCATTTCACAGTTTTAATACGCTTAAAGTTCAGTGCTCCGGGTGAAAAAGAAAAGAAAAAAGGTGTTATATTATGCACGAGTATGTGGACGAGCATTTAATTTGCCTAACCTTTATTTTTCTCACTTTCATTACCAGTCTGTATCAAAAAGTGATAACACTCTTTATCAGCACTACACTACAATATAGGTACCTATAATTTGTCGGAAAGTGTATTTAAAGAACACATCAATACAATGTTTAAAGCACTGACATTGTACATGAAAAAACCACATGCGTTATAAATTTCATACAACAATGTGTGATTCTTGGAAAAGGTTTCATTACTATGCCACCATCATGCTCAATTGTGCATGATGGATCAAATACGTAAAAATAATTACGTATACCTACTATAAGTGCTATATTAAAAGTTTTTTTACTTTGTATAAGAATAAGAATTGTTTAACCGAGTCTACACTTTAACTTAATTCAATTTAAAATTTGTACGCCCCGACTCCAAATCCTTTAAAAATCACAGCTAAGAACAAACTCGAATAAGTCACCTTTGAAACAATAAGAACTAAATCGAAATGGATTCATCGGTTTAGGAGGCAGACAAACACAGATACACACGATGAACTTATAACATTCTTCTTTTTGCATCGGAGGTTAAAAATTCAAAAAAGAGCTCCTAACTACCTAAAATATTTTTACGTTACGTTTCAATCACACATTTTCAGTTGGGGTTTATTTAATATAATTACATAATAAGTTGGGAACTATGTCCAAAATCAACGTTTGGGTCGAGCAATAACAGTATCAGGGAAGTATCAAGCGACTCGCAAATTTAATGGACAGTGAAACATAACAGTACTGGAAGACCTTTAATAGGACGCTGCAGAGAAAATGATCCTAGTTATTTTTATAATAATAACTAGCGACCCAGCTTAGCACGGTCAGCGTTAGCCTTATAAGTTAATACCTACATACCACAAATTAATTATATATTCTTCTCCTTATATAGCTTCCTCTTGAATCACTCTGTCTATTAAAAAACCGCATGAAAATCCGTTCCGTAGTTTCAAAGATTTTAGCATACATAAGGAAAGACAGACAAAAAGACACGGGAAGCGACTTTGATTTATACTATGTAGTGATAGTGATGTATGCGATTGCAGGAGATAAAATTGTCTTAGAAATTAAAATCGTTTTATATGAAATTCATTATATTTTAAATGGAAAAATGTAGACTATAAATAGCATAATACGTTTTTTTACATTCATGAATGTACCCCTTAATTTCTTGCCCAACTGCTTGGATTAAAAGGTAATGACACATGAAGCTTTGATCTGCAGCCTTTAAGTATGTAACTTTTATGCGTAAAGGTAATGAAGCTAATAAAAAAATTGGGCTCGTTAATTTAGTGCTTTTTGTAAAATCTTCGAAAGCTCCGTCATTTACATGTATATAAGTTATACCTAATATATTCAATTAAAGTTACGTAAATTTTAATAAAACTATGAAATAATTTCCTAAAAATTATACAAAGGAGAAGGCTAATGGAGTAATTTCCTCGACTAATAACCACTTACGGAATTAATGATGGGTACATAATTCATTTAATAAATTCTGGAATACTTATTCCATTTCCGAAAAATCTGATGCGCATTCCAACTCCATTACATTACACATAACACTAACACAAAATGTGTATTACATCTAAGTACACGTTTCACTACACTGTACACTACGAGTATGCTACGGCGTAGCACTCGCTACGCGGGCGGTCTACGCGGCGCGCGGCGTAGCACTGGCGCGGTAGGGGCGGGTCAAAACAAGAGCTGCGAGTCTTGCGTTGTTTTCAATTAACTGCAGTGTTGCGTTCGTATTTATGGACGGTTGATTTTATTTTTCATTTTTACACATTCTTACACATCCCTATATAATTTTTCTTAGTATTTTAAATACGCACGTGTATAGCACATTGGTTATTCAAACAAATCGAAACATAATTTTGTTTCCAATATTTTGATAAAATACACTACTTATCATTAAATCGTGGTGTTCAGTTCAGTTATTTATTTTGTCAATAAAACTTAACTAACTCGTTGAATACTAACTTCTTTCGAGCGTAAGAACACCGAATGATTTTATTTCTCCTTAAAGTAGTATTTATTACATGCAAACTTTTTATTATATATGCAAATCCTCAAAAAACTGTTTACCTAGTTTAGTAACGTGTTCCACTTGCTCCTTTTAGCTTGAAATTGTTGCTTTTGTTGAGGTTTTACCGGTACGTACACTTTATCGACCAAACTGTAACTAAAACTCAAGTCTTGTTTGTAAATCAGTTCGTAGCGCAAGCTAACATACTTCTATAGTATTCCAACTGCGTTTTAGAACACATCGTGGCATTCGTGGCGCACCAATGTTGACTGAACGTTAGACACACAAGATGTTTGAAATGCATCTAAAGCCGCGTCTACATAACCTGATAACTCACATAAAACGTAGGCTAGAGTGAGGACGAATAAATATAATTGATTCAATCATTCACAATATTATAAATGCGAAAGTAACTCTGTCTGTCTGTTTGTCTGCCGCGCTTTCACGACAAAACGACTGAACCGATTTGAATGAAATTTAGTACACAGATAGTCAAGAGCCTGATAAAGGACATAGACAACTTTTTAATGCGAAAAAAAGGTTGTAAGTGGTTGAAAGGGAGGATGAAAAGTTCCATGGAAGTATCGTCATTTTTAGAGCTAGAAACTTGAATAAGTAATTGGCCTCAATCATTAAAAATGCTACCCAAAGACACTATTCCACGCGGACGCAGTCGCGGGCACAGCTAGTGCATTATAAGAACCAAACTTACTTTAAAAACCTCTTGTATAATGTTTATTGTCGGTCACAACAAAAATTAAAAGTGTCGTGTTGTATATATATTAGGTCCTTATATATGAAATTGGCGTTTTTCGTACTGGCCACTTTAATCACGAATTTCTCCTCTTTGGTAAGGAATTCCAAATTCAAATTTGTACAGCTATAGACTCATGTATTTGTGCTTCGATGATCGTCATTCATTTGTTTTTTTTCTTCTGTTTTTTTCTGTTTGCGTCACTCATTTTACAAAATGGAAAACCTTAAATATCGCATTATTTACGAGTACGAGTTCCGCCGTGGCACTAGTGCTGCGGAAACAACTCGAAGGGTGAATGATGTGTATGGCGGTCGTGTTGCAAAAGAAAACACAGTTCGTTTTTGGTTCCAACGTTTTCGTTCTGGAAATTTCGACCTGCAGAACAAGCCCCGTGGACGGCCTGAGACTCAAGTTGATAATGAAGAGTTAAAGGCTATTGTGGAAGCGGATCCATCGCAAACCACGTCCGAGTTAGCTGCAGGCTGCAATGTTAGTGATAAAACTGTTTTAATTCACTTGAAGCAAATTGGGAAGATTAAAAAGCTTGAAAGGTGGGTACCTCACGAATTGACTGAAACAAACCGGCAAACGCGCGTCGACTGCTGCGTTACATTACTAAACCGGCACAATAATGAAGGTATTTTAAACCGAATCATTACCTGTGATGAAAAATGGGTTCTTTACGATAATCGGAAGCGCTCAGCGCAATGGTTAGATCCTGGCCAGCCAGCCAAATCCTGCCCCAAGCGAAAATTAACCCCAAAAAAGTTACTTGTAAGCGTTTGGTGGACTAGTGCCGGTATTGTTCATTACAGTTTTTTCAAATCTGGCCAGACTATTACGGCTGATGTCTATTGTCAGGAATTGCAAACCAAGATGGAAAAGCTAGCGGCTAAACAACCTAGGCTGGTCAATCGCTCCACGCCACTGCTGCTTCACGACAACGCTAGACCACACACTGCGCTACAGACGGCTACTAAATTAGAAGAGCTTCAATTGGAAAGTCTAAGACATCCTCCGTACTCCCCGGACCTTGCTCCAACAGATTACCATTTTTTTCGAAATTTGGATAACTTCTTGCAAGGGAAAAAATTCAACTCCGATGGGGCAGTCCAAATCGCCTTCAAAGATTTTATTGATTCCCGTCCGACTGGTTTTTTTAGTAAAGGGATCAATGAACTACCTATGAGATGGCAAAAGTGCATAGAAAATAATGGTTCATACTTTGATTAATTAAATATATTATATTAAAAAATATTCGACTTTTTGTTCCTCCCATACAAAACGCCAATTTCATATGTAAGGACCTAATATATAGCAATAGTTTTTACTGAGACGTCGCCCGCGTGTTTCTACTATCCTGCGGAAACTACACAATTTTCGGGGACAAAAAGTATCCTATATATTAATCCAGCTTATAAGCTACCTCCATTCCAAATATCATACAAATTCAGCCGTTGAGGCGTGAATAGGGTACAAACACACACACAAACTCTTGCATTTATAATATTAGTGTGATTATTAAGGAGACACATTTAACTTCCTACGTTACATAGTACATACATCGAAACAAACATCCAAAGTTTGTAATGGCTTTATCGGCCTTAATTAAATTTGGGACAAATATAGACCATGTTACGGTTGTCGCAAAGGGTACCTTATCCAAAATCTACCATAGTCTACCCCTAATAAGGTCAAATTCGTGTTTAAGTACATCAAAGACAGCCGCAAGGTACAGGTTGTACAACTTCTACATACATAAGTACATATCGTCACGCTGAGTCTCACACGGGTAGGCAGAAAGCATAGAGCAACATTTCACTCGTGACTTGCGCAACATTTTGCTTATTATTCATCAATAATAATAAATAACAGTTTAGTTGTTTTTTAATAAAAACAAAATATCGAAATAGGAAAATAAATAAATAATGGAAATGACAAAATAATAATAACGTTTATTGGTCATACAAACCATGGGTGTATTTCTGTGACTCTCAAATCACATCATATATGCCGTGTTTATTAAATAATAATAAATAAAAGATAGAAATAATAAACGCTTACTATCGGCAGTCTTAGACTAGTATTCAATGTATTCCTTTTTCCCCAAACACATATTTACATACGACCCAACCCAGACCCGGAAATAACTTTAGGCCACACATATATTTGTACTGTGCTGTAAACCCTTGACCCGGCTAAAGATTATGTCACTTCACCAGCAACAAACAATTACGTATTTATAATATTAGGAAGGAAGTCCATACTAACTACTCTCACCTAATCCTACCTCACACAGGCGCCGTTATGCTTTCAAGGTAGGCAGAGAATATAGCTCCGCTTCACTCTTATCTTATACTCCTCTTAAGTGTGGCAAGTGTGTACAATTAAGTAACTCTTTAACATTCCTTAAAACTGCATAAAATCCAACAAGCATTAAAAATTAACAACTACATTTAATAAAAAAAACACACCCTACTGCGTTAGCAAACGCAAACGAATCTAAGAATATCTCATAAGTTAAAATCCATCAAGCATTCATTCATCCATTCCGAGTATGCAAGGATATATATGCATGATACAAAATGTACACCAAACAGAAAAAGCTATTCGTCATAAGATGTTTCAATGTGAAATCCACATGCTCCCGGATAAAAACGCAAGGCTTAATCCTGGTGATTAATTTAACCCATCTGCTTCAATTTCGTGCGTGATTGAGGAACACCGTTATTAGTGTCGATTCTGTTGTTAAAAAATACTAAACTTAACTAATTTGACAGGTCTAAAAGTCTTGCTATCCCTTTCTCATGGGCGGGGTTAAATAAGGATGGCAATATTTTTAAACCTGTCAAATAAGTTAAGTTTAGTAATTTTTAACAACAGAATTGGCACCATTTTCAAACTATATTGTCCCATCGCTAGACAAGTTCTCCCCCAATTCCGTGCATTGCTGTCTATCCTGCCCAATTATCCTGGAATACGTCGAAGTCGTCAGTAACATTTTTATTGTATGTATTATTGATCATGATAATAATTCATTGAGCTTGCTTATAATAAATAACTTACAGAAAGTATAAAAAGTTAGCGACAGACTAAAAAGAAAGACGACTAACACCACGGCGACAATGTCCGAAATGAAATATCGTCATCGTGACAAGTTAAGAACTTTCAAGCTCACGCCGCTCTGAGCTATAAATTAAAAACCCAATTTAAACCGACCAGTTCTTGCGAGACGATTGCTTAATCTTATTGTCAATTAAGCGTGGATAATGTATAATCAATTACGTTTCGGTTCATTGGGAAAAGGGATTTTTATCTGACGGATATCTTTTTATAAATGACGAATTTGGAGAAGCCCGTTTATTAACAAAGAATACTCTAAGTTATCCGATGTTTAAACGTTGAATTGCTGTGTTGTTTTCGCCGTCCACGTAGTATTGAGATTACAAACTCAATCTTATTTATATCAATATTTTACACGGATGGTGTAGGTTTCAAAACATAAGTATTTCATTGAATCAGCCCTATAGTTCTAGATTCAACATTCATACTTCCATACGAATATTATGAATGCGAATGTAACTCTGTTTGTCTGTTCGTTTGCTCGCTTTTCAAGTCTAAACGGCTGAACTGATCTTAATAAAATTTCACAATGGGATAGATTATATACTGGTGAAGAACATAGGCTATTTTTGTCTTTTATCAAATGCAGACTAAGTAGGGGGTAACAGCTAGTATTAAATAAGCAAACAAATGACCTACGTCTATGATAAATTTCATGAATTATTTATCTAGAACGGCGTATTTACGACACGAAATAAACTAACATATAATGTTCATTAGAGATTCGTAATCCAAAGAGCAAATCTGCGTACCTAATGTAAATAACAACGTACAAAATACACCGAACTAATGTCGTCACCTCACCCACTCAACGACAGCCGAAACCCAAACGAACGGGATTGAATCAACCGATTTAAATAATATTGTTTGTATTAATGATTTATTTGGACGGGATCGTTTACGTCACTGTGGAGTTGTGTTTTTTCCGTCCGTGGATTTTGCGAAAGCGGCTTTATACAAGGGAGACAAATAAGGCAGTGGGCGAAGCGAGAATTTATGTCTCCCTAAAAATCGGAATGAATATTAAAATCTCCTTTCCGCTTTCCGGCTGCTCATTATTTAGCTGTGTATTAAATTAGCGGTTGGATTAGTTATTAAGGACTGTTTCACATTTATAAATGCCTAATTATTCTCTGCCTACCCCGCGAGGGATGATATGATGATGGTTATAATGAAATATTTAATAGTTTTCTTCTTCTATAATTGGTCCCAAAATCTTAGGAAATCTAAAGTTGTATGCTTATACATCCATACTAATATTATAAATGCGAAAGTAACTGTTTGTTTGTTACTTTTTGACGACTAAACGGCTGAACATATCGTAACAAATCGGCTTTTTTTTACAAACCGGTGGTAATTTAGACCTTCATAATAGTCTTATTAGGGCCTAAACTGAATAAATGATTGTTATTTTGATTTAATGAAAATTGAAAAGATGATTACATCCTCGGTAGGACATAGGCTACTTTTATCTTTAAAAACTGCAGACGAAATTGCGGGTAACAGGTACTTATACACATATACTACTACATGTAAAATTATAAAGGGCTTCAACCTAAGTATCTACTCTGTGAAAGTGTTCATCATCTTTTACATCCAGCTCAATCATTGAGTCCAGAAGTACCTGATTCGTAATATATAGTATTGAAGGCGAAAACTTTCCATAATCCTAACAGCAAAAGGCTTGGTTACGTCAGTGTCTCGAGAGCTGCATGTAATTTGACAATTTAATCATAATCACGACTCCGCGACGCAAATATACAACGACACGACAGCTGGTGCCTTGTTTACCGTCGCCTCGACAAGCCACTTGACTTGACAAGAAAGGAGAAACAAAATTGTATCCTTATTGATTTTATAGTCGTGTTATCATTTTTTTCTAATTAATCTTTTTATTACATTATTTTAATATCTCACGTATTTATCATTTCTCTTCGAAGTTCGAATACACATACATTATATAAGATAATTAAAATCATTTATTCAGTTAAGGCCCTTATCAAGGTCTACCTTACCACCAGTTCGCAGAAAAAAGCCACCTGAGAAGTACCGGCAAGAAAGTGATCTTTGTATTACTAATGTAAATAAATTAAATACACAAGTCAACCCGTTCAAACGGAAGACAAGGGTAAAATTGCCAAAATTTGTTATAATCATGTAACATATCGCTCCCGTTTATAATTAGCCGCACTTAGCGCAATTAATACGGTAGGTACAGGTGTACTCATCACTTAGGATTTTGGGTGAAGCCATCACCGTGACGGCGCACGTTGATTGACGGTGAAGACTAAAAGCTGGTTTGTTATAACACTGGTTTCATTCCGTTTCAAACACGTTAGGAGCTTGCCGTTAAATAATTTTAACTGTTTTCCCCACGACTTCGTCCGCGTATCGATATAATATATAGTCTATGTTACTCAGTGATGATGTAGCTTTCTAACGGCAAAAGATAAATTGAAATCGCTCCAGTAGTTTTTAAGTTTATTCGTTCCATTCTAAGATACAAATCGTTCCTCTATATAATATAAGTGAAGACGAGTTGTATCTATATATACATTAATAAAGTTTCTCACTAATTTTTCGGTTTTGAAAGAAGAAATCTAGGGCAATGAAAAGTAAGCTAGTTAAATTAAATAGTCTTTATATCTATTAAGGATGACTGGCATTCATGGAAAAGGATGACTCGCATTTCTATACCTACCTATTGACAAGTAACAGCCAGTTAAAATACTGGTTAAATACTGAAGTGTTTTAAATTAACTTAACTGTCGCATGCGTTGCATTTATGTCATCGATCGAATAATCACTTAATTAAATTCATCACCATGAATTTAAGAGCTAGGCTTTTTTTGGTTGCAGTAATGAAATTATCAAGCAGTATATTTTTAAGTTATTGAACGTTTTCGAATCATGTCCACATTACAAGAGGAGGTTTATGCGCATTGTCAATAAAATAATTTTACACTATTTTATCGCATAATTTTTATCAAAAAAACTGTATTTTACTAATAGTGGTATTACCTATAATTAAGGAAACTTAAGGCTTTTGTATTTTGTCCTAGTTATAAATTATGAATTTATGTTCATTGTAGGAAATTCTAAAAAATCAATAAATAGATAAATATGTATAAATAGGCTGAAGATTTAGGGGTCATAAGTACATTACTAGTACTACTGCATTCCCTAATAACAAGATCAAACTAATAATACCTATTCAATGATTATAATATGTAGCTGGTGACAAACATTAGGTTTCGTAGCTACATTGTTAATTAATTTGTACAAGATTAATTCATAATGGTGTAAAGATATTGCTTTCGTTTTCCGAGTGCTCTAGATAATATCTCATTCGGAAGCTCTCCTGATGTTGAAACTATTTTCATCCTGCAAAGCTCGATCAAGAATTCATAAGTAAAGTACTCGCGTTTCTTGCAAAAAGCGAGACTTTCTTCTTTAATAAATATTTAATCAAATCTATTTCAAGAACTATAGCCAACCTTAAGAAAAAAATTAAAATATACCTCTTTTTAACGACTTTTGATTAATTAAGACATGTTTTAATCGACCCACGTGCAATTATGTGACTAATATTAAGCGAATCATGACAATTCAAGTTTACTTTCTGTTTCATCGCAGCAGTAAATAATAATGACAGTAGATACAGCAATATAATGTGGCGAAACGTTAAATATAATTAAAAAATACACGTGATGCCAATGGAAGTCGGTATCTCGTCGGTATATCTTAATGGCGTGTGCAGTCAAGGCTTGTTTGCTACGTCCATACGCCAGCACGCTTGTTATGAATGCAGTTATAACCGACTAAATGGTATAGTCGCCATAGCCTATTTACTAGCGGTTAAGCTGGCAGGCTTCGCAAGCCGGTAGGGTAATACATTTCGTGCGGGGCACAATGCACTATTGAAGGCAATCATGAGCGCCAGCCAGGTGGATGTTTACTTCGATTTGCTGATCAATTATTGCCGGTGGAACTAACATCCATCTGTACGGTTTCAGTTTCGGAATTTTCATCACCCGCCTCTCCGTTTTGAATAGTAGTTAAATTTTTATGTGTATATTAAATTATGAATCCATGAATAAAATAGAATCCATTTTAGTAATGGAATATGAATAGCTAATCGCAATCATAACGGTGGATATAACATAAATATTATTAGGTTCTTAATTGTAGACCTAATATGTTTGGTAATTTTACAATTATAGAGAAAAAATATGATTTACACCTAATTCTGTTCACCTGAATGTCAGGTCTTATCCCGGTCACATAATTACAATAATTAACATTTAAAATGACTGTCCACAAGGGGCTGAAGGTATATTATAATGGTACAATAAAACTTATTTAAACACAGTATCGTCGGGGTCCGTGGAACCTAATTAAGATTCGGGGATCCGTTCATATTACCTACCGATGGTAATCAGTAGTCTTCCTATTGTCCGACCCTCAACAACGGACAATGATAAATGGCTTTATGTATCTGCTCTTGATTAAAAGTAAGCATGTGTGTATTTTAAGCTTGATGTCATATGGAGACATGTTGTGGCTTAGAATATATTATGTTCTTCTAAATAAGTATCCTTATTTTCTATACGAATACTGTGATTGCTAAGAGTGCGTTTAATACTTTAACAAGGGTAAACGAACGAATCAATGGAAGCAAATTTTAGCTTGATATTACTAGCAATTTAGCTTTTTTTTCTCAGGGACAAAACAATGAAATGTCGAATCATACACTTGATATTGAGCCCTACAACAATCTGCACAAAATCGATATTTGACTATATCAGCCGATACTCAAACACCGCACTCTGAAGCTATCGTAATAACCCACAAATTCCACAATGGACTTAATACAATTACGCGTAATCCAAATTTTGATTATCTATGATTTGGCACGACGACGTGACGGCATTGGCCGTATAAAAAGATCTTAATGAGGCTCATATATTGTTCAAAGTTCGTACCACCTGATTCATAGAGATGTTTCCACATCCATAATATTATATTCTTACAATGAACTAGAAAAGACCACGATCGTTGAACAGCGAGCGTCACTACCTCTTTTTTAGTTCGCAAAAATTATACGCGGTACGTGTGTTGTGTTCCCACAAAACACCCAACAAGGGTGAGCACAGATGTGGCCTGGTACAACATGTGTTTTCCCTTTACTCTGCGACTCTCTAACAGAGACAGCCATTTCACCTCTACGTTCCATCGATAATATCTGCGTTATGGAATTCATTATTCGATTCCGATTTTAAAACGGAACAACTAAAAGGCATTACTTTTGTTGCATGATATTGTATGTGATGATTAATTACACGAATTTCATGAACTATCTGTAATTCGTAGAGTAAAAAATTTTCCACAAAATTCTCTCTGATAACGGCAGCAATTACGATATCAATCGACACTACAGTAATACGGCTGCATTGAAAAGAAGCATTAACATTTATATAGTGTGTATTTTTTTATTACAAAAAGTCCTACGTGTAAAGAAACTTACTTGTCTTTATAATAATAGTACAGATCATCGCATGTCGAAGGACTTCTAAAAAAATACTACATAAAAAACTAAAAACACACGCTTCAAAATGTATTTATCAGATGATTCCGGTCACGATATTAAAGACCTTAAGATGTGTGCAAATTTCCAAAATATTCAGATATCTGGAAATTGACGAAAAGTATTTTGAAAGATTCAGTTATATACAGATGAGGCTAATAAAAGCATGTTTAAAAAAATGGTACATACATACTAGACATAGATAGATAAGAGGTCCATCCTCAACAAGATTGTAGCAGTAGTTGATGAATTATTGGGAACAGTATCGTCTCGTATAATGATCTGAGAGCGTGAGAACTGAAGGATGGCGTGAGTCGAACATTTTCATCTGCCGTAATTGAAGATAAAATATAGAAGGCAATTTTGCTATTCAATTTCGTTGTAATAGTCGTTTGAACTTTGTGATGTTAGGAAAATTAGGTTCATAGGAAATTAGCTTAGTGAATATAGATAATAGTTAAACTGGTCCTTGTAGTAAAAACGACTCTAAACTAAGGCGAAAAATCTGAACAAATAAAATTAAAATTATGCGAATATAAAATGTACATATTAAACCAACCAAGCGAGTGCCTTCTATCACAGCTTAACATAAAAACGTTAGTTAAATCCATATTTAAGTATGGCTTTTGACTAGCAATATCAATCGGTAATACATTGATAACACGTATGAAACAAGACATCAGAAACCAACCAACTATCACTAACCTTTCCAAAGATCCCAAATCAGTGGATAGTGACTAGTCAATCAGTACGTAAAGGGAAGCGCGCGTCACGGTGACGCGTCAGCAAATTGTTTGCCTCTGCTAGCTGATATCCCATAATCTGAAGAGCTAAGTGCCACTAAGCGTCACTCGGCACTTGCCTTAATGGCCCTCTGTTGGCACGCTATGGTTTGTCAGAATATATATATCCGGAAAATGCACTCATATTCTATGGTTTAGTTATCTGGCTTTGTTGTTTTCGGTGCCGGCTTTTCTCTGTGAATCTCAAAACAATACAACAATAATCACAGATATTGAATATAAAATAAAATAAGCTCGTAAAAACGTAGATAGGTTTAGAGAATATTATTTACCATACACAGCAGACGGCAGTACATATCCCGGTTTAGTAGACTTCTTTTATGCGGATACTCAAATAGTATTTAAACATATCCGTTTCAATATACGAGTTAAGAGTACGCAACTTGCATTCGATATACGTATCTAATAGCCATCATCGTATCAAAACTTCCAATATATTATTAAACAAAATAGTTATTTATAAATGGGCCCTGAGGGAGCAGTGAGAATCGAATGCATTTCCATTATTAAAATTTGGCAGAATTATCATTTTGGATTCGTGACAACCGCAGCCGAAATGACATTGCGCTCTCCCCAGTTCTAAAGCACACAAAGTCACAGACCCGTGTACGTACAATATCAAATATTGTTCAGTAACGAGACGTATGAACATTCCATTGTTTGCCGATGTGCCGTTACGAATACTGTTTGCGTAGGAAACTGGGATTCACTCTATCGAGCACGATGCCAGATTAAATTGGACTCGTGGTGTTTGTTTGTCTATGATACTTGTTAGTTTTCGTAACTGGCCGGCTTGTGTTTTCGCTTCCTGAATCTTTTTATTCAGGAAGCGAAAGCGGTGGGTGACGTCGCACTAAAACTACTAAATGGTGTAGATATAAAATACGCATACTTTTTGTTAATTGTTAATTTATTATTTCCATTTTCATTCAATAGATAGCAAATTTAAAAGACTTCATCATTCAATTCGTGTTAGTTATTTATTTACGTTAAAAAAAGTTTAAGACATCTATGTCTATGTCTCGGTTTAAGATTAATAATTCGACTTGAACTGTAATCATTCTTGTAATTTATGGAAATATACGAGTTTACTTAAATTCAAATCGGTATTTCCAGCTGCTATGAAATGTTTGCTCATTCGATACATATTGATAATAGAATTCGCTTCGTATACCTACTTCCACCAATAAATTAACAACTAAATATTGCCTACACACCGTGCATTGACTTTACACCTTCTAGCCCACAAGCTAAGGTCTAAAAACGTGTAAGCAATCATCCTCATACATTGTCCAAGCAACAAGACAATTAATAAGGCCATGTAGAGCTTTGTGCATAGCCATGCGATGCAATGGTGCTCCCTTTAGATGTGGTAATCTGAGCCAACGTCCTAGTCTATGAAGCTAATTAGAGCGTTAGTTACGACTGTAATTTGACAGGTAATAGAAATACTAATACAGTTGTAGGTGACATATACAGCGTAATTTGAGAGTAATGAGAATGTAGGTGTTTACCTTGATTGGCTTAGGTGTCAAACATAAACGACGACGTGCCCTAGTACGATAACCTACCTAGAGCGACTAGGTCAAACACGGTGAAGAGCCGAGACGGTAAGAGACAAGACAGTAAAGTTATTATATGAAGGATAACATTCCATTTAAGAAGAGATAAGATTTTTATTTCGTTTTAATAAATACCCTATTTTGTATAAATCTGTAATATCGCAGCAGATAACGCCCTTCGCTTTATTATTTAAAATATCATCTCGGGTTTCACGATATTGTGCACGTATTAGAAGCAAGCAAATATATCAATTAATCACTAATCAGCGAATGACAACTCCATACATACCTACGTCACAATCCTACAACGCGCAAGCGAAGTTTTCTACGAAACTCAGTATCTATACAAGTCTCCGACGAGAACAGTCAGGGCCCTTTGAGCGGGTGAGCATGATCACCTCGCTCGCTCCACAATATGTATACGTATGTATAAACTAGAACAGATATCTAAATCTATATTTACAACTTAAACAATCGATAACTTAGTCTAATTTTCCCAATCTATAGCCTACAACAACTGTCTGCATCCAGTCTAACTAGGGGAGCACAGAGGGTTGTCAATTTCGTTCCGTCATATTATACATGGATAGATATGTTGGTTGATATTCGACAGGGGCGAATGAAGTTGATGACTTTTTACATATAGATTTACTTATCGTGTACATCAAATTATGAAGGTATTAATTTAGACTGGAGGACGTCAAATTTAATAGGTTTCTGATGTTGTCGGATCAATTTACATATGTGCGTGTTCTATATGTATATTTAATGTAGATATATTGCTGAGAGATAGTATAGTAATCTCTAGGATGTCATTAGATAGAATTTATATTATTATTATTATGGCGTACTTATGTAAAACTAGAAACCAACGTAATATAAAAATCTGGCCGGCGTATTCTTATTTATGTTATTCTATCAAAAAGGGCATTAACAAATAAGTTCAAAGTCAACATAACCAGGAAATTATGTTTCTCATACCAGCCCTACTACAGACGACGTTACCAAAAGCATTAATACGTAATGAGCCGTAATGGAGCGCGCGTCGAACTGTTAGCTTGATATTGTTTGCGATTAATGAACGATTTATTGTTTTACCCGTTAATTTATTAGTGGCCAGATCGATTTGTTTTGTAAGGCCAATTATGTTTCTAAGTTAAAATCATTATATAATATATGTATAATTATACTAGCGTAGCTACCCGCCACGGCTTCGCTTGGGTAGCAATAACAATCATCGACATATTTCAGGCAATTTCCAAAAAACCTTACATAATTATACATAGCTTCGCTTATGAATAATTCCGTCCATTAGGTGAAAACCGTATAGAAATCCGTTCAGTAACTATTTAATTTATTTGCGACTTTGTTTTATACAATAAGTAGTGATTGAAACAAATTTTGCCCACAAATGACGTCACTTTTCGAAGTTATGATACATCACGCCACGCTCGGAGCTTATCCTCAATTAAGACACGTACATCAGAAAAAGGTTTCCACTTAGGAGTTTTTATCACACACAAGCTGTGTGAATAGCTTCATAATTACAACAAGATGGGTCATCCATAATGGATTGAGTTCATTGGAAACACCCAACTTGGGTAACTTAGTTTCTCACCAATTAAACGCCGACTTATATCGGGAACATAGAGCCTCCAAAATTGATCGTGGAGTGGGCACATGGCCGCCTACCTAACCGGGATATTTATAAATATTTATTATTACTATTTCAGGAAGTTTAAAAACATATGTAGTGCCTAGGCTACGGCGACGGATATACTGTCACGTTGGCACCAAATTATCTTCGGTGAAAAGTGGGTTGTTGTAACACATCCACCTACCCCTTCGGGGACCCTCGTGGGAAGGCGTGAAGATACCTTCATACTATCAGTTAAACAAAAACATGTACCTACTTACAAATAAATATTACGTTTCACTTGAGTTTACCAGTGGTGACAAAAAAAATATAGAAAATGTAGTTTCTAACCTAACGTAATAAGCTAATTGTCTATTTCATAGATTCGAATTTACTTTAAAGGGCATGTACGTAAGTATATCAAAACAAATTGAACAAAAGCACATCTTTAATTACATTATTTTGAACAGACTTCGAAATTCATGATTAAAGCAACGAAGATATCACACCAAAAAGCGTTCCCTTCAAATTTATTAGCGGCTCATGATATTATTAGGGGTTTCCGCCCAAGCCAATGCGGCAAATATAACACAATATTATGCCGGTAATCCCGCGGTGACGGTAGTGGAATATAATCCAGATTGAATACGTCAACGGTACCGTTTATGAGACAAATTTTACTGCGCGTACTATTTTGATACCGCTAAGATAGCATCAAGCATACGGTCTTCCTGATGATAAACAATAAGAAGTTTCCGCAGCTTAGATACTCTTTTTTTAATACCACAAAGGTGGCACAGAAGCGTACGGTCCATCTGATGCTAAGCAGTCACCTTATACCTATAGCCGCTAGCAATAACAGCGGTACTTAATACTCTTGTAGCAGAGCTAGGATCACACGCGCACTGACCCAGCAAAACCTCTTCATATCCTACCTTGAAGAACCCCACCCTTTACGACCTTGGGAAAACCGTGACGGGTAACTCTTTCCACAAACGGACTCTCCGACGAAAAAAAGCTTTCTTAAAACCGCAGAACATTCATTGGGTACGGTGAAATTAGAATGCTTCTTCTTTAATAAAGGTAATGGTTATTGTATACCTACCATAGTGTCTATGTTCCTAGTGAAGAAAATTTTACAAGAAATCAATCAATCTTACATTACGATGTCTATTGGTCGTATGTCTTAACTTAAACCTAAATATAATTGAACTATCAGATGCAACTAAATGTGACATCTAAATTCATCTCAAAATCAATTAGTAAAAAAAAATATTAGTAAATGTTAATCTCAAAAACTAATTCTCCTGATAAAATAAATAACGCAATATCCTCTAGAATTTCTAGATAGTGCAGTTTCTTAAATCTATGTACGGAAAGTTATAACGGCATATATGTCTATAGAAGACATAATTGTCGGTTTGTCTGTAACAAACTTTCGCTCCATTCCCTCAATTCGTTTCCCGTCTATTCATCGCATTGATTTCGTATCCGCTGCGGGCTCTTAATATTAGGGCCACAGAGACGGCGTGTAGGATGTATCAAGATTCTTAATCAAGATTATTTTATAACTCTAAGGTAACACCCAAGCGTACGGCCCACCTAATGGTAAGCAGTCACCTTAGCCTATAGCCGCTAGCAATACCAACACATTGTATTCTCGTCCCGTAGTATTTTTGTCGTCGGTCTTCTGTAAGGTAGGTCTAGGAACAGTGCCCAGTCGGGCGTCTTAAATTTTAACGGGAAAACCCACAGGAGACAGCATTTCGCGCTATCTCTCTTTTTAAGTTCGTGGTGTAATGAATCACTGTTCTTAAGCTTAATTGACTGAAGGTAATTCATTAGTGCAGATATCACAAACGATAGGAAACCTTAAAAATCAAAATAAAAGGTCAATCGCGACAGACAACAGGTCAAGTCAGCTCACGATTTTCACGTTTCTCATCTGCCTGGATAATTTTTCATTCTAGCGCTAGAATCTAGCAACGTGAAGAAAACAAAAATTAAAAGTAGCAATTCAAAAGCTGCTATAAAGCTAATTCGGCCGCTTGTCTCGCGGCCCTATTGAAAGAGGCACCGGAGTGCTGGCACTAACTCAATTACTGGCATCCGGCGTCGTAAAGACCAATTCACAGATTCTCAGGGTTTTCTTTCAAATACGAAGCAACATATTTATATTAACGTTATGATTATGATATTTAGTGCCTCATTATTAGTTGTTTCCAAATTCGACTTCACGATGAATTGCATTTTTTTATAATAATAAGAAATAATAGTATTTCTTGATTTCTCCGTAAATTAAGTGTTTATACATTGTATGCTTAGAAAATATCTACCTACATCGTGAGTGACTTGGCGTGATGATATGTATGTATATACATATATACTTAGAAAATATAAAGCAAGGCAGAAATATCGGTTACAACCTGGCACAACTTGCTCGTGTCGGTATTGAGTTTAAAAAAAAGTGTAATATCTGTATGGGCTCTTTTTTTTTCCCCAACAACTTTCTTCTTGTGTTTTTAAAAGTTTGTTTTCAATAATAAAATTACCTATATAAATTACCAAAATATTATATATAGACCCTGTTACTCAGTGAAAATGCAGCATTCTAATTGTTTTGAATTTGTTCATTAAAAACAATAATACAAATCTTTTCGTTACAATACTTGTATAGATATAAATAGTATACATGTAGATTATTAGATCACTATCCTCAATATTCCCAACAAATTACATCGTATAATATCCTCACATACGTCCCACGTGCAACAAGCTTAGGCTACTGAATAGTTTACGAAGTAGAAATTCGGTTACGGTGAAATTCTACTTGACAAATAGTAGGTATTAGCTGCAGTCTTAACATGTTACTACTCATTCTACACAAACTTTGAACCACTACCGAATAATAATTTCAGTCTCCGTCTAGGTGAAATTGAAAAATAATAAAATAGTGTAATAAGACCGCCAACTATTATTATAAATTTACTAACGGGACTTCTACTGTACTATAAGGTTATTTTATTTCTGGTATAAATAAATAAACAAGTGATGCACCCACCACTCGAGCGTGCATGTTCTCGAAAGATAAAATAATATAACTCTGTGTAATCAAAACTATCTTAATTAAACATCACAATTGGTTAACATTATACCAAAGACCACAGCTTAAACGGTGTCAGTTTAAAAGAACTAAACTATTATCTTGTAAAAATGTGAACAAAAATTACTAAAACTTTTCCCCAAGGTGCAACGCAGTCATAAAAAGCATTATTGTGTGCTTGAAGCATCGTGCAGCTAAAATAAAAAAGAAAGAAAACGTCATTACCAACAAAAACAAGTTTCGCAAAGCAAGGACCTTCTTCTAAAGCGTCTGTGAATTCGATTTACATATGAAAACGTTCCTGTCGGCCGCTAGAGGGCGCTTGGAAACAAGTACTGAACATGATCTTGTTTAATTCAAGATTCCAGAGTATGCAACAGCGACAGCATTAAGACGGCCGATCGCTTAATGCGTTCTCTTCCTCTCTTTTTTCTTATTTTGAGAATGGCTCTAGCAATATTAATCTATACCAATATTATAAAGAGGAAAGATTTGTATTTTTGTGTGTGTTTGTATTGTAATTATGTAAACGGCTACAGAAAATTATTATTTTTGAGATTAAAACTGAACGAACACTTGTATATTAAACTTGATATGTCGTACAATGCAGTCAAATTATTATAATATCTTGTGTCATTTCAATCGCTTGTCGCTGTTGCTGACTCAGAAATATAGCCTTTAAAAGTTGGCGCTGTTGCGTTTATATGATGTTTACGTAAGGGCGTGGAAAGAGTTATATATGCAACGTGTTTCATTATTATTATACGTTTTTCCTAAAAAATATGAAGATACCTTTTCGCCGCCATTTACTCTTCATTATGAAAACTTTGTTTTGTATGAAAAATACTTATTATAAAATAAAAGAATTACTTTTTGGGTGCAGATTTTGGCTTTATGAAGTACTTTCATAGGGAAAATACTACGCAAATGCGAATAATTTTATTAGGGCGATTTGTTTTATTTTTATTTTACTGTATTTTTGAACAACTATATATAATTATACTAGCTGTCTCGACAGGTATTGTCCTCTCTTAGCTATTAATTCATATGTCAAATACACCAGAAAGGACCTTGACTTTATCGCGAAATTTAAAATGTTGCTTTTTTTTTTCTTTGCATAAGAACCGTCTCCTAACAATAACAAACACAAAAAGGAGAATTAGCGAAATCGTTCTAGCCGTTCAGGCCTTAACCCTGAATTAGGGATTCATTTTTATATAGATGTCTATCTAGCGACCCGCCCCGGCTTCGAACGGCCAACGTTGGCCATAGAAGTTAAATACCTACAAAACGCAATGCATTATAGATAAAAACGCTCCTCCTGAATCATTCTATCTATTAAAAAAACCACATCAAAATTCGTTGCGTAGTTATAAGATCTAAGCAGGGACAGACGGACACCGGGAAGCACTTTGTTTTATACTATGAAGTAATATAGATCCTCACAAAGCAATGAAATCTTATCTAAACATTTTTTTCTCGTTTCTGAATCCGATCCGACAACAAATAACCGTCAACTCGCTACATCTGTACGACTCTATACAATACACGGATCAATTAAGGGAACACCACTAATGCCAGTTATCCGCTTGTTTGTCTGTAATCTCCGATGTATCAGCCGTGTCGGGTATATTTTCACCTCGACATTAAGATGAGCAGGTGCTTAAGTTGTCATTTTGCTCGTTGGCCCGCGCGCCATGTAATCCACATAATGCTTGGACCCTTACTAATGTTGATACCTATACTAACCGATATTGTTGTGATAAAACTTCTAGTTAGATGGGATCACTATAGAAAATACATGAACTTAACTCAAACCTATTATTCAATTTATAAATTAAAATAATAATCAGCATTACTATGGTGTTTGTTTACAACAACACAAAATAATATTATTAATAAGAAGCTGTTCTTATTATATTATATTATTATATCATACATCAATATTGCACTATATATGTATATGACATTAAAAAATATAATACATTCATACTCTTTAAAAAAAAGGAAAGCGGAAGAAAGAGAAAGCTAAATTCTCATCTCACTTCTAATTCGCGATTGGCATTAAGAATTCAGTTCGAGAAACAATTGGTAAGTACTCGTACTTTAGTGAACCGTAGTGTAAGGCTTAGTGCAGACGAAAATGGGAAATTGCTCTTCTTTAATGTCGGAGTAGAGAGTGGGTTTTAAGCATTGCGTGTTGTGATCCTGCACTCAGAACAAAACATTTAAATAGCTTTTCGGATTACTGCACGACATTTTAAGGCTACATAAAATTAACTTTTTACGAATGACAATGAAAAATTCAAGTGAATCCAAGTCCCGTCAAAATCAGTCCCTATAGAAAATGCTTGAAGAAAGAAACAGACGGATACACAAGAAACACACGAGCGTAGTTGCGTTTTTATAATTTCCAAACAGTGATATGAGCTTATAGTAACGGCCTTTATTCAGAACTGAAAGACCGATTGAAAAACTGCATTGGATAGGAATCAGGTTATTCGAATAAATTCATACCTACATACCAATTTTTTTTTATTATCTAAACACATTCTATGACGTGTTGGTTACCCCGCAATAATTTAGTTAACCTACGCTAATATTTTCACTGATTTATTTTTATTGCTTAGAGATAATTAATTTATCCCGTAGCTTATCCCGTCTCCTCTTTCATTTCGTTTGTGCAAGATTGGGAGGGCACAGTGCAGTGAGATCGCAAAATTAAATGTCAATCTAATTCGCAGTCGCGCGGGCCTCAACCCCTCGTTCTATCCCGGATAGATCCACTTAGGATCAGATAGGAATAGATAGATATAGATTTGGATTGGAATAATTACAATTGTTTTAACTATGAATAACTTTAGCGATAAGAACACATTCTTTTGCATCTTAACGGTTTTCTATAATTCTGTAAATACCGTTATACGTGAGTAATTGTATTTTATTGCTAAATATAAATTATACTGAAGGAAACAGTGGCGGCCTTAGGGGGTGGCGAGCAGGGCTACCGCCAGGGGCCTCGCTCTTGCAAGGGCCTCGCGCACTCATAGCAACTCATTTCATAGCAACCCTTATGATATGTTAGATGGGTATCAAATGAAAGGGCGAAATGAGCTCGATGAGCGAAACTATTTTTTTTATTAACAACAAATAAAGCGTCTTGTCTATAACAAGTCAAGCATGATTTAAACGAATTCCATAAAGACAAGGGATCTACCCGCCCAGGGCCTCGCATTGGCTAATGCCGCCCCTGAAAGGAAATAAAAATGATATGAAGTCAGATTAATTATTATAATGAACTCTATTTTTAGTAACTTGGTATGACGAGCTAAGGCATTGAGGTGACGAGCGCTGAGTAATGCCACACAGGATTACGATCCCGGTTGAAATTATATACAACCTACTGCTATAAAATTATTCGCTTAAGAATAGGAAATTGTTAGCACATACAATCACTATCTCACCTCCCTGTTTGTAAGTAAACTAAACCTTAAATACAGCTAAAGCTGGCGCGGTTCATACAAAATGCACCAGTTAACAGAATGCAGTCTGGCTGCAATGAGATGAAAATAGACCGATCGATGCTGCCAACTATTTCGGAAGGTAGGGCGAATTGTAATCAAGAATATGCTTAAAGCTGGTAGGGTGCTTGGCTTAGATAAAGTTTTTCATAATGGAAAGAATCGCTGGATATGTTGTTTGCAGTTTTATTTAAATTAATTAAAATTGTCAAATATTGACTATGCAAATTCAATCTAAGCTGTAAACGTTTACATTGGAACTGCATATTTTAGTGGAAAGAACTAATTGCATATCGTGCGAAAATAGCCAAGGTTTTAAAATACTTCTATAAAATGAGTAAAAACATACGCATTCTAAATTTCTTCGTGGCAAACGGGTGGGTATACTAAAATATCATATCAACATGCTTAAATAAATTGAATAGATAGCGAGTAAGCATTGCATTCCAAAATATAGGACAAACCAAATTATTATGAAAATTTAGTGCAAGCAAAATGAAACTCCATTAACCAGCAAATAATAAGCTTAATTGACAGTTCTGATCACTGCTGATGCAGCTGGAGTATTCTACACCACGAAACTCCCATAAAGTGTTTATTAAATGCACTCAATTCAGTGACAAGGGCCATCTGCCCCCAAACTAGGCAAAGTTTGTACTATGCGAACCAGCAGCTGTAAATACATACATATAACACATGCTAAACACCCAGACGCAAGAAAAAACATTTTATATCACATAGATGTTTGCCTGGCGGGACTCGAAACCGCGAACCCTGGCGCAGCAGCCAGGTAGACTAACCACCAGTCCAGCGGTATAGTCAATATAATACATATGATATGTATTTTTATATATCTAACTAGCTTTTGTCGGTGACTTCGTCTACATAATTTGCGAAAACGTCCGTAGTATAAAATGTATAAAAGCCTGATCCATGAACAACACTCAGGTATGTGTCATTTCGTGGTGATCGGTCAAAAGATGTTAGTTTTAAATACAAACATTTGATCAGTGCTAGAAGCATTCAGCTATTGATCAACCAACACACGTACGTTTTGCCAAAATATAATCACATCGGCGTATGATATATAGTAATTCAACTTTTAACAATGCAAAACAATCACAGTAAAGCCATTGCACTGCGGTGCAAGTTTACTGGTATAAAATTAGAGTTTACATTGGCGTAACCCAGTTGTTTAGCTCCCGTTGTTGGGGTCGGTCGATAGCCTCTGGTCTGGCTATTTCAGGCCCAGCCGCATAGCCTGCAGACGGAATCAATGTCAACGGTAATTGGGATACACGGCAGAGACATTTTTGTCCCAGATCAATAGGGTAACTAAATTTTGCAGGATTATTTATGTTTTCCGCTTTCAATATGGGATGTTTATTTCAAAACTGATGTGCGGATTCGATCCGAGCTGATTCGAACAATTAAATTACGTGATTTTTGATGAATAAAATATAATCAAATATTTTTGTGGTATATAGCAACTACGACTGACAAAATTCTGGTACTAAAGCATTTAGTGAAACATAAATATTTACGATAAATTAAAACATTGCTTAGATTACAAGTATTGAGACTCCTGTTAAAAATACGTACGTATTTATTTACAATAAGGGTTTACTTTGGAAGTTTACATAAGTTTTATAAAACGACGATGCCACTTGAGACGGGGAGCATATCGCAAACGACCGATATACATTTGCATATCGGCGGCTAGGAGAAGTAAAAGACAGCAAGTTCTATCTTTTTAGACAGTTCTAGAAGTGTAGTGACGTGGGAATAAGGACTATCTGCATTTTAACGTTGCAATTGGGTTAAATGTAATACTGAATTTAAAATAGCGCTCTATACTCTCTGCCTATTTCGAAAATCGTGATCATCTAGGTATATACAAAAGTCGGCTTTCGGTACTTTACATGTCTGATACACAGCCCTCGAAATAATATTTATTTTAGATCGTCGTCCGTGAAACATAATGTAGTACCTAATATTAATGTACTTCACCAATAAACACCAATAAAAGGTAAACAAGAATAAAAGTACTCAATATGTTGATTTGCTATCAAATTTATTTATGAATCCCTTCATAAAAACACGCACGTATCGCACATTTTTCAAACATCGCTACATGTTTCCAACATCACATTCAATGTCATTTTCCATTTCTCCGCCAACCTCATTTTTTAAAACAATTGGTGCCAATTCTGTTGTACAAAATTAACTAAACCAATTTGACAGTTCCTTAAGTCTTACCATCCCTTTCTTATGTGCGGGGTTGAATAAGGATAGCAATACCTTAAGAAGTATCAAATTAGTTTAGTTTAGTGATTTTGTACAACAGAATTGGCACCATTGTCTACGTTACGGACGAATAATGAAACAACATAAAAAATTAAAGCTCACGTATCTCTAACTATAATAATAATAATAATGCTTGGACATTATCACACTGCGCCAACTGGCCCCAAACTAAGCAAAGCTTGTTCTATGGGAACCAGTAGCTGATATAATACTTATATACTTTTTTTTTGTAAATACATACTTATAATACATACCAAACACCCAAACGCAAGGCAAACATATTTGTCACATAAATGTTTGCCCTGGCGAAAATCGAACCCGCGACCTCTAGCGTAGCAGTCAGGTATACTAACCACTAGACCAGTGGTCTCGTCGACTGTTTGAAGCGTCGTCAAACCACAATAAAATTTTGCATATAAAAACGGAGGCCAATCAAAATTAATGCAGCATCAGATTGGCGCTTCGGTATGCAGCCATGATCATGTACTCACGTGATGAAGGTTTATAACCAGCACAACAAACAACGCCCTAATAGTACGGCTAATCAAAACCAAAATGAAAAAAAAACATATTTTCCAATTTAGGCCCTAAGGCACTTTTGAAGGTTTTATGAAGGTGTAAAATATAAAATCCCCAACAAACGTATATTAAAAATGCTAAGTAGAACGAGAGAACTATCTTACACAAGATTTCCTTTAATCCCGAGCTCAGTCTGAGCTTAACTGGCATTTCTAGTTGGTTTTTGAAATAAGGTGTAGTAGCACAACCTTGTAGACCTAAGGGTATATTATATTGTATGCTAGCAACCCACCCCGGATTCGCACGGCCAGCGTTAACCATATAAGTGAAATCCCTACAAAACCTGATTGAATTATAAATAAAAACCTTCCTCTTGAATCAGTCTATCTATTAAAACCACGCCTCAAAACGCCTCCGTTGCGTAGTTTTAAAGATCTAAGCATACATAGTGATATATTTCTATTTTTTTACATAAGGTCAGTTCTGGTTCGCTTTTAAGAATCTTAATCTATAATCGAAACTCCACAGAAGTAGGTACCTACTTATGAAAAAAAATAAGTAAATATGTACATTTCAGGCTTTTTGAAACATCAACCCCTAAAAGCGTGAAATGGGAAAAATACGTTATCCCGAATATAGCGCGAGCGAAGCTGCCGACAGGGGCTAGTTTTAGCATAAAGCGAAACAATGTTTTTTTGGAATGTAGAACGGAAAATTGAGGTGAATGCGGCATAAATCAGTTCGGGCCTAAAATAACTCCACTGTGTATATTTAATTACTGTTCTGAGCACGCCTGATGTTTAGAACTACGCAGCAATTACTTAACATAATAAGATTTTTTCCCGGGTCCATTGTGCCGGTACAGTTTTCGAGACATGAGACTCGTATAGGGCGGAGGGAAGTTTCTCTTCCCATCTCGCATTATTGACTAAACGGTCCGTAAAGCGGCTCCGAAAACTCACATTACTTTGTACGTGGGCTTCGGTAAGGATATATAACGATAATATAACGTGTACTGGAAGAGCCGCGAAATATGAACTTGCGTTACAGTTTCCAAGCGAACCGGTTTTAGGGAGAAGGGGAGCGAAATGTTTTGATCAATGTTATTTTGTCTGTTGTTCAGTTGCGCACAGCCTCTATTATTTTTACAATTGCTTCCTTATGTTCTGTTTGTTCAATGTAGTTTTTTTCCATAACAAAATACTGAATGAACACGAGTATTTACATAATATCTCCACTTCTAAGGCAAATATTTAGACAGTTAGTTACTTTGCAAGTGGCGTATAGAGTATCTACATTTATGGAAAATAAAGTCTACGAATAAGTGGCGTTTGAGCTAACGCGAACGTCTACGCCAAGTCTCCGCTACGCAATCGTAGTTCAAAATCGCGTAGCAACAATATACACGCGGTGCGAGAGAAATAAGTCGGTATATATTCCAGCATTATTTCAATAATGAAGATCTTAAATTATAATACTATGCCATAAATAAACATAAAATGCATGTGTTTAACACTAAAAGTTGTAACAGATAAATAGAAAACAGTAAACAAGGATGAAAACGCATTCGTACTAACTCGTAACATATGGACTACAAAAATAAAAGTAAAACCGCCTTACCGCATCTAGGGCGAGTTTACGTCGATTTCCGCAGAAGTTGGTAATTTTTCAGTGGCGAGGCCGACGTTGGCACCTAATTTATGGCACGGCGGCCAGTGGGAAGGAAGCTAAATTACCATACAACGTCCGCCACAAAGAAACGGTGCAAAATGCTCCCGATACTACAGTGACGTCGGTGACGCATGGTGCCTAAATCACGTGGAGAAAGTAAGTGTTACAATACAAACCCATACATGTCACAGCATGGGGTTCTTCAAGAAGTGTGTGAAGAGATTTTTGAAGGGTCGGCAACGCGCGAGTGATACCCCTGGTGTTGCAAGCGTCCCTAGGTTACGGTGACCGCTTACCATCAGGTGGGCCGTATGCTTGTTTGCCACCTTAATGGTATAAAAAAAAACATGCAAGATATAACCCATATTACATACCTATTGTTGTGACGCCAATAAATGCGCCTATTTTAATCTTATAATGTCGTAATACTCACAGCTACATAGTGCCATAAAAAAACATATTCCAGATTTAGACTTCCATATATTATCATGCCCATCTGTAGACTAACGTGGATAAACAAGTAGCGAAAGCAAAAATCATTCAATTAATAATTATACACATGAAATGTAATTACTTACTCAATTAATAAATGTATTTATAGTTACCGATTCCAATTAATTTGATAATCAATTGCGATAAATACATTGCCAATTAACAGCTCTCAAAAAAGTTGGTGTTTACCTAATAATTTTATACTAATAAAGATATTTTATCAACTCAAATTATGAACCATAAAACCAGTTACGAATCTATGTAGGTAGGTATTTGTGACCTAAGCCTGCCTCTTTAGTAGTAAAAAAACAGCAAATGGGAATATTGTTTTAGCATTACCATGAAAGTTCTCTGCAGAATCCATAAACACGAAACAACAGGTCTCTTAACTTTTAAACTATGATATATGGTATGCCAAAATGGCTCTTAACGCGCACTTTTTACTTTACCGAGTTTTTCTTAAGTTAGCAAGTGTGTATGGGTCCGCCATTTTGAGCAAAACAGTTTTTTGTTCGTTTGAATTTTATATCAAGATTTCATTTTCTTGTCAGAAAATTGTTCTTAAAACAGATAATTAAGACAAATATGACAAGATACAAGACTAAGTAGTAGAGCGTAGACAAACAGTAAATCAAAGAAAATTATATGAAAACAAAATCAATAAGTTTGTTTGTCAGTAATAAATAAAAGAAAACACCCAGTAATTCCACTATCTACAAAACAAAATGCTTATATCTGCGTTTAAGCTAAAGTCACTTAAAAAACAAACACGAGAAACAACTAAAAATGTGCGAAAAAATTCAATAAAACGGTAACCTAACGCATCCCTAAACTTGGAGGGTAGCGAAGTCCTCTTCGGTACAAACGACAATATTATTTCAGTTAAAAGTTTCACGCTTATCCGATCCATTTCCTCGCTGGGATATTCAAATAAGATATTTTTCACCGCACTCGGCAATTTGGATGACTCTTTTATGAACTCTGTCCCTATACACATAGAGGTGATAGTGTATCTGCAATATGCTGGATGGTTATCATCCATATTCTTTCATAGTCTGCATTTCGAAGAGGTAAAATGGAGCATTAAGTGGGTTTAAATTATGTGCTTCTGTATTTTAGAGTGCCTAAAATGTATGATATTTTTCTCTGCTATTTTTCGTACACATAATTTTCCAGCTAATTCTTGACTAATTATAATAATAATAATGCCTGGACATTATCACAGCGCCAGCTGGCCTCAAATTAGGCAATGCTTGTAGTATAAAATTTTGTAAATACATACTTATAATAAATACATACCAAACACCCAGACGCAAGGAAAACATGTTTGTCAGATAAATTTTTGCCCCGGCGTGAATCGAACCCGCGACCTCTAGCGTAGCAGGTAGGTATACTAACCACTAGACCAGCGGTCTCATCCAAACGAAATATTAGTGGTTTTTTTTTCCTTTTTCCATTTGGTTTAAGATTGTATTATTATTGTAATTACGTGTAATTCAGTTATGAAATAAATTCACCATTTGAAATAACTAAAACCAAATATCCATTAGTAACATTGTTCTTTAAGTATAAAGAGACGAGATGGAGAAAGGTAGCTTGCCTAGGACACCTGGGTTATAGATTTCCTTATACAACGGATAGCTCGAAAACTATCGCAGTAATATCACGAGGTCCACTAATCCTCTAATAAGATGTCTCAGTCTGCTCTTAATCCTTATCACAGCCGCTCAGGCCCTGTCTTGGACCCATAAACTTCAATAAAGAGTGCCTGTAATAAAACTGTCATATTTATAGCATAGGCTTAAAGTTCAACATTAAATTGTAAAATGAAATCCCACTGTTCCATCCAGCGCACTTCCAACGTATCACATTACCCAAGTTTGCCGAAATGAGTATAAAATTGTACGACTTCTTTGCGGTATCATTACGCGAATTCCCGTTCTCTAACATTGCGTTAATTACGAACGTATAATTAAACGCAGAGGAATAAAAAGGTTTTAATGGTGCCACTCGACCACGAATTTCTTGGTACATTTTCACGTGAAATCAAGCAAGAATCAAAATTGTATTATATAACAAACATTTTGTTTATGGTTTCAAGCAGTGTTTCCCAAACTTGTTTAAGCCCTGACACCGTTATTTCATATTTTCCCTATCCCCGTCCA